>CP126897.1:110097993-110742993 GCA_030440675.1 Furcifer pardalis
CGGCACTTCAACCCTGGCCATTGGGCGTGGCCCAGGATAGCTCAAAACAGACTCACTCTGGCCTAGCTGTACTATCCAATAAGATGGTTTCACACTAGAGACACCCTAGATGCCAATTTCTGATGTCAACTCACTTACTTGCCCAGACATGCCCAGCTGCTGCTGTAACATACATGCCACCACAGAACATGATTCAGCTGAGGCGGCAGCAGGCATAGTGGTAGCTGCAACTGTGATAATGTCTCCATGTAAGAATACATTACCCAGTTATGGACCATTTGAACAGCTACAGCATGCCTTAAAATCTGTACGTGACAGGCCAATTCTGAGTTCAGATTTGGAATCAGCACACTCGATATCATGTAAATCACATGTGTGTTAGTCCCAGTAGCAAAATCGTTGTGCAAACTGTGCTGAAATTTGCGTCTGTAGAGTAGACTGTGCATGTCGTCTTCTGCTGATGCATTGGCAGGAGACCTTAGATGGGGTATTCTGGACAGGCTTTGCAAGAAAGGTTGAGAAGTGCCATTCCGTGCCTGGCGAATGGCTCTACCTCCACCCTCATGGGCTCCCTCCTCATCCCTGTGGCCACAAGAAGGCCACCCAGCCCCAACCTCTTCATCACCTGGCTTACCTTGTCAGACAAAGGATCAGCATTTGGCAAAGTAGGACTCACTGGTAGATGCCTTCTCCAAGGCCCCTGAATGTCTTCAACTGGCATTTCCCAACGGGAAGTCTGTGGGGATGGAAGGGATTGCCCTTGAAGTGATGTGTGCTGTAGGAGGCATTGACCTGGATCAAGGTATCCCTCTTTCAGGTTTACAGCTGTGCCATGCAGAATTTTAGATCTGGAAACCTCTCCAAGGACCCCTTCATCCAACTCTCTGCTAAGGCAGGAAATCCACAGCTAAAGTTTGCCTGAAAGGAGGCCCCCTGAACTCTGTTTGGAAACCTCTCCCCATGGAGAGTCCATCCTCAACCTCGTTCGCTCCTTGGCTGTAGTCAAATGTTCTTTTCTCCAACTTTAAACCCATTAGCTTTGGTTCTGCCCTCAAGAACCCTTCACCTTGAGTACGAGAGACATCCTATGTTTTCTCAGCCCATGAGGTCAGCCAGGCCTCCCCCAGCTGTCCCTTTGTCAAAGAGCTAGACCAGGGGTCTGCAAACCTGGCTCTCCAGGTGTTTTTGGACTTCGATGACCAGAAACCCAAGTCAGACACCTGCTGATCAGGGCTTCTGAGAAATGAATCCCAAAAACATCTGGAGAGCCAGGTTTTCAGACCCTTAGGCTAGACCTGCGATGGTGAACCTTGGCACTCTAGGTGTTCTTGGACTTCAATTCTCAGAAGCCCAAGTCAACACTCCCTGCTGACCAGGGCTTCTGGGAATTGAAGTTCGAGAACAGCTGGAGTGCCAAGGTTCACCATCAGTGGACTAGACAGATCAGAGACATCAGAATGGGGACACAGTTTGGAAGGAGGGGAAATTACTCCTACCAAATATGTAGTAATGAGAGCAGCCTTCTTCCACGACCACCCTCCAGATGTGCTGGGCTCTGTATCATCCCCAACCCATCCTATTGGATAAGATGGTGAGAGTTCCAGTACAATACCTCTGGAAGCCAGCAAGGTGGGGCAAAAGCTATAGCAAACTATATTGCCTTCCGCTCCTCCTTTCTTTGGTCTCAGGTGGGTGCATTACACGTTTAGTGGGGTTGGAGGTTAATGGGGAAACAAGACAAAACAAGCTGGTTATTCTGCAAAACATCTGCTTTAAAGCCTTTTTTTAAGAAAAGGAAAAAGCCTGAAATCTGTATCCTCCAAACAGGCCTCCGCTGGGCAGGCAGATGGCCGTCTGATGGGATTGGGTTGAGCAGGCGTCCCACCTTGACTGCAACCTCCCTAGAATTCACTGGATCCACATTTTGTTCGGCAACAGTGGAAGCTCCGCTGTCTCTGCCGCTTCCTTCTTCTGTTCGTTGTTTATTGCAAATGCGTTGACAGTTCCGTGGAGCGCCAGACTGAGTTTTGCCACCAGCCATCCTAGCTGAAATGCTGTTGGCATCCCTGCACAAAAGAGGAAGAAGACACACACTCACACTCCACACACACACCCCACCAAGGATGGCCCCGAGGGGCTGCTTCCCTCCAGGGAATGTGAGATTTCCTCACCTAGGAAGGGAATAGGTTTCAGATCAGCTAAGCCCATGATGGCAGTGAACCTTGGCACTCCAGATGTTCTTGGACTTCAATTCCCAGAAGCCCAAGCCCCCATGAAGCCACCCTCATCGCTCCCAGACGTGCGTGTTTTACTTCTGCTTCCAGGAGCAACAAGGGCAGCACAGGTTGGATGAATCACCATAAACCCATTCGTGTGGATTCATTGGGGCTTGGGCATCTGGGAACTGAAGTCCAAGAACATCCGGAGTGCTAAGGTTCGCCATCACGGAGCTAGGGATTAGAGGAGTTTAAGTGCAAAACATCTGGCAAGCCAGTGGCTGAGAGTCATTGAGGTAGATTCATATTTTTAACTGTTAATAGGGTATTGTATACCGTTTTGTGGTCTTCCACTATGTATTTCTTAAATTTGTTTATGTAAGCCACCCAGAGTTGGGTTTTGACCCGATTGGGGCGGGATAACAAGTTGAGAAATTAAATTAAATTAAATTAAATTAAATTAGACCAGGGATGGCCAACCTTGGTGCTCCACTTCTCGAACTTCAATACCCAGAAGCCCTGGTCATCAGGTGTGCTGACTTGGGTTTCTGGGAAGGAAAGCAGGAACACCAAGGTTGCCCCCCCCCCCGAGTTAGCCACTCCTTCCGCCCTTGTTCAACAGCTAATCCTGGCCACACTGAAGTCCACTTTAGCCCACAGTTACTAGTTGTTGTCATTGTTGTTGCAACCCTTCCGATCGGAGCATTCTCTCTCTCTGCCCCTCTCAGACCTATGTAACATTTTGTTTTTGGATTGTGGTTCCCAGAATCCCTCTTCACCATGGCTGGAGGCAGTGCTGGTTCTAGGATTCTGGGAACAGTAGTCCAAAGAAACATGATGTTTGCACCATCTGGTGTGGTTGGCTGCTGCATTGAATTGCCAACCCACCATAAACTCAGTCTGCCTTTGAAAGCTAAGCAGGGCCAAGCCTGGTTATTACCTGGAGGGGAGACAACCAGGGAACTCCAGTTGTTGGTACTGAAGAAGAGCTCTAGTTCAGTGGCCAAGACATTCAGCCCGTGCCATAGGGCTGCGGATGAATCCCACTTCAGACCTGAAGAGCTAATGGTTCCCAGGAAGAACCTGGGCCAGGCAGGCATATCTTGCCACAACACCTCGTCTCCTGTGGGTTTGCCAAACTCCCATTTATTCCAGATGTGTTTATGCAGAAGCGCCTCCGGGCCCAAGACCAGCAGCCCCCCCCCCCCCGCTGCCTTATATGACCATGAGAACAATTGCCATCTTAGATTTTGGATTTTAGATTTTAGTGTTAAGGATGTTATGATAATGGGTTTTTTAATTGGGTCCTTATTTCTCTAGTGTAATGGTTTTTAATGATAGCTGACCATTTTATTGTGATTGTGGGTTATGAATTGTGAGCCACCCAGAGTCACTTCGGCGATCAGTGCAGTCATATAAATCTAAAGAAATAAAATTTATTGTAGGGGGTTCAACTGATCCTGAACCTGGCGTATAAAACCACCCTGTCTTCTTGTACTCAGTAATAGAAAAGCTGGCCGCATCCAACTCTAGGGGGCAGTGCTCATCTCCTTTTACAGCCAAGGAGCCACCACTGACTGCAGCTGCAAACAGTCCCGTGGACATGTGGCAGGCATGACTAGATATTGGAGTGCATGGAACACTGTTTACCTTCCCACTGAAGTGGTCCCTATTTAGTAAAGGTAAAGGTCACCCTTGCTCAAAAACCAGTCGTATCGAACTCTAGGGTTCAGTGCTCATCTCTGTTTCATAGCCGAAGAGCCAGTGCTGTCTGCTTCTACAGACGTTTCTGTGGTCATGACTAAACACCAGAGTGCACGGAATGCTGTTACCTTTTCCACCAAGCAGTACCTCTTTATCTACTTGCAATTTCTTGTTTTTGAGCTGCTAGGTTGGCAGTTATAATCCAGGGGCAAAGTGAATAACAAGAAAGTGGAAACCACCTCTAACGACCTGCACTCCTGAACATGCCTTTCCGAAGGGGGAGGAAGTCAATGAATCAGATAAGGTGGTGAAAGTCACCTGGGGAGAGGATTTCCTAGAATTTTCCCTTGCGTACCAAGTTCCTCGTTCAGGAGGTGTTTGGCGAGTACGTCGGCTGATGACGGCAGGGAAACGAGATGGATCCCTCGTTAGGGAAATGAGTCAGCTGAGGACAAACAGCCTGGCTGGGAACAGCAACCAGGAAAGTGGGTGGAAACACCCTATGGAGCGTCCTCCAGCAGAAGGAAGGCAGATGAACTGGGAGGCAGCGAGGCTTGGGGTCAATTCCCATTTTAAACCAGAATGGAAAGGACCACCGCTCTGGAGCAAAGGGTGTGCGTCTAAAAAGTGAACCTTGCTCTTGCCCAGTTTCTCAGTTTACAACCAACAGTCTTATCCTCTCTCATTTCACCATCAGTCTGCAAGATCTCCATCCCACCCCCCAGAATCTTACATATATATTTATGAGCATTTTTGTCCCAAAACTATATTTTCCTAGTACAGAGACTTTTTAAAATGCAATTGTTGCCACGATATAATGGACACGCATGTAGATTTTGTTCACATGTGCATTGCTGCCTGCTTCTGCAGATGTTTCCGTGGTCATGTGGCAGGCATGACTAGACACCAGAGTGCACAGAACGCTGTTTACCTTCCCACCAAAGTGGTCCCTATTGATCTACTTACAATTTCTTGCTGTCGAACTGCTAGGTTGGCAGGAGCTCATTCTGTCCTGCAATATTCGGGTATCGAACTGCTGGCCTGCCACCTCCCAGTCAGCGTCTTCTGAGCCACTTGAGCCACTGCAGTTACACTAACTATTCCAGTACTAAACCACAGCTCCAAATGGGTTCAGCACCTTGGACACCTCCCTTATAATTTAGCTTAAAGTCCAAAGGAGATTCATCTCCCCTGCAAGACCCCCCCCCACAAGATTGCCTTGTGTCGTCATCCCCCCCCCCCAAAAAAAAAAAAATTGTCTCTCTTCCACTTCTGATCAGAACTCTGGAACCAAAATCCAACTTCAGGTTGTGGGATGTAGGCAGGACTGAAGACTGAGAAGATCCTGGGAGACAGCAGAGCAACACCCATCAGCAATGCTACAGACCGCTTATACTCCCAATACTTTAACCCAGGGGTGCCCAAGCTTTTCAGGCCTCAGGGCAGTCATGTGGTTTGGCGGGCCAGTCACGTGGTCCCTTCCACCAGAAGCAGAACTAAAATGTGCCTTGCAATCTGTTTCGCAACAGGATGAGATAGATGTTAAGTTGCCATTTTCTCTGCTTAAAGCAGGGATGCCCAAACTACGACCTGTGGGCTGGATCCTGCCCCTGGTGCCAATTCATCTGGCCCACGATACCCTAATCTGGCCCACGATACCCTCGCCTCACTAGCACTAGGAAGAGGGCCTTCTCTGTGTTCGCCCTGACCCTGTGGAACCTTCTCCCAACTGAGCTGCGACTGCAGGTAGATCTCCTGTCTTTCCGTCGAGGCCTAAAGACCTGGCTGGCAGAGCATGTATGGGGACCCAGTAATGTGGGATCCCATGCAGGTTGGTTGGCTTAGGGGACTGGCACCTCTTCCTGCGCCGGTTTTTTTTAACCTGTGTGCTGTTTTAATTTTTCGTATGAATTTTTATGGTTTTAAACATAACTATTATATTAGTTTTAACTTGTGATTTTAATCCATGCTGTAAGCTGCCCAGAGTCGGGTTTACCCAATTGGGGCGGGATAGTAAATATGAGTAATAAATAAATAAATAAATAAATAAATAAATAAATAAATAAATAAATAAATAAATAAATAATTGCTCCTGGAAACAGAAGTAAAACATTCCCGTTTTACTTCTGCTTCCCTGAGCAACGAGGGTGGCACAGGTTGGATGAATCATTGTTAGGGGCTGGATCCGGCCCATGGGCCGTAGTTTGGGCACTCCTGCTTTAACCTGAGCCAGGCACACCTTAAGGTACAAATGCCAGCTTTCATTCCTGAAATCTGCTGTCAGTATGTTGGTTTTGGGGAGTGTGGCTTTACCATAAGAGCGAGAGCACTCTTGAGTATGCGCAGAATGTATCCCCTTCGTTGGTGGGTTGCTAAAGCAACAAGCCCACACATTGCCAAGGCAAGGAAACTGAGCTCATTATTCCAAAGCATGTGGTTTCTAAGCATGACAGATTTCCAGTGCTCCGTCTTCCCCGGCATCATCTGCTGGCCTCTCACTGGTCTTCAAGAGCCCACCCTCGGTTTCTCAGTGGATTTGGGGTGATGAACATATGAATTTATCAGCAAACGCTTCCCACTTCTGAGTGTGGGCATTTCAGCTGAGCCTATTCCTGGAAATCACCTTTCCCATGAGTTAAACATCTACTCCCCCTTTAAAAACGATTTAATTTTTCATTTTCTTCAGTGTTTTTTTAAAAAATCCTTTTCTCTTTCCTTCTGCCATTTTTTTAAAAAATTCAAAATGCTTGCTTGGCAGATCATACGTTTTCCAGGCCCACCTGGGAATGGGATGTTAAAAATGCCACTTTCTGGTGGGATTCTGTCTCTTTTCTTAAAAGAAGAAAAGAAACTGTTTCAGGACTTCAAAGGGCAAAAAAAAATAGATTTAGGTCTTCCTTGCTTGAAAACCAGTCGTATCTGACTCTAGGGTTCAGTGCTCATCTCTGTTTATAGCCAAAGAGCCACTGCTGCCTGTGTCTGCAGACATTTCCATGGACATGTGGCAGGCATGCCTCACCACTGGAGTGCACAGAATGCTGTTTACCTTTCCCACCAAAGTGTTACCTATTTATCTACTTGTATTTTCTTGCTTTTTAACTGCTAGGAGATGGGAGCTCATTCTGTTGTGCAGTACTTGGGAATCGAACTCCAACCTTGCAGTCATCGATTTCAGCATCTTAACCTCTTGAACCATTGCAGTCCTTTATCTAGGATCAAGGATGAAAATCTTGTTAGAAGGAGGGACCAGAAGGGTTTCCCTGTTCTTGGGGCCATGGACAGCCTGCGGCCAACCTGGGCAAGCAAAAGAAGAGTCAAGGCAGAGCTTGTAAAAGTGAGACTTTTGAGTCCTGAATCCCCAGTCAGTAGAATTGATGGGAAATGTTTGGCTTATTTATTTATTTATTTATTTATTTATTTATTTATTTATTTATTTATTTGCACCCCGTTCTCCTCCAAAGACTCAGGGCAGCTTTACAACTAAAAACAATTAAAACACGTACATAAAACTTAAAATTCAGTAGCTCTGAAAGAGTTCCCTTCCCAGTCTTTGGCATGGAACTTACCTGTGGTTGCTACAGAATTTAAAACGGAGTGGTAGGACAAAGAATATTTTGTCTTCTCAAATACACCGTCAGATTTGCCAAAGTTTGCTGAAAGCAGGCTGGAAGACCTGCACACCTATTCCACGAAATGTATGTATGATTTGGACTGAGATTTTGGTAGAGAACAATAATAAGGAAAAGGACGGTGGTGGCAGGAGAAACAGCAGGGGAGGGACGTGCATCTTGGGGTGCCTTTTCTGCAAAACGAGGCTTGCTTTGCAGCAATCTGCCTCCCTGCTCAGTAACTTCCCAAGGTTGGAAAAGGAACTATTTAAAAGGTTACTTGGAAAGACACTTTCCAAGCATTGGGAGAAGTAGCTTTTCTTGGCTCTGCCAGCATGTACTGGGACCCACCCAGCTGAAAATGTTAACACCGGTATTTTATTTATTTATTTATTTGTCCAATTTATATAGCCACCCAACTTCAAACGACTCTGAGCACCTCACAAAGAGATTCTTAGCATGTACCATTCTTTCTTCTTCAGGGGGAAAAAAACATTAAGCCGTCTTTCGTTTTTATTTTATTTTGCATAAAGTGCCAAGATCAATGCTCCCTCCACCCCCACCCCACCCCACCCTGCCCTATATTTTTCTCTTCCTCCTCAAGGAGAGACACTCTGCTTCCCATCAGGATACTGCTCAGTACAATGTAGAAATCAAACATTTGGCGTATCTTAAATAGTAAATATGATACAAACAGATTTCAAACATCTTCTGGAGAGATCGGGGGGGGGGGGGGACGACAAGACACAGTTTTAAAAAACCTCTTATGAGTTCCCTGCTCCAGAAAGAGTAGCAAGGCGCCCCGCCGGGGGGGGGGAATTCCACTCATCTGCACTGGACGTCTTCAGAAGGGTCCCTCCCTTGCCCAAGAAGACCCCCGCCAGGGACTGGCTCTCTGTTGAAATACAGTTTTCCAGACTCCTGTTAACTCCCGTCAGGGAAAAAGTTGCTGTGAGAAAAGCCACCTGAAGAAATAAATCAATCGAGATTCAAAAGAAGAAAAATGTCTCGTCTTGAAAGGAAATCTCTTCTCCAACCCCGGTGGGGAATGGATCAATTCTGGTCATATTAGCCGTCCTTTCCCATAATGGGTGGTGCGGTGGTGGTGGACGGGTGGAATCCAGCATATTTTTGAGTGCCAGAGAATTGAATGGTCTGCCCCGTCATTGCTTCAACTTGCTTTAGATTACAAGCCAAACAGTTCCACAAGGAAAGAAGCCAGAGTAACAGAAGGAGAAACAGAAGCGCAAAATTAAATGGGCCTCCTAGACATGCACACAATCCACTTTTCCCAAAGGAAATTTATATACACAATTATATACAGATCAGCATTTAGACCCAGGAGAAAATCCTGGCTTAGCAGCAGCTGGATAAGATTTAAAAAAAAACACCAAGATTTCCAGGGGCCCAAAAATTGGGAATTCTTTCCATGAGTTTGCATTTAGGCCAATCTTCCGAAACCTGATGTCTTCCCTTTGCATTGGGCTCCATCTCTCATCATCCCCAGGCAATACAGCAGTGGATGATGAAAGCCCTAGTACCACGCATCTGATGGGCCCCCAGATTGGGGGAGACCCCTGTGAAAGCATTCAGGGTTAATCCAGATCGCCTGCCTTTTGATGTTGGAGAAATGGGGTTCAGGATTCCAGCACTCCCAGTATAGAGAGATAGGATGGAACAGTCAGTGGTATAAAACCAACAGTCGGGCGTCTCTGCTCTAAAATTTCATGTCAGAAATCACACTGGGTTGAAAAGATTTTTGCTGGAGAAACACCACTCAGGGGACGCCCAAAGGAGGCCCCTTTCATGCCCCCCCCCCAAGATCCATCGTGCAGTGCTCAGGTACTGAACCCCAACCTTCCAGTCTTCAAGATCAGTATCGTAACCCCTAAGCCACCGCAGTATTGCTAGCTGTGCAGTGAAAAGAGCATTTCACCTATGCTGCCCATAAAGCAAGCTTTGAAATCCTCACAGGGGGGGACGATGCCTTTATCAGAATGAAAGAAGGGGGGGGGAATTCTAAACAAATCTCCAGTTGCCATTGGTTGCCAACCTGTGGGGGGGGGCAATGTCCCACAGGGGGGCTTCAGTTCCCAGAAGCCTCAGTCAGTACATTGGCTGATCCGTACTTTGGGGAATTGACTGAGGCTTCTGGGAGTTGAAGTCCAAAACCCAAAGGTTGGGAAATGCGACTCCAGGCACAATGCAGACTCTGTGGCTTTGAGGTCAAGCCGCTCAACCTTCTCTTCTCTTCACTGGCTTAACTTTTCTCTTGAATGGAGATCTGGGAACTCAGAAGTGTATGTGCAGAAAAGCCTTTCGTGTGGATCCACAGAGCCTCACTCTTCTGTCTGGCGAAGTGGACCTGATCCACGGAAGCTCACATAAAAATATTGCACTTCATCTTTCAAGTTCTACTGACAGGTGCAAGTGCCGTTGCCTCCCATACATCGGGGCCAGCCGTTGAGAACAGGTTTGCTCGTAGGTCATGAGGACATCCCCCCCCCCCCCGCTCTCCAATTAGTTAATCTCAACTGAGACTAGCAGAGGCGTCTCTTTCAGCCTGGGAAGGGCCGGCTACCCCCCCCCCGCCCACTCTTTAAAAACAGGAGCTGGCAGCCTACCTGGGGGAGCAAGGGTTAAACTGCTTACTGCAACCAAAAGGTGGTGAGCTCGATTCTGACCAGGAAATCATGGTTGACTCCGCCTTCCATCCGTTCAAGGTCAGTAAAATGAGTCCCCAGGATGTTGGGGGGCCAAATGCTAATGACCTTGTGACCTGCCCAGACTAGGGGGCACTCAGCGCTTCTAGGGGGGGGGGCCAGCGGCGGGATAGAAGTGTATTTGGCATTGCTACATCCCTGTTAAAGATAACAATGATCTAATTGTTGTGGGTTATCTACCATGTCTGTTTCTGCCCCTGTGCTCTATCAACTTCTTCTTTCTGGTCTCTGTGAATCCACACGCATGGGTTTAGTGCTGGTCCATGCTGACTGAAGGGGAGAGTGATGGGATTTGTAGTTTAAAAAATAGTAGCTTTCCCAAGAACAGAACTGGACTCTGCTTCATTTAGCTGAGCAGCGTTTATCCTTCAGAAGTAGATGGGACAAGACAGTGACGCTTAATTTGGGTCTCACTGATTTCACCAGCCCCAGAGCATCCTGTTTAAATAATTGTCATGCTTCGTGAGATCATTTGAAGCAGGATAAAGAGACAAATCTTTTTTAAAAAGGGGGGGTTACCTGGTTTGCTCAAATGAGTCTCAGCACAGAGCTTAGCAAAGAAGAAGAGTTTAAATCAGGGGTGTCCAAACTTTTCGGGCCACAGACCGGTCACATGGCCATGTGCCTTGCAATCTGTTTTGCAACAAATATGTTTTGTAACAGGATGAGATAGATTTCCTGTGGCCTGGATCCGGCCCCTGATGTCAATTCATCCGGCCCACGCCACCCTCATCGCTCCCAGAAGCAGAAGTAAAACACACACATATGGGCGCATTTTACTGCTTCCAGGAGCGACAAGGGTGGCATGGGTCGGATGAATTGGTGTCAGGGGCTGGATCCGGCCCACGGGCCGTAGTTGGGTATTCTTGGTTTAAACATACCTACAAAATAGAGAACAATGACTCATCACACAATTCTGTCCTAAAAGTGTCTAAACTCCTGTTGTGTGTGAGAAAGAGAGAGAGAGCTTCCCTCTATTTTCATCTTCAAGGGCACAGAAGGATGGATCTGACAGACCTGACTGGAAGACTTAGAGGACAGATTTTGATTCCCCCCCCCCCCCCCCGCAGGCCCTTTTAATAACCTAACTGTAAAAGGGGTGTCTATAAGTATGTTTTCTTTCTTTCTGGACATTTTTGGGGAGAGTCAAAGATATTTCAGCATAAAAATAGTCCATGCCTTGTGGTGGGGGAGAGAGAGAGAGATTGTTCTTTAATAAAGCAGCTCCTTCGTCAGGGAAAGGTTTTTATCTAAATTTTGAGCTGAAAACATACACTCACATCGCTCGGTCCCTCTGTCAGTGATGCAGCTGCAGTTCCCAAATTGTGTCAGTTACCATGGAAATCAGCAAGAGAGGCGCTTCTTTAGACCCTCCTCTGCCCCAGGAACCAAATCTAAATAACCTCTTCTTTATCGAATGTCCTGCTCCCCCTTCATGCTTGTTAGAGAGGTGTGTTACTTGTGCAGGTTTGTTCCCTGGTGGAAATGACATCCACGATGCAAATCTAAGTAGTTTTTCATGGGGTTCATTTTCACGGTGTTCCATTAGATCAGGGGTGCACAAACTTTTTGGGCTGTGGGCCAGTCATGTGGTTCAGCAGGCCAGTCATGTGGTGCCTCCCACCAGAAGCAGAAGTAAAATGAGCCTTGCAATCTGCTTTGCAACAGATCTGTTTTGCAACAGGATGAGACATATTTTAGGCTGCCATTTTTTCAGCTTAAAGCAGGGGTATCCAAACTACGGCCTGCAGGCTGAATCCAGCCCCCAATGCCAATTCATCCACCCTGCATCACCCTCATTGCTCCTGGAAGCGGAAGTAAAATGTGCCCGTGCTGCCACGTTTTACTTCCACTTCTGGGAGCAATGAGGATGGCGTGGGCTGGATGAATTGGTGTCAGAGGCCAGATGTGGCCCACGGGCCATAGTTTTGGCACCCTTGTGTTAGAGAAACAGTGGGAAATCCTCTTTTGAAATCCCACTTCCCATCAAAGGAGGGCAGGTACTCACAGCTCAGTGGAGGGGCTCATGCTTCACACAAAGACCATCCTGGACTCAATGCACAGTACCTGCAGGTAGGGCTGGAAAAGGGCACTGGCTGAATTTCTGGAGAGATATTGCCAGCCAGAGTTGACAGCATGCAGCTAGGCAGAGCATGAGTCAAGCTCCAGACAAGGCAACTTCCTACATTCAGTCAGAATTTGAACAACAAGGACCAGAATCCTTCAATCTGCACATCCACTGACCAGAATTCTGGGAGTTCTAGTCCATTCCCCCCCTCTGCCCCCCCCAAGTCTTTTAACAGAAATATGGAATTTGGATGACCACATTCAGCTGACTGGACTTCCTACATCTGTTTTTAGTTGTGCAATGAAAAGAACATTGCACCTATGCTTCCCATAAAGCAAAGTTCAAAATTCCCAGAGGGTGATACCTTTATCAGGCTGAAGGAAGGAAGGAAGAATTCCAGACCAGTGATTTGCAATGTGGGGAACACACCCCACAGGGGGGGACTTCAATTCCCAGAAGCCTAAGTCAGTCCATTGGCTGATCAGTGCTTTGGGGAATTGACTTGGTCTTCTGGGAGTCGAAGTCCGAAAAACCAAAGGATGGAAGCACAGCTCTAGACACAATGCAGAATGTGCAGCTTTCAGATCAGGCCTCTCACCCTTCCCTGGCTTAACTTTTCTCTTGAATAGAGATCTGGGAACTCAGAAGCTCGCAATGTTTTTCTATGCTTTTTTCCTTAGCCAAATAAAAGTATAACCCCAGCATGGATTTTGGGCTTTGTCGCATGGAATGTGCCCTGTTGGTGCTAAACCCTGAAGAAGAAGTCAATTCAAAAGGCTCCAACTGGGCAAACAGAGAGACAGACTCATCAAGGTCTGGAAGACAGACAGACAACTCATCCAGTCACAGCCAGAACCAATATGGTCCACCTTCCTTCCTTTATCAAATTTCCAACAACTCCCTGTCTGACCAAGAAGTTGCCCTTCGTCCTGATAAGGGACTTCAGATTCCCTCAACCTGTTCTCTTATCCCCAGGACAGAGTTTGGAGCAGAGAGGCAAACTCTAGTCTTGTTGGGTTTGGGGCGTTTGCAGTAGAAAATGGTGGCTTTTCCAAACTCAAGAGAGGCCAAATAAGTGTGATTTGTAGTCAGGCCAGAAGGGTTTCCCAATCTGTATCTCTGCAAGACACCGACTGAGATGGAGGGGAAACTGAGGAAGAAAGAGAGAGAGAGAGACGGGCAAAGCAGTAAAGCACAAGAGGCTGGACAAGAGAAAGAAAGACCACCTATTGCCACCTTTGCCTGCCATCAGTGGCAAACTGGAATAACTTGGTACAATGATTATTCATCCTGCACTGGAGACATCCTTTCCCTCTCTTCCCTCCACATGCAACCCACAGAGTCCAGGCCCACAGATCTGTGAGGCATCTTACGGTCTCTCACTCAGATGGAATGAAGGGCAGCATCCAAAAGGATCCATCCAAATACAACAGCAGGTTCTTCAGACTTTTGGACAGGCCTTTCTTCCTTCCTTCCCTCCAGCTGATGATGAGAATTATTGCTCCACACAGAGCTTTGGAATCACTGGGGCTTTGGGGATGATACCTCCCAGAACTAGTCTTTGTGCTGGTTGGGGAAATCTGGGAGATGTACCCCAAAAGAGAAGAACCACTTTTGCATGCACTGGTTTCCCACAGGACACTAGGGAACTTGAGCAAAGGATTTGTAAAAGCCTTGGGAAATGACATTTCCCCGAGTCTGTTGCTACAGAACTCATATTCTTCATTGGCATTAAACTGATACAGGTTTATGGTATATCCAGGTTTTCAGAATGTTACCTTTTCCTGTCTTTCAGAATTACAACTCTTAGACTGGGAGTTGTAATTCCTGGAGTTGTGGCCCTAACTGAATATACCCAGAGAATGTAGGCATGAAAGACTCCTAATTTAGTAGCATGAAAACCTGCATCCAATAAAGATGAAAGGAGCAGGGCCCCCCCCAAAGTTTCAATATTAGATTCCATTCTAAAGGAATTCACCTCTATCTCAAGAGTAGGATGAGATAGACAGGATTGGCCTGTGGTGTTTCTCCTACATGCTCCAAGAAATGTGCCCTGAGAAACTAGTGCACAGCTGTGTGCAGGCTAAAGATGGGAAGCTGTCCTTGCTGTGTCATGTTGGAAGTGAAAGCCCCTCCCCCCCAAAAAAAACACACACAAATGTTTCTTGTCATTTCCAACCTAGATTAACAACTGCACAAACAGTTCCCCTCCCCACGTCCTGGGGTGCATTTCTCAGCCCATGCGCTACTTCTCTGGTGTCCCTCATAAATCCCGCTGCCTCCAAGAGATCACCTTGGTGGCTGGGGTAGCCAGGAGAGCTCCATCATCGGATCCTTGACTTGGGCCACTGAGAGAGTATCCCCAAGGGCCTCCCCTAGGAGGAGGGAATGAGAAACCACGTAGGAGCAGTAATTGTGGAGAAACCCCTGGGACCGGGGGGGGGGGGGGGGCTATACACCAAAACTGAGTTGGCAGCATGCAATTGTTGTCATAGGTTTGCAGAGCAACACACGCATTGCAAATCAACTGAATAAGGAAGGGAGCGCCCCACTCGGACTCCAACAGAGGTCTTCCCTGCCGGTGCCCCTCTCAAAGGGATGTGTGAGTGAGAGGGCCATGGGGCTGCCTGGAAGGGGATACGGCGGGATTCTAGGGTTGCTCCTAAACCCGGGAGATGGTGGAAGCAGAGGATTCCCATGTCACAGGCAGGGGTGCTGAAAGGTGCAGCCTGGGAGCTCTCCAAGGTGCTAAATAAATTGCGTGCCAGAAATGGGTCTGGGTTGAAAGGATTTTTGCTGGAGAAACTCCGCCCAGGGGATAATGAGGCTCCTTTCATCTTCCCAAGTTCCACTGTGCAGTACTCCAGTAATGAACCCCGACCTTCCAGTCACCAAGCTCAGCATCTTAACCACTAAGCCACTGCAGTGCTGTTCTCCTGGTAGCCATCAGGCCCAGGGAAAGCTCCTTACAAGCCTTGGACTGAGCTGGGAACTCATTCCTACGGGAAGGAACCCCTTCTGCTGCAGACTCAGCTGCCCCTTGGCGCTCAGGGTGGTCCTCAGAGCCACAAAATGGCAATTGAACATAACATGGGTAGAGCTGTAACAACAATACAATTTAAGGAGGCAGATTCTGAAGCAGACATTATACGTGGCCACTTACGCAAGGAGCCCGAGACTGAGATGGGGAGCCAGACTGAAGAACCCACGTATCTGTTGGCCACTTGGATCCAGTCCAGTTGATCCAGCCAAAACACCCAGAAAAAGAATAAGACTCTTGGCCTTTGCATCACCACCACCACCCAACCTTTGTCCCAAAACTCTCGGACTCAGTACAGTGAAATCCAGCCCATGGGCTTCTGGAAGGATCTGGCCCATTTCTTCTGGCCCTGAAAGAAGCCCCCAGTCCCTTTGGGAATGATGGGGCCACTAAGGCTCACCAGCAGCCATAGAGCAGGACAGGCGCCCAGCAGGGCCACAGGGAGGCAACCAGTCACCGGTCCAAGACACGGGCCAAGTCTTCGCGCTTGCTGTTGCCTTCGTTCTTGAGGTCGGCAAAGACCTGCGTGAAGTAGTGGGGGTCGGCGTTGATCCGGAGCATCTTGGCGCTCATGGCGTTGATGATGCGGAGGCAGCGGTTCCAGAAGGCATCCTTGGAGGCCTCCACCAGGAAGGGCTTGAGCGGGTAGGAGATCTCGTTGCCCATGTAGGAGTAGGACAGGTAGAGGCAGGTGAGCAGGGCCGCCTGGAGCTCATGCTCGTTGGCCACCCCATCCCCGTCGATCATCTCGCGGCACAGCAGGTACACGAAGACCACGTTGGCAGGAGTGACGAAGGCCTGGTCCTGCCAGCCTTGCAGCAACAGGGAGCGGTCCACGCTGCGCAGCCACAGGATGGGCTCTGTGGGGGAGAGGTGCTTGAGGCGGAAGCACCGCCGGCAGAGGAACTCCCCCAAGCACTTGAGCAGCTCACTGGTGGACGCCTGGACCACCACCCGCCGGGGGGAGGACGACGATGAGGTGCCCCCACCTCCGCCAGGCTTGAGTGAGGAGACTGAGGTGCGCTTGGAGCCCAGAGGGGCCCCGTTCCCATCTAAGCTAGCGAGGTTGGCACAGGAGAGGGACTTGGTGACGTTCTCGCGGTTGAGGTGGGCCACCTCCTTGGCATGGGGGCAGGTGGGGCCTTTGGCCCGAGAGCCCTTCTTCTTGGTGGAAGCCACCAGCCGCTTCCAGGTCAGGGCTGGGATGAAGATGGAGTGGCGCTTGAGGCTCTTGTCGGCCTTGTGCCCGCCACTGCCACCACCACCGCCTTTGGCACCCGGCAAGCCAGGGTAGTGGGTTAGGGAGCTGGAAGAGCCCTCCTCATACAGGCTGGCTTTCCGGAGGCCAGGCGAGAGGGACAAGACCGTGCCCATGGTGGGGGCAGCAAGGAGAGCGTGTGGGGGGTGGGGGTGGTGAAGAAGCACAGGCTGAGGGGGACCACAGGTGGGCCAAAGAGGTGGGTCCAAAGGAGGCTGGGCCTGGCCCCAACCTGGCCAGGGAGCAAGGGAGAGGCTGTTCAGGGCAAGGGGCTCAGAGGCAGGTCATGCATGGTCAGCAGGTGGCCAGGCGGAGGTCCAGATGTGGCTTCTGCCCACAAGCCTTGGCGCCTCGACAGCCGTTCCGGCTCATCTGGAGACTTCCTGCCGGGATGAAGGTTGAGTCAGCCGTCCATCCTTCCCAGGGCGTTCAAACGAGGAGCCAGAACGTCGAGCCCCAAAATGCTCCTTCCCTGCCGACCATGAAGTGGGACGGGTCTTTCTCTGGCTCTCTCGCGCGCGGCCTCGGTCCCGGGCAGGGGGCTACTGGATGTCGGGGGCCCGGGAATCAGGGGCCCCCACCGCAGCCCGAGGGTGCCTCGGTAGCATCGCCTGGTCCCGGAGCGCGATCCCTTCCGCAGGGCTGCCGGGGGTCCTCGACGGCCAGAAGAGGGGCGGCAGGGGGTGGGGGAGCACAGCCGAAGCCGGCCGGGAGGAGAAGCCCTCTTCGGGCGGAGGGGAGCCGGGGGGAGGCCGGCCGGGCTCCCGCGCTCTGGGGTTCCGCCGAGCAGCGATCCTCGGCTCCTTGAGCCGGTCTTCTCCTCCGGAAGGGAGGGGGCTGAAAGGGGTGCTTTTTTCCTCCTCCTCCTCCTCCTGCCTCTTCCTCCCCGCCTCCCGGCTCTTCCCTAGCGCCGAGGCTGCCTGGCCCCGATCCGGAGGAGAGGGACGGATGGCGACAAGCAGCCTGCCTGCCTGCCTGCCTGGCGAGGCGACCCAAGGGGTGGAGATGCGCAAAATACCTTGCGTGGGGAGGGGGCCCGGTCGGGGCGGAATGGCGCCGGGCTGCAGGCCCTTCTCCCCACGGGAGACCCCTGGCAAAAGGGGGGGGGATTTGGGTCGAGCGGCTCCGAGTTCTTGGGTTCGTCACCGGCGAGGTTTGGGTTTCGCCTTGGCTCAGGGAAGCCTCGTCGCCTGCCTCGTCTCCTGCTGCCGCGGATGCTTCGCCTGCGCCGCCTTCGGGATCGCCGCCCGTCTGGCAGCCTCGGGTGAGGCGGCGTGGGGAGGGGAGGGGAGGGGAGGGGAGGGGAGGGGAGGGAACGCCGCCCCCCCCTCCAACCAGCCCCCAAAGACGAAGGACGACGCCTTGGCATCATCGGGAGGCAGTCCGGCGAGACGGGGGGGGGGGGGGAGAAGGAGAGGGGGGGTTGCGGGAGGGAGGGCCCCCTGCCCCCCCCCCCTTTTGCGCCAAATCCCAGTCCCCAAATCTGGCTTTGTGGGATGGTTTTTGGCTGCAGCCCTGGGAGAGGGGGCGAGACTTGGGGGGGGGAGGTGTGTGTCTCTCTCTCCTACTTTCTCTCCCCCCCCCCTCTTTCTTTTCTTCTTCCCACCTCGGGCCGCCTTCTAGCGCTGAGGCTCGGAGCAGGTGGCAGGACGATGGGGAGACCTTTCCGGGAAAAGTCCAAGGAGGTCAAGGATAAAAACGCACACAGATCCCTCCGTCTCTCTGCTTGGAGGAAAACAGGGTGTGTGTGTGTGTGTGGGGGGGGCAGATTGAGAGAAGGGGCAACACTTTGGGGAGGTGTCAGAAATTATTCTGGCTTGAATGGATTTTTACGGAAGAAATTCCACTCAGGGAACGTCCAAAGGAGGCTCCTTTCCTGTCCCCAAAAGCTGGGACAGAGACGGGTCCCCAATCTGTCATGCAGTACCCAGGTCTCGAACTGCCAACTTGCCGGCCTTCTGGCTAAAAAGACCAGCTTATTAACCACTGTTGATTGTAAGGTTGGCAAGTCAACAGTTCGAGACTCGAGTCCTGCATCTTTCCCAGCTCCTGCCAACCTGGGAGTTCAAAAGCAAGAAATTCTAAGTAGATAAAAAGGGAAGGTAAACGGTGTCCCACGCGTGCTCCGGTGTCTAATCTTTGCGCCTGCCACATATCCATGTAAATGACTGTAGATGCAGACAACGCTGGGTCTTTAGCTGTAAACAGAGATGAGCCCCGAACCCTAGAGTTGGATATGACTGGCTTTTGAGCAAGGGAGACCTTGACCTTCTTTCTTTCTTTCTTTCTTTCTTTTTAAAGGCTCCATTCTTCCGGAAAGGCTCCTTTCTTCATGTCCAGGGCAGGACCCAAAAGCTGCCCCAAGCAATATGAAGCCCCCTCATCCCCAATGGGAGAATTGGGAGAGATGAAATGATCAAAAGCCCAGCTTGGAAAAGGAGCTTTTAAAACACTGCAGCTTTCTGAATAACTGCTGGGAGGCAGCTGGTCCCAGAATTTAGAGAAGATCCACATTGCAAGTGTCATCATCAGAAGAGGACCACTCCCAGAATGTAGGGACTATAAGTATTGGTGACTACAGTACCCAGAATCCCCTAGCCAGCAGGCCCCAAAGCTATGCTGGCTGAGGGCTTCTAGCAGATCCCCCTTCCCCAATGAGAGCGTTTTCTCCCTCCCCTGTTGCCATGTTGGCACTTTGTGATAAATAAATGGGTTTTGGGTTGTGGTTTGGGTACTCAAAGGTCTCGCAAAGGTTTGCCATCACTGGTATAGAGAATTGTGGCAAATTGCACTAAATGATAAGTTAACATGGGAATTACAAAAAATAAAATAAAATAAAGAAAATAATTTTGGAAACTTAAGGAGACCATTTTTGAATTATACATTGATTGAAGGTAAAGGTGATACACCAGTACCAGACCAACTGAGATTTTGGGTATAAGATGGGGAAGAAGTGAAGGACCACAATCACCAAGGCATTGTAAATATCACTCAGGGTTTTTCTGTTTTCTTTTGAGAGAGAGAGAGGTTATTTTTCCTCTTTTTAAATTATTATTATTATTATTATTATTATTATTATTATTATTATTATTATTATTATTATTATTATTATTATTATTATTATTATTATTATTATTATTATTATTATTATTATTAAAGTGTTAGAGAGTCTTATATGAAAATGAGTTTATTGTATATAAACATACAAGTGGTTAAATATTATAAAAGACTTTTATAAAAGGAGTGGATATCTGAAATGAGTTGCTAAAAATGAGATTATTTTAAACAACGAATCTGAAAAGGTTTATGTATTTTCCCCTCTTCCTTTTTAAAAGTATTGTATTGCATTTGGTGTTGTATTGAAATGTATTGTTATTTGAAAGAAAAAAAGAAGGATGGAAGAGGCCTTGATCCCCATCAGGATTGAACTCACAATGTTCTGGCTGCAGTACAGCAGTTTAACCACTACATCACCAGGGCCACTAGGTCACCAGAGTGCTGAACACTTCTGTTGCTTTGGAGGTCATGGCCAGAGGCAGGCATCGAAGGTGGCCCCTGACAGAGGTGTTGTTTTTGGAAAAGCAAAGAGAAAACCTACACTTCAGTCAGTCAGCTGTAGATTTTGTTAGGCTCAGTGCACTGAAGCTCCATCATCCACCTTCCTGGTACCCTGCAGAGATTTAGGACTACAGTTCCCATCAGCCCTGACCAGTTTGATTGGTGGACCCAGACCAAACACTTGGAATCTCCAGGTGAACTTGTCCTTTGCTGAGGCTGTGCCTGGATCTCCCTGTCTGAGCCAGAGCAATCTGTTTTGCAACAGATATGTTTTACAAGAGGATGAGATAGATTTTAGGCTGCCATGTTTTCTGTTTAAACTAAGGGTGTCCAAAATATGGCCCATGGGCCGGCCTCACCCTCTGATGCCAATTCATCCAGCCTGTGCCGCCCTCGTCGCTCCAGGAAGTGGAAGCAAAACGTGCCCAGGCGTGTTTTACTTCCACTTCTGGGAGCGAGAGCGGTGTGGGCCAGATGATTTGGTGTCAGGGGCTGGATCTGGCCTGCTGGCCATAATTTGGGCACCCCTTCTGTAGAAGGTTGATCTACCAAGAATCAGCATCAAGGAAATGATAGCGGAAGGTAAAAAAAAATTAGAAGTAAAGAACTTGTCTTTTTGATGTCTTTTCTACATCAAAATAGGTCCCTTCTGCCTGCTATTTTGGTGCCATGTTTGTCAGCAGAGAGAAGAAAGGGGAGAGAAGGGGGTGGCAAATTGCACAAACAAACAGGCTCCAGACTCCCCCCCCCCTCTTTTTGAGAAGTCACCTCTCCAGAAGAAGCCACTTGAGATTCAGAACAAGTTACATAAGCGCATGTGGGCTGATCTTATAGCAGGGGATAATCGCATGGCAGACAGAGAGGAATGGCACAGCTGAGAACCAGCAGCTGCGAAGGGGCCCCTTTCCATGCGGGTATAATGGGAACGAGATAGAGAATGGCCGCCTTTGTCCACTTGGGCTGGAGACCAGAAGTCCAGCAGAACTCCTTCTAAGCCCTCTCTGGAGACCTCTGGCTAATCCTCCATGGAGGAACCCTCTCATTGCTGCAGACGCTGCACACCTTGGATGGGGTGAGCGTGAAAGAAGACCAGGGAATCTCAGTTGATGTCACGTGGTTGAACCAAAGTCACCAGGGCCAGCCCACACATGGTTGGAGCTTGGAACAGTTGCCTTTCGGGACTACAACTCCCATGTGTTACACTCCTCCAGCCAACCTTGTTGATGGGAGTTGCACTCCTAAGTGAGTAAGAAAAGCAAATAGGTAGGTAAAGTGGAGGAAGGCCAACAATTCTAAGAAGAATCTCCAAAGATCTGCCTACAAATTTATTTGGGAAGCCCACCAACAGACACAAAAGCAATAGCTCTGGATCCTCAAGCTGCCATTCAGGGCCCTTTTCTCCAGAGCTACAGTAACAGAGTAGACCCTACTGCCAGTGATTCGACGTAGTAGAGTGTCAAGCAGCGGTTAACTAACCTGACAACCTTGAAGAATTGTTAACTAACCTGACAACCTTGAAGACAACCTTGAAGAACCTTGGGTGCCCAAATCCACAGGGAAGGGTGATGGTCCCCAAGTGGATTAAATGGTCCCACTTGCATCCCTCTTGGTGGAGGGCAGCAGCTTCATCCATCCTGGCCTGGCCTGGGACTGAGGAGGACTTTGCGTGCCAAAAGGGCTCAGGATCAGAAAGTGATGGGTGGAAGTGGATCAATGGTACAGGAGTCATGCTGTGATGCAGAAGGCAGATGAAAGACCACTGCATTATATTCTCAGGATAGCCTTTGTGGCTGATCATCATGAGGATCACCAATATTCTGATTCGGATACAGCAGCAACAGAAGAAGAAGGGGTAGCTGGCATGGATTTCCTCATGGCCGTTCTGGGCTTCGAAAACCATGAACTAGGCAAACTTTCCATTTCTCCTGGCAGAGAAGGCGAGAGCCCAGGCTCAGCCCTATCATTTGCCCAAGGGAGGCAGCGGTTTCCAGCTGCAGATTTGAGCTGTCACGGAAGGGTTGCAAAGGACTAGCAATCGGGCTGGTGATTTAGTGTCTTTTTACCCCCAGGGGTTGGAATGAAGGCTTGTGGGATCTTCTACCTTGTGGCCCTTCTATGACTTAACTGGCTTTTACAAATGCAAGGAAAGGGGGTACCTTTTAGGGCAGGGTTTGCCAGCCTTTTGAATTTTGGGGCCAGGTCACACTCCCTCAGACAGTTTGTGGGCCAGACTGGTGGTCCAGCTGCAGCCGCCACCGCTGAAAATGGCCACGGACTCATTTACGGCTGTTGTAAATGCATTTACAACAACTGTACATGAGTCTGCGGCCGATTCCAGTGGCTGGAGAGAGGGCGTGGGCCAGTTGATTTAGTGCCATGGGCCAGATATGGCCCATGGGTCGTAGGATGCCTACCCGTTTTAGGGGCACAAAACATTTACAACCATTTCTTTGCAGTTTCCACCTTTCTAGCTCTGTTTCCTGGCCCTGAAAAAGAGGAACAGAAGTGTGGATGCTCAGCAAATTATTATTATTATTATTATTATTATTATTATTATTATTATTATTATTATTATTATTATTATTATTATTATTATTATTATTATTATTATTATTATTATTATTATTATTAATTGCATTTGTTACCCCGCCCCAATCGGGAGAACCCGACTCTGAGCGGCTTACAACAAGACAAAAAGTAAAAACATAAAACACTCTACATCAATAAAAACATTAAGAATTTAAAAAACCATCAAAAGTTAAAAACAATACACAAATCCCACATTCAGACCCAGGGGTGGCAATCCATTAAATGAGCCACCTAGTATGAGAACCCACATTCCCGGGTCCCCAGACTTGTCCTGCCAGCCAGGTTTTTAAGCCCACTCCTCTTTGCCTCCCCCAGGAAAAGAAACCCAACGGAAGGCTCTTTCTTGCTTTTGCAGCTGCAGTTGCCCCCCCCTCCCCCCAGGAACTCTATGCAAAGCTTGCACATGTTGCTCTTTTTTGGATCAAAAATCTCTCCCCCACAGCATGACCAGGGGATTCTAGGTGCTGTAGTCCCATTACCAGTTCTGATCTGGCTGATTAGTTTCTAAAAGTGGGGTGGGGTGGGGGGACAGTTCTGGGTTGGTGCCAAGGCTCTTGGGTGCCATCTACTGATCTTGGCCACTCCCTACCAGAAACGGGAGGTGCAGGCACCGTTCACAACTGTGCTTTAGCTCAGTCTGCCCTCTTTCTGTGGGGCTGCAGGAACTGATCAGGAGGCAATTCAAGGGTCTGCCCAAGGGCTCTGGAAAGACTCATTCCTGTTAAATATACCCCCACCCCACCCCCCTTTTGCTGGATGCAATGAAGGGGAGATGCAACCCCACCCACTGAAAAGGCAAAAAGGGCAGAACAAGCCTCCCCCCTCCTCCCCCCACACCCACCCACCCACCCACAGTCATGGCAAAACTCTTGCTCTTGTTTATCTTAGTGGTTAAGACACTGAACTTGATGACTGGAGTGCTGCAAGATGGAGTGGGCTCCCATCTCTGTCCCGGCTCCTGCCAACCTAGCAGTTTGAAAGCAAGACATTGCAACTACCTGCTCAGTACATAGGCAGTGGTGGGTCAAAAAATTTGTTTGCTACCACACTGTGGGCGTGGTGTGGTGGGCATGGCCAGGGGGAAAGCCCTGCGTTGCACCTGAATTAGGACTACTTTATCTCAAAACTTGGATGGGCAGAAGGGGGGACAGCCAGAATTTCTGCTACCGGTTCTGGCGAACTGGTGCGAACCAGCTGGTGCCCACCACTGTATAGGTATTGCTTCGGTGTAGAAGGTAACAGCATTCCATGTGCTCTGGTGTCTAATCACGCCTGCCACATGACCATGGAAATGTCTGCACATGCAGACAGCACTGGCTCTTGGGTTGTAAATGGAGATAAGTACCGCCCCCTACAGTCGGATATGACTGGTTTTCAAGCAAGGAGAACCATTACCAAGGAAAATGATTCACAACAGAACAGTCTAGCTTAGGCTGTGCCCAGTAGTGTAGGGTGGGGAGGGGGGCCACCTGCCCTGGGCGGCACTTTCCAAGGGGGGGGCAAGATGTCCAAGCGGGAGGCAAGGCAACATTGTGCCAAGGGCTCACACCACAGGGGACGAGGCAGCGCGGAACTCGGAGCCAGGCCAGTCTTGCTTGCCCCCTCGCTGTGGTGGGGGGAGAGGAGGAGTGTCCACGCAGGTCAGGGAAACGGAGACAATCCGTCTAACTCCGGATGCCTCCATGGGGCGCCCAGATGCACGTGGCAAGAGGGGAAGCAGGGCGGCTTCCCTCTTCCACTCGCCCTATTCCTACCCTCATTCCTATATTCGGTGGGTTAGTGTAGGGAATGAGAAGTTGTTTTTAAATGGGTTTTAATTTTACTTTGTTCTTTTTGTGTTTTTATGTCTGTTGTGGTTCGCCCTGAGTCTCTTGTGTGAGTAGGGCGGCATATAAATTTGACTAATAAATAATTAAATAAATAAATTGCCCCCCGGGATGGGCGTGGATCTTCCTTCCTTCCTCACCATCACTTCCAGCACCGAGTTGGCTGAGGGCTCTCCCACCGGACCCTTCTCTTGGCCAGGCAGCACAGCCATCCTCTCCCAGCCTTGTGTCCGGGAGGGCAGGGCAGAGCAAGGCAGAGTGAGCAGCCTCGGGAACCTGGGGTTAATTAAATTCTGGCCAGTCCCGGAGCCCGTGGCTCCCTGTTCCCTGAAGGTGGGCCCAGGAGTCTTCCTTCCTTCCTCCTCTTCCTCATCATCCCTTCCAGCCCCGAGTTGGCTCAGGGCTCTCTCACCAGTCTCCTCTCGGCCTTCGCCACTGGCTGTACCAAACATTCTGCAGGAAACTGTTGTGGTTTGAAGGGAGGGATTGAAGCAGAGAAGCAAGAAAGGAGATGAGGCACAGACTCTGTCTGGGATTGTTTGAAGGACAGGATTTTGGAAAGCAGAGCAGGCATGGAGAGGGGAACATTTCAGAGCACTATCCTGCACAGTCAACAGGACATTCATTGCTGAACACTGCCTCAATAAGTGCCCTTTGGGCTGCCTGGTCACACCGAGGCCACCCATTCCTCAACCACATAGAATCATGGTCCTTGGATTGTGGAGCTGAGTGACGCCTCAAAGACCATCAAGTCTGACTCTATTCTCAAGAGCATCCCCCACAGGGAGCCACTCAACCTTTGCTTCTTCTTCTTCTTCTTCTTTTGTGTCCAGATCAAACTTTGGGTTGCCAGAATGAAGTGACTTTCTTGGCTTTGTCGCTGGTCAAAACTGAAGCCTTCATTGCTGCATATTTCTGTTAGTATTTCTGCAGAAACAGGCAGCAATGAAGACATACATTTTGGCCAATGACTAAGGGTACACAGAATGAGCCTCCTCAAAGATTGTGGATACAATCAGGTGTAACCTGGGTGGCAACCTTGCCGGCTAATCTTCCTAACACTGGATCGAACCAAAGGAACTGAAGAATGAACCTTTGCTTATAAACATGCCATGGAGGCAAACAAAGAAACATGCCATGATTGCAAACAAACGTCATGTCATGAAAGAGGAGGGCCTACTATCTTCTGAGGGAAATTCTCCTTCTCCTCCTCCTCCTCCTCCATGTCTACTGTCCCAACAGTTCTTCCTGCCAGGAGGTCATTTGTAAGTTGGAATCTCTCTCTCTCTCTCTTTCTTTTTTTTGGCCATTGAACTCCATGGCTTTGTGTCTTACCTTCTGGAACTAACCCAAACGAGTTGCTTGTCTAGGCAGTCATTGCTCGCTTGAAGGGCTTCCCAAGAGCCACACAACTATCTTCTCCTCTTCCCACACAAGCTGCCCAATAGGTTGCCTTGGTAACTGGATGACTTTGCTAGTGAAGGAAGCAACCAACTCTTTGCCCATATTCCAAATATTTCTACTAACTGTAAGGAGATCAATAATTTAAAGTCCCAGAGGCAGAATACTCAGATGCATCTTTGTGAAGTTTCTTCTCATTATCGTTGAATACTCTATGGGGAGGGGAAAACAGTTTTCTCAAGAAAAGGCTGTAACTTAGGGTTGGAGAACAATGGGACTTCCAGAATATTCTTTTGGGAGGGGGATATTAATTATGTTACCATTAGCCACACTGACTGGAGTTTCTGGGAGTTGAGTTTGTTATCTGAAAGGCGAACCTCTTCTCATTCCTGGTGTAGATATTTTGTGCCATGCTTGACAATCTAGGGAAATAGGAGGGGAAATCATGACTCTGTGTCCTCATGTACATAGGTGGCAATGGATGAATACTAATTAGGTAAGCAATAGAATATTTACACCAGCATAAGAGGTGTAAGTGAGAGCAGTAAACAGCCACTAATTAACAAGTCTGACTGAATTACTGATGTGTGACTAGGAATTCAATCAGTGATTCATTAACTAGCGGTGTTTTCTACTGTCACACACTCTGGCATAAATGGTCAATTAAATTCTGGTCACTGATTTAAAAACAAGATTTACTAGTGTCATTTTTCTGCTCTAAATCATCTGTAAGGTGAAAGTGGCTAGAACCTCACATCAGTAAGCAGCTGAAGTCCACGAAAGCTCACATTTAAATACAGTGGTGCCTCATTTAAAGAGCATACAGTAATACCTCGGGATAATGATTGCATCGGATAATGCTAGAATGGGATAATGATGCTATTTTAAAAAAATTGTATCAGATAATGATCTGTTAGCATTATCCGATGCACTCATTCATAGTAGCAGGGGGGCTGGAAAGCTGAAAGAAAGGGGGCTCCCCTTCCGGCTTCCCAGCCACCCAGCAGCTGCGGAGGCAGGGGGGGGTGGCTGGAAAGTTGACCGGGGGGGGCCCCCTCCCCCGTTGGCTTCCCCAGCCACCCCGATCCCGGTGTTTTGGCTTACTGCAGCGGCTGGGGAGGTCGGGGAATGTCAGGAACAGTCCAGATCAGGTCCCCCAACAACCTCCCGGGATGTGCCAGCCAGGGGCAGCCCAAAATGGGGGGAAAAAATGAAGGGCCCCCCCCCCATTTCGGGCTCTAGTCTCTGGCACCCCTGCCCTGCCACCTCTCGGGAGGTTGGGGGACCCGATCCACGCTGTTCCTGCCCTCCCCACACACTGCAATCGCAGCATGGGATCAGCACTTGGGTGGGTGGGTGGGTGGGGGGTTGAACGGGGGCACCCCCCCCCTGCGACCTGGCTGCCTCTTTGGAAAGAAAGGGCAGCGGGGATTCCACTCATGGACTCCCGACACTGCCCTTTCCAAAGAGGCAGGTGGTGGATGTGCAATCAATGCAATGCACAACGTTAAAAACCGGATAAACGAGAGGGTTGTGGAACCAAGTAGTCTCATCACTGTCCGAGGTACTATACTCGTGTCATGTATTCCACAGGATTGCTCTTTAAGCGAAACACTATTGAAAGTGACCCATTGTGGCTTCTGGTGGTGGGGATTGTGAGACCCGATTTATATTTGTTAAGCGAGCATTTGGTTGGTTTTATTTGTTAAGCGAAGGGATTTTTAATTCTGATGTTTTTAATTCTGATGTTTTAGTGACATGGAGTTGGGTTTTATTTCTGTTTTTACTAGATTGTAAGCCGCCCAGAGTCGGGTCCCCCCGATTGGGGCGGGGTATTAAATTTAATAAATAAATAAATAAATAAATAAAATAAACGTTGAGAGAAAACTCTGCTCTTTATTAAGCGAGTTACTGCTCTCTTTAAGGGAGGAGGAGGAGGAGGAGGAGGCTTCGCTCTTCTTCCTGCGAGGTTTCACCGCCACAGGAGTTAGTCTTTAAGGTGCCACAACATTTTTGTCTCCTCTTTTTTTCTGTTTTGTTTGCTGCCTGATATTTGTTTACTCTCTGATATATATACACCCGGGCAGGCCCCTCCCTTGTTTTGGACTACAACTCCCAGCATCCCCCCCAAAGAAAACATGGGGCGCGCAGGGGAACCCTGGGAGTTGCGGTCCATGCCAAAGGAACGTCCTCAGGTTGAGTAAAAGATGGGCGGTGAAGGAAAAGGAAAAGGCGGGGGAAGCACTGCAACTCCCAGCAGGCCCCGCGGCGAGGCGGCCGGAACTTCCGGCGAAGGGGAGAGGGGCGGAACCCGACAGACTGTCCTGAGGCTCGCGGCCTGCGTTCGGCTGGGCTCGGGTCGGCTTCGGCTTCGCCCGGAAGGCCAACAATCCCCCCCCCCCCCCCCAAAAAAAAAGAGGCTGCCTGAGGCGTCGCCGCTGCCGGGAAGGCCCCTAATAATAATCCCCCTCCTCAGCTTTCCTCTCGGGGGCGGGCGAGGGGGGAGGCCTCCTCCTCCTCCTCCGCCGCCGCCTTGGCCGAGATGGAGGCCGTGCCCCGCATGCCCATGATCTGGCTGGACCTCAAGGAGGCCGGAGAGTTCGCCTTCCAACAGGCCGTCAAGAAGGTGGGGGTCCCGGGGGGGGGAGAGAGAGAGAGAGAAGGGCGGGAAAGATGGGGGTCAACAGTGGGTGGGGGTCCTTGCACGGGCTGAGGGGAAGAAGGGAGCCCTGGGGATTTATTAGGGGGGGGGGGGAGACTGAGGCCTGAGAGGAGAGGGTGTGAGCGGGGGGGGGAGGCCAGGGGATTTAATTTGCGGTATGGGGGCGGGGGTCTGAGGCCTGAGAGGGGGAGGGGCGGGGGAGAGATTGCTGGGGGGGGGCTGAAGAGAGAGGGGAGTGAGCAGAGGGGGGGGGGGTCAGGGCCTGGCCCTGAGGACGAGAGAAGGACTGGGGGGGGGGGGGAGAGGAGTCCTGGGCATTGATTTATTCGTGGGTGGGCAGGGCAGGGCTCAAGTCTGAGAAAGGGAGGGAGGGGGTCAAGAAGGGGGGGGATCCTGCTCCTGGGAATGTCTCCAGGGTGGGGGTCCATTTGTGCTCATACTTACATGTAGGCAGGGGGTCCAACAAGGGAGGAGCTGTTCACCTGCCGGGGGTGCCCCCCCCCTGTGGCTACAGATGGAGGGGGGGGCCCTTCAGCTTGGATCTTGCCGGCTTTATCCTGGACTGATGGAAAGGGGGGGCAGGGGGGGTTGCCTCTCAATTTGGTTTGGAGGAGGAAGGACACCTTTTTCTTCTTCTTCCAGGAGAGGAGGAGATGCCAAGCTTGCTAATAGTCCAGGTCCTCAGACAGCAGAGCCTAAAGAGGTGGCAGGGTCCACTGAAGGCAGCATGGCATGCCATCCAGAAACCAGCGGTGCTTTCCTCTGCTCCCCCTTTCTGGGTGTGTTTGGTGGAAGACAAAACGAGAGTCCTGCTGTAAGAGCCCAAAGGCCTCCGTAGCAGTGACCAAGCAGATCCCTCAACCAGGAAGTCCACAGGCAGGAGAAAAGAACATTTGCTTCCCCGTAGCTGAGATTCAGAGGCATGATGCCTCTGACAAGGAACTGATGTGTAGGGCATGAGTAGTGACAAAGGACAACCTCATCCCTCGTTTAAAAAAAACCCCTGATCCAGTCATGGTGAACCCAAGTCCCAGTGAATTTACTGCATGTTTTCTCAGTTAATCCATTTGTGTGGATTCACAGGGACTTGGGCTTCTGGGAATTGAAGTCCAGAGAACAGCTGGAGTGCCAAGGCTGGCCATCACTGCCTTAATCCCTTTTTGAAGCCATCCCGATTAGAAATTGAGAGTTGGAAGGGCTCGCTAAGTAAGCAGTGTCTAGTCCAGCACCCTGTTGATGTAGAGAGACTACCCACAGTTAAGCATCCCAGACAGATAGCCTTGCAATTTAAATTTAAATAAATAAATAAAATTTGTGTTTACAAAACCCCAATGAAGGAAAGAAAGCCAACTTCTGAGGTTGCCCAATCCAGTGTTCACATACATGTTTGGACAGCCAAAAATAGACACACGGTGGAAGCACTAGAGAGTTCCAAAATATGTCAGCCATTGCCACATCTTGTGGCAGGGGATTCCACTGTTTACTTTGTACTGTGCCAAATATTTCATCTGTCTGGCCTGATTCTCTGATTGTGGGTCTTTTTTAGAAGTCTCTGGATTCTAGTGTTACAAGACTGAGAAAATAGTGCTCTGTCCACTTTATTTTATACATCTCCATCAAGTGACCCCCTAAAAACAGAAGAAACAAAAAAAGTGGGAACAATACATATTTTAATATTTCTTTGTGGAGTTTGCTGCATTTCCTTAATCATTTTTGTTACCCTCATGAAGGTTTGTTGCTTGCCTGTGTGGTTTTTGTGTGTACTTCAGATTGCTCCATCATCCCTATCTAAGCTAAGAGAAGTTGTGGTTTTCTTTTGGTTCTCTGTGACCTAAAATTTGGGAGGGATTAGAGAAATCTTTTAATGTCCGTCGTGGAAATGTTTTCCAGTCCACAGATGTTTGCACACATTAGTGTACAGTTGGACCTCACTTAAAGAGCATAATGTGTTCCACAGGATTGCTCTTTTAGCGAGTTTACTCTTTAAGCGAAGCACCATTGTAAATATTTATAAATATTAAAAAAACTTTTTAAATTTTATAATTGTAATTTTGAAGTTTTTAATAATGGGTTTGTGTTGTGTTGTGTTATGCTTTTATGATGTTGTAAACCGTCCTGGGTAGCCCTAGTGAGAAGGGCAGTATGAAAATATAAATAAATAAATAAATAGTTGCTGAATGACATTCAGAGAAATAAAAGAGTATAGAGGGGAATAGGGTCACCCTTTTTTTATCAGCACAGACATCTCTGAGGAGTTCAGCAGCTTTGTATGTCTGCCTCTTATAGCTTTGGGGAAGGTACGTGGGTGTGTATCTCCTCAATGTATGCACTGTTGTCCCCCCCCCCCCTTTTCTGTTGTGGAGACATCAGGCTGCCTGTGATGTCATGGTCTGCCTCCTGTTTTGAGTGCAAGGATGTTCATGGGACGTAGCTTTAACCAATGTGCTCTTTCTCTCTCTCCTCATCCACCAGTTTGTGCTGAAGAATTATGGTGAGAATCCAGAGAATTACAATGAAGAGTTGAAGAAGCTGGAGCAGCTCCGACAGGTGAGCACAGGTGCTTTTGCTGCTCCCTGTATCTCGTGAGGGGCCATCATGATGGAAGCTCTGCCAGGAAAGTCTCTCTCTGGATGGAGTGGCAAGCAGCTTGAGGACGGAGATGCACGAGCTTTCTTTCCCATGGCTCTGGCCCTTGCATATTCTGTCTGACTCTTCCCTGCGTTTGAGGCCGAGAGCCTTGAGCAGAGGCGTTCTTTGCATGTTCCCACGCAGCCACTGTCAAGACCTCCTACCTGGGGCACACGCACTGTTGAGGTGAAGCAGGAGGTTTACCATTATGGAGCCCAAAGTCTTACTTCCCAAAGAGAGATTTTTGGCAACAGGGGTGGGAAACTTGAAGCCAGAGCCATTTCTTTCGGATTCCCCAGAGCTGGCTGGAATAGCCCAGAGATTTTGGTGTCTGGCTGTGGAGCCAGAGGGTTCAACTGCTCACTAGGCCCCCCGGGAGAAGAGCCAGCCTGTGTAACCCTGGGCAAGTTGCACAATAGTCCCAAGAGCTCCCCGAGAAGAAGGGAATGGAAAACCACTTCTGTGTATTCTTTCCCTAGGAAACCTTGAAAAGAGTCACCATAAGTCAGCATTGATGGTGCACAATTAAGAGCACAATCCTGGAGAGAGAGGGGGGGGGGGACACCTGCAAATAGTCCCCAACTCCACCAAAAGTGAGAGAAGTGTGGGAATTTCATGAAACGACAGTATTTTTACCTTTGAAAACAGGAGAGTGGCAAGTGCCGACTGCAGCAGGTCCTGGTGGTGGGTCATTGGCCCCCCCTGTCTTCTGTGGCTACTATTGGCCCTTCTCTGTGGCTTCACTGGAGTGTGGGTCGCTCAGTCAATAGAGCAATAGCAATTACGTCAATACTCTGCCCCACAGTGCTTAGTGGACTCTCGGGGTGTGTGTGTGTGTGTGTGTGTGTGAGAGAGAGAGAGAGAAGGCAATTAGCATTTTCCTCCCAACATGTTGGGTCCTCATTTTACTGGCCTCAGAAGTTTGGAAGAGGCTGAGTCAACCTCGAGCCCCAGTCAGGATCGAACTCACAACATTTTGGCTGCAATACAGCAATTGAACCCCTGTGCTACCAGGGATCTGAAACCGTTTGAAGCTTGGGGTGGTGTGGTGAGTGGAGGGGACCCTTCCTCTCCCACCCACTCCAAACACACCACCTCCTTTTTCTTCCTTCCTCCCTTTCCCCTTCCAGAATGCCGTGAACGTGCCCAGGGACTTTGAGGGGTGCAGCATCTTGCGCAAGTATTTTGGCCAGCTTCACTACCTCCAGAGCCGCATCCCCATGGGGGGAGAGCAGGAGGCTGCTGTCCCCATCACCTGGTAAGGGAGCCATCAAAGGGGGGGGAGCGTAGTGGGGGGGGCAGAGCTCTTTGCTCCACTCCAAAGCCCCTCTGGCCAGTCCCAGGAACACAGGTTCCCTTTGTGGGGGTGGAGCATCAGAACATGCTCCTGCCACTGCTGAGCGACTCACTTGGAAAAGTCCCTTTTGTGGGATGAAGTTCCCAGAATCCCTATTTTTCTAACCATTTGCAAGTGGTTAAAGACTCCATGATACCTGAGAGTTAATAGCAAAAGCAGTTATGCTTATCTACCACCCCATAATGCTTAGTGCCTTCTCTGGGCAGTTCCCAAGGCAATTAGCATTTTGCCCCCAACATGCTGGGGACCCATTTTACCGACTCCAAAGGATGGAAGAGGCCGGGTCAACCTTGAGCCCTGGTCAGGATTGAATTTACAACATCAGCGGTTTTGGCTTCAGTACAACAGTTTTTCAAGCACTCTGCCCCCAGGGCTGTCTTGAGATTCTAAGAATTGTCAAACCAACACACACACACGCCCCATACCTTTTCCAACTCCATAAGAAATGGATCCTCTGCCCAGAGAACCTGTGCGTTCCACTGGGAGGGTAGGGGTGGGCATAGCAGGAATGGCAGAAGGAGCAAACCAAGAAGGGAAATGCAGGGAGAGAAAACGGGCATATGCTTCGGGTAGCAGGAAACCGGGGGCCAAGCCTGGGTTGCCAGGGTCTGAAGGAGAAAAGTGAGCTTTGAGTAGAGCCAGGGAGGGAGGGAGCTTTCTGGATGGAAACTGAGAGGGCTGTTCAGAAGCAGGACGTGGAGAGGGAAATAAGGATCTGTGGGAATTCCGTAGAGCAGGGGTGCCCAGACCTTTCGGGCCGCAGACCCATCACATGGTTCCACCCACTGGAAGCCAAAGTAAAAGGCATTGTGCATGCATTTTGTGCATGTGTGTTTCACTTCTGCTTCCAGGAGTGGTAAGGGTGGTGCAGGCCGGATGATTGGGCGCCATGGGCTGTAGTTTGGTCACCCCTGCTGTAGAGGGATGGCGGGGCTGCGGAGCAAGATACAGAGGTTTGAGAAAGGGAGAGAAGCAAGCAGCTTCCTTCTGCAATCTGCTCCTGACGGGATGCTATCATAGACTCTGGGACCGCAGGGAAAACCTGTGGCTCTCTGTATGGGTCATTCGGCAGACATGATGGATTGATGTGGTATCACCAGTGTAAGCAAAGCCCTGTGTGCTTCACACAAGAGAGACAAAAGCAGAGGTTCTGGGAGCCCTTTCCTGGGAAAAGTGGGCGGGTAGTGGAGCATCTTCTGCTCAGCCACTGCCATGCCTCTCTGTCTCCCCCCCACAGGACAGAGATCTTCTCTGGCAAAGCAGTGACTCACGAGGACATCAAGTACGAGCAGGCCTGCATCCTCTATAATCTGGGTAAGAAGCCGCTTGGCTGCATCTATGCTTCTGAGGGAGATGGTGGCAAAGGGGCATTTTTATGCCCCCCCCCCGCACCACTCTGGAGTCTTCCGGTCTACCCCACTGCAAATCGATAAACAAGCCCAATGGGGGGTTTGCAAGGGAAAGTGTTGCTTTTGCTCCTAGAGGCCTGGCATTTGCAGTAGGTAGGAAGTGCTCCCACCCTAGACCGAGGGGGGGGGGGGTCAGCAAACTTAGCTCTCCAGATGTTCTTGGACTTCAGTTCCCAGAAGCCCTGATCAGCAGGTGGACTGACTTGAGCTTCTGGGAACTGGAAGCCCAAGAACACCTGGAGAGCCACGTTGGCTGACTCCTGCTCTAGAGCATCCCAAAAGCAAACTTCGCAACGGTGCCCAGGTTTTGCTTCCTGCCTCTTCTCTGGGACGCTTGGGGGCCACTTTCAGTCCTGATGAGGAAACCCCCCCTCCTTCCTCCCAGCGGTATGGGGTGCTGGGGATGAAAATGTTGGTCTTTGGGCCCAGCAAGCGTGGCCCTCCCTAGGTCTAGAAGAAAAACGATAGAGCTTGCCAAGCCTGAAGGAGTCGCGACACCGGCAATCCAGAGTGGCCCTGGCTGTGTTCATGCGGCAGAGGTTGCAGCTCTCTGAGCCTGGTTTGGCCCACACGGAGTCTGCCTCAGTGCCTTTGAGGCTCAGGTGCCCTTGCCTAGTTTAAACCAAGGGCAGGCATTGACAGCCCTCGTCGCTCCGTCCTGCTGCAGAAGGTTCCTGGCCAGCATCTCATCATGTGTGTTGAACGTCAGCCAGAACTCTGCCATGAATAGGTAGGTCTTCAGCCAGAGAAGATGCAGGATGTGAAAGAGGACGGTTTCCCAGAGATCTTGTTTGTGCTCATCTTGTGACTGACATGGGACTTTCTTAGCATGGACCAATTAGCAACATATCCTGTGATTCTTCACAGCTTTCAGCTGGTGGAACATGAGAGCCCTGGCGGGGGTGGGGGGGATGCATTGCTTTGCTGCCCCTTTTTGCTTTTCTGGCATTCAGAAAGAGATTTTAAAAATGGCCAACTCAGTTCTCAGGCCTGATGGCAGAGGAAATAGAAAAGAAAATAGATTTCACTAATTGAAACAATTATGAATATTTTAATAATAATAATTTCATGTCAGAAATTACTCTGGGTTGAAAAGGTTTTTGTGGAAGAAACCACTCAGGGAACGCCCAAATGAGGCTTCTTTCATGTCCCCAAGAGCTGAGACAGCGATGGGTGCTCAATCTGTTATGCAGTACCTGGGTCTCAAACTGCCAGCTTGCCAGCCTTCCAGCTAACAAGGGGAGCTTCTTAACCACCGAGCCACCACAGTCCCTTAATAAGTCAGTAAAATGGCTGGCTTATCAGAAGAGGAAAAGAAGAGAACAAACGTGATATGGCAGAAAAGGGAGGGCAAGGAATCAATACGGGACCAGGATAGAATTCGAAAAATGCAAAACAGAAATGCTGTAGCACTTTGAAGACTAACTAAAATATAACGGGAAATCTGTTAACATCTTCCTGATGAAGCCATCACCGAAGTCTGGATTTCTGACTGAGGGTGGGTTGGAAATCAGTTCAGAAGAAGCACAGGTTCCCCCCCACCCCCAATTCCAGCTGCTGGGGCTGCAGAGTTTTTCGGAGCAGGGCGACAGACGGTTTTCTAGATTTACAGTCTCTGAGAACCTCACACTGCTTGAATGTTCCTACCAAGGCCAGGCCAGGCCAGCTGGCCCAGGCACAGCCCGTTTTAACCTTCATTGGTGGCCTCAGGAGGGAGGTGGGTACTTTCCAGAAGCACTGAGGGTTCACTTTCTCCAGGGTGCGCAGACACGCGCCCCCCTCCAGCTTCACATGTTCCATATCCCGACAGACCTCCTTGCTATAGAAACACTGAGGACAGGAATGCATGCTTTGCTGTGCCAGACTGCGGGTTGACGCTGAGTGGGGTGTGCGTGCACCCTTCTTTAAGACAATATATAAGCTGGCTTCTGTTGTTTCCTACTCTAGCAGGGTGCCCTTTCCCAATTTCTTCTCTTCCTCCCCTGCAGGTGCCTTGCATTCTATGTTGGGAGCGATGGATAAAAGGGTGTCCGAGGAGGTAAGGAGGCTTTGGCTTTCCTTTCTGCCTTGTGATTAAGAGTTCGGGTGCTGTGTGTGTGTTTTCACGTCAGAAATTACTCTGGGTTGAAAGGATTTTTGCAGGGGACGCCCGAATGAGGCTCCTTTCATGTCCCCTATTGTGCAGCTCTCAGGGAATCGGACCCCATGCCTTCAGTCTCCCAAGCACAGTGCTTTTACCCACTGAGCCACCAGGGAGCTGCAGTCCAGGTGCTAAGGCATTTTTTTGTGATTCTTACTTCGTGTGCAGAATACCTTTTGGTCAACCTTGAACCCATTTGGATTGAACTCACAACATTGTGGCTGCGGGACAGCAGTTTATGTTAACCACCAGGGCTCTATAATGACAGGTGGCTTACCTGTAGCTCTTGTTCTTCTTCGTGGTCCCCTGTGAACCCACATGCATTCCTGTGGGTTCACAAAGACCATGAAGAAAAAGAACTTGATAGAGCGTAAGGGGAGAAATAGGCATTATAGATAGCCCATCATTTTACCGATTTTTGAAGGATGGAAGGCTGAATCAACTTTGATTCCTGTCAGGAACAAACTCACAACATTCTGACTGCACTGCAGCAATTTAACCACTGTGGCACCAGGGCCACCTTCTTGGCTTTGTCATTGGCCATAATTAAATCTACCGGTACACAGGAAGAGTCTCCTCAAAGGTTAGGGATACAGTGGAACCTCGGTTAACAAACAGCTCAGTTAACATAAAAATTGTATTGCAAATGGAAATCCATAGAAAATAGTGGCTCAGGTATCAAATCCCCCCCCCCCCCGGAATGGATTAATTGGTTTTCAATGCATTCCTATGGGACATTGCATTTGATGCATTCCTATGGGATATTCAGTTGAAGTAATTTTTGCTGTAAGAAATGTCCTGAAGAATGCATTAATTATGTTAACTGAGGTTCCACTGTACAATTGGGAGTACCCTGGGCAATGGCAACCTTTTTTTGCCAGCTAATCTTTCTCACACCAGATCAAACCAAAGGAATTTTTTTGTTATTCTTGTTTTTGAAAACCCCACAGCTGGATCGTATTGTTCATAGAGGCTAGATCCGTGATGGCCAACCTTGGGACTCCAGGTGTTCTTGGACTTCAATTCCCAGGAGCCCTAACCTGAGAATCCACACATGCAGTAAACCCGTTTGTGTGGATTCACCGAGACTTGGGCTTCTGGGAATTGAAGTCCAAGAACACCTCGCGTGCCAAGGTTTGCCATCACTGGCTTAGATGGGAATCCGACTGATCTCCAAGCGCTTCCATCTCGACCGTCTTTTGGGCCATCCTGCGCCTCTTGCACCTTACAGAGGCCTCTGTCTCGTCTGGGGGGGGGGGGGGGGCGGTGCCTTGCCTTGCCTGCCTGCCAGGCCAGAGGTTTTGTCCCCCTCCCTGTGCACTCCTAGGCAGGCAGCAAAGGAAACGGTTTCTCAAGCCCCCGGGTGGGAGTGGCCGGCCTCAGCCAGAGCATGCTTGACATTTGGGGAGGAGGAATCTTTGGACTCCTCTGAGGGGAACCTCCTTTCGTTGTCTTTCTGTCTCCCTCCCTCCCTCTTGGGTGTCTTCTGCTTTTGCTGGTTGAAAAATGTCACTTAGGTCTCAGTCCCCCTCACCTGTTGCAGGGCATGAAGGTCTCCTGCACCCATTTCCAGTGCGCGGCAGGGGCGTTCACCTACCTTCGGGACCACTTCCCGCATTCCTACAGCGTCGATATGAGCCACCAGATCCTTAACCTCAACATCAACCTCATGCTGGTAAGGAGGGGGGGGGGAAACAAGGCCTCCCCAACCCGGACCTTGGTGGCAGCCTGGGGGCTGAGCACCCAAACGCAAAAGGCAGCTGCTGTTGCTGCTGTTGCTGTTAGAGCTGCACCTCGCTTAAAGAGCATAATGCGTTCCACGGGATTGCTCTTTAAGCAAGTTTGCTCTTTAAGCGAAATGCCAATTGGAAGTGACCCGTTGGGACTTCTGGCAGGAGGGATTGTGAACCCCGATTTAGTTGTTAAGCGAGATTTTGGTTGGTTTTAGTTGTTAAGCGAAGCAAACATTCAGAGAAAAATTTGCTTTTTAAGCGAGTTACTCTCTAAGCGAGGCACTCTTTAGGCGAGGTTTGACTGTATCGTTGTTTATTATATTTATACCCCCCACCCATCTAGATTTTCCTACTCTGGGCGGGTAACAACTGAAAACTCACACATTAGAAGCAGTCACACATTTTAAAATTGAACTGATATACCTGCCCCATAAGGCTTAGCACACTCTTTGGGTGGTTTACAGAGTAATTCGCATGTTGCCCCCAAACAACATGCTGGGTCCTCATCTTACCGAACTTGGAAGGATGAAAGGCTTTGCGTCAACCTGATCCCGGTCGGGATCAAACTCACAACCTTTGGGCTGCCGGACAGCAGTTTAACCCCTGTGTCACCAGGACTTTATAATGACAGGTTGCTTAACTGAAACTGTTCTTCTTTGTGGTCCCCTGTAAATCCACACGAATGGGTTTACTGCGTGCATGCACAGTAAACCCATTTGTGTGGATTCACAGAGACCATGAAGAAGAACTTGACAGAGCGCAGGAGCAGAAATAGACATTGCAGGTAGCCCATCCCTAGAACGTTGCCGTATTCAACAAAGAGAGAGCAATAATAGTTACCCACTCCTCCCCCCCCCTCCCCCAATAGCACTTAATGGACTCTCTGGGTGGTTCACGGAGAGATTAGCACTTTGCCCTCAAGATTTCTGGGTCCTCATTTCCTCATCCTTGGAAGAATGGGAGGCTGAATCAACCTTGACCTCCCCCATCAGGACCAAACTCACAATGTCTGGCTGCAGCACAGCAATGGCCCAGGTTCGATGGCCGGTCAGACTCCTTGTACGTACATGTGTACCTTCTGTGCAAGTTTTGTCAGTGTTGGCACCCTCTTGATTCCCCAAAGGGCCAAGCCCAGGAGTGCCTCCTAGAGAAATCCATGCTGGACAACCGGAAGAGCTTTCTTGTAGCCAGGATCAGTGCCCAGGTGAGCTGTGGGTGACTATGGGAGACTAGGGAGAGCTGCTGGGGGGAGGGGAGACTGCCTGGGAATGAAGCATCCCTTTAGGCCTGCGCTCAGCTCATGCATGAGGGTCCTCCCTCTAAGGCAGTGTGGGGGAGAGGAGGGGGAGGAGGGTGTAGGGCTGGGATGGCGAGCCTTGGCACTCAGGCTTTTCTTGGACTTCAATTCCTAGAAGCCCAAGTCTCTCTGGAGCCACACAGATGGGTATGCGTAGTAAAGCCCCCCATCCATGTGGATTCACAGAGACTTGGGCTTCTGGGAATTGAAGTCCAAGAACAGCCGGAGTGCCAAGGTTCTCCATGACTGGGGCAGGGCTTGCTGCTAGGGACCCCACCCTGCTTCCCCTTTTCCCAGGCGACCGTCGCCCACCTGCTCCATGCCCTTCTCTCACCTCCCTCCTCCAGGTGGTGGATTACTACAAAGAAGCATGCCGAGCTTTGGAAAACTCCGAAACAGCCTCTCTGCTGGGGAAGATCCAAAAGGACTGGAAGAAACTGGTGCAGATGAAGATCTACTATTTTGCTGCCGTGGCCCACGTGAGTGGCATCTCATGGACCACGGCTTGGTGGCCCACCTGTGTCTAGGTCCGCCTTCCCAAAGGTCCTACAGTTGCACTGGGTTGTCATTCCCCGGTTGCAGGATCCCGAGCGTTGCAGCCCAGCCCATCGAGAGAACATGTCCTACCTGCCTCGCTTTGCCCTTTCCAGCTCTTTTGCAGAGGACAGCAGAGCAGCCCCATAGAAGCGCCCCATAGAAGCGCTGAGCGCACTCTTCGGGCAGCTCACAAGTGGATTTGCACTTTGTCCTCATCACGCTGGGTCCTCAACCAACCTTGGGAGGTTGGAAGAGGCTGAGTCAACCTTGAGTCTTGGTCAGGATCCAATTCACAACCTTTTGGTTGCAGTTTAACCACTGCACCACCAGGGTTACCGACAGAATACTGTACAGTACCAGAAACTGACTTCTTAGTGCAGTGGTGGCAAACCTGTGGCACATGGTGCCAGGGGAGGCACTCAGAGCCCTCTCTGTTGGCACGCATGCCTTTGTCCCAGCACATCCCTCTGCCCGGCAGCCCAATGGGAACGCTTCCTCCCTCCCCCCCTGCACAGAGTTTGCTCCGCCCCTCTGTTTGGGCACTCGGTCTCTAAAAGGTTTGCCATCACTGACGTGGGGAATGACTTGAGCTATATCTAGGGGAAAGTATCAGAGCAAGAAAAGCAGCTACAGCAACATATTGCCCTGGTCCTTTCCCTCTTTTTAATCCAAAGGAAAGACGAGGGGGGGGGAGGGAGGACTCCCTGGATGAGTTTTCCAGGTTGTGCCCCTTAGGGCTGCTCTGTAGGACAGGCCTTTGGTGCCTTGAGCTCAAGGAAGTGGGAGCCAAGGGGCTCTGTCATGTCAGCATCCCCCCCCCCCCTCTCTCTCATGCGAAGGAGGGCTTCCCCCTCAGGGGCTCTGCATTCCTTTTTGCTTGCAGCCCTCACTGGTTTTCCTCCCATTGATGCTCCAAAGCATTGATGTCACAGGAGGTTTTGTGTCTGTCATGTCTTTGTGTTGTTCTCTGTGCCAGAATTAGGAGAGAGAGAGAGAGAGAGAGAGAGAGAGAGAGAGAGTGAGTTTCTCTCTGTGTGTGTGTCTCTGTCTCCAGCAGGGACTTTCTTGCTGGCCGGCCTGCCTCCCTCCCTCACTCACTCACCCACCTTGGTTTTCCATTTCCTTGCAGTTGCACATGGGGAAGCAAGCGGAGGAGCAGCAGAAGCATGGAGAGAGGGTGAGTAGAAGTTGGGGCTTTGGAAGACTAGGGGGCCCCCTTCCCCCCCTCTCATTGGGGTTCATTGACTGTCGGGGGGGGCTCTTTTTGAGAATGGTGATGTCAGATAGGGAGGTCTTTAGGTGGATGCCCCCCCCCGCCCGGTAGGGGCAGGGTCTGCCGAGTGGAAGAGCTGGAGCCAAGTGGGCTTGGGTGTCCTCAGTCCCAGCCACAATGGCCAGTGAACAACACAGGCATCGCCTCAAAGAGTCACCTTCTGCCGGCTCATCTTTCTGCTGCTCTGCAGCAGTTTGAGAGTTTGTGTTTTTATGCGCCCGGGGGGTGGGGGCGGGCGGGGGTTGGGGTCTTGTTGTGCCACAAGGAGGCAGTGGCTCTGTTGCTTTAAAGCAAGTTGGCCATCGGCGGTTCCCTTCCTCTCTCATTGCGCCTTGTGTTGCTGGTCAGAGTTGCTTCAGAAGAGGGGCGCCCAGCATCCCCCGGGGCAACTTTAGAGTGAGCCACTAGCACTTTGAACCCAATCTTGCCCGGAAGGGGCCCTTGGTCGACTCTCTCTCTCTCTCTCTCTGCCCCCTTTGCAGGTCATCTACTTCCAGAGTGCTCTGGACAAGCTCAACGAGGCCATCAAACTGGCCAAGGTAAACGGCTCACGCCTCTTGTCTTAAAAGACGTTCATGTCCCAGGTGCAAGGAACATTGGGTAGCCAGTAACTACACCCTGCTCCACTTCAGCTGGCAGTGAGTTGCACTAACTGGGTGTAACTCTGCTATTGTCCTTGAGAGTAACTCTTTATTTGGGGGTTGGGGGTGGGGGAAGAATACAGACCCAGCTGCCCCATCTCCAAACCTTCCCCCTCCCTTGCCTCTCACATCATCCATCCATCCGCTTTATTGAGACGAACACCAATGACTCCATTCCACCACCACCCTGCCATGTCTTCACACCAGGATCCCTGACCAGTGGCCTTGCTGGTCGAGGCTTCTGGGAATGGAGGTCCCACGACATCTGGGATGATCCAGCCTGGGGGAGCCTTGGCCTTTGGTGTGCTCTCTCTGGGGAGGGGCCTTATTCAGAGTGCTTTAACCCCGATGCCTTCTCTCTTAGGGTCAACCGGAGACGGTGCAGGAAGCCCTGAGGTTCACCATGGATGTCATTGGAGGGAAGTAAGTCCACGCTGGCCACTTGCCCACGGTGTGTCTGAGGAGGCCACGTCTCGGCCCACCCTTCTCTTCCCCCCCCCCCCCATGGCTCTGAGTTCACCAAAAGAGAACCTGCGTCGCTCAAAGGAAGAGCATTTACAGGCTTGATGTGGCCACTGGTTTATTTCCCCCCTTGGGGGGAACTCTTTTCAGACCCATTTAGGATAATAGTTTGCAATGCTGGAGGTGATCCGGGAAGGAGATGAAGGGATGCATGATGAGGAACCTTGGCATGCCAGCCAGATGTTCTTGAACAGGCGTCCTCAACCCTTTTCAAGCTGAAGGTCATTGGGTCAGGCTCCCTCAGACAGCTTTCGGGGTTGGGAAGCCATTTCGCCCTTCCTGCCAGACATGGCACTTCTGGGTGTGGCAGAGGCAGTGGGGAGACACATGAAATGGTGCTGTGGCCACATCCAGGCCCCGGGCTGTAGGTTGGGAACCCCTGTGCTTGAACTTTAATTCCCAGAAGCCCTGATTCACAGGAGTGCTGACTTGGGCTTCTGGGAATTGAAGTCCAAGAACAGCTGGAGTATTGCCAAGGTTCGCCATCACTGGATTAGCCTAACCGTAAGGCTGTAGCAGCCCCAGCCCCAGCCCAGTCCTTTGACCCCCCCCCCCCGGAACGTGGCTTTGCCCTGTCCTTTGGTTTTCTAAATCGTAGCGCATCCTTTGCACGCCTGGGTCTTCTCTGAAACTTGACTGCGGGGTAGACACTTGCTTTTTGTAAACCACTTAGCTAGACTCCCAAAGCTACGCATTCAAGAACTGCAGGGAGGCCTGTCTGTCTGTCTGTCTGTCTGCTGGGGTTGCTTTGGCTGTCCGGAGAGGAGCAGGTGCTGACTGGGCGTGGTGTTTTCCTCCTCCCCAGCTAGACATCCCTAAGCTCCTCCCCTTGTCTTGTGGCCTTTGTTCAACTTAGAAACCCAAACCCCTGGGGTGTGTGGGGTCTTCCCCTCCCTGTCCAACCCCCAGACTCCCCATTGCCAGCCCTTGAAGGGGGGGGGGATTTCATCTCCCGAAGGGAGGCCTTTCTGACCCTTTTATTGCTTTGTAGGTACAATTCAGCCAAAAAGGACAACGACTTCATCTACCACGAAGCTGTTCCTGCTTTGGACACCTTGCAGTCGGTGAAAGGTAGAGGGGGAAATGGTCCCACTTGCTCCTGCTTGCTTAGAGGGTGGGCATTGGTGGGGTGTGTGGAGGGGATTCTGACGGGACCCTGGTGGGCTATTAGAGACAACAAGCCACCAAAGGTGGCCTTTTAAAGCCCACCAGGGAAGTTTGGTTTGTACTGATGGCCTTTGCGTTGAAGTCCACCTCCTTTTTGTGCTAAACGGAGCTCAGTGGGACTTTCCTCCCTGGTTTGAGCCTTTGGCGCTCCTCGCAAATGGCCCTTCTCGCCCTCACAAGGCCCTGCTGGTTTTGGAGATCCCAGGGGTGACCTTGGGCAGGCAGAACTCCGTCTCCAACCGGGAGACCTTCTGATGCTGGGAGCGGCTTCCTTGCCTTGTCCAGCAACAGTGTAGTCTAGGGTGCCCAACGTTTTTGGCCCGTGGGCCAGTCATGTGGGCCAGTGGGCCAGCCACGTGGCTCCTCCCACCGGGAGCAGGAGTAAAATGTGCCTTGCAGCCTGTTTTTGCAACAGGATGAGAGAGATTGTAGGCTTCCATTTCCTCTGCTTAAATCAGGGGTGCCCAAACTACAGCCTGTGGGCCGGATCCAGCCTCCAAGGCCAATTCATCCAGCCCACGCTGGTGCATGTTTTACTTCTGCTTCAGGGAGCGACAAGGGCGGCACGGGCCAGATGAATTGGCGTCGGGGACTGGGTCCGGCCCACAGGCCGTCATTTGGGCACCCTTGGTGTAGTTGTATCACAGTGAAACTGCCAAAGTAGGAGAGAGGCCACGAGCTGAGAAGCCAAAGCGTCCCCTTTGAAACACCTGTTAGGCTCTCTCTCTCTCTCTCTGCTGCCGGAGGTTCCCTTGTGCCTGAGGAGCCACTGAAGTGTGTTGTCCTAATGTGGGAAATAGCAGCCCGGCTGCGGTGGTCATGGTGGAACGACAGGCCAGCCCTGGAAAGCTGCTGCACTGAAAGCCCCTTTGCGTACCAGAAGAGGCCCCCTGGGACTGCGATGATGATGCAGCCAACGGCATTCCTGGCAAACCGTGCAGGGGACACCATCTTGCTTGTGCTCCTTAAACGCTTGGTCTACCTGTGCGCGTGTCTCTCCTGCCCCTGCCCCGTGGGGTGGGGCTGGGGGAGTTGAGTTCAACTGGAATGCCTCCAGCGGCGCCTTTCCCTCGGGAGGTGGTTCAGCCACACGACCATTTTCACCGCTTTGCTGTGTCTCTTCTGCCTCCCCGTTCTTCTTGTGGAGCCGGCCAGAACGATAGCAAGTCCTACAAGACACTGGCTTTGCTGCCTCGGTTGAAGGAGGCCTCCAGCTGTCGTCCTCATGCCAAATGGAAATGCCGGGTGATCTGGCTGTGCAGTTTCTCTCTCTCTTATTTAAGGCACAGCTCTGGCCTCACTGAAGCTTTTTCTCCACGACTTCATGCAGAGCTAGAAACCTCCACCTTCCCCCTTGCAAGACTTTTCCTGCACTTTGCTCACAAGCTCCCTGCCTTCCCTAAAACGGTGGCTTGGGTTGTCAGGGTTTTTGCTATCTCCCCCCCCCCTTGGAAGCAATGCCTGGGACATCCCCTACCCCACTCCACCCACCACCACCCCCGGTCAGTGACTCTCTTCTCTGACCCCCAGGTGCTCCTCTGGTCAAGGCTCTTCCTGTCAACCCCACGGACCCAGCCGTGACTGGCCCTGACATTTTTGCCAAACTGGTGCCCATGGCTGCCCACGAGGCTTCGTCTTTGTACAGGTGAGGCAGCCCAGTTCCCTTCACCTGGGGCTCTACCTGCCAGACCAGGGCTCATGCGAGGAGTTGGGGTGAGGCAGGTGTGTGTAAAGCAAGTTCAGTGAGTGGCAGCGAAAGAGTGGGTTTACAGCAGGGGTGCCCAAACGTTTTGGGCCGTGGACCGGTACGTGGTTCAGCAGGCCAGGCACGTGGCTCCTCCCACCGGAAGTGGAAGTAAAACACGCCTTGCAATCTGTTTTACAACAGGATGAGATAGATTTTAGGCTGCCACTTTCTCTGCTTAAACCAGGAGTGCCCAAACTATGACCCTTGGGCCAGATCTGGCCCCGATGTCAATTCATCCGGCCCACACCCTCCTTGTTGCTAATGGAAGCGGAGGTAAATCACACCCATATGGGTGCATTTTACCTCCGCTTCCATGAGCGATTAGGGCGGTGAGGGCCGGATGAATTGATGTTGGGGGGCAGATCCAGCCCACAGGTCATAGTTTGGGCACTCCTGGTTTACAGTGAGGTCTGTGGGAGGGAGGGATGAGGTTTGACTCCGTGTGGGCTGAGTTTGAGGGAGGAAGCCATGCACAGCTGCCCCAGAGGCTGGAGAGGTGTCTTTCCTGAGCAGTGGTTGCCCTGCGGCTGGTCTGAGCCTGTGGAAGAAGGCTCTCCCCAGGGTCCCCGCCCCCCAAGGCTGTGTCTCTGGGGCAGTGGCTCCTCTTCCTCCTCCTCTCCTTCCAGCAAGGAGGAGGAGGTGGTGCCTGCCTGCCTGGTGACCTTTCTTTGTGCTTCTTCCTTTCAGCGAAGAGAAGGCCAAGCTGCTGAGAGAAGTGATGGCCAAGATCGATGGCAAGAATGAGGTCCTGGAGTAAGTCTGGTCCCTTGGAGTTCATGGGTGAGGAGGCTGGAGGGTTAGGAAGAAAGAGGTGGAGGGAAGGGTCCCTGCTTAAACCAGGGGTGCCCAAACTACAGTACGTGGGCCGGATCCGGCCCCAGTATCAATTCATCCAGTCCACGCTGCCCTTGCCGCTCCTGGAAGCGGAAGTAAAACGCGCCCGTACAGGTACATTTTCCTTCCGCTCCCAGGAGCAGGAAGGGCAGCATGGGGCGGATGAATTGGTGTCGGAGCCAGATCTGGCCCGTGGGCCATAGTTTGGGCAAGTGGCTCTCCCCCCCCCTTTTTTTCTTGGGCTGAGACTGGGTGCTTTTCTAGGAAGGCAGGAGTTGACCTCTGCCAGCCTCCTCTTGAGGAGAGCCTTGGGGGGGGGGGTTGAGATTGGGCTGGGGGGGGAGGGGGACTCTTACCAGTCTGGCCCTGTTTTGAAGGTCTTTCCCCTGCAGCTGGCAGTGGGTGGGGAGAGGGGGCGGGAGGTGCCGTGCCTGCAGCAGGAGGCCCCCCTCGCCCCCCTCCCTCCCTCTCATGGGCTTTTCCTTTGGCAGGCAGTTCATGGACTCCCTGCAGTTGGACCCTGACACAGTGGACAACTTGGACATGTACAACCACATCCCACCCGTCTTGATGGAGAAATGCGCGGCGCTCAGCGTGCGGCCAGAAACTGTGAAAAACCTTGTCCAGTCCATGCAAGGTGAGGCTGTGGGTCTATGGCAGGGGTGCAGAACCTATGGCACGGGTGCCAGAGGTGGTGCTCGGAGCCCTCCCTGTGGACGCACACACTGTCACCGGAGCACAGAGTTCGCCCTGCCCCTCTACTCAGCATTTCCCCCCTCTTCCCCCCCCAGCACAGAGTTTGCCTCACCCCTCTGCCCATCAGCCCAATGGGAGTGCTGCCTCCCTCTTCCCCCCAGCACAGAGTTTGCCTCTGCCCAGCAGCCCAGTGGGAGCGCTTCCTGCCTCCCCCTAGCATAGAGTTCACACCACCACCCTGTATTTGGGCACTCGGGATCTCCAAGGTTCGCCATCCCTGGCCTGTGGTCTTTCACGGAGAGGCTGCATCTTGCCTGTTTCCCAAGATGGCCTGAAGGCGGCCTCCTGGACCCACAGCCCTTCTGGAGGAGGCCTCCCTCGCCCTTGCCCCTCCCCCTTGACTCTTCCTCCTCCTCCTCTCTCCCCCCTGGCAGCCCTCTCTGGAGTTTTTACAGATGTGGAGGCCTCCCTGCAAGAGATCAAGGACCTGCTGGAGGAAGACCAGAGCCAGGAACAGAGGCTGCGGGAGGTGCTGGGGAAGCAGCAGCAGCAGGGCTCTCCGCCCAGCCCTTCCTCCTCCTCCTCCTCCGCCATGGCGGAAGCTGCCAAGGAGTGGACCAAGTACATGGAAGTGCACAAGAAAGCCAGCTTCACCAACACGGAGCTCCACAAGGCCATGAACCTCCACATCGGCAACCTGAGGCTGCTCAGTGGGCCCCTGGAGCAAGTGAGGGCCGCCTTGCCCACCCCCAGCCTGTCTGAAGGTGAGGCAGGGCAGGGCCCTCTCCCCCATTGGGGGTCCTTCTCCTGAGGTGGGGGTGTCTCCCCCCCCACCAGCACCCAGCCAGCTTTCCAATGGGCTCCCCACTCCACCCCCCACCCCGCTTTCCTGGGCCTTGCCTAGGCCGCTCCATTCACATCTCAAGGGAGAGCTACCCTAAGGTGGAAGGGGAAGTCACTCCCTTTCTGCCATGGGAGCCTCCCTCCCTCCCTCCCTCCCTGGGGATCCGGGCAAGAGGGTTTTCTCCAGCCAATGCACAGGGAGGGCCAGCATTGCCCTGGGCTCTATGCAAAGTGCTCGCCGTGAGGGTCCGTGTTTCTTCTTCTTTTTTTTAAATTTTTATTAGGTATTTAAAAGAAAACAAAGCAAAACAATTACAATTACAAAAATACATGAGATTGTGAAGATCATATAACAAATTTCTCTAAATAACAGTATTGCTTTAGCCACATTTCTAGAACATAATCTTCTCCACATTGTTTTCGATTGCATCATTAACATCACCCTTGTGCTATGTACAATGTCCGGGGAGAGCTATATCCTCACAATTTCCAAAAGTCATTCTGATATTGTACAGGGGGTATGCCTTTTTTTCCCCAAAGTATAACTTATAAAAGGGAGGGTCCGTGTTTCAAGCATGCCAGGGAGTCCACAAAAGCAAAAGAACAGAAATGTGCCACTTTCAAGACTCACTGCTATATTTTAGTCCAAGCTTTTGTGGATCAAGTCCTCTCCCTGTAAATCCATATGAATGGATTTGCTGCACATGCACACAGTAAAGCCCTTTGTGTGGATTCACAGGGAGTGGACTTGATCCACAAGAGCTTGCGTTACAATACTGCATATCAGAGAGTAAACAAAACCAGACACAAACGGCTGTGGCACCTTCTGGACTCAACTGCTGTCTTTTAATGTGAGCTTTCATGGGTCGAGTCCACTTTGTCAGGCCTAAGAGTGAGACCTCTGGCAAAGTGGACTTGATCCATGACAGCTCACATGAAAAGACAGGAGTTGGCTTTTAAGATGCCAGAACCTTATTATTATTATCATTTTGCCTTTTGTTGTTGTTTTCTCCACTCTTTGATTTCCCTGTTTGGTAAGAATCCCTTGGATTCCCTGCCGGGGTCGGGGGTGGGGTGGGGGTCTTCAGTGGACTTTCAGTGGCGTGATGAGTGTTTGAGACCCTTGTTGTACCCAGCACAACCCCCCAGCCCAGGTTTCCCTGCCCACGTCCAGTGGTTCGAAGGGGTCTCCCCCCCCCCAATTGATGCCCCCCGTTTTGGCCTGCAGAGGACAAGCAGGTGCTGCAGAACCTGAAGCGGATCCTCTGCAAGGTGCGGGAGATGAAGGACCAGCGGGTCTCCTTGGAGCAGCAGCTGCGCGAGATGATCCAAAAGGACGACATCACCACCTCCCTGGTGACCACGGACCGGTCCGAGATGAAGGTGGGCCTGGCATGTGGGGACAGGCAGCCCTTCATGTGCTGCTTGAGAGGACACACTCCCAGGGTTTCCCTCCCTCACACCGCCAGGGGTGGCAAGCATCATCATGATCCTCTTCCTTCTGCCAGGCTCCGTCTCTTCTTTAGGATACAATTTGGGCTTGGAGCAGCCTTTTAGGCAGGAGTGGGATGGTGGGAGAAGCGCTAGATCCATGGTGGCCAACCTTGGCGCTCCAGCTGTTCTTGGACTTCAATTTCCAGAAGCCCAAGTGCCTGTGAATCCACATGAATGGGCACGCCCAGGAAACCAAGGTTTACCATCACTGCACTAGATCGAAGCGGCTGCCTTGGGCCGGAGGAGAGGTTGGCCTTTGGCTCTGCCTTCAGGTGACCCCCTGAACTGGGTTTCTTTGGAGGCAATCCTAGCAAAAAATTGCCACTAGATAAATAGGTATCACTTTGGCATGAAAGGTAACAGTGTTCCATGGCATCTACTCATGCCTGCCACATGACCATGGAAATGTCTGCAGTGTAAATGAAGATGAGCACCACACTCCTTAGTCGGATACAACGGGCTTTCAAGCAAAGGAGAGCTTGACCCAGCCCGGCTGGTGTGTGGCCTGGTTCTGTCCCAGGCCGGTGGTCCTTTGTTGCTCTTGGACCTGGGGTCTCCCTCCCTCGCTCCTTCCCTGGCTGGGGTCTCCCCAGCTGCTGCTTCGTCTCACCCCCCCCCCCCCGGCCCTTGTCCGAGCTTTGCTTGCCAGCCTCTGCTCTGTCTTGCTCTAGAAACTCTTTGAGGAGCAGCTGAAGAAGTACGAGCAGATCAAGGTCTACCTGGAGCAGAACTTGGCAGCCCAGGAGAACATCCTCAAAGCCCTGACGGAGGCCAACGTCAAGTATGCCGCCGTGCGGAAGCTCCTGGCTGAGGTGGAGCACAAGTGAGTGGCCGGGTAGGATCTGGGGGGCAAGGGGGGGGGGCTAAGGCTTCCCTCCCATGCCTCACTCGGAGCTCCGGACGTCGCTTTGAGAGTGTTGGGGGGGGGCAATTTATTTCCACTGGCTGCCAAAGGAACAAGGCTTGTGAGGGCGGAGGATCCCCTCCAAGGGCAGAGGATCTCCCCAGACCCAGGGGTTGTGGGCATCCTTGCCAGGGAGGTTGGAAGCTGGATCTGCCTTCCCAGCGTGGCTGCTCCGAGGGGCTTAAGACACTGAACGTGGCAACTGGAAGGTCACTGGCAGCTCAGCTGCTCAAGACCTGAGAGCTGCACGGCGGAGTCTGTCCCAGCTCCTGACAACCTAGCAGTTGGAAATTGCAAGTAGATAAATAGGTACCCGTTGGTGGGAAGGTAAATAGTCTTCCATGCACTCCGGCGTCTAGTCATGCCTACCACATGACCACGGAAACGTCTGCGGACACTGCTGACTCTGACTGCAAACGGAGAAGAGCACCGCCCCTTAGAGTCAGACGCGACTGGTGTTTGAACAAGGGAGCCCTAGCCCCGGGTGGCCAGTCACGGGGGGGGGGGTTCCTCTTCTTTCGGGGGGGGGGGCCTCCTGGCAACTCGGCCTCCCCTTCTCGCCCCTCCCCAGGTGGAACACGACCGTGCAGACTCTGGTGTCCTCCTACGAGGCCTACGAGGACCTGATGAAGAAGTCCCAGGAGGGGAAGGATTTCTACGCCGACCTGGAGAGCAAAGTGGCCAAACTGCTGGAGAAGGGCCGGGCGGCCGGGCAAGAGGCGGAAGCCACCCGGCAGCAGGTGGCAGCCAAGTAGGTGGCAGGGGGAGGGAGGGGGGGCAGAGGGAGCCGGGGGGGGGGGTCCTTGTCCTTCCCAGGGTAGCTCCAGTCTCTGCCTCAAGAGTCAGTCCAGGGGGATTCTGGGTGAAGGCGACGGAGCAGGAGCTTCCCGTGACAGCCTTTGGGAGGGAGGCTCCCTGGGACGGTGCAGCCGGCCCAAAGCCCTACAGCCAGGGGCGCCCAAACAACCGCCCCTTTTACTTCTGCTTTTGGGAGCAACGAGGGCAGCATGGGCCAGACGAATTGGTGTCAGGGCCGGCCCCGGCCCATGGGCCGTAGTTTGGGCAAACAAAAAGGCAGCCTAAAAACTTCCATTTCTGGTGGGAGGAACTAGAAGGCAGGTCTTGGCTGACTGTCAGGGGGGGGGGGGCGTCTTCCTGGTTGGACCAGAACCGGCCCGATGGCGTGTCTCTTCTGTGTGGGGAGAGGATGTTGGCTTGGCCGAAGGTTCAAAGCCTTTCTAGCCTGGGGGTCCCACTGACCTGATCTCCCCCCACTTTCTCTTGGACAGGAACATGAAGCCGAAGTCTCCGGCCAGGCCCACCACCTCCAAGCCTGCGCTCCACAGGGAGCTCCCCTCGGACCCGGGGTTGGGCGCCGAGGCAGCGTCGTCCCTGGGTGCCCTCCCCCTGGCTGACCTCCCCCAGGAGCTGCGTAGCCTCCCTCCCGAAGTGCTCTCAGCCCACCTGGCCCAGCTCCCCGCAGAGGCCTTGGCCGCCCTTGGCATCGACCCAGCCTTTGCAAAAGGCCAGCATGCGCCCGGCCTTGACGTGGCCTATGGGGGGGCCAGTGTGCCCCTGCCCCCGGGGGGCCATTCCAGGGTCCCCTTCAGGCCGACCCCTTTCACTGCCCCGCAGCACTTCCAGCCGGCCGGACCTCCGGCCAGCACTGGACAGGGGTCCTTCCCGTGCATGTCGAGGTCCCCTCCCATTTCCTCTCCTCAGATGCCCCCTTCAGCCCCACAGGCCGGCCGGCCTCCCCTGAGCTCTGGCCCTCCGGGCTACCCTCCGGGGAGTCTCATCCGGGGCCTGGCCGGGGGCCCTATGCAGCCAGTCTACCACAGGCCCCCAGAACACTCCTCCCCACAACACCTGCCAGTGTCTGCCCCACCGGGGGTCTACGGCCACGTGACGGTCTCAGCAGGGCCCCCCGTGGGCCTGGGGCCGCGGGAGCCCCATCTGGGCCCCCACCCCTTCCCCCCTCAGGCAGGAGCTGTCCGGCCAGCCACCACGACGGTGGACAGCATCCAGGCTCCCATCTCCAGCTGCACGGCCCCCCGGGGAATAGGCCCCCAGCAGCCGTGGATAATGGGGCCTATGCCCCAGGGGGGGTTTGGAGGGCCCCAAATGGGGGTCCCGGCCCAGTTCTCCTATGCCCCGACTGGAGGGGCCCCCTTCCTGGCCCAGGGGCCGGCATCTTTCTCAGCTGCTCAGACCCCCCAGCCAGGATTCTCCCCCCATGGGAATCTCCAGCCCCTCCTGGACAGGCAGGGGGGCTCCCAGGCAGGGTTAGGGCCCCCAGGGCCCCATCTGCAGGGCCCGGCCCAGTTCCTTCCCCAGGCTCAGCCTCTGCAGGCTCAGCCCCCGCCCTTCCGGGGGCCCTTCCCCCCTCCTCCTCCTCCCCCCATCACTGGCCAACCCCCTTCAGCTCACCCCCACCAAGGACAGATCCCGGGCCAGCGGGGACCCCCACCCTACCGGCTACCGGCCCCTGAACAGCGGCCCCCTCCCCACCCAGGGGGGGCTTTGGCCTTCCCCACCCCCATGGCCAGGGGGTCCAGCGTCCCCGTTGGGGTGGTGGGCTCTGGCCAGCCAATGCCTCTCCATCCCTCCCACCCAGCCATGCCGCCCTTGGGGCCTGGGGCCCCCATCCAGGCCCCCTTTGGCCCCGTTGTGGCCCCGATCCCCCCTTCGGTAAGGGGGGTGGTGCTGGTGGGGGCCCAGACGCCCCCTCCAGTGAGCCAGCCCCTCCCTCCTCCGGCCCCCAGCCCTTCCCTGACCCAGATGCCGGTGGCGGGCAGTGTGGTGGTGGTGGGGGCCCCGCAGGGGGGCTCGTCCTTGCCCTCCCCGGCCCCCTCCCCTCAGCCCTCCCTGCTGCCTCCAGCCGGCCCCCTCCCTCCAGGGCCCCCCTCCTCCTTGGGCCCCGGAGCCCCCCCGGAGGCCCAGTTCCACCGGCCCAGCAGCAGCAGCAGCGCCCCCGACGACCTCTTGTCCTCCAGCCCCGAGAGCCAGCACGGGGGCCCCAAGGCGGCGGTCAGCCACCCCCTGCTGCAGCCCACCAAGGCCGATGCCAAGGAGGGCCTGAAGCCCAAGACGGTGCAGCTGATCGAGAAGGACCCGTACGAGAAGCCCGAGCGCCTGCGGAGGCTCCTCTCCGAGCTGGAGCGCTTCCGGGCCGGAGTGGCCACCCTGGGCCGGCCGGGGGAGCTGGACCAGCTGTGGAAGGCCCTGCAGGAGGCCCAGGAGAAGGACGCCCGGCAGCTGTCCATCGCCATCGCCCGCTGCTACGCCATGAAGAACCGCCACCAGGACATCATGCCCTATGACAAGAACCGCATCGTCCTGCAGTCGGGGAAAGACGACTACATCAACGCCAGCCGGATCGAGGACCTCTCCTCCTACTGCCCCACCCTCATCGCCACCCAGGCCCCACTGGTGGGCACCGCGGCCGACTTTTGGCTCATGATCTACGAGGAGAAGGTCTCCGTGGTCGTCATGCTGGTTTCACAGCAGGAGGTGGAAAAGGTAGCCCCGGGGGGGGGGGGCGGAGAGGTCTAGGGAGGGGTGGGCAGGAGGGAGACCCCCACGGCCAGTGGCTGGAGGTGGCTTTGTGGCTGAGATGCTGAAAGGTCAGCAGGTTAGACGTTTGAGACCTGGTGGAGTGAGCGCCCATCAGTCTGTCCCAGCTCCTGTCCGCCTAGCAGTTTGAAAGCAAGCAATTGCAAGTAGATAAATAGGTACTGCTTTGGCGGGAAAGGTAACAGTGTTCCGTTTGCTCTGGTGTCTAGTCATGCCTGCCACATGGCCATGGGAATGTCTGCAGACACAGACACTGCTGGCTCTTGGGCTGTAAAAGATGAACACTGAGCCCTAGAGTCAGATATGGCTGTTTTTTAAGCCAGGGTGACCTTGACCTTGTAGTAGTTGGACCGCCATGGCCGTCATGCAGCCAAAACTCTGCTCCTGATCTGAGTTTGATCCTGACAGGGCTCCAGGTTGATTCAGTTTCTCCTCCTCCCAAGGTTGATGAAATGAGGCCCCAATGGTGATTCCCATGTGAAGCCCTCCGAGAGAGTGTTTTCTGAACACTGTGGGAATGCGGAATAGCTAAGTGGGAATGTGGGTTGCTCGGTGGTTCTTCTTCTTCGTGGTCGTGAATCCACATGAATGAGTTCACTTCACGCCCCCTGTCTTTTTGTTTTCTGAGCCTTCATCTTCTCTCAGGTGGGAGATGATCTGGGCTCAGGTTGAGACCTGTCTGTACGGGTGTGTTTTACTTCCGCTTCCAGGAGCGACCCGGGTGGCGTGGGCCGGATGAATTGGTGTTGGGGCCATATCCGGCCCATGGGCCGTAGTTTGGACACGCTTGCCTTACGGAGACTTGGGCGGTGGGGAGAGGCTGATGCTGTCCTGGGATGGCCCTCCTCTTGAGGCCTTTCCTTCCTTCCTTCCTTCCTCCCTCCCTGCCTGCAGCAAAAGGTGATCCGCTACTTCCCCACGGAGCGTGGCCAGCCCATGGTCCACGGCCCCCTCACCCTGATCTTGACCAGCCAGAAGGTCACCCCGACCCACACGGAGAGGATGGTCACCCTGCAGTTCCGCAACCAGAGCCTCAAGCGCACCGTCATCCACTTGCAGTTCTCCTCCTGGCCGGAGCTGTACGTGGGCACACCGGCCCTCCCGTGGGGGGTGGGGAGGAGGAAGGTCCCGGCCTACCTTGGCCCACACCTGCCTGAGGTGTAGGGTGGGGACCTCGGGAGTCTTGGCTGCTCAGGCCGCCTTTAGGCTTAGGCTGGGCTGGGCTGGGGGGGGGGGCAAACGAGGGGCCTCTCCCTCCCTGTGGCCAAACCTGATGAGATGCTGAGGGTTGGCCTTTTCTGGCCTCTTGTGCAGGGGCCTCCCGGACAGTAAAGAGGACCTGCTCCGCTTCATCCAGGAGGTGCACAGCCACTACCTCCACCAGCGGCCTCTGCACACGCCCATCGTCGTCCACTGCAGGTGAGCCAGATTGCTCCCCGGTGGGTGGGGTGGGGGGGTGCCAGGGGTCCCCTAGCCGCCGCTCCAGAGGGAGCCCAAGAGCCCCTCCAGTCCTGGGCGCTCCCTGGGGGTCAGGGGTCAGGCACGGGGGTCCCTGTGAGCCCTCGGATGACCCCCTCCTCCTCCTGTCCAAGGGAGCCGTTCAGAATAGGGAACGGCTCGGCTGGCCTTGTAACAGGCATGGCAAGGGCGGTGCGGGCAGAAGGAATCCGTGTCGGGGCCCAGATCCGGCTCACTGGCCGTAGTTTGGGCACCCCTAAGAGAGGGAGAGAGATAAATGGGTAGGTAGGAAAATGGGGGGGGGGAGAGAGAGAGAGTCGAAACCTTCCAAAAGCAAACAGGGGCTTTGCCAGGAGAGGAGGTTCTGGCCTCTGGGGCAAGGAGCGCCCCCCCCCCTCCCAGGTGGCGATGCTGGAGCTAAAGTGCAGCCAGAGCATTAGGAGTTCCATCCTGACAGGGGCTCCAGGTTGACTCATCCTCTCAAGGGCAGCCCAATGAGTCCCCAGCATGTTAAGAACAGGGCCAGAATGCGCATGGACTGGTCAACCAGCCATAGAGCATCTCTAAAGGGCCACGGCTATTGCTCGGGGGGGGGGGGGGCGGCGGCGGCGGCGGCTCTGTCTCTCTTGCCCCGGGGGCTCAGCCTCTTGCCCTTCCCCAACAGTTCCGGCGTGGGCCGCTCCGGCGCCTTCTGCCTCCTCTACGCAGCCATGCAGGAAGTGGAGGCCGGCAACAGCATTCCTGACCTGGCCCTACTCGTGAGGAGGATCCGCCAGCAGAGGAAGCACATGCTGCAGGAGAAGGTAGAGGAGCCTGGGGGGGGGGGGGCTGGAGGGAGCCAGGCCTCTCCTTCAGAGGTACCGGAGCAGGAGGGGGGGCAGCCCTACGGCCACTGCCTGGGGGGGGGATTCTCACCGGCTCCCCGTTTTTCTAGCTTCACCTCAAGTTCTGCTACGAAGCTGTCCTCAAACTCGTCGAGCAGGTCCTGCAGAGGCACGGGGCCCTGGCAGGTTCAGCCAGCAAGCCTGCCTGCAGCGCCGTCCAGAAGGTGAGGCCGCCCGAGCTCCCCTGCCACGTTCAGCACAGTTGCGGGCAGTGGGTGGGAAGATCGGGCCAGAGAGTCCTCTCTAGCGGGGTCTGCGTACGTCGGGGGGAGGGGGACACCCAGAGAGCACTTTGCAGGGTTGGGGAGGGGGTTGGAAGTCCTGGGGGTGCTGGGGTTAAAACTGCTGTACTGCAGCCAGAACATTGTCAGTTCGATCCTGATTGAGATCCAGGTTGCCTCCGCCTCTTCCGTCCTTCCGAGGTCAGTTAAATGAGGAGCCAGTGGGGGAAGTGACCAGAGCGGGCACACGAGGCGCTTATGTGGGGCGATGATGTCTAGTCGAAGTGGGATTGCTTTGCTTTCCTGAGTTCCCTTGCGGAGGGGTGGGGGGTGGGTGGGGGGCCCTCAGTGGCCCAGCCATGGGACTTTGCCCCTCCCCAAGGGTGAAGCCCCCTCCCACAAGGCTGCTGCTGCTCTTTCCCTCCAGGCCTACGTCCCCCAGGACCCCCAGGACCTGGTCTTGGGGGCCGACATGCCCATCAGCTCCATCCAGGCCACCATTGCCAAACTCAGCATCCGACCCACCACAGGAGGGGGAGAACCCACCACAAACGGCCCCCAGGAGCCCCCACCGCTCACGGGCACTCCTGCCCACACCTCGCAGCCTGCCTTGCCTGACCCCGCGGGGGCTGCCTCTGAACCGCTCTCGCTCCCCACCGTCCCAGCGATGGAGGCGTCTGGTCCGTCCACGGCACAGGAGACGAACCACGTGGCAGAAGAGGAGGAGGAGGAGGAGGAGGAGGCCGGGTTTGGTCCTGGAGTGGCGGACACCTCCGTGGCTCCCGTGGGCCCTTCCTCCTCCTCGCTGGAGCTGCTGGCCTCTCTGACGCCCGAGGCCTTCACGCTGGACAGTGCCCTCAAGGGGCGGCCCCGGATGAGCAAGCAGAGCTTTCTTCAGCCCCAGGAGGGGGGCGAGGGGGCCCTGCGGGGGGGCCAGACCAGCGACGACCCCCTCAGTAGGCTGGACCCCCTGTGGACACTCAATAAGACCTGAGAACAGGGGGGCGGGGTGGGCGATTTGGGACTCCGGGAATTGAACCTGCGGCCTTGGCGCCCCCTTCCAACCCGCGCTCTCCCCCCAGGCCCTCCAGTGGGGCAAACGGTTCACGTGGCTTTCAGCACGTGGCTTTCCCAGGAGCAGAACAGCCAGGAAGCCTGACTGGGGTGGGGCTCTTCTCCCCCCCCCCCCCGTCGTCAAAGACCCCCCATCCAGTGGGGAGCCATTGCTGGACTAGTTAACTCTCCTTCTCTTTCCCATCCCTGCACTTTCCATGGGGCAGGGTGGGACCCCCAGGAAGGACCCCCAGATTTTTCAGGTCATGGGCCAGTCATGTGGTTCAGAGGCTGGATCTGGCCCCTGGTGCCAGTTCATCTGGCCCCCAGCGCCCTTGTTGCTCCCGGAAGCAGAAGTAAGATGTGCTCCTCTGCCATATGGGCACATTTTACTTCTGCTTCCAGGAGCGACAAGGGTGTGGGGGTGGATGAATTGGCGTGGGGGGCAGATCTGGCCCACAGGCCATAGTTTGAGCACCCCTGCTTTTGAGCAAAAGCCAGTGTGTGTGTGATTGTCATGTTTTGCTGGTGGCCAGAGGCAGCTGGCCGGAGTCGGGTCAGCCCTGCCTGGTCCGGCTTGTTCAGTCTGTGAAGAGAGCCTGAAGCCCTGGAGGCCTCAACTTCTTGGCCCACACGCAACACACACACCCACACCCAATGCACCTTCTGGCTACGGCAGGGCTGCTTCCTGCAATCTGCACCGGCCAGGAATTTGTTCACAGGGAGTTCTCCCCCCCCCCCCGAAAAACAGCCCAAGGGGGGGGAGGAGGAGGAGGGTGCCTTTGGGCGCTGCATAATAGGGACCCCCTGCAGAGACCCTCCCTCGGCTGTGGACGGTTAACACACACACGCTGCGCATGGCAGGAGCCAGAGGCCGGTTTCTAGCAGAGCCAGAGGCTTTCCCTCTTTCCAGGCCAGAAGGGGATCCGTTCCTTGGGAAGGCCAGGCGGGCCCTGCGGGGGCTCCAGGGGCCGAGAGGACCACCTGGATGGAAGGTGGGGTATCGGCCGACCTTCCGGCCACCAGGAAATGCAAGAAGGCCAAGGGAGAGGGGGCCTCGAGGCGGGGGCCGCCCTCACGAAGAAGGCAGGCTCACCGCCCCCCCTCTGTAATCTTGCTCTTTTTTCAGCTCTTTCCTAGGGAAACAATAAAGGGGGCCTTGAAGGGAACGGTTTGTGGCGCTGCGGCGTTCCTCATGTTTGTGTCAAGGGCAAGCGATGCTCCTCTCCTGCCTCAAGGAAGAGACACTGCTAGGAATGCAGTCCCATGGGAATGAGGCAGAGGAGCAAGGGGGGGTGGGGGCCCTCGTCAAGCGCATGATCTCTCGTTAGCAAAAGGCAAACTAACCTGAAGGACAAGAGGAAGGCAATTCAATCGAGCAATGCTCTAATTATGGGCTTTCTGCATTCTACAAGGTCTATTCCTGTCCCTACACTCTACCAGGCTCTTCTGTGTGGCCCCCTGTGAATCCACATGAATGGGCTTACTGCACGTCTACCTATCCCATTCATGTGGATTGATGGGGAGGCACAAAGAAGACCAGCTCCTGTCATTCTAGGCCCTGGGTGGCCCTGGGCTTCCACGGCTGTCCCGCAGCCCAAGCCTTGCGGGCCGCCTATAGCCTACGCCGTCCATTTCTGCCCCCACACCCTCAACCTGTCCTAGAGTCCTGGTGGCTCAGGGGAGAAGTTGTTGCCCTGCAGCCCAAAGGAGGTGAGTTTGATCCTGCTGGGCTCCAGGTTGACTCCACCTCTTCCATCCTTCCAAGATTAGTCAAATGAGTTTGCAGCATGTTAAACTTGCGAAACCCCCCCCCCCCCAGGGTGCACAAAACCCTATTGGGGGGGGTGGGCACTGAAGTGTAAATGGCTCCGAGTAAAAGAGGTGTCACAGAAAGTGAGCCACACTCTGCCTTCTCCTCCTGTTCAACCCCTACAGGGATGGGGGGGCAAATGAGAAGCCCATGCCTGGTTGGTGCATCCCTGGGGGTCCAGAAGGAAGCGGCCTCCCTCTGTTGGCCTGCCTTTGTTCGGGCCATGTGGGTGTGCCGCAGAGAGAGAGAGAGGAGCCTTGGTGTGGGTTCGTTCCGTTTAATCCTGCGCCCAGAGACCTGTACATGGTATAAAACACAATCGGATACAAAAGCTGCTTCTGCCGAACACTCCAAAGGGTGCAGCAGAGCTAAGGCCACCTGAGGCAACAATGCGCGGGGGCGGGCAGGTGGGGCGGCCATCGGACAAGTGGGTCTCTCTCTCCCCCAGACCCACAGCTTGGGGAAATGGGGGAGACCTAAGAGAGCGGCTGAAACCCCCCCCCCCCGCGCCCTCGTGAACAAGGTGGCAGCAGGGAGGGCTTCCGACAGCAAGGGAGCTTAAACGCACGGACTACATCTGGTCACAGTGACGCATGGCTCCGCATTAAAAAGCAAAGCCGGGAAGGGAGGAGCTCCAGGGGCGCCTGAAGAAGGCCTTCCTCCTCCTCCTCCTGCCACACCCTGGCAGCAAAACAAGAGGGGGTTCAGGCCCACTTGTGGGGTACCCCAGGATGGGCAAGCCTCTCCTCCTGTCAGCCTACGGCAGGGGTGCCCAGACTAGGGCCTGTGGGCCAGATCCAGCCCAATACCAATTCATCTGGCCCACACCACCCTCATCACTCCTGCAAGTGGAAGTAAAACACCTGGGTATGGGAGCAATGAGGGGACCAGATCTGGCCCACCGACCATAGCTTAGGCACCCTGGGTTGTAAAAACAGCAGCGCAAGACATGTTTTGCTTCTGCTTCCCGTGGGAGGGGCCACATGGCCGGCCCATAGGCCAAAGTTTTGGCCAGTGCCCCCCTCCAGCCCTGGGATGGGTGTGTTGGTGTCTTCCCCTGCCTATTGGATGGGTGGAAGCCAGGGATGGCCCACCCCAAGGTAACGGCCAAGGCCTGGCCCACCTGGGCAGGTGTGGCAGCGAGGGTTTGCCCTGTGGGGCAGGGCAGGGTCTTTGACCCTTCCAGGCTGACCCCCCACCCCCTCCCCACCCCACGGCCACTCTGGAGCGGAGGGAAACGCTGGGGCCATTGGTCAAGAAGCCGCTCTCTTCCTGCTGCAGCTGATTGGCCAGAATAAATAACTATGTACACAGCATGTCAATAAATAGGGCAGGGGGCCCCCCCACCCCACAGGCAGCTAAGCCGACAGTCGGAGAGGGGCAGCCCGGGGGGGGGGCAGCTTTGGCACAGGGCAGCTGCCCTGGCCACCCTTGTGGAGTGTCCTTTTCCTTTCAGTTTAACACCCCCACCTCTCTCCCCCTTCCCAAAAAAATAATCCCCTTTTCCCAGCCCCCCCCTTTCCAGCGAGCGTGAATGAAGGGTTGGGGCACCTCAAGGACTTGCTCTGGGGAAGAAATGGCCTCCCCAAACGGCCCCTCCCTCTGCTCTCGGCCCACTGGGGGAAAGACTGCGGGGGAGGGGCCTGGGCTCTGAGGGTCAGGCCTTGGGCCTCCCCCCTTCTATCCCCCTGCGGCCTCCTGGCCCCCTCCCTGGGGCCTCCGCTGGCTCCCAAACCTCTTTGCTGCTGCTTGACTTCTTTCCTACCTGCCCCCCAGGAGCTTTGGGTCAGGGCCCCCCCCCTTTGTTGTCAAGATCCAGACCCAGAGGGAGAGCAGGGCCTGCTGAGAGATGGGAGGGAGGAAGCTCACGGGGTGTCTACCTTCTCCCCCCCCCCCGCCCAGTCAGGAGCAGCAGCAGCAGTTCATGTGAGGAGGGGGCGGGGGGGGGGTTTCCCCCTTCTTCAGTCCCGCTTCTCCAGCACGGAGGGCACGTAGACCAGGCTGAGCTCGCTGCCGAAGTTGCAGACGATGGCCGCGTTGTCCAGGACCAGGATCTGGCGGGCCGGCTGGGAGGCGTTGCTCTTGCCCAGGTAGACCGTCTGGAGCAGGTCTCCATAGCCGATGTCCCAGAAGGAGACGCAGCCCTGGCCCCCCGTCACCAGCAGGTTCTCCGAGATCACGCCCAGGCTGGCGCCACAGCCCATGTCCTGAGGGGGTCATCACGGGGGGGGGGGGGGGAGAGAGGCAGGGAGTGATGAAGAGGAAGAGCAGAGAGAGCCCAGCTAGCCTTGGGAGGGGGGGGGTGTCTCCCGCTTTTCCAGGGGAGGGGGCACAGCCCCCCCCCCCGGCCACAGGGCCTCTCACACGACCCTGGGACCCTGCTGGTTCACCTTGGCACTCCGGGTGTTCTTGGACTCCAATTCCCAGAAGCCCAAGCCCCACTCGTGTGGATTCACAGGCACTACTTGGGCTTCTGGGAATTGAAGTCCAAGAACATCCGGAGTGCCAAGGTTGGCCAGCGCTGGCCTATGGGCTCAACCCCCCCTCCCTTCAAGCACAGAAGAGACCATTTAAAAACAAGCCCCTAGAAATAGGGACCCTTCCTTCCTCCTCCTCCTCCAAAGCCTCCCTGGAAAGGTCAAGGTTTCCCCCCTTGCTTGAAAGCCACTTGTATCCGACTCTCGGTTTACAGCCAAAGACCCAGCACTGCCTGTGTCTCCAGACGTGTACATGGTCACGTGGCAGGCATGATCTAGATAGACAACAGAGTGCATGGAGCACTGCTACCTTTCCCTCTGAAGTGGTGCCTATTTATCTACTTGCAGTTTCTTTTGCTTTCAAACGGCTAGGCTGGCCGGAGATGGGAGCTTGCTCGGTCACGCAGCACTCGGGTCTCCAATGGCTGACCTTCCGACGACTCTCAAGCTGAGCCTCTTACAGCCACTAAAGCCACTGGACACTTGGAATGGCTGGGGTTTCGTCCAGCAAATAGCCGGCAGGGCTTCCTCCAGGCCTCCCTGGAGCAGCTCCTGGGCCGTCCTCAAGGGCCCGTCCCAGCCAAAGACAAGCCTTGATGCTGGACTCTGGCTGGAGCCTTCCCAGGCAACGGGCAACACCCCCTCCCCACGCCGCCCGGGAAGGAAAGTGTCCAACCCAAAGGCCCACCCCCTGCCCCCACCCACCCTGCCCCTCGGCACCTGCTGGATGGAGTAGTGCTTGATGCCAGAGCTCCGGTCCCAGATGCTGATGACGTCGTCCAGGCCGCTGCTGATCACGCAGGAGGTAGTGCAGGTCAGGGAAGTCACGTCGCCACGGTGGGCATACATGTGGCTCACACGGCTGCCTGTCAAGACGTCCCAGAGGCAGATGGCGCCATCCTGACCTCCGCTGGCCAGCACCATGGTCTGAAAGAGGGAAGGAAGGTAGGAGGCCTGGCTGCTGCTTCCTCTGAATCCACACCAATATAGATCAGCGTTCTAATTATGGACAATCTACAATGTCTATTTTTGCCTCTAGACTAGGCCACGTGGTTCAGGGAGCCGTTCACTATGGTCCAGATCTGGCCCCTGATACCAATACATCTGGCCCACAAAGCCCTCGTCGCGCCTGAAAGTGGAAGTAAAACACACCCATACGGGTGGGTCTTACTTCCGCTTCCAGGAGCGACGAGGGCTTTGCAAGAGGGATGAATTGGCATTGGGCTGGATCTGGCCCCCGGGCCATAGTCTGGGCACCCCTGCTCTAGACTCTTCTCCAGTTCTTCTTCTTCTTGGTGGTCTCTGTGAATCCACGTGTAAACCTGTTCATGTGGATTCACAGGGGGCCACAAAGAAGAAGACGACCTTGACAGAGTGTAGGGGCAGAAATAGACATTGTGGACGGCCCATCATTAGGACATTGTTCCATTTCACAAGGATGTAGCCCTAGCAATGGGGCACATAGAACGAGCCTCCTCGGAGACGGTGGCCTTTCTGAACTGCTATCGGGCGCAATACCCTGGGGCTTCGCTTTCTCACACGAAGTCAGGAGGAAGGAACTGCCGAATGGACTGACCCCTCCCCCCCAGGTGGCTCTGTTTTGGCAGCCTCACGTGTCTGGCCTTGACACGGAAGAAGCAGCCACAGCAATGACACTTCGATCCCACCCCGTCGAAGGGCTCAGCGCTCTCCCTGGGGGGTCATTAGCACTTGGCCCCCAACTTGTTGGGTTCTCATTTGAGCTCAGCCTGGAGAAGGGGTTTCCTCCTCCTGCGGCTGCTTCTGCCCAGAGGGACTCCTCCCTCCCTCCCAGGGGACAAAATGCACGGGCGGCACACAGACCCCCGCCCTGAACAAACCCAGGCCGATGGCACTTTCCCCAGGGGAAAAAGCAGGTCTCCTCGGGCACAAAGAGGAGCAGCAGCAGCAGCCAGCCAGGATGACCTTCCCTCCACCGTGCGTTGAGCCTGACAAGGTGCCACAGCCGACAGCCCCAAAGCCCCCGCTTGGGGCCTCTTCCGGGTGGGACGGGATGCCAGGCTGCTGCCGATGCCCTGCGTCCTCAGAGAGGCAGCTGACTGGCGGCCAGCCCAGCCCCATGCAGGTGGACCACAAGGCCCTCCGGACGGGCGGGCAGGCGGCCTCCTCCCTACCTGGTCCATGTAGACGGCTGTGATGGCTCCCGAGTGGCCCTGCAGCGTGAAGAGGCAGCAGGAGTCCTCCAGGCGAAAGACCTGGAGGAGAGAGGGGGGCAAAAAAGAGGTCGCGTTCCCATTGAATGCCACGGACACGGCCTGGCTCCAGTGCCACGGGCCGTTCTGTGCCTTGGAGGCGCCCTTCTGCGGAAGGAACATCAAGAGCCACAGGCCACACACCTGAGAGCCTTTGGGAAAGGTGAGGAAGAGTTCGTTCGGGGGCACTGGCAGATACGGTGCAACCCATTCTCCTGGCCTCACTCATGGGACCCTTGGGCTGCTCCCTCCACAGGCAGGGCCGGAGGGGAAGGGGGGCCACGGAGGCCGCCCAAGAAGGCCACCATGTTCCCTCCTCTCTTGCCAAAGGGCAGGAAAAGCTCGTTCCTCTGCTTGTCCGAATGGCTCACGAGAGGAGCCAGGCATAGCCTGTCCGCGCATCTCTCCATTGGCTCCAGGTGCAATTCAAGGTGCTGGTCATGGCTTTTGAAGCCCTCCATGGTAGTGGGCCAGGATACGTAAGAGAGCGCCTCGTCCCAAGGCCACCTGCCCGTCCTACAGGATCAGACCGGAGGGCCTGCCTTGCGGTTCTCTTGGCCAGAGAGGCTCCTCTCTCTCTCTCTCTCTCTCTGGCCCTCGAGGGAGCAGGGCCTCCTCCGTATCCGCTCCGGCCTTGTGGAACGAACCTCTTGCCAACAGAGGGGCACCTCCAGGCAGAGCTGCTGCAGGCCTTCAGCACGGGCCGTACAACCTGGTTAGCACAGCAGGTGTGGGACACGGCAGGTGAGGTAGCCCAGCCCCCCCTCCCTCCCCCCGGGGGTGGCAGCTTATTGGAGGCCCTCCGGGTTTCTCAATTTTATGGGAGGGTGTTTTAATCTGGTTTTAATGGTTTTTAAAGTTTTAATTGTTGAGTTCTGTATGATGGGGACCTCTCGTATTTTGAACTTTTGATAATGTTGTGAGCCTCCTGGAGTTGCTTCGGCGAGGGAGGTAGCAATACAAATACATTAATCAATCAATCAATCAATCTTCCTCCTCAGCGAACTGTCCCCATAGCCATTTCAACCCCGACTCAAATACCATTAAGGTTAAGGTCTTCCGTGCTCACAAGCCAGTCATATCTGACTCTAGGGGAAGGTGCTCATCTATAGCCCAAGAGCCTGTGCCATCAGCATCTGCAGACGTTTCCATGGTCATGTGGCAGGAAAGGCAGGTTGCTTGCCCATAACTGATGTTCTTCGAGTGGCCACCTGTGCAGCCACACTGATGGGTAGAGTTCGCGCATGCGCACTTCAGTCCGGAAATCTTCCATAGCTTTGTAGGAGTCTCAGACTCTGCCCTTCATGCCAATCACGCGTGAGCCCGCCCACAATCCCCAGTTCAGAGACTACTTAGGAAATATAAAGACCCCATAAGGGGTAAGAAAGATTAACAAATAGAATTTAAATATTCAGCAAGAACTAGAGTATCGCTAAATCACTCTCAGGAAAAAAAAAGGGGGGGACCGTTGGCTTTGCCATGAAGGGAGCCACAGAAGACACGGCCAACTCGTGTCGCGGCAAAGAAAGAACTGGGGATTGGGGGCGGGCTCACTCGTGATTGGCATGGGGGGCGGAGCCTGAGACTCCTACAGAGCTATGCACGATCTAAACCCATGAGTGTGGCTTCATAGGGACCACAAAGAAGAATGCCATTATCTTTCCCGCCCAAAGCAATTCTGAACTGCTCGGCTGGCAGCAGCTGGGACAGAGGACAAGAGCTCGCTCCGTCGCGCAGGGTTTTACGGGTCTCGAACTGCTGACCTGCTGGGCGTTAAGCTCAGCATCTTAACCACTAAGCCACTCCAGTCCCCAAAGGCCCGTCCTTCCTGGCCACACGCCACGTGGGAAACCAAGGCCACCCAAGAGGGAGATGATGGGGGCCTTTGGGCCACCTTCTGTCCCACCCCACCGTCCCACCCCCGGCCCTCACCCCCTGACTCACCCTCAGGGTGTGATCCTGGCTCCCTGTGACCAGCCTCCCTGCAGCAGCCTTCAGAGCAGTGATGGGCTTCTGGTGGGCGCACGTCACGGTGTGGGTGAGCTGGCAGGTGACAACATCGTTGCTGCTATACACAGGAGGAGAGGCAGGGAGGCTGTTCCAGCCAGGAGTCCCGCCTGGGGAAAAGGGAGAGTGCAGGTGTGGGTGCACGGGCAGGCCTAGGCATCATCCTCATCATCCTCATCCCCACAGCCCGCCCTCAGGAAGAGGGAGAGCGTGCAAGGCAAGGATTCTCCCCTGGCTTCCCAGACAGAGGGTTTGTTTGTGCTTCAAACAAGACGCAAAGGATGGTGCATCACAGTTCGTAATACCCCATGATGGCCAACCTTGCCACACAAATGGGTTTATTACACGTACACGTGGATTCACAGGGACTTGGGCTTCTGGGAATTGAAGTCCAGGAACAGCTGGAGTGCCAAGGTTTGCCACCACTGCTAATCCCTATCCCTGCCATAATTCCCATGAGTGTTATGACTTCCATAGGGCATTCATGAGGAGAGGCCGAACCGTCTGCACAACCAAGAGACCAGAGGAGCCACGAGAGGAGCCTCCGGAGTTCCCCAAGCCCACCGGCCCTCCCTCTGGTTCCCCTCTGTTTCTAGGGGGGAAATACAAACATGGATCGGAGAAGATTCCTGCATGAAGCATGGGGGGGGGGGGGTGTCAGACTGGGTGTCCTCAAAGGCTCCTCCCCCCAGTCGGTGATTAGGACTCAAAGAGCCTCCTGGGCTTGGAGGTGCTTCAAGGAAAGCAGGTTCCAGGCGAGAGAGAGAGAGAGACGGGGGCTGTTCCCAGTGGGCCGAGTGCCGTGTCCTCTTACCTCGGAACGGGCAGTGCTCCAAGGAGGTGTGAGTCTTCAAGGAATAGAAATCCAGGGAGCCGTTCAGCCTGGCAGCCACGATCCTAGTCAAGAAGCAGAGGCTGGAAGTCAAGCTTCCCTTTAGAAGGGGGGGGGGAGCGCTAGAGTTCAGGGCCAAAGGCTTCCCAAGGTGGCAAAAGCAGGTCCCAAAAGCTAACAGGGAAACTAAACTTCCAAGAGCAAACCCAAAGAAGATCCAAAGGGGCTCCTAAAGCCTCCAGGCCAGCCGGACGGGGGCTGAGATGCCCTGGGCACAACATTTCCCTGGAGCCAAAGGCCAGGAGGGAGGGCATCCCTGGGCAGCCTGGCCGTTACGTTCTTGAGGGGGCACAAAAGCAAAACCAATGGAGGAAGGAGCTCCCTGGGCGAGGAACGGCATGAAGGGGGACCTGGCTGAGGATCTCAACCTCCCCTACATCAGTCACTTGGAGGGCCCGCAATAGGCTGAGGGTTGGAGTCCCTCAATGCAAGACCCACAGGCTCAAGCAGGGGCTGCTGGAGGACAACCCAACACGGCGTGCATGTGGAGAGGTTCAGAATCCTCTTCATTTCCTGCTCTGCTGACGAGACGAGCACCAGTGATGACTTCAGCCAAGAGAGTGGCTTCCTTTGGCCATTCCGGGGTTTGATCAGGACACCAAAAAGAAAAACCTGCCCTGTCTTCCCAAACTCTTTAGAAGACATGCCTTTTTTATCTGGAGATGCCCTTGGGAGCCTCAGGATGAGCAGGCAGGAGAAGGGGGGGCGGAGCCTTTATTATCATCAGAAATTAATGGGGAGGCCAGGAACTCTCCCTGGATAGGGAAATGGCCTTACAATGTGGAGACTTAGATCCTGAAATGACGAGGAGGAGGAGGAGGAAGGCAGAGGAGAGGCCTTACCTGCTGTTCAAGAAGACCAAGGAGGTGATGCCTGACTGGCTCTCTTCATTACTGCAACACAGATTGCCCTCAATGGCATCCCACACCTGCAGCAGGAGAGAGCATGGGGCAAAGGGAAGAAAGGGGTCTCTCCCCACGCTCTGAGCTGTGTGTGTGTGTGTGGGGGGGGGGGTTACTCCTCATTGCAACGTCTGGAGGCACAAACCAAAGCGTGTACAGACACTTCTCTCCCCCCCCCCCCGCCCAAATCACCTCCTTCCTCACTTCACTAGGAGGCCCCTCAAGAGCCACCCGATTAGGGGAGGCCTCCCTGCCCCCACGGCTCCCCAGGATAAGCTGAGCAGGACCCACCAGGCAGAGCCCTGACTGGGGTGGGGCAAAAGGCCCTCTGCAAAACAGTAGCCATGGTGGAAGGACTCGGGCAGAAGCAGTGGCTGCCGCCTCCCCCCCCCCCTCTGCAGTTCCATTCTGTAGGCCTGGAGGCATGGCAGGCAAAGAAAGCGCCCACCCACCCCAGCACTCTATGGGGCAGGAGGAAACCCAGGGGCTTCCTGGGTGGAAGTGGCAAAGGGTGTCTCCCACCCACTGGGATCAGGATGTGGCCCAGGAGACCTTTCCCTGACACTTTCTCTGAATCTCCCATGAATTCAGGGAGGGAAACAACTGAATCAATCCATGGAGGGAGGGAGGTCGCGCGCACACACACAGGCAGTACCAGCCCAGGGGTCAGAGGGGAGGAATCCAGCTCAGCCAGGACTCTCTCTCTCTCTCTCACACACACGCACGCACGCACGCACGCACGCACGCACGCACGCACGCACGCACGCACGCACGCACGCACGCACGCACGCACGCAGGCAGGCAGGCAGGCAGGCAGGCAGGCAGGCAGGCAGGCAGGCAGGCAGGCAGGCAGGCAGGCAGGCAGGCAGGCAGGCAGGCAGTACCAGCCCTGGGGTCAGAATCCAGCTCAGCCAGAACTCACAGACTTTCAGGCTGATCTACCATTGTGGGAAGGCCACTGGACAGCCACCTTGGACAAGGCTGATGGGGGGGCACCCCCACCCCCCTTTCCCATGGATGATGCAAGCCCAGAGCTGGCCGGCTGAGCCGCCGGTTGGCCTTGCTCACCTCCAGCCTTCCGTTGCTCCGTCCGGCCACAATCAGGTTTCCTTGCAGCTCCAGGCTCCAAATGGAACTTCCAAAGTCCCCCTCCCAGGAGGGCAGCAGCAGGGGGGGCAAGGCCCCCTTCTCCAGCCCCACGCTGGGCTCTTCACCCCCGCCAAGGCTGCTCCTATGGGCATCACAGTCCCCTTCCTCGGCCCCACCTGGCAGGAAGGGGGGGAAGCCGCCAAAACTGAGCCCCCCACCGCCGGGGCCGCCGCTCTGCTCCTCGCAGGCCTTCTCCACCAGGCTGCTGAAGTCGTAGCCAGGCTCCTTCTGCCGGCCGCAGACTGACCGGTGGCGAGGCTCCGGGGGAGCAACGGCCACCTTGGCTTGTTCCGAGAAGTTTGTGTCAATGAGGGAGGTCAGATCCGGCTGGTCGCTGAAGAGTGGAGGCTGTGGGGGGCTCCGGGCCCGCTTGAAGGGGCGGCGGCCCATGCCTTCGAAGGGGTCCTCCAGCCCACCGTGGCCATTCGGGGCCCAACTGTCCTGGTACTCAAAGAAGCCACTGTGGTCGCGACGCAACCTGAGAGATAGAAGAGCAAAGGAATGAAGGCTGGGCGGAAAGAGGGTGCGGCCCACCTGGTCTTAGCCCAAAAGCCGGGAAGCTCCCTTCTCTACGCCGGCTCTTCTGAAAGAGACATCCAGAACAAGCTCAGACATCTACTGGTCTGCGGGGATCCTGGCCAGCCAGCACAACGGCACAACACCCCCACACACACACCTGCTCTTCACCCACCCCACTGCCAGGTTCTGCACCACAGCAGCTCGTCAGACCAGAAGAACAATCCCAGCAGGTCCTTCAGCTAAATCAGGGGTGCCCAAACTTTTTGGACCGTGGGCCGATCACGTGGTTCAGGGAGCCGGTCGCTAAGGCCTGGATGCAGCCCTCGATGCCAATTCATCCGGGCGTGTTTTACTTCCGCTTCCAGGAGCGACGAGGGCTTCGCGGGCCAGGTGAATTGGCGTCGGGGGCCGCCTCCGCCCCCCACTAAATCAACAACTAGCACTACATCATAGGCTGAACAGGGGCAGTTGTAGCAACATTAATCTGAAGTACAGTAAAACACCTACCTATGAATGCCCCTACTTACAAATAATTCGACTTACGAATTGGTTCTGCACTGAAATCCATGCCTCGTGTTACGAACATGCCCCGATTTACGAATGGATTTCCCCCCTCTGCGTTGCCTCCAGGGAAGCAAAAACACCATTTCCCCTACGGGTTTATATTTTATACAGACTTTCAGAGCCCTGTCGGTGGCAGTAGAGTGCTGCTTAGAGAGGAGTTCTTTGTCTGGAGTTTCGGCGCCAAAATGGCTGCCGGTTGCCATTTCTTGCTAGAGTTTTCTGAGTTTTCTGTCCATTTTCAAAGCTTCTTTAAGGTAAGGAACAGCATTTTTGCTTATGCAGCTTTCCTTTCAATGCTGCTGTTGTTTTTGGGTGGTTTGGTTGATTTTTGGAGGGTGGGGGTGGCCCGTTTTGATTGTTGGAGGGTTGGGTGGGGCTTTTGCTTTATCCGAGTGGAGATGCTTCGAGTTACGAATAGATTTGATTTATGAATAATCCCCTGGAACTGAGTTTATTCATAACTCAAGGTTTTACTGTACTTATTTTATTACTCCTCCCTTAGTTCTGAGCAGAAACACTCCTTTTTAAAATGTATTTTAAGTACCCTCAATTTAACTTCTGTGTCGTGCTGTACCATGCTGGTCTTTGACCGTAATCAAGACTGATCTGACTTGATGTGACTCATGGCACAACTCAAAACCTCAGCCGGATTAGCAGGCATTAACAGACCATAACAAAAACACTGTAGCACTTTGAAGACTAACTGACAAAGTGGACTTGATCCATGAAAGCTCACATTAAAATAGAGCAGTTAGTCTTCAAAGTGCTACAGCATTTTTGTTTTGTTTATTCTCTGATATGCTTGAAACACAGACTAGCAGAACTACCATTCCAAAGCATTCAGGCAGACATGAACAGGTGTGTGTGTGTGTGCGCATATGATTATATATTCCCTTGGATTCAAGAACCGTTTCCTAGAATTGACACCTTTCTTCTGCCTGTGTGTGAGGCTGTGTGTAACAGTGCCCAGAGCCAACACAGGGAGGGGCCTCCTCCTCCTTGCATGGGGACTGTTTGAAAAGAATACTCCCAGTTGTGGCCGTTCCATGGCGGAGCACACTGGAATCTCTACAAGAGGATACACAGCCGATGCCTCCTGCTTCTTCCCAAGAGATTCCCAATATCCCTCCGTCCAGGGCGGAAGGCCACCTGAGGCTGAGAGCAGAGAGCCCTGACAGGCAGCTGCCACTTGATCAAGCCACAGAAGAGAAGGCGTCAATTCTGTTCAAACCAGGGAGCCGATCGGCTTTGTGCAGCGGAGCCTCTTCCAAAAGCCAATGGCCATCCAGAGAGACCAGGCTGACAGGAGAGCCACCTACCCTTGCTTGGGGATGACGGTGAGGCAGTCGCCAGTCTGTGCATCCCACACCCGGATCTGGCCCACCAAGCAGCAGCTAACCAGCAGCATGCCGTCGCTTGCCAGGCATTCAATGTCCTGAAACAAAAGCAGGCCACAGGGTGAACACGGGAGGCAGAGGTCTGCCCACGAACAACCTCCCCCCCCCCCCCGCAGACTCTGATAGATCAGCCACAGCACCCAGGAAAAGCAGAGGAACCCCAGGAGGCGGCCTGGGCCAAGCCAGAGGGGACGCAAGCATCCCAAAAACCCCGCCTTCAAGGTTTTGGGGGCCACAGCCTGCTAGAATGTGCAGCAGTGGGTACGGGAGGCCTAGAAAGGTGACTCCTGGGGGCCGGACGCCCGAGAGAGAGGCCACAGAGGAAGGAGGTCAATCTTCTGCTCCAACGGCACAGAAGGGATTCTGAAGCAGCAGCAGCCTAGGCAGGCGGACTGGCTCTCCCCACTGTGTCTCCTACACCTCTCCTGGCTCACCCTAGGTCAGTAGTGGGGGACTGGTGGCGTGCATACCAGAGGGGGCACTCAGAGCCCTCTCTGTGGGCATCCATGCTGTCATCCCAGCACAGAGGTCTCCCCGGCCCTGTGCCCAACAGCCCAATGGGAGCACTTTCTCCCTTCCCCCAGCACAGAGTTCTCCCCACCCCTCTGCCCAACGGGAGCACTTCCTCCCTTCCCCCAGCACAGAGTTTACCACGCCTCTCTGTTTGGGCACTCAGTCTCTTAAAGGTTCGCCACCACTGCCTTTGGTTATCTCTCCAGATTGGGGAAAACACAGCAAAGGGCTCTCATCTTTCTCCATCCCCCAGCCGCAGCCCCCCACCCAGTGGACCAGGCTTCCTCTCCAGCCGCTTACCATGAGGTGTCCCCTCAGGACCAGGGGGATGATCTCTGTCTCTGGGGGGGAGTAGCCATAATCATCGCATGGCAGGTCCCCTCGCCTCCTCCGGCTGTGGGAGAGCCCGTTTTGCCCGTAGTTTTTGGGGCACAAAACCTTGTAGAGGCAGAAGAGCAAAAGGACCAAAAGGATTCCAGACGCAAGGCCCAAAGCAGCCACCCTAGAGAGGGAAGAGAAACCCGGAGGGGGGGGGGACTGAGCAAAGGCCATGAGCCCCCACCATGCAGGGAGGTCGTGTGATCAGCACTCAAACCAAACTCATGGAGTGAGGCGACTGGAGCTTAACGAGGCATAAATTAAACTGACTTACTTCTGCATGAATACATGCTAAAATATCTAAGCAAACAGATACTCCAAGCCCCCCTCCCCCCGGAATAATCTTGGGGTGAAACCCCTCGATTCCTGCTCCCACCCATGTTCCTGGGGTTGGTCTGGAGACGGTCATGGGTGTTGCTTCCAACCTACGGCCCCTCAATGAATGGACATCTCCAAAATCTCCTGTCCTCAGGAGCCTCCCTCAACTCTTGCCAACTCAGGCCTGTGGCTTCCATTAGGGCAGTGGTGGCACCCACACTTTTTGTTTTGCGGGCCAATCCCACCACCCCCCGACACTCAGCTATGGGGGCCAGGGGCCGGCTGCTCCCACTGCTGACAGTTTTGGCGGCGATCACGCTTTGTCCTGGCTGCTCCGCGCAGCCTCTGGCTTGGCGCTATCCTCCCCTCTGCAGCCACTGCCCAAGCCGATTACCGTGTTAGGAAAACCTTCGGAGCCTCCTCCGTTTCAAAATCCACAGCGCGGGAAGGGTAAAACCTGGCACGCTGTGGTGACGTCATCCCGGGCGCACCAGGGGGGCTCTCCTAGCACCGCAGATTTTGAAACAGAGAAGGCTCCGAAGATGTTCCTAACACGGCAAGCGGCTTTGGCAAAGGCTGCAGAGGGGATGGGACCGAGCCAGAGGCAGGACAAAGCGCCATCGCCGCCGCTGACATCAAGGTGGTGGGGGCGGGTGGAGGGGCAGTCCGGGGTGAGCCCAGGTCCTCACCTTAGGCCGGGCCGCATTAAAGATATACAGGGGCCTAATTGTGCCCACGGGTCGTAGTTTGAGCACCCCTGCATTAGGGGCTCCACCCATCTCACCTTGGGTCTCATCCCCAGCATCTATCAACCGTCTTTCCCAAAGAGTCTTCCCCTTTTCACATGGTGGCCCACCACGGAGGGAGGCCAGCCTCAGGCTCATCATTTTCCCCCTCCAGAGGTACTTCTGGCCCACTTGCTTGCAGGGATGGCCTGCCTGAAATTCCCACCCTCTCTCCTCCCAGATCAGTGACAGCAGCAATGACATCTCTATCTCCCCCCCCCCCCATAGAGGCCCTCAGTACACAACATGCTGCCCACTTATTTTACCCACCTGAGAAGGATGGACGAGAGTGAGTCACTCTTGAGTCTGGTCAGGATCGAACTCACAACTTTTTGACTACAGTGTAGCAGTTAAACCCCTGCCCTACCAGGGCTCTATAAGGACAGGTTGCTCACCTGTAACTGTTCTTCTTCGTGGCCCTCTGTGCATCCACACGAATGGGTTTACTGTGTGCATGTGCAATAAACCTATTTGTGTGGTAGAGTGAGATAGAGCATAGGGGCAGTAATAGACATTGTAGATAAAAGGGTAGACCAACAGCAATTATATTTCTACCCCTGCCCGATATAGGCCCTTCCTCTACTCTCTGGGCAGATCAAAGTTAATTAGCATTTTGCCCAAAATACGCTGGGCAGAAATAGACACTGGAAGGATGGCAGGCTGAGTCAACCTTGAGCCCTGGTCAGGATTGAACTCACAACTTTCTGGCTGCAGTCCAAAACTTTAACCCCTGCGCCCCCGGGGTCTTCCATGCTATGCTCCCTGGGCGTTGCCACCCAACCAACTTGGAGGGCGCATGTTCTCCACACCTCAAACCATGTCAACAAACAGCCTTTCGTCAACAAACAGCCCGCATTTTGCCCCCGGCCCGGCACCCTCCCCTCCCCCGCCCCGTGTTAAGGCCAGGCTCTCCTACTTGTAGAGCGTGACATCTCGATGCCCCTGGGCTTTGGGGAGGCCTTCAGCCGATGAATCTGCCTTCTCTGGCTTCCCACTGCCCAGCGAGAAGAACGTCTGGTAGCGGTTGGCGTCGTGGGGATGGCGCGCCTCCAGGGCCTCCTGGGGATTCAGGTACAGCGTGACCGGGATCACGGGAAGGATGCTGATATACCTGTAAGGAGAGGCAGACAGGCAGGCTGGCAAAGGGCTGCTGGGGCAAGAGGCCGGAAGACTTCTGCCAGGGCACCATCGCCTTGGCCCAGGGTCTTTTAAGGGGGAAAGCAGGGCAAGCAAGATGGGAACTGGAGCCGGCCAACCAGCGCCCTCCGTAAACAGCAGAACAAGATGCTTTCCGTAAACTGCAACTCCCAGCGTCCCATCCTAGCCACGAGCCACGTTGGCCGGGAAGGACAGAGCACGAATGTCTAAAACACCAAGAGCTTTTGCAGGATCCAGGAGAGGAGTGGCAGTGGCGGCAGCAGGGGAGAGCTCGCGACAGCTTCATCCCCAGGGCCTGCCTCCCTCCCTCCCTCCCTCCCTCTGGGGAAGCCCAGGGCAACCGACCCCCCCCCCCCCCGGAAAGCAGCCCCTGGGTCCGGATGGGGAAGGCCTGGACCCTGTGGAAGCTGCCTTGTAGCAGCAGGTAAGGACTCTCTGCTCCATCCAGCAGAGTGGCTGCATCTCCCACCTCGAGCCTAGAAGGAGGTTTTCGACCCCCTTTGGATTGTTTTTTGGGCTTCCTCTGGCGTATTATTTTTGTTCTGTTTTACAGACGTGGCTCTTCGAGCAGCTCAAGAATGGATACAGAAGCAGATAAAACAGGCCACACCCAAGGCCACGTGGGCCACGTGGGCCCTCCGCTTCAGAGCTCTTCCTCACAAACCCCTCTAGGCTCCATAGGCAAAAGCATGGGTTCACGCACAAGGGCAGGTGGGCAGCTCAAAGCAGGGAGAGAAGAGCCCCCGACCCATCCTGGCAGAATCCCCCCCCCCCCCGCTTGGAGCCTCTGCACAACCTACCGCTTGGCAAGCGTGATGTTGTAGTAGCTGAAGAGGGAGGGCCAGTGGCGGAAGGAGAGCTTCCTCCAGATCTCCTCGTCCTCTGACCCCCACGTCACTTCGGCCGCGGGGCCCATTTCCAGGCCCCTCTGGCGGCTCTCCTGGCTCTCTTCCCCCTCCGGCTCCGCCCGCTGCTTCTTAGCCTCCTGCCTGCCGAAGGAATCCAACGTCTGGTTCCCCGGCAGCTGCGGCACAGAATCCGGAGGGAAGACAGAGAGCGACAGCTTGGCATCACCAGTAGGCAGGACCTCTCCAGGAACCGGCATGGCCGGGAGCCCCGCCTCGCCCAGGGGGCTTTGCTCGGTGACTTGGGAAGCAAGGTAGGGCCGGAGCCCGGCAGGATCGGTGTAGAAGAGGATGCCGATCCAGACCACCGTCCCAGTCTGCAAGGGAAACAGGATGGCACAAGTCACAATACCCCTCAGATTAAACTGCTGTCCTGCAACCAAAAAGGTGGTGAGTTCAATCCTGACCAGGGCTCAAGGTTGACTCAGTCACTTCCATCCTTCTGAGGTCAGTAAAATGAGCACCCAGCTTGCTGGGGGCAAAATGCTCATTAATTTGTGAACCAGCCAAAGCAGGGGTGCCCAAACCTTTCAGGCCACGGGCCGGTCACATGGTTCCTCCTACCAGAAGCGGAACTAAAACACGCCTTGCCATCTGTTTTGCAACAGGATGAGATAGATTTTAGGCTGCCATTTTCTCTGCTTAAAGTCAGGGGTGCCCAAACTACGGCCCACAGGCCAGATCTGACCAGACGCCAATTCATCCGGCCCACACCACCCTTGTTGCTCCTGGAAGCAGAAGTAAAACATGCCCGTATGAAAGTAAAACGCATCCAACTAGGGTGGCGTGGGCCGGATGAATCGACGTCTGGGGTCCGATCTGGCCCACAGGCTGTAGTTTGGGCACCCCTAACCCAGAGAGCGCACTAAGCGCTATGGGGCGATGCACAGAAGTGCGATTGCTTTGCTTTTCTACGTCTGCCCTGATTTGCCTGTCTTGCAAGCTGAAAAAGACACTGGCTGTGCTATGGAGGAACCTTCCCCCCCTCCCCCGGGGGGGGGGGGTCTGGGCCAGGAGGCTCCTCCGCTTTGGGGCCAGAAACTCTCTGCCATGCCCTTGCCTGAAATCCAGACAGATCCCACACCAAAGTGGGAGCTGGCCTGAAAAGAAGGCCCTGCAGCGGCACCGGAAGGGAGGCAGAGCAGAGCAAAGGGCTATGAACCCGGGAGAGGAATGGGTGGCGGGGGGGGGGGGCAGGGGGCCCCCTGGAAGGCTCTCCTCCGCCCTCCCCCTTCCAAAGCCCCTTCTGCACCTGCCTGGCCTGTGAAAGGCACGGCCCAGCCTTCACAGGAGCAGAGGTCAAAAAACTGACCCACAGTGCTAGCCCACTTTGGCCACGGTCGCCCTTGCTTGAAAGCCAGTCGAGTCCAACTCCAGGGTGTGGTGCTCATCTCTGTTTATTGCCCAAGAGCCAGCACTGTCTGTGTCTGGAGATATTTCTGTGATCCTGTGACAGGCATGACTAGATGCCAGAAGAGTTACCTTTCCTGCTGAGGTGGAACCTATTTATCTACCTGCAATTTCTTGCTTTTGAGCTGCTAGGTTGGCAGGAGCTGGGACAGATGATGGGCACTCACTCCGTCATGCAACACTCGAGCCTTCTGCTCATCAAGTTTATCGTCTTAACACTAAGCCACTGCAGTCGCGCTTTGGCTCTTGTACCTTAAGGCTTTCCACAATGCTTACCTAAACCACAGACAAATCATTCCTCTCTGCACCTTCTGAATTAGCAGTTGGGGAAGGGGGGGGAGAGCACGTGCAGCAGGAACTCCCACCCACCTGCCCAGCTGGGCCAGCCCATGTCCTTGGCGGCTGCTCTGGCCCAGGTCACGGCGCACAGGCAGGACGTACCATGATGAGCCTCTGAGCCAGCCGAGTCCTGGCAAAGAAGTAGATCACCCGCAGGCGCTTGGGCAGGCGCAGGTTCCGGAGGGAGGAGGGCTGAAGGGTGATGGTGTGGGGCGTGGCAGGGCGCATGGCCGGCTGGCGTTCGTAACGGTGGGAGCGGCTCCCTGGCTTGACGGGGGGCACGCAAGCTTCCGGGGGGAGTCGCCGGTTCAAATCTGCCAGCTGCCAGAGAAAGAAAAGGGGAGGGTGAGCAGCAGCACAAGACACAGGAAGAAGGAAAGCCTCGACCGCGATAGACATTCACCTGCCCAGGCCAGGGAGATCTGGGAGCGCCCACCTCAGTGCACAACAACACAAGACCTGGTCTCCACTCTCCAGGCTCAGTAGAGGTGCAGCCAAAACACTGTGGGTTCGATCCTAACCAGGGGTCAAGGCTGAGCCTCTTCCTTCCTTCTGTTGTTGTTCAGTCACACAATCGATTCCGACCCTTTGCAACCCCATGGACCACTGTCCACCAGGCACTCCTGTCCTCCACCGTCCTCCTCAACTCGCTCAGCTCTGTGCCCATTGTCTCTACAATACCATCTAGCCATCTCATTTTTGGCCGGCCTCTTCTTCTTTTGCCCTCAGCCCTTCCAAGCATCAAGGCTTTCTCAAGTGAGTCTTCTCTTCTCATTTGATGTTCAAAGTACTTTAGCTTCATCTTTACTATTTGACCTTCTAAGGAGCAGTCAGGGTTAATTTCTTCTAAGATTGACCTATTTGTTCTCCTCGCTGTCCAGGGGACTCTCAAAACCCTTCTCCAACACCACATCTCAAAGGCGTCTATTCTTCTGCGCTCAGCTTTCCTAATGGTTCAGCTCTCACAACCATACATTGCCACAGGGAATACCATTGCTTTGACTATACGGATTTTTGTTTGCAATTTGATGTCTCTACTTTTCACTATTCTCCCCAGCAAGAATCAATCACCTTTTTATTTCATGGCTACAATCACCATCTGCAGTGAGCTTTGATCCTAGGAAAGTAAAATCTGTCGCTGCTTCTCCTTCTTCCCCATCTATTTTCCAGGGAATGATAGGGCCTGTTGCCATTATCTTGGTTTTCTTGATATTGAGTCTCAAGCCAGCTTTTGCACTTTCTTCTGAGGTCCCCAGCAGGTTGGGGGGCAAAATGCCAATTAACTTGTGAACCACCCAGAGAGGGCACTCAGTGCTTATATGGGGCAATGTATAGAAGGGTGATGCTATTGCTATCTAACAATGTGCTAATGATGGGCTACTTACAATGTCTCTTTCTGCCCCTACACTCTGTCAAGTTCTTCTTCTTCTTTGTAGTCCCTTTGAACCCATACAAATGGGCTTACTGCACATCCCCTGCGCACTCTCCCTCCCAGCCCCACAGTCTCTCTCTGTGTTTGCTGGTTTTATTGGCTTTTGCCGTCCCTACACTGCGGAGGAGGATTCTATTACCATGAGCCACCTTGAAGCAGCCGATCCCAGCTCCGAAGGACCCCCCCCCCCCAAAAAAAAAAAAAAATACTGTACCTCCATCCGGCGAATGTCGATGGACAGGACGGTGGTAAAGAAGAGCATCTGGAGGAAGAAGTCAGACACCAGGCCCACCACGGCAAAGAGGCAAAACTCCTGGAAGGCACAAGGGGAGGGAGGGAGGGGGGGACCCAGGGGAGTTTGCAAATGGAAAGGCTTCCAGCCCCCCCCCCCATGGGAGGGGGAGAGACAGCTCTGTTCCAACCCCCCCCCCCCGCGGGGTATGGGACAAGAGCCACCCCAGAACGTGTTACAACATCCACCCCTGCTATGGAGTGCCTAGAGTGCTAAGGACAGCCAGGACCCCTCCTTCACCCACGCCACACAGCGCCTCCAGGTTGGTAAGAAGGGAAGCGGTGCGTGTGGGAGTGTCGGGGGTTTGGGGTGGTCCTGCCATCGGTGGCAGTGGTGTGAATGTTTTGGGTTCAGGGTGGTCCTGCTGCCAGGGGCGGCGGTCAGGGGGGGAGTGTCAGGAGCTCAGGGTGGGCCCACCAGCCAGTGATGGGGGAGGAGTGGGAGGGGGGAGGTTCGGGGTGGTTGGGATCACCAGTCTGGCCTGCCAATAGTCTGAGGGGGCATGAAGCGGCCCCTGGCTTCAAAAGGTTGAGGATGTAACCCAGCTGGCCCGGCCTAGCGCTCTTGCCACAGACCTCTCCTTCTTCCCCCTTGACCTTCCTGGCACCACTCCACTCCACTGTGCCTCTGAGTTCTTGTGACTGGGGCCCATTGGTGCTGTCTCGCCAGGACGGAGGACCTCTGATCTCAAGGACGCTCCAGGCGTGACTTTGCAAGAGCTGAGCAGGGATGTTGAGGAGAGGATGCGATGATGTCTCTTTACTCAAGAGCTGTGCTCTTTGCCCTGGTTCTGCTTCCCCCCCCCCCCTCCACTCACTGTGGCAGCAAAGCTTCTGACCTGGACCACGGCCCCCAGCTGCAGAGAGGCCTGAGGCCTCCTGCCAAGGTCTCAGGCCTTGGCCTCCTCCTCCCTCTGAGCCATAGAAGTGCCAAGGGCATGCTCTGCTCCCCCCCTCTCTCTCTCTGGACTCCCACACATTCTCTCTCCCCTGTCCTCCAGGCTCAGGGACACAGATAAGGGACACCCATGCCAAGTTCACTGCACACCTCACAGAGCAACCCCTGTTGCCTTGAAGGCACGAATCAAAGCTCACAGGCCCTGCCTTGCCCTGCCTGCCTCCTGTGGTCAGAATCTGCCACCCAGCCTCAGGTCCAACAACAACAAACAAGAGAGGCAGGAAATCCCAGCTCCATCCAGCCTTGCAATCTCTCCTCCTCCAAACACTTACACACAAGGCAACAGGGAAGGGAACGGAAGGCCACTGCCACAAACCCCTCTTTCCACTCATCACCCAGAATAGGCGCAAGATGTTCAGGGCTCCACTCCAACCAGATCAGTGGACCCTCACCCACAAGGCTGCTGATCTTATATCGAAAGCAGCAGGACGTTCACTCCAAGGCACACAAAAAAAACCTCAGCTTTTTCAGGGTTTTCTAGACCAAACCCAAAGCGCCGGATGCTCTGAACTTTGCCTCCTCCTCCTTCTTGTGCCATACCCCATTCGGAACATTAGCAATCCTTATGATGATCAGCCATGAAGATTGTCCTGGGAACAATAGAATGGCGTGGCCTTCCGCATTGCAGCAGGGCACCCACAGTTCCACTGATCCAGTTCCATGAGTCCCTTTCTGGATTTCCTGAGCCCTTTTGGTATGCAAAGTCCTCCTCCTCCTCAGCCCCAGCTGCCAGGATGGATGAGGCTGCTGCCCTCCCTCCATCCAGAGAGATTCAAGAGGGGCCATTTAACCCACTTGGGTACCCTCACCCTTCCTTCCCTGTGGGCCCAGAAGGTGGATAAAGATGGCTGGCAGGAGGGGAAGACGATGTGGTGTTCTAGGTAGGGGGCAGTGGCTTTAAGCCAGACTTTCTCAATGTCTTTGCGCCAGAGGCTGGACCACATGCCCAAAGCCAGCTGAGTGGGCTGGTCATGTAGTTCCTCCCACCCGGAAGCAGAAAAAAAGCACACCCCATGCATGCGCAGAACACATTTCTGCATTCTGAGCATGCATGGGGAGCATTTTTCTTCCGCTTCCAGGAGTGGCAAGGGTGTCGGGGAGGCAGATGACATGGCATTGGGGGCCGGGTCTGGACCACGGGTTGAGAATGCCTGGTTTAACCCTACAAGGAAGTGGGGCAACCCTGACACCAGATGTACCTGTATGGCTGGGACAAGGGTGAAGTAGCCGATCAGAATAATCCCCAGCTCGGTGGCCATATTCTTCATGATTGACCAGCTTTCATTGCTCAAGCCTGGAAGAAGAAAAAGGGGAATTCGCCAGTGAAGCAAAAGGTTCTTCTCTACAATGCGCGTAGTAGGGCTTGTTGTGCCCAAGATTCCAGCAGCCAGAAGAGCCCCTGGAATGGGCCACTTGTTTTTATCAACACAATTTTCACAGAATTACCATGAACACAACAGAAAAATCAAACACACAAAAATCAGCCAAAACCAATAAAACTCAAAAGGGGTTTTGTTTTGTTTTGCAGAGGCAAATGCCTGTGGACTTTAATTCAGATTTCACAGAGCAGCTACTATTACCTCAAAGGCAGGATATGCGCACAAATCCAGACTCACAGATCCTGCCTACTGCTCTCAGAATTTACCACCTACCCACCACAGTTACAACAACAGAAAATTCAAATTATAGTTGGCATTACCTTGAAATCTCTTCTCCAGCCCAGTGCAAACACTTACAAACAGAAAGGAATGACAATGCCACAAGCAACCTGTTTCCACTCCCAGCATGAGGCAAAATGCTAATTAAATTGTGTAACACTGTTCTAATTATGGATTATCTACAATGTCTATTTCTACCCCTGCGATCTATCAAATTCTTCTTCATGGTCCCCTGGGAACCTGAACGAATGGGTTTACTGCATGTAAACCCATGTGGATTCACAGAGGCCACATAAAAGAGACACAGTGACAGGTACGCAACCTGTCATCATAGAGGCCTGGGGATGCAGAGGTTAAACTGCTGTACTGCCACCAAAACATGGTGAGTTTGATCCTGATGGGATCAAGGTTGACTCAGCCTCTTCCATCCTTCCAAGGTCAATCAAAGGAGGACCCACATGTTGGGAGTAAAATCCTAATTAACTTGTGAATTTCCCAGAGTGTGCATTAAGTGTGTTCTTAGGAATCTGAAGGGTTTCTATAAGCGTTGGAGATTTTATATATCTGAACTGAATGCTGTACGCCGCCCAGAGTCACAAGTCGATTGGGATGGCTATACAAATTGCATAACATTTATTTATTTATTTATTTTAGATTTATATCACCGCCCACTTGCCGTGGTGACTCAGGGTGGTTTACAATCAGGAGAAAAACAAAAACAGAACAACAACAACACACACACAACACAAACAGCTAAAATCCATTCCTCCTTCCGGCCAGAGGACGTTCGTCTTTTCCTTCCCTGGGCAGAGAGGGCCCAGGATTAGGAAGTGTTAGCTTCCATCTAAAAACCTTAAAACTTTTAAAATTTAAAATTAAAATCTGAAAAAGATTAAAACCAGATTAAAAACACACCAGATGCTACAGCTACTAGTTAAAAGTAGAAAAAAGAGAGGGGCTCAGATCATCCAATGTGCTGGGGTCATTATACCTTCCATACCCTATATCTGTCCTGCCAGCCATGTATAATATAAATAAAATAAAATAATAATGCTGTCCTGTCCCCCCAGCCTGCTGGCTGATTTAAGAACACTTTCTCCCTCTTTTTAAACTGCTGGGAGGGTAGGGAAATGTTTTGTGGTAGTTTTTAATGGGGTTTTAATTGTGATTTTTAAAATTGTGACGGTTTTAACATCTGTACGCTGCCCAGAGTCTTTGGAGTTGGGCGGCAATGCAGATCCTCAAAATAAACAAATAAAAGTGTTATTTGCTATTTAACCCCTCTTCGTTCTTTTTAATAGCAGGCTACTTTGTACCACTCTAGGAGGGCAGGTGACAGAGGAGGAGACTATGTTGCTGTTGCTGCTGTTGTTGCCCATGGGGTGGCAAAGGGTCGGACTCGACTCCGCAACCGAACGACAACACAGTTCTGTACCCACAGAAGATTAAAACGGAGAGTCCTCCCACTGCCTGGCTCTGTTCCCACGAGAAACCTGAGAGAGGCTGGCCCAGCAGAGTCAACTCGGAGTCAGAAGGAGGTGGAATGGCTCCACAGGTGACCCACAATGTTACCTGGGGATGTTTCAACCGCATCTGTCCATGCGCGCAGTGTCAGTCTTATGAACTCAGAGGCTAAAGCTTATGCTTCTTTCTCGACAGATACCACTCTGGAGTGGCCCAGGAACCCACCTTTCTCCCCAAAGCCACAACCAGGACCATTCAGGAATCTATGGCGCTGGGCAGACCAAAGGATCCGGCCTACTTTACCCTCCCTGCCTCCTTCCCTTCTCACCTTGTGCAATCCGCAATTTGACTTCCAGGTCGACGGGCGTTGAAACAACTGATTTGGTGAGAACCAGTACGTTTTCTAGACCGATCACAACCACCAGATAAGGGAAAATCTCTCTAGAGGCAAATCAGAAACAGGGGAGGGATATAAAACTGGGGAATTCTGGTTTGGAACAGCTTGTTGTGAGGGGCAGGGCAGAAAAAGGAACTGAAGACAACTTCAAAGGAAACAGGAAGTGTTTCCAGGCAAAGACAAGGTTTCCATTAGAAGACAGTTATATTGCATCCCTTCCTAAACGTTATGGTAAGCCAAGGTGACCAAACTATGGCCTGTGGGCCAGATCCGGCCCCTTATGCCAATTCATCCAGCCTGCACCACCCTCATCGCTCCTGGAAGTGAAAGTAAAATGTGCCCATACAGGGGTGCAGGCTGGATGAATTGGCATCAGGGGCCAGATCTGACCCACGGGCCATAGTTTCATCACCCCTGGTTTAAGCGAAGCAAATGCCACCCTAAAATCTATCTCATTCTGTTGCAAAACAGATTGCAATGTGCGTTTTACATCCACTTCCGGTGGGAGGAACCACGTGACCAGCCCACTGAACCATGTGACCAGCCCACGGCCTGAAAAGCTTGGGCACCCCTGCTGTTATATATTTGCTAGGGTAAATCATAGGTGTTTGTCAAAACATGCTTCGGGCATCAACACCACCAGCCGCTCACATGCAGTCAGGAGAGCAAACCAGGCAATGAGACCCTCGGTCAACCTGGCACAGACCCCAGATGTCTCCAGGAATCAGTCAGTGTTAACTGGGCGACCCCAGCCTTGCCCCACCCACCTGGCCACCAGAGGTGCTTTGTGGTGCAGTTCGAGAAGGAAGGTCATGGGGAGAGAGGCAGGCAATGCTCTTTCCCATTTGCGCAACTGTTTACATAAGAGATGGCAATGATGCAAGCATCCAGCGAAGGACAGACAATACCTGAGGCTGCGGAGGTGTGACAACTGTCTTCTTTGTAGCACCTGCCTATACTCACCCTCCCCACCCATGAGGACTAGAATGTCTTTATAAACACAGGGTAAGCAGGAAAGAAACTGCCATGCTGTTGATTGAAATGGTATCTAAATTAAACAGTTTGCTCTTTTTAACTGTGGGGAGGAACGCAGATCAAGGTTTCTACCATTAGCCTCATACAGTATCTGTATTTTGGAAGTGGCCACTACGTCTAGCTCAGATCTGCCAGAAACACTTTTAAGATGCCTTGACTTGCTGTCAGCCTCAGTGCAATGATATCTTCTAAACCAGTGGTTCCCAACAAGGGGTACACAGCCCACAGGGGGACTTCAATTCCCAGAAGCCTCAGTCAGTACATTGGCTGATCAGTGCTTTGGGGAAATGACTTAGGCTTATGGGAATTGAAGTCCAAAAACCAGCATTTGGGAAACACTGTTCTAAACAAAGGTTGTGAACACCAGTTCTTTGCCTCCAAGGATCCTATGGCTACTGAGAAGAGATGCCTGTGGTGGGGAGACGCTGGGTGGGTTCCTCAGGGAACATCCCAGTTCTTCATTATTAGGGAAAGTCACCCTTCCCCAGATTTCTGAATTACATTTTAATCTAAAAATGATTTGGCTGACTTGCCTTGCCTGCTCCCCCTTGTTTCTCCCTCTCAGATCAGAGGCTTTGTATTGGTCAAGTGTGTAACAAACACACAAGGACTTTAACTCCGGTACTCAAAGCTCTCTGTGTGTTTACTGGTCAAAAACAACACATAAAAGCAGAACAACAACAGAATTCCGTGAGCAAACTGCAGGACAGGAAGCTACAGCAAACCTCCCGGTGGACTGACTTGACTTGTTTGACATGCAGTATAGAGGTTTGTTAACCCATTCAATGTGCCCACAGGTCACGTTTTCAGGGACCCACAGCAATCAAACTCATCTGGGTAAGAGGCGAGGGCCATTTCCTTAGGTGTGCAAGAGAAACGGCTTGGAAGGAGGTTTGGTGAGACACCCTGCTACAGCTGCCAACCTGTGGACTTTCCCACTGCTGTAGGGTGGGGCAACTCTCTCTTTGGTCCCAATCCACACAGCCACAGTTAGTGGTGGTGCTGGGGGGGGGGAGACAGAAGAGCAAGCCAACAGCCTCCATTCAACAGCCCCAGTTGAGTTCAACTGTGACAGACATCCGTTCTCCAACCAAGCTGAACTTGGGCACATACATACATACCCTCCATTGAGCGTAGGTGTTAGGCCAAAGAGGGTGCAGAGACCCACGGACATGAGCAGAGAGCTGAGGACCGTCACTACCGCAGCCAGGGCCAGGCCCCACTTGGATTTCACCATGTCAATCTTGCCTGAGGAAGAGAAAGCAAAGCTCTCACAGGTCTTTTCTTTTCCAGGGTACAGTGGGAAGATTTCCCACCCTCTTACAACTGGAGCCCAATACTACATACTCTGCATTCTGGAATGACGGACAACAGATCTTGCCCCATCTCTGCATAACAACCTTTCAAGTGTTTGAACATAGCAACTCCTCGGTCTTCTTTTTTCAAGGCTAAACATGCCCAGTTCTTTCCATCCTTCCCCTTAGGACCGTGATGGTGAACCTTGGACTTCCAATTCCCAGCAGCTCAAGTCCCTGTGAATCCACAAGAATGGGTCCACCGGGCATACACGCAGCAAACCCATTTGTAAGGATTCATGGGGACTTGGGCTTCTGGGATCTCCAAGTCCAAGAACAGCCTGTACATGCAGTAAACCCATTCATGTGGATTCACAGAGACTTGGGCTTCCGGGAACTGAAGTCCAAGAACAGCTGGAGTGCTGAGGTTCGTCATCACGGCCCTTGGACTTGGTTTCCCATCTCCTTGTGTAACAAGGCTGAGATACCCACAAGAAGACACAGTGCATTGTTGCCAGCCCAAAGGCTAGAGTGGAGGCATGAGGAGGCACAGAAGTCCTCTCCTAAAGCCAGGCGGCGGCGGCTGCTTCCTGCGCTTCCAAAGAGAGAACCCACCAGCACTGCCCTACCTACCAAAGGAAGAGTTTTCTTTCCCCAGAGACTGTGGGTAGTTCCCCCCCCCCACACCCTCTTCCACCCCAGACCATCTGCTCAGAAAGGCAATGCAAACAGCTCTCCCGTCGTCAGCTTCCACCCCTGCCCAACGGCTCCTGAAAACTTCTTACGAGTGGAGAAGTAGATGTAAGCAAAGAGGAGGATGTAGGTGGTCACGAGGGGGATGAGCTCCGCAATGCCAATCTCCTCCTTGAAGTGAACGTGGACGATGTCTTCCTCCCGCAGGGTGTAGTTGGGGCTGGGGTGCAGCAGCTTGAGGCGGGAGCGCAGGCTGGACAGGAATCTGTGACAGAAGCACCACAGGAACTGTTAAAGCATGCGCGCGCGCACACACACACACACACAGAGGCCTCCACAACAGGCTTCCTGCTGGACTTTAGAATACCCTTGGAGCCGTGATTCAGGCTCTAAAAGGGAGTCAGACAGCGCAGGGCTGAACAGATTTAGTGTCTCTTCTGTGGGACTAACTGCTACCCTAGATTTCAAAAATGAACAACATGTTGCTTGAAGCTGCGATGTTTCCATAATGTTCAAATGCCATTTTCAACCATTTCTGCAGACTGTGAAGACAGCTTTACAAAGCCTATGCATGCAATCTATGCTACACCGCTCCTTCTTCTTCTTCTGTGACATGAAACTGCCAAAATGAAAGCACCCCCTGGTCAGTTCACTCTGCAGCTCCCTCTGTCTGATGGAGTGTGAGAAAGATTACCCAGCAACATGAGGTTGCCATTACAAGGGTACGCCTGAGTGTGGTTAAAAATACCACAAGGAGGCTCTTTCTGTTTATCACACACACCCAAATGCTACCTGGAAATGTAAGCACAAAGGTAGAACACCTACACAAGTTACTGTTACAAGTGGTCGGGGGGGGGGGGGCAAGCAGGCTTAGGATGCCACCCCTGCCTTGCTGTCCTGATTCACTTGTTGCCAGCATATCTCAGCTCTTGTCTTTCATGTACACACAGCATAGGATCCTGTGCATAGATGTGGATGGGGGGGGGGGTATTGTAAAAACAGATTTCAAATTGCCAAGCACTGGGCCATGCATTGTGGAAGCCAAGGTGCCAGCTGGATACCACACGAGAGGAAGCCTTGAGAGTTTTGAAAGACAAGAAACTACATGTGGTGGATTAGAGGAACAACCTGTGTAGAACAGTCATCATCTTCCAAGCCCTCCCCCACCCCTCTTGCTAGCCCTACCTGGAATCATAGCGCTGGAGACCCAGGGTGATGGTGTAGGTTACCACGCGTTTCCGGTTGTACAGATTCACCCCGCTGTACTTCCCTGGGACTCCAAATAGCAGATCTGAAGGAAACAAAGGGACATGGCTTGAAAAATGACACAACCGGGGGGGGGGGGGGGGGAGAGACATGGTTTTCTACGCTATTATACAAACCAGAGAGAGAGAGAGAAAGACAACCCAATTGTGGGTAAATGTTGACAGATGGGAGAGAATCACATTCAGCCTGGCAACACCCCTACAGGGAACCAAGGGGCTGGTCAGGTGATCTTTTAATCCTGGGGTAGCAACGCTTTCGCTCCTTTCAGCACCTGATCCACCGATACCATCAGGAAATGAACGAGACAAGCCTGCTGCCCCTAATGAAGCCTGCCTACCTTTGGGGGTAACCGAGGTCTGCAGCGTCTTTGGTTCATGCTGATGGATGGTTTTGATGATGTCGGGGTCAGCACGAAAGCGTTCCTGGTCGTTCTGCCAAAAGTTCCCCGGAGAAAGCAGCAGGCAGCCATGCTCAGGAAGGAGGCCTCGGAGCTTCCGTAGGTTGGGCAGGAGACCCGTTACCTGGAGGCAGAGTCCTTCCAAACTTTGGATACCAGAACTGGAAAGAGGTTGACTGTCAGATTTATGAACTGGCAAATTTCCTCTCTGTTCCCTTGGGCTGTGTGAGACTTATCTGCCCTGGAACTACAACCTAACAACTACGTACACTTCCTTTATGCACATTGTTTTGGAAAGGCCAGGAGTGTGCAACTATGACCTTTCAGGTGTTTTTGCTGCATCGCTCCCATCAGTTCAACATAACACCACCCACAGTGACAGACTAAGGGAGCTGCCATCCGAAAATATCCAGAGGGAGACAGTCACGCATCTTCAGACTAATGCTATGCCCCCTTTGACAGGGATGGTTTGGGATCAAACAGCATACTGATCATATTCATTTCACACTTCCCAAAGCACGTCTAAACCTCTTTGGCCTAACATCTAAATCTGCCCATTTAAGTACATTTTGGAAATATTAAATTCATACAGAACCCCACATATATCCTAAACATAGAAACAGCCAAAAGGGAAGACATTAAAAATATATGCACACACAATATTCAATTAATATTAAAAACAATGCAAACTAAATGCATGTAAGATATAAGCTTCTAAAATTACCATTCCTTCTCTATAATACTCCTCTACAAAAAGAAATGTCAAGTCTTACATCTTGGCATGAGATAAGGATGAGAATACAGGTGGCAACTGCAACCAATTTCACAGCCTTCCAGCCAATGGAAGTTCTCCACAAGGCTAATTAAAATATCTCCTCGTGTGGCACTGTTTGTTTTCTGTAGGTTCCTCGGTTTTATTGTAATGTAAAACTTATACACAGAACACATAATGCGCAATGCAGGGATGGAGGAATCACAATTTGGGATCAAAATTGCTGGGAGAAACATCAACAATTTGAGATATGCAGATGATACCACCCTAATGGCAGAAAGTGAGGAGGACCTAAAGAAGCTCCTGATTAGGTTGAAAGAAGAGAGTGAAAAAGCTGGCTTGAGACTCAACATCAAGAAAACCAAGATAATGGCAACAGGCCCTATCAGTCCCTGGAAAATAGATGGGGAAGAAGTAGAAGCAGGGACAGATTTTACTTTCCTAGGATCAAAGCTCACTGCAGATAGTGATTGCAGCCATGAAATAAAAAGGCGACTGATTCTTGGGAGGCAAGCAATGAGAAACCTAGGGAACAGAGTGAAAAGTAGAGACATCACATTGCAAACAAAAATTCATATAGTCAAAGCAATGGTATTCCCTGTGGCAACGTAGGGTTGTGAGAGCTGAACCATTGGAAAGCTGAGCGCAGAAGAATAGACGCCTTTGAGATGTGGTGTTGGAGGAGAGTTTTGAGAGTCCCCTGGACAGCGAGGAGAACAAATAGGTCAATCTTAGAAGAAATCAACCCTGACTGCTCCTTAGAAGGTCAAATAGTAAATATGAAGCTAAAGTACTTTGGACATCAAATGAGAAGAGAGGATTCACTTGAGAAAGCCTTGATGCTTGGAAGGGTCGAGGGCAAAAGAAGAAGGGGACGGCCAAAAATGAGATGGCTAGATGGTATTGTAGAGACAATGGGCACAGAGCTGAGTGAGTTGAGGGGGATGGTGGAGGACAGGAGTGCCTGGTGGACAGTGGTCCATGGGGTCATCGCAGAGGGTCGGAATCGACTGTGCGACTGAACAACAACAACAAAAGCTCCCATCTAGTTCCCAGCTCCTGCCAACCTTGCTTTTCGTAAATGAGACACTGAAGTAGATAAATAGGGACGACTTCGGTGGGAAGGTAACAGCGATTTGTGTGCTCCAGCATCTAGTCCTGCCTGCTCCATGACCACGGAAATGTCTCCAGATGCAGACCGCACTGTCTTTTTGGCTATAAACTGAGACAAGCACTCAACTCTAGAGTTGGATACAACTGGCTTTCGAGCAAGAGCGTCTTTCACATAATTGTTTTATTTATTTATTTATTCATATTCATATTGCCACCCACTCGCCGAGGCGACTCAGGGCGGCTTATGGTTTTATTAAGTTTGTATTGTTTTTATGCTCCTCCTTTCCATTCATGGAGTGGAAGAACAATGCAGAACCAGAAAGCACAGGGTGCTGAATCCTGAATCCAGCCCTCGGCTCTCTACATCTAACCTGCCTACGAGCTCGAAGTGGGCTGGGAGCGATGGATGTTGAGATGAATGCAAATGAAACATGAACCATCAAAGGCCACCTACCCGTCTCGGAGGAGGGCATGATTCCTGATTTCATCCACTAACTGGAAGACACGAGAGAGTGGAGAACGAAAGACGTCCACAGCCAAGAACGATGTGGGCCACGGAGAGACGGTGGCCTTGACCAGGACCTGCTGGATGTAGGCCACAGGCGCCCCAGTGTACTAATGAGAGAAAGAGACACAGGGAAACACTCGTGTCAGAAGACGGAAGTAAAAGTGGACAGAGCAGAACCCCCACTGGAGAGCCAGGAAGGCTCCAGGCAACAACACAGCAGCCACGGGTGGTTTAAAGGACTTTCCAGCAGCTTTCTTTGGTCCTTCAAGAGTAGAGGTGAGCCATAGAGCTTCCTGGGTCTCCTCCTCGCATTCTCTCTCTGAAGGGGCAGGAAAGACAACTTTGGCCAGAGCGCTTAGAAAGCCCTTCACTGCCAGGTGTACAAGGCAGCCCCAGGGCTACCTGGAGAGGAACAGCTGTTTCCTTCTTGGGAGGGGAGGGTTAACCACACAGCCTTTCACTTAGCACGTCTCTCTCTCTCTCCCCCCCTCCCTCCCTCCCTCCCTTCCCCCAGCTCCTGCCAACCTGGCAGTTCCAAAGCAAGAAATTGCAAGTAGATAAATAGGGACCACTCCGGTGGGAGGGTAAACAGCATTCCATGCACTCCAGTGTTTACTCATGCCTACCACATGTCCACGGAAACGTCTGCAGACAGACGCAGACAGCACTGGCTCTTCGGCTATGAAACAGAAATGAGCACTGAACCCTAGAATCAGATACAATGGGCTTTCAAGCAAGGGTGACCTTTACCTTTACCTAGTAAAAGCAAAGCAGTCACACTTATATACCACCCCACAGCGCTTAGTGCACTCTCTGGGCAGTTCACAAGTTAACTAACATTTTGCCCACAACATGCTGGGTTCTCATTTTACCGGCCTTGGAAGGATGGAAGGCTGAGTCAATCTTGAGCCCTGGTCAGGATTGAACTCACAACCTTTTGATCACAGGATTACAGTTTAACAGGGCTCCTGGTACAGGTACAGCATTTCCCAAACTATATTCTGTGGAACACTGGTAGACTTCAATTCCCAGAAGCCTCGCTCAGTCCACTGACTGGTCTGTGCTTTGGGAACTGACTTAAGCCTCTGGGAATGGAAGCCCACCAATGTTCTGCAGAACATAGTTTTGGAAACGCTGCTGCTCCAGCACATGCCTCCAGAAGCAGGAGGAGACTTGCTAACTGAGCTGGGCAGGGAAAGCAATTTCAAATGTGGGAGAATGCCAAAAGCAGGGGAAAGGGAAGAGAGAAGGAAACAAAAGGGCTATTCTGTCTCTTTTAAAAAGGAACGCTAGTGATGCTCAATAAGCAGATGAAGGGAGGAGGGCCAGATGGCTTCACCACAGCCTCATGTTCAGGGGGGCCCAAACTATGGTCCATGGGCTGGATCCGGCCCCCAATGCCAATTTCCAGCCCACACTGCCCTCATCAATCTCAGAAGTGGAAGCAAAACACACCCATATGCACTTCCACTTCTGGGAGTGACAAGGGCAGCATCAGCTGAATTAATTGGCATTGGGGGCCAGATCTGGCCCATGGGCTGCAGTTTGGGCACCCTTGCTTTAAGGAAAGAAAATGGCAGCCTAAAATCTATCTCATCCTGTTGCAAAACAGACTGCAAGGTGCGTTTTACTTCTGCTTCTGGTGGGAGGAACCACCAGACCGGCCCGCTGAACTATGCAACCGGCCCATGGCCCCAAAATTCTGGGCACCCCCACTCTTGCTGTTCAGATAGGCCACAGAAACAACTGTACCCAGTCAGGCCTCTCACTCGGCTCCCCTTCCTGGTGTGCTGGGTAGGCTGGCGGTTGGGAGTAGTCCTTCACAGGGGTAGTGTATTCCACAGGTCCAGTGCCAGGCAGCGGGAGCTTGAGGAGGGGGTAGCTGCAAAAAGTGAGAAAGAGATCTTGCTTTAGGCAGCAGTCACGGAATCCTCAAAGCAGCCAAAGAAAGAAAGAAAGAAAGAAAAGGGAAGGAAGGAAGGATCCTGCCTCTCCACGACTGCCTCACATACCCTGAAAGATGCCAAGAGAAAAGGCACATGGCACAACCTTTAAAGTTCTCACTGCTTGAAAAGCAGCACTGGGCTGTGAAAGGACAAGCTTTGCACACCCTACCAAGGAAAGAGACTCAGTTTCCAGGCTCAGCTTGCCCACAGCTGGACTCTTCTTTCAGCCGTGACACTCGCCTGGTATTATTCCTCCTAAAACTAACTCTTGTGTTTTCAAACCTTCTTGCTTTATCTAATCCTAGACAAGTAAAATCAGAGAGTATAGCACAGGGGTGCCCAAACTACAGCCCATGGGGTGGATCCGGCCCCCGATCCCAATTCATCCAGCCCACACCTCCCTTGTTGCTCCTGGAAGCAGAAGCAAAATGCACCCGGACGGTCACATTTTGCTTCTACTCCAGAGAGTGTCGGGGGCATCGGGGGCCGGATCCACCCCACGGGCTGTAGTTTGGGCACCTCTGCTGTAGCAGGGCACACAAGGAAGGGGAGCCTATGACTCTTATGGACTAAGTTAAGAGGCTGACTGGAAAGCGGGAGGTCAGCAGTCCGATTCCCGAATACTTACTTAATCTGCACAATGAAAGCACTTATTACAGGCCCCCTTCTCCCCTTCCTTCCACTGAACGAATCCTTCTGGACCCCTGTAACAGCAGCCACTACAAGGGCATTTCAAACGAGCAAATCGTCAAGGAGAAAAGAGGCTTTTTAGAAACAGAATTCTCAAGTTGCACTTCTCAATTCTCTTTTGCACCTTGATTCCGGAAGTCGCTTTCCATGTGAAAAGGAACATAGCATTTCTCCACTTGTCAAACTGGACACACCAAGGTCACTGTTTGCCTTTATTAATGAGCAACACCTTCTCTACATTCAGAGCAAATGTCTCATAGCAACAGACACAATTGCTGAAACAATCCACAGTGCTGCTCTCTAGCACGGGAAATAAATGTCAGGACTAAAGGAATGAACAGAACTGGAAAACTGATGAAACCATTCTCTTCCCCCCCCCCCCCGTTTTCAAAAATAAACAAAACAGGAATACAGTACATCTTTCCCAGCTTCAGTTTTTGCTAAGCAATGAAGCCTACTCTTCTAATGAGAAGGAACTGAGAGCGCAAAGGGCAGCAGGCTGAGCCATCCTGACCCACCCGGCTGAAGGAGGGAGGAAACCCGTGGAAAACCAGGTTTTGCCTGGGGTTGCAGTAGCCAGGGAAAGCCACACGCATCAAGCCAAATCCTCAGGTGAAATATGGGCTGGGGAGGGAGCTCTTCTTGCCGTGAACTCAGCTGGGGTGGCTCCACTTGACTTCCTTGGGTTTTTGTACATGTCTTGGCAAGCGACTCTCTGCAAATGCAGGCAGCACTGGCTCTTTTCCTTTAAACAGAGATGAGCACTGAACCCTAGAGTTGGATACGACTGGCTTTCGAGCAAGGGTGACATCTTGACCTTGACTTGACTCTTCGCCTTGCAAAGCTCTCACACCAGCAGTGGTAGAGCTCAATCCCTCCTGTAAGGCTTCTCTTCCCAGCTGCCTCTCCAACCTCCCACTAACCACCTGCTGAGGAAACCTTTTGAGAAAGGCCAAAAACCACCACCGGATCTTACTCGCCTCAGACTAAACAAAGGAACACGACTCATGAAGAGTTTATCATTAGGTCCCACAGGCCCATGCACCCTTTCATCTAAAATGAGAGCTTATCCTCTCTCTGCCTCTTAGCTAATGAGTAATTTTGAGTATTGGAATTGTTTTACCAAGAGCTTCTGGCTGGCACCTTCTGAGCTGCTAACAAAGGCCAACTGACCCTGATGGAGGAGGCAGCTTCCTATCCAATCACAAAGGAAGATCTTCTTGCACTGGAGAAGGAGACTGATCAGAATGCAGGAGGAAACATTTGCACACACGAAGGGGGCAGCAATACACCTAGTAGGAAAGAGGCAATAGCTGCTTCTTGAAGAAATGGTACGTGTGTTGCAGCAATGTTAGGCTCTCCTGCATCCTTGGCTAACTTACTTGGTGGGGAAACTTTCCACTTTATTTCAACCTGCCACTAGTCTTAAGGCTCTTTTCAAAATTAGAAAAACAAAGAGAAAGAGAAAGTTTAAGACAAGCCACATATGAGGTGGTGCTGCAAAGGCAAGCCCTTACTTACCAGCAGGCCAGGACACAGAAGCCAGTGAAGAGGATGATGGGGATGGGATAGGAAGCACACAAGAGCCCGTGGCTATAGAACACCCGTGATATCTTCTCACGCAGTCTGTCAGTCAAGGTCATCCTCAGCTGCCCATCAGCTAGCTGCCATCCCGGAATGCGTGTACGTGGCTTCAGTGGACACGGTCATGAGCGGTCCTTCCGGGAATACACAATAAGCAAAACAATATCCTGGAGAGGTATTGGGGGTTGTGGGGGAAAGAAAAGAACCGGTGGCTGATAAGTATGAGAGGAAAAGAACAGAAATGCCACTGGAAGGGAGAAGACTGAACTTTCCCCATCAGGAAAGCAATTCTGTGGCTGAAACTCTGCAGAAAGCAAACGGGGCAACTTTCAGTGCCATTCTAGCTAGTGGGTAAAACACCTCTTCTGGGACTCTCAAGCACAAACCAAGCCAGCCAAACACACTCAAGAAAAACTTCTTAACAGTTAGAGCAGCACGACGGTGGAACCAACTGCCTTGATTGGGGTGAGCTCTGCAACACTGGAAGCATTCAAGAGAGAATTAGACAATCATCTATCACAGGAGTTCCCAACCTAAGGCCCACCGGCTGGATCCGGCCCACAATGCCACCCCTCCAAGGGTAACCGAGAAACAAAAAGGCCACCCCTCTGAAGCTGTCGGGACAAAATGGCCACCTCCATCATGCAGGCAGGGCAAAATGGTCCTCCGGCTCTGACTGAGAGAGCATGACCCAGCCTCCGGCATGAAAAGGTTGGGAACCGATGATCTATCACATCTGCTTTAATTCCGATTCCTGCATTGAGCGGGGGGGGGGGGTGTGTGGACTCGATGGTCTTCAAAGACCCCGTTATCCAACTCAGTTATTCTATGATTCTGAGAATCACAGCAGGAACTCACAACAGCCAGCGTCCAGTCACTGAACAGGAGGCCATTTACCTTCTGCATGCCTAACACAGCAACTGGATTTCAGCCTATGTATGGTTTCTCAGAAGTAATCCTCTCAGGGCACACAGAGGCACTCTTAGTTGGAACAAAGCCAGCAAAGATTATTTCCATAAGACAATCTGAGGCCTTCTCTTAAGCCCTTGGTTCTGAGAAACAGGCATGTGACTTAAACATTCTTTTATGATGTTGGAGATACAACCCAGCACTGATCAGCTGAGAGACTACTTTGTCCCCTGCCTTCAAAACTTTTGCAATCTAACACTTTGCAGTTTTACATGCATGCTATGCAATTCCCATATGGGAATATATGTATTTTTCCTTTAAAATATTATTTATTTATTTGTTTTATGCAATTTGTATAGCTGTCCCAAACGACGTGCGACTCTGGGCAGTGTACAGCATTCAATTCAGATACATAAAATCCCCAACGCTTAAACTATAGAAACCCTTAAAATTCCTAAAAACACTGAAAAACTACCTCCCACCTGCACCACTGAAAAATCTAGTTAAAAACGTTTAAAAGCATGAGTTATCCTCCTTTAAATGAGCCAGTGGGATGTGGTGGTTGCTCCCTCTCCACCTCCCCACACCTGCCCTGCCAGCCAGGTTTTCGGCTCTTTCCTGAAGTGCCACAATTCTGTCATGAGACGTAGTTCAACTGCCAGAAGGTTCCACAGGTATTGCCAGAACGGATGCCGAAAAGGCTCTTCTTCTAGTGCTAGAGAGGCAAGCCTCTCTAGCAGATGGTACTTTTAAAGAGTCCCTCCGGTCCGCTCTAGTGGGACAGATAATCTAGGGGTGATGTGGTCTCTTAAGTATCCTGACCCACTACCATGTAGGGCTTTAAAGGTCATCACCAGCACCATGAATTGCACTCAGAGGCACACCGGTAGCCAGTGCAGATCCCGAAGCAGTGACGAGGTACAGGCATACCCCCTGCACCCCATTACCACCTGGGCAGCTGCATTCTGGACCAGTTACAGCCTCCAAATGGTCATCAAGGGCAACCCCATGTAGAGCGCATTACAATGGTCCAGTCTGGAGGTGACCAGAGCATGCATGACCATGAGCAAGGAGTCCCGATCTAGGAGCAGGAGTAACTGGCGTATAACACGACGTTGTGAAAAAGCCCTCCTGGCCACCGGGTCTGTTTGGGGCAAAATAGTCCCATCCAGAACCAAAGATGGTAGCTCCCGGGATAAAGCGGGGGCCCTGAACCATAGCCACTCAGTCTTGCCGGGATTCAGTTGTAGCCCGTTGTCCCCCATCCAGACCCCAACAGCCTCCAGACACTGGATAGGACTCCAACTGCATCGCTTGGATCACCATGGACCAAAATGGACGGCTGAGTATCATCAGCATACTGATGACACCTCACCCCGTGCTAATATGTCCCTCAAGTGACTTCTGATTTAATGGCAACCTTGTGAATTTATGACCTTCAAAATGTCCCATCACTAACAGCCTGTTCTCCTCTTTCAAACCCAAAGCCCGTTTCCATGGTTGAATCAGCTGTATCTTGCCCTTTGAATTTAATGTATATTCAAAAAATTATTATTGCACAGCACATTTGAAATCTCATTCAATCAACAAGTGACCAGCCATGCAAACTCAATGGCTCAATGTAGAAAGCAGTCTTTTGAGGCAAGGAAGCCTCCCATCAGAGATCCAAAAGATGTTTAAATCTATTCATCGCCCCCTCCTCTGGGCCCATAACAATGACCTGAAGGGAGTTAGTCTGTGTTTGCTTTGGTTGTTTTGTAAGGTTGTATTTTATAATTTTTACTGTACTGTTGCTGTTTTGACTGTAAGCCGCCCTGAGTCGCCTCGGCGAGTGGACGACAATATAAATCTGAATAAATAAATAAATAAATAAATTCAGCAATGGTAGGTCTGTCTGCTAAGAAAGAAGTAACAGAACATAAAAATAGGCACAAGAAAGAGACATAAAGAACTGTGCGGTAATTTTGATCAATATCGTCAGCTGCTACTTGATCTGAGTATACATTTTTTTCCTGCCCCAGGGCACCTGGTCTTGGAGGCCGGGTGGTTCTGGGCTGCCTTCGCCCTCCAAGGCAAGTCAGGAAAATGCCACCGGCATGAATTCATTTAAGGTGGATCCCAGCTTGCCATGAAATGACCCACACACTATGATCACAGAGTCATCTCCTGCAGCACATATGAAATGAGACATGCAGGATTTGACACCAGCATTGCAACGGACTGCCACAGCCTTGAGGATATTATCAAGGTGCGCCTTCACAGCCAGTCCATCTGGCATGGCCTCTTCCACCTCCATGACCGTTGGGAATCAGAACAGTGAAGTGGTTCCTCCTCCGCTCATTTTGTCTTTGGGCCCAGTGTAATGGTTTCCAGTGGCATTTCCTCCACTGAGGGGACCATCACCCCACCCAAAGGGGCTGATCCACCCCTAGCCATTGGCCTCTTGGGGAGTCAAGTTATTCACCACCAACCAACACTCAGCATTGAGTTGCTGGCTGTATGGTCTACTCCATTATCATAGCAGGATGTCCAGCCAGACAAGTTGATCGATATATATATATTAAGAGTAAAGGCTTAATGGCTTCCCACTTTTCCTTTTTCCATGACCTTCCCCGATCTTTTCGTCTTCCCTTTTGAGCCAGGAGTGGGTAATTTCCAGAGACCCCTAGATTATGAACACACAAGTGTGGACCTTGAAGGGGGGGCTGCACCTGGTCCTGTGCCCCCACCCAGTTCAAAACGACTTAGCTTGAGAAAAACATCTTCCTACTGAAAAAGCCCCCAGTACCCTCCTGTAGCAGCTCACAGGCCACTTGTTGTCCAGTCTTGTTTTCAGCTTAGCCGTGTATCTAGGACATGGGTGCCCAAACTTTTTGGGTCGTGGGCCAGTCCCATGGTTCAGGAAGCCCAAACTATGGCCCACTTCCAGGAGTGATGAGGGCTTCGTGGGCCAGATGAATTGGTGTCAAGGGCCACATCTGGCCCCTGGGCCATAGTTTGGGCACCCCTGATCTAGAAGCATGACTGGTATTGGCTATATAAAAGAAATTATAAGTTAAAAACAGATGCAGCAGAGCTTGAAGAATGGGAGAAATTCCATCTATGTCACACTCTCAAGCTCAGAACACAAGAGAGGATAAGAGAGAGGCCAGCCAGATTTATAACTATTGCAGATCGTCACATTGGCTTCAAATCTTGTCACCTTTCAGAAGCTAAACAGAGCTGAGTCTGGTTACTGAGGCCATTAGGGAAGACCAGGTGGAACTGAGGAGTGAGTCAGTCAGTGCTGACAGTTCTGACTATACAGATTAACATTCTGGTTCAGTATAATAAAGCAGCTTTCTATGTTCATACTACAACTATCGCCTACAAGCACCGGTACCTGCCGAGTCTAACATTTTACTAGTCTGAGCAACAAGGGGGTCTCTCCATTGTTCCTGGTGACTGACCACCTTGCCTTATTTTGGCCTTGCCATTCCCCTCCTCTCCTGCCAACCTAGCAGTTCGAAAGCAAGAAACTGCAAGTAGATAAATAGGGACCACTTCAGTGGGAAGGTAACAGCGTTCCATGCGCTCCGGTATCTAGTCATGCCTGCCACATGGCCACGGAAACGTCTGCAGAAGCAGACAACGCTGGCTTTTCGGCTTAGAAACAAGAGATGAGCAATGACCCCTAGAGTTGGATACGACTGGCTTTCGAGCAAGGGAAACCTTTACCTTTACCTACTCCCCTCCTCCTCCTCCTTCAAATGCTATATCTGATTCCGAATACTGGCCATCCTCAAGACGAACAGCCATGAAGATTCTCGTGGGAACAATATAATGCAGTATATAATGCAATATAATGCTCCTGCATCGCAGCGTGACACCCATAGTATCACTGATCCAGTTTCACGAGTCACATTCTGGTGCTGTGACCTTTTGGCACACAAAGTCCTCCTTCTCAGCCCCAGGCCAGGATGGATGAAGCTGCTGCCCTCCATCAAGATGGCATCAACTGGGATTTAATCCACTTGGGGACCATCATCACCCTTCCCTGTAGATTTTAGTTCATCGCCACCTGACGACTGGCAGAGTCGCTGGCAGGAGGGTCTAATCTACTACCATAGCAGGATCACCTGGCCAGACATGCCCTCCTAACATTCCCCTTCTAACATTTACGGTTGTGCACTGGTTGGATCTGACACCCTGTTTGCACACATGTGCACTAAGACAGAGCTGTAAACAAGCCCAGGAAGGGAAAAGGCATTGCCAGGGACTGAGTTTCTGTCCTTGGCTATCAGTGAAAGCAGAGGAGGAAGGACAGGATCTGCCTGTTAAAACACTGAAGACGAGGGTAAAGCAGAAGGGGAGGTTAGTTAGGTAAAAACCCAGAAAGATGTAACTTATCATAACATTTGTCCTCAGCCTTGAAGACAACAGATACAGTCCTCAACAGGAACGAAAGCAGCCTTGAGATGCAAACTGGAAGATGAAACCTAAGGCCACAGGGAGAACAAGCAGAGGATACTAAGAGTCCAGGGAAAGAGCTCACTTCCCTCAAGGACAGGGATCAGAAAGCCAATCGCTCAGGGGTGATTGGCTGCCCATAATAAGCTTATTAAGTTCATTTAAGAATTATCCGGTGGCAAACACTGACTGGGAAGCAGTTGTCCTCATCCTCCATACAGTCCCTCCTCCTCCCACAGTACAGTCACACCTTGCATAAAGAAGAGCGCCGCCTTGCTTAGACACTAACGCACTTAAAGAGCAGAATTTCCTCTGAATGGTCACTTCGCTTAACAAATAAAACCAACCAAAAACTCAATTAACAAATACAAGTGGTACCTCGCTTAAAGAGCATAATGCGTTCCACAGGATTGCTCTTTAAGCAAGATTGCTCTTTAAGCGAAACACCATTGAAAACAACCAATTGGCGGGGGGGGGATTGCGAACCATGGTTTATTTGTTAAATGAGTTTTTGGTTGGTTTTATTTGTTAAGCGAAGCGAACATTCAGAGAAAATTCTGCTCTTTAAGCGAGTTACTCTTTAAGCGAGGCACCTTTTATGCAAGGTTTGACTGTAAACCGGGATTCACAATATACACGCACACACACCCAGAAGTCACAGTTGGTCGCTTACAGTGGTGTTTCGCTTAAAGAGCAAACTCGCTTAAAAAGCAATCCTGTGGAACACATTATGCTCTTTAAGTGAGGCACAACTGTATGTAAATCACCGGATAGGAAAGCAATAGTGACTGCATGAAAGTGTGCAGAAACCACAGCCTGACAGAAGAAGGAAGAGTTCCAGCCAAACTACGCTTCCCAGCCCAGTCAGCAAGACTCGAAATTAAACACAGAAAACAGCAGCCTAAAAATCTATCTCATCCTGTTGCAAAACAAGATTGCAAAGCACGTTTTACTTCCACTTCCAGTGGGAGGAACCACATGATTGACCGGCCTACTGAACCACATGACCAAGCAGCAGCTCGAAAAGTTTGGGTACCCCTGCTCTAAAGCATAAAATCCCAGAACCACCACAGAACATGTTGGCTGAGCCTTCCACTCCACCCCTGGATTGTTCTGACACAAAGGAAGACTATCTTGGTGCCCTTGTTCTTCTGTATATGTATATACAGTAAAACTCAGACTTACTGTATTTGCTGGTGTATAAGACTACTTCCCCCCCTGAAAAACATGCCTCCTGGGGGGATCGTCTTATATGCCGGGTGCACTTCAGTTGGGATAAGACATAGCTGCCCATAGTGGCCTCCCGATGCCTGCCCATTCACCTCATTCTACATACCATCCAGTATCGCACGGTATCCAGCGTGGCTGTGGCGAGCATCAGCAGCGAGACAGGGGTGCCAGCCTTTTTGGCGTGACCGGCCCGTTCTGCTCAGCAGGAAGCAACAGCACTCTGCCCCGCCCCTTATCTACGCAGAGCTCACACATGCGCACTTGTGCACTAGTGATGGCCACAGGGAGATGTTGAAATCAAACCTGATGTTATTTTATGTTTTATTTGGTGTGTGGAAGGTGTGTGGAAGAGGGGGTAGTCTTATACGGAGAGTATATAACAAACTCTATATTTTGAGTGGAAATGTTGGTGGGTCGTCTTATACACCCAGTCGTCTTATACGCCGGCAAATACGGTACGTGAAAAGTCCATTCCTTAGCCTTTTACGTAAATTGGTTTTTTTATGCAAATCAAAGCAAACCCATAGGAAATCACATTATGTAAATGAAGACATTTACATAAATTTAGTGGAAAATCCTTACATAAGTCAAATTTTATGTAACTCGAGGCATACGTAAGTCAGGGTTTTACTGTACTGCTACACAATCTTCCTAATATGCACAAATTTAGATGCATGACTGCTTTCATGGTGGTATGTATATATAGTTTTCAAAGGTGAGGTTTTAATGAGGCACATTTTTCCATTCACAAAAAAAGCAGAATCAAGAAAGGGAGCACTTTGTACTGGGCTGTAAGTTTAATAGGGTTCTGGTCATTTGCATTTGACTTGGGATGTTCTGAAGCGCTCTGAGATAGAAAGCTGTACCGATCTATCCTACACACTGGCTCTCGCTGTCATCAACATCAACAACAACAACCACGCTTCCTGCACGCACGATATACTGGGCAGGAAGAGGCAACCCCAATGCTTGCTAATGCCAACTGAACTTTCACAGAAGAGAAAACACCTGTCCTGCTTATCAACACAGGAATTCACTAAAGAGCAAGAGGACTATGATACACTCCAATACACACCAGTAGGACTCACTAGCACTGTAATGGAAAACATGCCACCGGTCCAGAAAAACCATTCTTTGCAGAAAGCAGAGGAGGCAGGTTTAACAAGATAAAAGAGATACCAGAATTGGCCTCTCTTTCCTGACATTTGCCTCAGTGCCAAAGGATACGTTTCCAGGTATTGATTACAAATCACTCTACAGTATTACCAAACTGACAGGCCTATCCTTTTAAAGAAAAACACCGAAAGACCACAAAGGACGCTGGAAGGTAAAAGCCATAATACCTTATTTTAAAAAAAGTTCTTCATTTCACAATAGTTAAGTTTAAAAGGACAGCTGCATCTGAATGCTTCTTAGTGAAACAGCATTTACTACATGTAGAATTATTTTATGACAGTTGCCTACTAGCTCTTTTAGGTTCAGAGAGAACTCTTAGAAAACAGAGAGTTTTCACTATCATCAGATAATAAGGAATCAGCCATTTTCTATAGCAACCTAATTTAAATATACATGTCTTAAAATTCGTTGTCACTGTTTCCACTTATTTACCATCCCATAGCGCTAAACACTCTCTGTGCAGTTCACAAGGTATTTATGCAAACTACAGTTTGCCACCAGTACTCTTTATAACAAAGAGTCCTTACTGTTCATTTGGCCCACCATCACCACCTCTCTCCACTATCCCCACAAAGAACTGTTTATCTCCATATTAGTGGAAGTGTAACCATACAGGTCTTAAAGGATGGAGACCCGGGGGGGGGGGGGGGGAGACAGTATTTAACTAAAAAGTTTATCTTTGTAACAGCAATTGCTGCTGTTGTTGTTATTATGTTAAGTCAAGCTGCAATTGACTTAAGAGCAGCCCTAACAGGACTTTCAAGGTGTGTGAGATATTTAAAGAATGGTTTTGCCAGTTCAACTCCTTCAGTGAGTTTCCATGTCCAAGCAAGGATTTAAAACCTGATCTCACGAATTCTAATCCATCACTCTATCTTTGCAATAGCAGATTCCAATGAGAAATGACTAGGCAGGCCATGTTCCCAAAGAAAAAACATTCCATTTTCAAGACCCAAGAATGCATCCTGAACAATAATCCCTCCTCTTTTTTGCAGGTCTCGTCCAGAAAGAATTCAGTAACATCAACACATATTGTACTGTTCTAATCTGGAATTCCCATGAGAAGACTGTGCCCTTGCAATATGTAGTCACATAGAAAAGCCAGAAGAAAACAGAGCCTCTTCTGTGAGTGGAACCCTAACCCTCGCTGGAAAGCCAACACATTTTGGAAATTTTGAGCGAGCTGTTTTCAGAAGCAGGTTCCAAGACCACCCAGCACTGAACTTGCTTCACACAATTTGTGCATTAGTTGCAGACAGATTCGAAGACCAAAGAGCCCCAAGATTCAAAGGATCATAGGGGACAGAAAGCAGATTCCGGATTTAGAAGGGAAAGACGCAACAGCTACAAATGATGTCAAAATTATCTGCAAAAGACTATGCATTTTGAAAGTTTACTTCTCACAGGGTAATTACTTTTTTTAAATGATTTAGCAATTGTAAATACTGTACAGGAAAACCTTGCATGAAGAGCGCCTCACTTAGAGACTAACTTGCTTAAAGAGCAGAATTTTCTCTGAATGATTGCCTCACTTAACAACTAAAACTAACCAAAAACTTTTGACATCGCAGAAGCCCAGGGAGCTATGTTTGAACCATGGTTATATGATTCTCACAACTTTTCAAGATACTGCGGACACTCACCAACAGCTGGGGGGGGGGGAGAGAGAAATCTATTATTGATTTAGAAAAATGTATTAATTTTTGTGTGTGCTGTGTTGTTTTGCTGATTGTAAGCCGCCCTGAGTCACCATGGCAAGTGGGTGGCGATATAAATCTAAATAAATAAATAAATAAAACTCACTGAACAACTAAATCAGGGTTCACAATCCCCCCCAACAAGTCATAATTGGATAATTGGTCGTTTACAATGTTTCACTTAAAGAGCAAACATCTAATTCCCTAAAACCAATATTGCACACTCATGTTACAGAATAGCTTTATGCAATAACTGTTGTGAGATATCTAAGCATCAACTATGCTTAGAAAAAATATACCCTCTTGTAAGTGTTGTTCCACCTAAAATTAGGAGAGAAGAAGTAGCAGATGCTGAGAGAACTAAGTAAGAGAACGACCCTCAACACCATCTGAATGGATATTTATTATTTATTTAGTTATTTTATTTTATTGGATTTGTATGTCACTCTCCTCGCTGAAGCGACTCAGAGTGTCTAACAGTGCCACAATTTCAATATAAATACGAGATAATATAAACAATAGTCAGGAAAATCAAATATCAAAACCCAAAAACAGACAATCCCACAAGAGTCCTAAGGTGGACTATCCAAGCCAACACTTCCTTCCTTTTAGTCATCCATGGAACAGGCGCCGCCACCCTTTACTTCCTGCTGGTTTTCTTCCGTTGTGAACCATACCCTTCATCTCTTCTCAACTGATGCAATTTGCTCTTTCATCACTGAAAAAAGGTAGGAGTTGATACAGCAACAGGTCTCCTAGAGCTACTTTGCACTTTACTCCCAAAGGAAGTGTCAACAAATACAGTTATTCATCTGGATTTTTAAAAATATAAATGGAATACTAAGAAATGAATTACTTAGCAATATGGTTGTCAGCCACCGATTAAAAGTTGCAGTCATTTTTAAAGCACCCACTAGAACAAAACAGATGCTATGCCAACAAAGTACTTTCCCAGTTTCAAAACAAACAAATCACACCAGGTAATACTCCCTCCAATTAATTGTTACTCATAGCATTAATGTGTTGTCATGTTGGAAACTAACAGCTCACAAGGGACTGAGAATGTAACAGGCAGACTAGTCAAATGTTAAGAAGAAAAGTACATTTCAAGCATAATTAGACATTTGCACAATCTGAACCATGTGCACTTACAGTCTGACTAAAAGTGTTGCAGCACCATAATTTTATAATCATATATAGTAGAAAATGAAGACTAATTTCTGTATCATCATCATCATCATCATCATCATCATCATCATCATCATCATCATTATTATTATTATTATTATTATTATTATTATTATTATTATTATTATTATTTCAGAAATTATTCTGGGTTGAAAGGATTTTTGCAAGAGCTGGGACAAAGACAGGGGCTCAATCTGTCATGGAGTACCTGGGTCTCGAACTGCCTACAAGGCAGAATACGATAACTTATTTCAAGCACCAACATTTCTATGTTAAATAATGACAACTACTGTAATCATGACAGCAGTTAGATCCAACTTATATACACGCCGAATCGTTTTCTTAAATTTCTCCATACATATACAATGTCTATTCCGATGAAACTTGATGCTAGCAGGGCAGCTGAAGCACTGAGCTTCAAATTAGGAAGCCTGCCATCCCTGTGCTATCAACCTCTTGGACAACCTCCTGCACCTCAGGCTCTCTCTGACTCAGTACCCGTACTCTTATTTGATGGGAAATAATTATACTGATGTACTGTATGCTGTTATAAAAATTACAAATGCAAGTGAGAGACTCCAAACATTTGAACACTTTTGTAAAAACTACAGTTATTATTGATGTTATTATTTTGCTTCCATTTGGAAAACAACTCCCAGAGGAAGAGCCTCACAACCCTTTTATCAAACTTAAGCCCCCCCTTAGTTGCAACACAAGACTCCCAACTCATCCCCAGTTTCAACCTGCCAACCTCTCACACCACCCCATACATCTTCAAGGCTTATCCCTGTCTATTTGGGGGGGGGGGGGGGACCGGCGGTGGCATAATTTAAATCCCAATAATCAAGTCATTTGCTAAATGACAAGTTTGGTCCTCACACTCTATCGCTTCATACCACAATCAGAGGCTAATTGCCAAAAAAAAAAAAAAAGGAAACCCAGCCTTATTTTGCTTTAGAAATACCTCCCTTGCCTCGCCCCACATGGCCTGCCAAAGTCTAGGCAGACTTCTGGGCCCAAGAGAAATTCCTCAGAAGAAACCAAGCTAGGACTGGAGCCTGTCGACCGGCCACGCACTGCTTCTGCCCAGAGGCTCACCTGCTGACCTCGGGCCTGTCCAAGTTCAGGTGAGGGCAAGTGGACCTGGGCCAGGGCTGGGTAGAGGAAGGACAGGCAGGAGGGAACCCCTCTTCTTAGGCAACACGGCCCTCCCAGGGCAAAAGTCCTGCTGGGGAAGGGCTCGCGGCGGGCCCCTTACGTTTGAACTGGGGAGAGGGGGGGTCAATTCCTAGGAGGAGGTCACCCTCAGGCCCTGGAAAGGAGAAGCCAAAGGTCAGAGGTCGGCTCCCCCCTCCTCTCTCTCAAGGGAGGAGGTCATGACTGGGTCCTACCTGGCAGGGTTCGTGTTCAGGTCTGAAAAAGGAGGGAGGGGGCGAGAAGCTACTAAAGGCCTGGACATTCACGAAGCCCACCCACCCACCAAAAAGTGATCCGGGGGTGCTGGGATTTGTAGTCCCACCTCCACATGGAGAGGGGAGGAGGTTTACCACCCGCCTCCCTCAGGTGGCTTCCTTCCCTTTCTCTCCCCCCCCTCCCCCAGACGACGCCTCAGGTAGCCCGAGTGGTAGAGGCGACAAGGCACACCAAGACCCTCCCTCCCCCCCCCCACTGCCTCACCTGAGGAGGGAGGGGAACGGAAACAAACGGGGAGGACGGAGGGAACCACCCGCCGCCGCCGCCGCTTCTTCTTCTTCTTCCTCCTCCCTGCCGTGCGACCGGGACTTGTCTCGCGCGGGCTCCCGCCGTCGTTCCTGCCGGCCCTCTGCGCATGCGCACGCAGGCTTCGCGAGCCTGGCACCTCCCACTTTCCCCTGCGCCTGCGCACAACTCTTCTTCCTGCCCACTCCTTTCCGCGCTCCTCCTTCCCCTCTCGCGTCCGTTCGAGCCTCCCTCGGGGTCCTAGCGCCGCTCACTTTTGTCGCCGAGACGTCCAGCGGTTCATCTCCTCCCTCGCTGTACGTCTAAGCCAGGGGTCAGCAAACTTGGCTCTCCAGCTGCTCTTGGACTTCAGTTCCCAGAAGCCTTGATCAGCAGGAGTGCTGACTTGGGCTTCTGGGAATTGAAGTCCAAGAACACCTGGAGAGCCAAGTTTGCAGACCCCTGGTCTAAGCTCCTATTGGCTATTAACCAAGTCTTAGCGTTATCCGAGGTAGTACTGTACTTCATTTCAAAACAGACAGGCAGGGTCAGCCAGAATTTCTGCTACCGGTTCTGGCAAACTGGTGCAAACCTGCTGGTGCCCACCACTGTCTCTGTGTAGTTCACAAATTAATTAGCATTTTGCCCCCAATATACTGGGCTCATTTTACCAACCTCAGAAGGATGGAAGGCTGAGTCAACTTTGGGCTCTGGTCAGGATCGAACCCACAGCCTTTTGGTTGCAGTACATCAGTTTAACCACTGTGCCACCAGGGCTCAGTCCCTGGCTATTCATTAATCTTCGTACCAGCAGATCTACTTTGTTGACTAGGATCAGAGCCTAGGTGTGTCCCTAAGCAATATTATTTGCTCTACTTGATCATTAGATATCCATTTAATCCTTCCAGGGGCAGAAAACAAAGCACTCTGACATTCACCATTAAAAACCAGAAGCAGGAATTTATGGGGCTGGGAAACTTTCCACCCAGGGGCACAACCTGGCCTTCTGTGTCCCCCAGAGTGTCAAGTTCATTTCTGCTGGCATCATCCTTTGGTGACTTCCAACTTTGTGTGTGGGTTTTTCCCATTCTGAGAGGCTGAAATAGCAATCTTAAGGCAAGTTAGGATCAGAAAGAACTAGGGACTAAAATATGGTGGTATTTGACTTCGACCATTCTGCTTTTGGCACCTCTCTCCACTACAGGGTGATGGTGGTGGTGGTGGTGGTGGTGTTCAGTTGCACAGTTGATTCTGATCCCTCGCGACTCCATGCACCACAGCATGCCAGGCTCCTGTGTCCTCCTCTATCGTCCAGAGTCTGCCCAGATCTATGCCTGCTGCGTCAACAATACTGTCTAACCATCTCTGTCTCCACCTATTTCTCCTTTTGCCTTCAATCTTTCCTAACATCAGGGCCTTCTCCAGTGAGTCTTCTCCTTTGGTGGCCAAATTATTTGAGCTTCAGTATCTGTACGTGCAAAGAGCAGTCAAGATTAATTTCCTTTAGCATTGACTAATTCGATCTCCCTGTGATCCTTGCACATATTACAGTGTGCCTCCCCTCCAATGATCCTAAAACTTAACACAACTGTTGGGCTGAAACTCCCCCCCCCCCCAGCAACACAGAGATATCTCTCTGGTCATCATCTTCTTCTTTTTCTGTGTCCAGATCAAACTTTGGATTGCCAAAATGAACCTACTTTCTTGGCTTTGTTGTTGGCTAAAATTAAGACTTCATTGTATGTTTCTGGTAGAAGTCAGCAGGCCAGCAAAATGAGTGTGGCTCTGTATCTCTCCACTTTCATAGAGCATACTCCTCTGGTGGAGAACCTTGAGCCAAAAGACACTGAAGACTGCCATGAATGGAGGAGGCCTGCCGACCAGAAAGGAGCCCAGAGGCACAAGAAAAGTGTAGGCAGATGGTCTCTCTTCATTTTGCACCTGGAATCCAGCCTGCCAAAGCAGGGGGAAGCCCACAGCCTTCCAGACGGGGCACAAACAGGCAGGAAGCTGAGCCGGCATCCTTCCTGCCCAGCAAAATCTCACTGCAGTGAGTGGACTGTTGCCACTTCCACCGCCTTGCCAAAGATGCTCCCACTCCCAAGGAAACAAACATGCTATAGTGCAAGAGCTGTGCAGTTGAGATGTATGGTATAAAACAGAAAGAAACGGGAGAGAATGCAAATCAACCCCCCTACTGCTTTCCGCTCCACAGCAATGCATTTTAATGCAGCGGCTTTCAGCCAGTTGTATGTGAACCTCCAGTGGGATATAGAAAGAGTCTAGGGGTGGAATACAGGGCTTTCAAAACACTGAATTACGGAAATTCTTGTTTGTGTTTTAGTCACTGCAATAAAATTTATGCCCAATATAGGTTTTTTATTTATTAAAATTCAATCTAAACATCCAGTTTCTATTTATTGTACTTGTGTTTGGGTTAGTTAACAGTAACATTTACATCCAATAACAGCATTTCCATTTTCTCGTCGTCCTCGTCAGCTGCTACTCGTATTTGAGCAAACTTTTTTTACTACTAATGAAATTATTGTTTGCTCTGCAAATTAAAGTACAGTAAAACACCGGATAACGCTAAGACTTGGTTCCACAAGTCTTGGTGTTATCTGATTTTTAGTGTTATCCGATCTGTGGTAAAATCCTATGGGATGGATCGGATGTTAAAGCTCCATAGAGTTACATTGTAACCGCACAGGCTTTAGCGGTTGTTATCCGAGCCATCCCATAGGAGGACCTTAACGTTATTCGATCCAATTCTCCTCCCCTGATTACTTAACGTTATGCGATTTTAGCATTATCCGATCCAATCGTTATCCAGTGTTTTACTGTACTGCAGTATTTTTTATGTCTTTACAACTTAACATAAGTTATAGGTATACCTAGAATGACCTATCACCCCACACAGGAAAGAGCCTAGATTAGGAGAGACTGCAGTGAGTTTCTGCTTTCTACCATGATGGGACCCAAGATTGTTTTACAGAGTAACTGGAAGGAAGTTCAGGTGGGGAAACGGAAGAGCCACTGATCAAATGCCCATTAATTACAATAATGTTAACATTCCTAGATGTTTCTGGTTAGAGTCTCTGAGACAGAAAGAAAGAGATCTCAGCACTTTCTAAATCTACTGAAAATATCATTTTTTTGAACTTCCTGAGTGCATTTATGCATAAATCTGCATAAATCTCTTTCTCTTTTAAACTCTGTCTTCTCTTCTTCCCAGATACAAGGAAACAATCACTGGAGGTCATGATGGCTGGTCAGGTCTCCTTTGGGTAGGAGCAGCGCTTGGTATCATTTCAAAGAGGCAGCCTAATTGTTTTGGGGCTGACCACTGCACGGGCCGCAGTAGCTTAAAAACAAAAAGGGGTCCTATTAGCATCCCCAGTCAATTCACTTGGCCAGCTCTTCCATCCAGCCTTCCCCAACTGGACACTCTCTAGGTGTGCTGGACTACAACTCCCCAAATCCCCAGACAACATGGAAGTGGGAGCCCAGATCCAGTTGGGGAAAAGCTGCTCTTGGCTCTGCCCAAGTCAGAAGGGTTTTTTTAAGACCTGCCAACGGCATCGGCTGCCGGACTTCAGTTCCAGAGCAACAGGTTTGCTGGTCTGAATTCACAAGCTGCTTTTACAGAGACCACCTTGACCACTATCCAATCAGGGCCAACATTCCAGCTTCTCAAGCTAAACAAATGGACACTATAAATCTGCCTTATCTTTTGTTGTAGGAGCCTTATCCAAGATGATAAGGAATCTGGCAGAACAGAGGCTGAGGCTGGAAAGAACAGGAAAGGAAAGGAAAACCTCAGGAACAGCCTGGCTGGGACCTAGGATTTTCATTCAATAAGGGAGTAGAAACTTGGGAGATTACGACAAAATCCAATTTCAGCTATTTCAGCTTTTAACAATTTAATCACTCATTCTAAATTTTTACTGGGCATGTGTCCAATTTTACTCAGCAATTCAATAATATTCCCAGATTACACTCATGGTCATCTCCAGGGCCCAGAAGATTCATGCCAAGGTCAACAAAGTAGGAAAAGTCCCAGAGAGACGATCTCAACAGTCCATAATAGATTATTGTCTAACTTCAGACCAAGTTACACAATATGACCATTTGGTCTTTCTCTCCCATGCAAGGATACGTAGGAGCAACAGCCCCAAGCATTTCTACACTCTTCAATAATCTGGGTGTCAACAAGCTACAACAGGTGATAGATACAGCCTGAATCCTCCCTACACATCTGGTCTCCAGAGCCTAGACTTTCAATGGGGGCTTTGCATACAAACATACATCAGGATCAGACTTCATTGCTGATTTGGAACATCCTCAGAGGAACTCAGACAAGATTCCTTGCACGGGCACAGAATCAAGGCAGAAAACAAAGCAAAACATCCACAGTCAAGGCAGAATGCCATGAAAGGTTACCACAATCTTTCAAAATCCAGCTGTGTTCAAGAGGCCCCTTCTGTCTGTCCCTGAATGACAGAAACATCAGCAAACGGAAGGCACCAAAGTCAAAGCACAGCTGCCGACATCCCTCTGGCAAAAAAAGAGACATTCTTGTCCTGGATCTTGTACTGATAAACCCACAGATTATCCCGCTCAGTGTTGGTCTCCCATGGGCTCCGCTGGATAATGGTTAACTGTAGGGAAGGAAGAGGGGGAAGGGGGGAGGTGTCTTTCAGCTTAGATCTGGTTTAACAAAGAAAACAAGAGGACCACCTTTTCCTGACATTTACCAAGAGAATAAATAAGACCATCAACTGACACAGATGCAAACACAACAGGAAGAAAATAGCTACACAAATTTTCAGCTCACCAACATGGCATGGATGCTTCAAAATCACAGATCAGGAGAGAACATATAAATCCATCGAGCCTCCTCTGGAACCACACCTGCCAGATGTGCTGGAATGAAAACATCCCATCTTCCTAGCTCCGTGATGGCAAACCTTGGCATTCCAGGTGTTCTTGGACTTCAATTCCCAGAAGCCCAAGTCTCTGTGAATCCACACGGATGGGTTGACTGTACGTACAGATGGAGGGAGAAGCAGAGGCAATGCGTACGCACAGTAAACCCACTGGTCTGGATTCACAGGGACTTGGGCTTCTGGGAATTGAAGCCCAAGAGCACCTGGAGTGCCAAGGTTCACCATCACTGTCCTAGCTGGTGGGATGTGTTCTTCAAGACACCTGGAGGACCTCAGACTGGGGACGACTGGTCAGGTCCAAGCTTTTGGTCAATGTGGGAATTCCAGAACTAGGCAATCAGAAAGAGTGCAGGAAGTTCAGAAGAGAGGGACACCTTCTTCTGTTCAAAGACCTGCAGTGAAGGGACCAAACCGAAGGGAGAGGGACTCACCTCTCCATGGACATCTTTGCAGTAGCCAGTGGCCAGGCCTTCTGCTGACAGGAGCCAGTGACTCTGGTGATGGAGTGACTTCACAAGTAGCTCATTCTCCTCGTCCTCGGAATCCTCACTGCGGTGAACCATCAGTACCAAGTTTCCCTGAGCCAGAAAATATGTCAGGGAAGAAGCTCAGTCATAATTTCAGGACAGGTCAGGAGTTGCTAGCAGGCGGCTGGGGTTCCCCTGACAAACAGAGTCTGCATCTGCCTGGATTTATATTTCTGAAATCAACTGGGCACTACAGAACTGCGACTCTGTGTTCTTCTTCTGAGCTATGAAGTCGATTTATTTCAAGGAAATATATGTTCTTTCCGTGACTGTTCTTCACAAACCTCTTGCCAAGGAACTCTTTTGTACAACTGCCCTGGGATTCCTCCTCTCCTTTTTCAGTGTTAGATAAAGATAAATGTCTCACTTGCTCAAAAGCTAGTCATGTCTGACTCTAGGGTGCTCATCTCCATTTATTTTATTATTTAATTAAATTTATATTCTGCCCTACTCACACAGGCGACTCAGGGCGGATTACAACCAATATACAATACATAATTAAAAACTCTAAAAAACAAATTTACAGCCAAAAAGCCAGTGCTGTCTGCATCTGCAGATGTTGCCATGGCCATGTGGCAGGCATGCCTAAATGCCAGAGCACACAGAATGCTGTCACCTTCCCTGCTAAAGAGGTACCTATTTATCTGGTTGCAATTTATTGCTTTCAAACTGGTAGGTTGGCAGGAGCTGGGACAGACAATGGGAACTCACTCTGTTGTCTCAAACGGCTGACCTTCCAGTCATCAAGTCCAGCATCTTAACCACTAAGTCACTGCAGTCCCTTTTGCAGTATCACAATAGAATAAACCTTTCAATGAAAATATTGCCATGGATACCTTGAGCTGAGAATTCACTGTGACTCTGCAATAATGGATGAAATCAAGAATGTCTTTCAGCCTCACACCAAGGCTTAGCAAGACCCCAAGGTTGTCCACAATAAGCACCGGGCACTTCCATGCGTCACCAGCTGAAGCAGAGCTTAAGGATTTCCGGACAAATTCATACAGCCCCTTCAGGCTTGAGCCATCTCCACTGTAAGGGGTGAAGAAAGGAGAGACAAGTTTGTTATCATTCTAAGATCCCAGGATTTGGATAAAGCTAAATGGCAGAAAATAGATGAATCAATTGGGATGCAGAACAACAAATATCACAAGATTGAAAATAATATATTTCCATGGTAAAAACACAGGAAGCCTCCTGCTGATCCATCTAGTCTAGGAATGTGTTTCCTGCTGACTCTTACACACAACATGGTGTTCTACCAAAATGGTTAAAACCAACTAAGAAATTTGAATTAAAACATAAGATTAAAATAGAGTAGTCGCAATATGGCAGGTCTATAAAAAGTCCAGTCCATAAGCAAAGAACAATAAATATTAGAATTCATAGACCGCAACAGTATTTAACACATCATATTCAGTGGGAGGAGGCAACACAACCACAAGGTTCAAATACACAAAGCTAAATGTGTTTCAGCTCTGAAAAGCCTTCCTCCGCCTACATATGTTTCACTTAAATTAGACAGGCTAGGCGGTTATGTTCCCATAAGCACAAAGTTTGACCATTTGTCCACTAGCAGTCCACTCCATAATAGTAAAAAGTGAACAATGAGAATGTGAGAATGTGGTTATTTCACATTTACTATGGCCATGTCAGATGCCAAGATGTTTAGATGCCAAGCCAGGATGAGTCCAGATTTAAGTCTGGACAATTGGTCTGGGAAAGGTAGACTCACAAGTGTACAGAATGCCTCTTCCACCACCACCACCACCACCACCACCACCACCGCCCCAGAAACTAAAGCAGGTTACCTGATGAACTGGAAAGGGTTAGCAAAACCTGCCTCCTGCTCTTCACCAAACAAGACACTGTTGGAGTACTTCAGCCCTTCTAAGAACACAAGCTGGCCTCTTTCTTTGGCTGCCGTCAGACTAACTCCCTGCGTGGAGAAGAGGAGAAACCAGACCCACTCTTTCTTCCAATATGCAAAGAAGACAGCTTTGATCTCCCCAATGAACTACTCTGGAGTCGGCTGCTTTGTCCCCTGGAAATGGGGAATGGAGAGGTGAGAAACCACGGGTCTCATCTGGGTCACTTAAAGGTCCCCAAATGGTTTTTCCCAATCTGAAATGCTTTTGATGAGTTGGGACTGTAAATCCTGTGAACGCCACGTCACTTGAGGACAAGGCGAGATGCCGTTGAATGTATGTTCCTATGGACGAGGCCAAGCAACTGAACCCTAAAAGCAGCCACTGATAAAACCTAGACATGCAAACCATCTCTGCCAGGCAACCAACTAATGCACCATTTCTTAGTCTATCTCAAAACAACTCCTAGACTTCTAAACACTCCTAACTGCAGGACAGATAAAGCCCTTCTAAACACTCCTAACTGCAGGACAGATAAAGCCCAGGCTCCTCTCATCAGCCTGTCAGGATGGATACTGGAATTTCAGCTACAGTTGCCTTCTCAGGTGAAGCTATATATAGGGGGCGAGTACCAGAAGATGCAAAATCTGTCAGAGAGGTAAAAATCCATGGGGGAGGGGGAATGAAAAGCTATGTCACTTACCAGCTTTTGGGCTACGATGCTGTAGTGACTGAAAGACTGCACAATAGCTACAAAACAGACTTTGCAGCCAGCTGGAAAATATGAAAAAAGATACCCATTTTCTTGTGATTCTGTATGTCTGCCACCAAAACAGTTACTGCAACAGAAAACCAACCTGGTGAAAAGGCTTCCTAAGAAAGAGAGGACACTGGGTACCTTCATCCCCTTGTTTCCCCCAAATCCTGCACTTAACAACAATGCTGAGGTTGACATGGTTTGTTCCTAGGTAATTAATGTCAAAAACAGAACTGAATCAGTGGATTTAATTGAGAAGTAAAGCTGTCTTTGTGTAGTCCGTAAATTCTCCATTCTCTCACTTGGGTGCAGCTGAGGCTGGCTTTTTGGTCACTGCAAACCTATGCACATAAGCTATAAAAGCCTACTTTGTATTGTTTACTTCCTTCTTTGCTGTTCATAAATAATGTTTTTTTAAAAGGACCCAACGGTTACTCTGGTTTTTACAATTCATTTGCCCAATGATGCAAGAAATGGCAAATTGTCTAATGACAAAGGAACCACCAAGGGCGGCCACATTTTATTCATCCGTATCAACTGAAATTCTGTGATAGTCTATGATTCCAACTATTCTCCAACAATTTTTTTCTCATTTGTATTGGTTTGGACTTTCTAGTGCAGACTGCCAAGTTTCTGACTTTAGAGGTTTCGTTTGTTCAGGTGAATTTTTATGTTGACTTCTCTGTGTTGCTATTTAAGTTTGTGTTTATTCCAAATGTAATTTCATGTTCATATTTTATTACTTAGTTGTACTCTATCTGATGATTTTCCAGAAAGGTAACAAGGTAACAAGGAAAATTCTTTTTAAGCCATGAATGTGTGTTTGTGTGAGTGCACAGACACATTGTGTACTTGCCTTAGTCACCTCCACACATGCCTTAGTCACCTCCAGACTTGATTACTATAATGCGCTCTACATGGGGCTACCCTTGGTGACCATTCGGAGGCTACAGCTGGTCCAGAATGCGGCTGCACGAGTAGTGTTGGGATGCGGGCATTATGCCCGTGCCTCATCGCTGCTGAGGGAGCTGCACTGGCTCCCAGTTTGCCTCCGGGTGCAATTCAAGGTGCTGGTTATTACCTTTAACGCCCTACATGGTAGTGGACCAGGATACTTAAGAGACCGCATCGTCCCAAGGACATCTGTCCGTCCCACCAGAGTGGATCGGAGAGGCTCTCTGGTTGTGCCATCGGCCAGAGAGGCGCACCTCTCTGGCACTAGAAGGAGGGCCTTCTCAGTGTCCGCTCCGGCCCTATGGAACCTCCTCCCAATAGAACTACGCCTGAAGACGGAGCTGCTGTCCTTCAGGAAAGGAGTGAAAACCTGGCTGGCAGGTTTGGTCTGGGGAATGGATGGATCAATTTCCCCAGCCGGCTGGATAATTTGACCCCCTGGGCCTCCTAGCTACAATGCCTAGTTTTTAATGTTAAGTTTTTAAGTTTCTTTTAAAACTTTTAATTTTTGAACTGGTTTTAAATTGTTGTCGATGCTGACGTGTTGTGAATCGCCCTGGGTCCCTTCGGGGAGGAGGGCGATAAACAAATTTAAATAAATAAAATAAAATAAATAAAATTTCTTCCTGCTCACTCTCACAAGTGGAGAGATGGTGCATTCAGATCCAATGCTTGGAAATGTTCACTTTTCCATTTGAAACACTATGTTCAGAACCCTTATCCCAAGTGGCACAGAGCCATTTTGGCTGAGTGATGGTGGAAGTTACATCCAAAAAGGCACATTTTCCAAACTCTATGCCAACACCAGAAGCTGTGGCCCCACCCAGAACTCAGTAACAAGCTCGGAGTCCTGTTCGTTTCAAGACACTGTTGACCACTTAGTCTAAGCTTGGGAGAGGGAGGCACCATGTTACACAAGTAAGTTTTTAAACCATTTCGTTGCCTACCTTTCAAATAAAAGGAGAGGAAATGGTGGATCAAGAAGCTGGCATCTGTCTTGGTGGCACACAACAAGGTCAGCTTGCCCTGGAAAAACAGAATGTGGGAGACAAGAAAAAGAGATGTATCAAACCGAACAACACCTGGCCAGTTGCAGTCTAACCTTTACAGGGCCTCCTGGGATCACACCCTGCCTTGGGACCAGACTATATTCTGGATGTAGTTTGGTCAAAATAGAGGATGATGTTTTCTGAGAAGTATTAAAGCTGCAGCTCCTTCCTGTGGTCTCCTGAATTTTCATCAGGAAGAATTCCTGTCATCTTACAGTTCTCAGCCTCTGAGTCTCTGGCCTTCCCAGCTGGGACTGGTGAGGGTTTGGAGTCCCAACACCTGGACGGCCACCTTTGCCCTTCTCCTGTTTGTTTGTTTGTTTGTTTGTTTGTTCAGATTGATATATTTTATTTTTTTATTTATTTAATGCTGGGAAGGGTGGAGGGCAAAAGAAGGGGGTGGCCAAAAATGAGATGGCTAGATAGTATTGTAGACACAATGGGCACAAACCTGAGCGAGTTGAGGAGGGTGGAGAACGGAGGTGCCTGGCGGATATATGTATATATTATTTGTTCAGATTTGTAATCCCCTGTACTGGGGAATATTCTTTTACTCTCCACTGCCTGGATAGTTCAGTGGTTTATGTATGATCAGCAGTTCAATTCCCCACCGTGCCCCCTCCCCCAGGAGAAGAGCCACCCTATGTAACCTGGGGGATGCTGCTCAGACCTCAAGTTTGGTCCCGCGCCCTGCCCCACTCCAGAAGAAAGGAATGGGAAACCCCTTCCAAGTACTCTCTGCCTAGAAAGCCCTGGAAAGGGCCACCGTAATTCAGAACTGACTTGACAGCACTCAGTTGTTATTGGACTGGTTGGAAAGGCTATTCTATCTAGCTGCACAGGCAGACGTTGGCAGTTCGATTCTCCACTGAGCCTTGGGGGGGGGGGGGAGAGAGAGAGAGCCAACCTGTGTAGCCCTGGGCCCGCTACACAGCTACAGAAACGGAATGAGAAACCATTCTGTGTATTCTCTTATAACTAACTGGAAAGGGTCGTCATAAGTCGGCATTGCCATGACGGCACAGACAGGGGGATGATGATGAACCAGCAGCTACCACAGCCTTATGGGTGAAAAAGGAAGGCTGAAAAAAGTAACTTTTCGGATCTACGGCTCCCTGCATGCTTGGGTGAGTGAGGGAACTCTGGGAGTTGTAGTCCAATTATTATTATTATTATTTAATTTTTCTCCAGACTGGCTTGAAAAGGAGAGCAAGGAAAGCCATCCTTCCCCTTCCCCAGCAAGAAACTACAATTCCCAGGATGCCTGGCGTTTCCGCAAAGCACGCGTTGCCTCTTGGGAGAAAGGCTCCCACCCCCCCTCCCCATTTCTCTCACGAGCCGAAGTAGTAGTAGTAGTAGGCCACTCCGAGCCAGGCCTTGCCGAAGGCGCCTTTTACCCGCTCCGGGTTGTCGACGGAGGCCCCGAGCAGCTCGCTCAGCTCCACAAACATCCTCTCTCTCTCTCTCTCTCTCTCTCTCTCTCTCTCTCTCTCTGCCGCCGCCGCCACTGACTACGGCGTCCTGCTAGGGATAAAAAAGCTCCACTCCGCCGCTCGCGAAACCGAAGAATGCGCGCGGCCGGCGTGCAGCGCTGGCTTATTGCGCATGCGCCCCGGCGCTGGTCTCGCTTGAGTCGTTCGCCCCCTGCCGACCCCTTGGGATCGGTGCAGGCGGACTTGAACTTGCGCGTGGCGCGGAGGTGCAGGCGCAGGTTTACTCGGGAGTAAATTCCAGACCAGGGGCCGCGGGGTTCGGTCTCCTCTCCGCGGGCTGAACCACGAAAAGGAACCGCGAAATAATTTGCCACTTTAAATAATTAAAGAGGCTACCCAAGGAGGTCACCATTCATGCAGACAACTACAAAGCCTTCTTCGTCCCTCCCAGAAGCAGAAGTAGAATGGGCCGTACAGCTTCACTGGCTGGATGAATTGGCACCGAGGGTCAGATCCAGCACGTGGGCTACAGTTTGGACACCCCTGGGTTAAGACATTGCGCTTGATGACCAGAAGGAGGTCATACATCAGCAGTTTGAGGCTCTAGTAGTGCTGCATGACCCACACCAACAGCTGAGAAGGATCACCGCCTCCTGTCTGGGCCCACACCAGTGGCCTGAGGGAAACGACACCATGGCCTGGCAGGCGGCTCACAACATCGCCTGTCCTCTGGGCCCACGCCAATGGCCTGAGAGAAAAGATGCCATGGCCTGGCAGGTGGTTGAGAACATCGCCCCCTCCTCTGTGCCCATACCAATGGCCTGAGGGAAACGACTCCATGGGCTGGCAGGTGGATCAGAACATTGCCCTCTCTTCTGGGCCCACACCAATGGCCTTAGAGAAAAGACGCCATGGCCTGGCAGGAGGCTCACAGCGTTGCTCCCACCTCTGGGCCCACACCAATGGCCTGAGGGAGAAGATATCATGATCTCACAGGTGGCTTAGAACATCACCCCCACCTCCAGACCCCCATCAACGGCCAGAGGGGAGTGAGTCTGTGTTCTGCTTTGGTTGTTTTGTGAGGTTGTATTTTATGATTGTTACTGTACTGTTGCTGTTTTGACTGTAAGCTACCCTGAGTCGCCTTGGTAAGTGAGCGGCAATATAAACCTGAATAAATGATGGAGTAAGCGCCCGTTGTCTGTCCCAGATCCTGCCAACCTAGCAGTTCGAAAGCATGAAATTACAAATAGAGAAATAGGTGCCTCTTTGGTGGGAAAGTAGCACCATTACATATTCTCTAGTGTTTAATCATGCCTGCCATGTGACCATGGAAATATCTACAGACACAGATAGCACTGGTTCTTAGGTTGTAAATGGACATGAGCACTGCCCCCTAGAGTTGGCTACGACTGGCTTTCAAGCAAGGTTTTTTTTAACCTAAGGAATGACGGCAACAGCAAGACAGAAATATTGAGGCATCTACAAGGCTAACAGTTCTGTGTTTTCATGTTGGGTTTGTGTGGTTTCACCCCACTTTGGATCGTCTCCAAGGAGAGAGAGACACTGAAATAAATGCTGAAGATTTCAGACTGGTAGCTGTCTTTAGTCCATACAAGCATAGCAGACAAGAAAGAATACAAAAATAAAGGCCCAAACAGCCCCAGAAACTGAAGTAAATGTACAGTATCTGCTTCTCCATTTAAAACAACTGCAGTTGCATTTATGGCTGACGTAAATCTGTCCGCTTCCACCTCCTGGTGCGGCAGTGGCATGCCACATGAAATGGTGCTGCAGGCCGGTTCTGGCCTGTGGACCATAGATTGGGAACCCCTGCCTTAAAGACAAACCACTGTATTTTAATGTGATCTTTGGTGGATCAAGTCCACTCCCACAGGCTTTTGCTTTTGTTTCTTGTCTGAAATAAATGTGCTTTCCTTAAGGTTGCCCCAATTATTTGGTCTCTATAGGTTTTGCCAGAGGCCTAAAGCAGCTGCTTCACTTGTGTAGTGTGTTAGGACATAGAGTTTACGTGGACACCTCCCATTTCATCAAAAGTTCGATTGATTGATTGATTGATTTGCCCAATTTATATAGCTGCCCAATTTGAAATGACTCTGGGCGGCTCACAAAGTTAAAATCAACAACACAGTCTAAAACTCAAAACCCACAAAAATCCAATTAAAAGTTCTACAAAAATGCATTCTTTGCACACCCAGACCCACGTGCATAAATACCCACAGAGAATTCTCAAGGGAGCTTCACTAACTGGGGAACCCTGGGAGCTTCGTGGCAAAACTCCCCACTGACCAGTTCACCCCCAGCCCAAGCAATGGTGGCGTCTGATTCTGGCGCTATGAATCTGCCAAGTAGAGGTCCTAATTCCTACCTGGGCTGTACCATCGTTCACGAAAGTTTATGGCCCTAATACTTGCGTCAGCACCACGAGATGCTTTCTTGGGATGTTTTTCCTCTGCAGAACTTGGCCCCCTCCGGGTACCTCAGACAACCAGCAAACTTGAGAGGCATCGTAGAAGTTGAAATCCAAAACATCTGGAGGGTGTCAAGAAACTACCAGGAGAGGAGAGGAAGGAGGGGAGGAAGGAGGTAAAAGGCTCTTAAATGAGAGAAAACTCAGGCGGGTGGGTGGGTGGAGGAGGCATTTGCATGACTCAGTTAAAAAGCTATGGAAGGGTGAACCATGACAGTGCTCATTCTGTTATGAACAGGTGGAGAAAAGGGAACTTTATCAAGAAAAGGTGAATTGATTATATTAAAGAATTGTTTTATACGAAAGTAATACATTTCGATTTATATGTAGGTAATAAAGTTCGATTCCCAAGGACTGCAGGATGGAATGAGCTCCCAGCTCCTGCCAACCTAGCAGTCGATAAACAGGGTCCACTTCGGTGGAAAGGCACTCCGGTGTCTAGTCATGCCTGCCACATGACCACAAAAACGTCTGTAGAAGCAGACAGCGCTGCCTCTTCAGCTTTGGAAGAGATGAGCACTGAACCCTAGCGTTGGCTACGACTGGCCTTCGAGCAAGGAAAACCTTTACCTAATAAATTTATATGTATAAAGAGAAAGAAAATTTACACAGTAGATGCCAGCAAATAGACTCCAGACAGGTAGGAGAAGGCACAAATCACAACCTATGGCAGACCTTGGCAACCCGAGCTGTTTTGTCTTGCCTCTAGCCAAAGTAGCTGGGGAATCTGGGAGTTGTAGTCCAAAAATCGAACTATGCCCATGGCCAGGTCAGGGGCCTCCAGACTCGGATATTGCACGGCCGGCCATGCCCGTGGGGCCAGCCATGAAGGGTCCTCCTGGGTGTTGCCGTCTGAGCAACATCTGGAGGGGTGGGGGCCACTTGTTGACTACCCCCTTGCTTGAGGCACGGAGGGCCACACATTCTTCGGTGGCCACAAGCGCATGTCCCCTGCTTCCCGCCAGAGGGCGGTCTAAGCGAACCATTGCTTAGACTGGGAAGAAGGCAGAAGAAGTGGAAGGGCAGGAGAAGGATGGCAGGAGGAGCCGCCTTCACCTCCACAGGGATCACGCAGTGGAACTGGTGGAAGCCAGATTTCCTCCCTCCCGTGAGCTGCAAACGCAGACCTGCCTCCCTGCCACACACACACACACACTGAAAGGAGAGAGAGAGAGAGCATCCATGGAAGGGGGGCAGAGCATCGTCTGGCGCATCAGAGGAACCCTGGCAACAGCTGCATCCTCTGCTCTCCATCCTGATTGGCGCACAGAGGCTGCGCTGACCCGATTGGCGCTCTGGGTTTCTAGCTAATAATGGACTTTTTTGGGGGGCTCAAACGCTAGAAGATGAACTTCACTATGAGAGAAGGGAAGCGGAAGCGTAGGCTGGAGTGGTGGATGCCCAATGGGGTGTCACAGAAGCAATGCCATGGTTTGCTCATGTGTCATGTGCTGCAGGGCCGGCCTGCCCGCCTTGCTTGCCAGAGAGGAGATCTTCCCAAGATTGGGGGGGGGGGGAAGGCATGTTTAGTCCCGAAATGAGATCCTGTGTAGGGGAATGGCTAGAGAAGGGATTCCCAATTTTTTAATGCCGTGGGCCTGACCATGCCCCCCCCCCGATAGCTGAGTGGGTCGGTCACATGCCCCCCATAAATGCTGCTGTAAAATGCATCCATGGCTGATGTAAATGTGGGTGCGTTTGCGTGGGTGTGTTTTGTGGCTGTTGTGGACACATCTGCTTCCGGTGCTGCGGGCTGGGTCCGGCCCACAGGTTAGAGTTTGCAAGTGGTTCCCAGGTGAGCCAGTTTCTCTGTCCCAAGGAAGGGCAAAAGTCACTGGCTGACTGCTGGCTGGTCTCCCTCCCCCCAGTCCCACATCTCCTGGGCCACTAGCCTGCAGGGTTAAATCCCCCACTGGCACCACCCTCTGCAGAACCACAGGCTCAGCCCTGGGCACAAGGCGGGAGACATGAATAGTGTAGACATTTCCAGGTCTTGGGAAAAGTACTTTTGAGGGGAAAAGGGGATAACTCCCAAAATCCCCTAATCAACACAGCCATTGGCCATGCAGGGCTGACACTTCCCAAGTTGTGGACCCGGGGAGGGGGGGGGGGCTTTTCCAAGACCTCAGCCTGCCATTAAGTTTACATCTGGGACAGTATCCAGATATTTCATCTCCAGGTTTCCAAAGAGCGGAGGAGGCTTGTTCTACAGAGGTCAAGCCTGCCTGGGCCCTGAATAGGGGTGGAGCCCTTGGGCGGCTACCTTTGAGGATTTGAATTCCTGATATTAAATTTGAGAATTTGGATTCCTGCCATTATGTTTGGGAATTTGAATTCTTCTGGTCCACTCACCTGAAGCCACACTAAGGTGGGAAGCTGTCAACTGGGAGGCAGGGAGGGAGGGAGGGACACAGACACACACTCTCTCTCTCTCTTCTTATTCACATCTGATTTCCTTTCTCTTTCTCTAAAGCTGAGCTGGGCAACCTTCCCGTCTTCCTTTGGGCTGGCCAGAAACGCAGGGATGGCGAAGAAAGGCCCTTTGTCTCTGGGGTCTATATGGCTTTGATCCTGCAATGTGTGTGTCTGAGAGAGGAAGAAAAGCAATACTTGCTGGGCGGTGTGTCTCTGTGTGTGTGTGTGTGTTTGGATGCCCGTTCCTCCCCCTCCTCTCTCCTCCCCCCCCACCCCTCCCTCTCTCGCTTTTCACCTTTCTTTCCTCTGTGAGCTTCTCACAGAAAAGACAAGCCTTCCCTTTCTTGGCCAGTTAACCGAGCATCGCAATTTAATAGCCTGGCCATTGAAAAGTGATTGAAGTCTCTCCTTACAAAGCCAGCCTTGCTCGACAGAGAGGCCCAAAGCCAGTTCATCCGGTGCAGAGAAGGAGCTGATTAGTGCAAATGCTCTGGGAACGCTGAGGGTCACTCGAAAGCCACCCTAACCCGGTTCCACATCATGCAGCATGCTCCCTTACCGTCCACATGCTTCTGCAAGGATGCGTATTGGCATTGCAAAACAGGAGCCATTCAATGGACCTGCCTTGAAACACCTGGCTGTAGACTCAGCACTAGGTGTTATGAGACACCTATGGGTTACAGCAGGGGTGCCCAAATTGTGAGCTGTGGGTCAGGTCTGGCCCAATGCCAATTAATCCAGCTTGTGTCACCCCCATCACTCCTGGAAGCAGAAGTAAAACATGAGGGCAGTGCGGACTGGATGAATTGGTGTCAGGGGCCAGATCTGGCCCATGGGTCATAGTTTGGGCACCCCTGGTTTATATCCAATGTGCCTTCCACAGGCTTCTAGGCAATAAGTGCACATGGTTTATAAGCTATACCTTGGAGAAAAAAAAGGGCATACCCCCTGTACAAGATCAGAATGACTTTTGGAAACTGTGAAGATATAGATCTCCCAGGACATTGTATATAGCACAAGGGTGATGTTAATGATGTAACTGAAAATAATGTGGAGAAGATTATGTTTCAAGAAATGTGGTAAATGCAATATTGTTGTTTGGAGAAATATGCTACATGATCTTCACAATTTCATATATCTTTGTAATTGTCTTGTTTTGTATTTTTGTATTTTTTTTAAATACCTAATAAAAATTTAAAAAATTAAAAAAAAAGTGCACATGGTTCTTCTGCCTGCCACTTTGTCCTGGTGACATCCGCCTGGGGGTAGGAGGTGACACAGGTGTAAAGTGGCCCAGGGATGTTCCTCAGGAAAGGCTTCTCTTTTGACATCCCCTTCATCAGAGCTTACTTTTGTGGGCAAAGACTGCCAGAAGCCACACTCCCACCCAGGCCAGCGGCGCATAGATATTGGTTTTTCAAGCTCTGGTGCAGAGAGTGAGGGTTGCAAAAGGTAAAATGGAGCCCTCGGCACCCCGTTTTCTTTTAGGCTCCCCCCCCTCCCGCCCCTGAATGTGGCTCTTTGGGGAAAGAGAGCCTAAGTCGACTAGAGGTGGCCATCGGTTTTGATCCTCCTCAACCAAGCAAAATGCCAAAGAGAAGCCCAGGGGAGAGGGAGACCCAACCTTCCCAGGACCCCAGCCCAGGTGCCTGCCTCCCCATTTGCCCTCCGCAGTTCTGACGTTAGGCAAGATCCTTAGCGGGACACAACTCGGAGCATGTTGCTCCCGTGGCCGAGCGTCCCCGTGACTCCCACGCCTGCCTAGCTGGAGGGAGAGGAGAGGGAGACACGGCAACTGAGCCAGGGCTTCAGGAAGCCACTCAGCCACCTCCTGGGTTGCAAACCTTGCTGGAAGGAAAGCTCTGCTATGAAAGCCCACATGAAAACACTGCAGCCGTGAGTCTCTAGCCAGGGGGACCCAACCAGCCTCTTGCCTTTTTGTTGGGCTTACTCTCTGGTTGCCAATGCTCGGCGCTTCTAAAGTTAAACTATTCATTCAAAAGCAAGTGAACATGGTGGGGCACATGGGTAGGCGCTGCTGCTTTCCCGCTCCTGTTCCAGCCAGGCGTCCCAAGGGCCTCCTAGGAATCGAGCTGCCTAGGAGAGGAGAGAGGATGGTCACTGCCGGGGGGGGGGGGGAGCTTTCTCTCCTTGTTGAGGCCGATTCCCACGTCTTTGGCCCACGGACCAAAGATTCCCCCAAGCCAAGGGCAGCAGCTAAAGAAGCCACAGCCAGGCTCAGGAAGCGCTGGAGGGAGACGGCTCAAGCTGTCCAGTGGGGGCAAAGGGCAAACGCTTCTCCCTTGCCAGACCACAGAGGCCTGGAAAGGCAACCGCCGCCCAGGCTGGGAAGAGAGCAGGGGTGGAGGGTGGCCAAAGCAGTCGGGAGGCAGGGAGGCCGGCCAGCCGGCCTGCTTCCCAGGGGCGCTCCCCAGGGGTGTCTGGGGAGGGAGAAGGCTTTGGGTCAGGGGCTGAGCGGAGTGGCGGTGGCAGAAGTGGGCAAAGGGCAGCCCCAAGGCAGGGTCTGGAATGCCAGTCACTGTGGGTGTGGGGGATACTGGCAGGGAGCCCAGGAGTGTTACTGAATGACAGAAGCCCTCGGCTGCAGGCCATTTGTAGCCCACAAAAGTACCGTATTTGCCAGCGTATAAGACACATTGGAGTATAAGATGCACTCAGTTATTACCAAAAGAGCCCACTATAGGCCATTATATACAGTGCAAGACACACTCCATTATTCTGGTGTATTTTAGGGGGGGGGGGAGTGGGTCTTACAGGCCAGCAAATATGGTAACTCTCCTACAGGCTGGGTAGAGGCACAGGCTGGAAGGGCACACGGCCACTGGGGTAAAACACTCCTTCAGGAGACCCCTGGATGCCCTGGGCCGGGGGCATCGGGGGCGGGAGCCGCTCTTCTTTAGTGGCATCTCTTTCTACCTGTATGGCCTGCCTATCTTACAGCCCACCTTTTCTCAATTAGAGGGACACCCCAATCTGACTGCAGTAGCTTAGTGGTTAAGACACTGAACTTGACAACCATAAGGTCAGCACTTAGAGACCCAAGTGTTGCATGATGGGCTGAGCTCCCATCGACTGTCCCAGTTCCTGCCACCCTAGCAGTTTGAAAGCAAACAATTGCAAGTCGATAAATAGGTTCCACTTTGGCAGGAAAGGTAACTGTCATGAAATAAGCCCTGTTCTGAACTGCACTTTTTCATGAGCTTCTGCCCACTGAAGTACTGTATGTTTTAGCCTGTCTAAGATGGCGATTACAATGAGGGGGAGAGAGACTGGAATGTAAACAAGTGAACTGGGAGAAACGAATCCTAATGTGTACTGAACAGGTCATGCTGTAAGACCATTGGTTGGACTCCTTTAAGGGAGACGGCAAGGAGGTGGACCCAGAAGGAGGAGAGAGAACCTCTGGAAACAGCTAGCTGTGGCACAAGAACATGGCAGTGGGCCAGGGTACTTAAGAGACCGCATCACCCCAAGAACATCTGTCCGTCCATCCAGAGTGGACCGGAGAGGCTCTCTTGTGGTTCCATCAGCCAGAGGGGCCTGCCTCTCAAGCACAAGGAAGAGGACCTTCTCAGTGTCCGCTCCGGCCCAATGGAGCCTCCTGCCAGTTGAACGATGCTTCCAGACAGAGTTGCGGCCCTTTAGGAAAGGGCTGAAGACATGGCTGGCAGGGGGGGGGGGCACCACACTTGTAAACCGCCCTGAGTCACTTCGGTGAGCTAAATTTTAATAAGGGTAGAGTAACTGGCAATGGGTTCTGGAGGATTTGGAAGCCTTTCGTTGAATATGTGATGGATAAAAATAAAGGCATATTCCCTGCATCTGAGCAAGATGATTTTTGGAAAAAATAAGGAAACATTAATCTCCGGACAATGTATATATCACGAGGGTGTTTCTAAAGCAAAGAAATAGTAGAGTTAGAGAATTAAATATATTGGTTTTTGAGGTGATATGGGGAGATATAATTTACAGTTTGAAGTTTTATCATGAGGTAATAATATTTGAATGATGATACAAATGTAGTTTTGTTAATTATGGGATTTTTTTTATCTTCTGTTTTTGATTTTTCTCTATATACATTTTGGATTTATGTAATGTTTTTTTTTTCTTTCTTGTTCTATGTATTTTTCTTGATTTGTAATACTTTTTATACCTAATAAAATATAATAAAAAAAAAAAAGAAGGGTGATGGAGAAATATGAATAAAATAAATAATAGTGACCCCAGCCTGCTGGTTAATGTAGTAAATAGTCTCTCCCCCTTCTAATCTTCTAAACTTTTAATCTTTTAACTTTTTATTTTTTAATTTGTAATCTTTTAAATTTTAACGTTGGTTAGTTTTTATAGGGTCTTATAAGTATTATAATAATGTTCAAAAAATTATTACTCGTATGATTGTGATTGTCCAGTTGTGATGTGAGCCGCTCTGAGTCGGGCTAAAACCTGAGTGGGCGGCATATAAGTGCAAAAATTAAATTAAATTAAAATGTTTCACTTGTGAAGTTTCCCACGGGATAACTCACACCAACTCCAATTGGATGAGATTCCTCAGCAGGGGGAGGGGGCAAATCAAAAGGAATAAAAACCCCAAAGTGGGCCAGAGAGACAGACTCACTTGGATTTTGGACTGCCATCCTGTAGTCGGTTTAGCCAGCAAAAAAAGGGGGGGGGCCTGAGCATTTCCTGGAGAGCAGCTTGCGTTACTTTGCTTTACTTTGAAATGCTTTTCTATGTTTTACTGGACTTTGCTCTGTACTCTGTTCTGACTTCAATACATTTTTGAAACCTGGAGAGACTTGGAGTGATTACTTGGTTCGACACGACCTTATTTACCTTATTTACACTCATCAGAGGCCTGGGTTGTTCAGGCAAGGGGCTGCAGCTCAGAAACATGAAAGGGCTTACTCAAGGTTAAAGTCCCTTTCATGACAGTAACAACATTCTGTGCACTTTGATGTCTAGCCATGCCTGCCACATGACCACGGAAGTGTCTGCAGACACAGACAGTGCTGACTCTTGTGCTGTAAACAGAGATGAGCACTGAACCCTAGAGTCAGATGCGACTGGCTTTCAAGCAAGGGAGGTCTTGACCAATCTGACCCTTCCCCCCCCCCCGTGGATTTCCAGTCTTCCCCCCTCCCCATCCTTAAAGCCCTGCCTCCTGGGGAAGGAGCTGGAGAAGGGGGAGAGGAGGTGAACCTGGGTGGTGGTGGTGGTGGTGGTGGTGGTGGATTCAGGCTTTCTCCCTTTGCCTTGTGCTCTTTCTGCAACAACAACATGCACCCCTTTTCCAGGAAGAAGGGGAAGGAAAAGCAGCGAGGCAGGCAGGCAGAGCGGCTCATGGGTTGGGCCCGTGGGACCCCAAGAGCATCTCTGCTCAAGGGAGCTGTCCACGGTCCTGAGGCTTCCCCTGCCCCTTTCAGACTTGCTCCCCCCCCCCCCCAGCACATTTCTGAAGCCAAGGAGTTTTCCAAGGAGCATAGGAACATCCTGTCCCTCACAATATGGAGCGGTTGTGACCACATCATAAAGGTGGGAGGCAGACGTACCAAAGAAGTAAATGCAAGGGGTCGGATGTGGTACAGCCCTTGGTGGTTCAGGCCCAGATGGGTGGATTTCTCTACATCCTCAAGTCCAGGCCATGCATTCCAGCCAGGGGTGACTCGCCATGAATAAGGCAGCCGTTCCTCACTAGATCCCCTTCTTCCCTGATGCAGTACATTCTTCTTCTTTCATGTCCAGGTCAAACCCTGAGCTGCCAAAATGGAGTCCCCTCCTTGGCTTTGTCATTGGCCAAACTCAAGTCCTCACTGGCGCATGTTTCTGGCAGCCATTGGCAGACCAGGAATTGAGCCAAAGGATGCTGTCTCTCTCCACATCCACACAGAGTGTGGTGGTGGTGTTGTTGTCCTCCAGCAGCCCCCAGTTGAGCCTGTGGGCCTTGGGTTGAGGAACTCCAAGCCTCAGCCCATCCAGGCTCCTCCAAGCCCTGCCGGGGAGGTTGAGCTCTTCAACCCAGTCCTCTCTCCAGGATGTCCCTTTCCCAGTGAGCTCCTCCCTCCACCTCCTCCTCTGGTTTTGGTCTTGCCTGCCCTCAAGAGTGTGTGTTTCTACCATAAAGCTCTTCCTGGGTCTCAGTCAGCAGACTTGAGGCTCATCTCCATTCAGAGGATGTTGAGGGTCATTCTATGTGGTGCATTAAAGTGCATATTGGGTGTTTTAGCCCTCTTTTCCTCAAAAAGAGAGCTCAAAGTGGCTTGCCATCAATAATTAAAACCAAAACAACATGACAGGAGCATGAAAACAGGAGGAATAGAGCAGGCTGAAGGAGCCACTCGTAGGGAAACGTCCACAAAAATAAAAAATGCAGTTAAGACCCCAAAGCCTTCCTAAAAAGGAAGGTTTTCAAGGCATCATGAAGAGGAGTAAATGTCTCTCTCATGGCAAGGGGTCTATCGGAAGACGTGTGGGCTGCTTGGAGTGGATTCCGGCTCTTCCATCTACCCTGGTATTTTTATGTATCATTTATTTATTTATTATATGTATACCCCACCCTTACCCCAGGACTCATGGCAGCTTACAGTCTAAAAGAGTTAAAACACATCACTTATAATTTAAGATTTAAAATCAAGGATTAAAAGACTAAAAAGTTAAAAATTAAGTTAAAACCCACAATGGGGAGAGAGAGGTGGGGGTTATTATTCACAGGGGCCAGCCAACTGAACTCACCGCCTGGCCCACACCCCACACATGCCCTGCCAGCCAGGTCTTCACCCCCTTCCTGAAGGGCAGCAGCTCTGCCTGGAGACGCAGCTCACTTGGCAGGAGGTTCCATAGGGCCAGAGCAGACACAGAGAAGGCCCTCCTCCTTCTGGTGCTAGAGAGATGAACCACAAGAGAGCCTCTCCGGTCTGCTCTGGTGGGACGGGCAGGTGTTCTTGGGGTGACAAAGTCTCTTAAGTATCCTGGCCCACTACCACATAGGGCTTTAAAGGTGATAACTAGCATGGCACTCCTTTGGTGTTGCCCACATTGCAGGTGGCGATGATGCTAAGCTCCTCTTCTGAAGGTTATTGGGCTCCTCCTTATCATGGAAGCAAACAAAGCTAAAGTTTACACAGATTATAACCAAGGGAAAAGGTGCAGGCAGGAAAGCCACATGAAAGAGACAGTCAATCTAAGACGCTGATCCTGCAATGATGGTGGCATTCATGCACTTCCTAAATTTGTAAAAATAAAATAAAAAGGGACACACACACACAGATGCAGGCAGGCTATGAATCTGAAAGGGCTGGGGAGATTCTGCTGTTTTTTGTTGTTGTTCAGTCTCAGAGTCGATTCTGACCCTTTGCAATGACCCCATGGACCACTGTCTGCCAGGCACTCCTGTCCTGCACCATCCTCAACTCACTCACCTCTGTGCCCATTGTGTCCACAATACCATCTAGCCATCTCATTTTTGGCCGCCCCCTTCTTCTTTTGCCCTCAACCTTTCCAAGCATCAAGGCTTTCTTAAGTGAGTCTTCCCTTCTCATTTGATGTCCAAAGTACTTTAGCTTCATCTTTATTATTTGCCCTTCTAAGGAGCAGCCAGGTTTGATTTCTTCTAAGATCGACCTATTTGTTCTCCTCGCTGTCCAGGGGACTCTCAAAACTCTCCTCCAACACCACATCTCAAAGGCATCTATTCTTCTGCGCTCAGCTTTCCTAATGGTCCAGCCCTCACTAGGAAGGGGTAGAAGGGCAGCCTCCTTTTGTTTGAGAAGGAAGTGCTGGGAGCCTCTGGGTGCAGCTGACGGTCAGTCTAGAGCAGGGGTCAGCAAACGTGGCTCTCCAGGTGTTCTTAGACTTCAATTCCCAGAAGCCCAAGTCAGCACTCCTACTGATCCAGGCTTCTGGGAACTGAAGTCCTAGAACATCTGGAGGACCAAGTTTGAGGACCTATGGTCTAGATCAGCCCTATGCTCAATCAAGTTCTTCATCATGGTCTCTGTGAATCCACAGGAATGGTTTTGCCATGCGTACACGCAGTAAACCCATTCCTGTAGGTTCACAGAAGACCATGAAGAGGAACAGTTACAGGTCAGCAACCTGTCAGTCTAGAACAGGGGTCAGCAAACAGCTCTCCAGGTGTTCTTGGACTTCAATTCCCAAAAGCTGATGTCAGTACACCTACTGCTCAGGGCTTCTGGGATTTGAAGTCCAAGACCATCTGGAGAGCTCAATTGTCTGAACCCTGGTCTAGAAGGTAAGGATAATGGGCTGCTCATAGTCCGCATGCCAACAACAATTTATACTCATAGGAATTATGCAAAACAGAAATGCATAATATCGTTGCTGAGGCCACAGAGCCGCTCCACATCTGTAGCCAACTGATCTACCTCTTCCCTCAATGCAACAGGTCAGTTCTGAGAGGGCAGTGGAGAAAGTAGCCCAACTTGGTCTTGGATCGGGCTCCAGATGTTTAAGGTGCAACAGAAGGGGGCAAAAGAAGGCATACTTAAGGGCCAGGTCTTGAAATGTGGGCTTTGGCCAGTACCAGCTGTGGGTGGGCAGCACTGGTGCTACTGGCCAATGGGAGGGCTGAAATGGCTGGCACTGTGGTTGTCAGGTGACCAAAGTGACCAATGGTTTTGCTTCTGACCCTATAAAGCAGGGGTGCCCAAACTTTTTGGGCCATGAGCCAGTCATGTGGTTCAGTGGGCCAGTCACGTGGTTCCTCCCACCGGAAGCAGAAGTCAGACACGCCTTGCAATCTGTTTTACAGCAGGATGAGAGAGATTTTAGCCTCCCATTTTATCTCCTTAAACCAAGGATGCCCAAACTATGGCTCACAGGCCAGATCCAGCCCCCGAAACCAGTTCATCCAGCCTGCGCGCCACCCTCGTCACTCCTGGAAGCAGAAGTAAAACGTGCCCTTGCATGCACATTTCACTTCCGCTTCTGAGAGCGATGAGGGTGGCACAGGCTGGATGGTCTGGTCTTGGGGGCTGGATCCGGCCTGTGGGCCACAGTTTGGACATCCCTGCTATAAAACGTAGGACTTTGGCCTTCAGTCCTCCTCCTCACTTCTGGCCAACCTCTCAGGTGCCAACGTCTCCTTGCTAGTCTCCCTCCTCATGGCACAGTCTCTGGGACAGCCCAGCCTTGCCCCTCCAAATAAGAAACATCTGGCAGTGGTTTAACTTTTAAAAAAAGTTTTATTTTTATTACCGTCATCATAATTAATATTATTATTATTTCAAGGTCTTAATTTTTTTCGCATTTTTAAACTCGTTTGTCAAAAAAGGCTGGGGGGAAAGTACAAAATAAAGGTCAGTCGAATCACAGCAAAGGTTTAGAAATCACAGAAAGTGACGGTGGTGAATGGGGTCGGGGGGGTCGGGTCAGGGGGCAAAGCTAACCCAGGCAATACACAGACAAAGACATACCCAACAACCCAACACACACAATTCATTGAGGAACACTTGAGGATTCATCTTCTTGCGTATAATTATCATTACCGTCCTCATTATGGTTGTTATTTTCATCTTCATTATTAATATTATTATTATTATCATCGTCATCGGTTTCTTTCCCTGTACAAAATACATCAAAGCATGCTATGAAGTTTAGCGGGGAGGAAACAGAACCATTACAAGAAATGAGATTTGTACACTAGAGAATGGCTCCAGGGCCCTCCTCTTCTCTTTCCGTCCTCTCTGGCGGCTCCTTCTTCCCTGGCTTCATGTCAGGTTGTTCTGCAGGCAGTTGACGTCGGAGTCGTCCAGGTCCCCCTTGCCGTGCTCAAGCTTGGGTGACATGGAGTTCTGGATATTGAAGGACTCTTCTTCTTTGAGGCAGGATTTCAAGGGGTCTTGAAGCTTGTGGAGGGCATTGGGGTCCTCCTGCACAGGGTGGATGGGAAAGGTTGGTTGTGGGAGAGACAGGAAACGTGAGCCCTGCAGCCATGACTGGGAAGGAGACTGTCTACCTAACGAGGGCATCTCTCATTAGCCCTGCGCAGACGGAGGGTATCTGGCCTCTTTTCCTTACTTCTTCCTGACTGGGCCATTGTTTTAATCCAAGCTTCTCACGGACACCTCTACTATGTGGATGAAAATGTAGAAGCCCTTGGATCTCATCTTGGAGCAAACAGGGTTTACTGGAGACTTCACCATGGGGGGGGGGGGGGCTGGACGGTGGAAGGCTCCGAAGAGGAACAGGTGGCGAAAGCTTCTCTGACTCATTCAGCTGTACCACTAATGCATCACTTTCAAGCGGGGGGGGGGGAGATGCATGGAACCACCTATTGCCCTGGAATAATGCCAAAACAGTGCCTCCCAAATCAACTGGCCAAAGAGAAGGATGACTAGCTGGAGTAGGGCTAACCTTGCCTTGGATGTTGGGCATAGGGAGGGGTAAGACGACCCCCCCCCCCCCGGGCCCACTGAACTCTTCTGACTTGAGAAGCCAACCAAGTTAGGGATGGGATGGGATGGGAGGCCCCCAGGGGGTCTCCAGGCCAGGTGAGGAGACCATCGTCCTGATCCACTGGAGAGCCAATCCGGGTCAGTGTGGACTAGAAGGAGGACCCGCCGTCAGACCCCACCTGTGGCTGTTCCTTAATTTCTTGCCTTAGGACAGCTCAAAGAGCTTCTCTTCCAAATGGCCCACAGCCGACCCGGGCGCCCCTTGAGAATAAGGGGGTGAGGAGAGAGAATTCGCATTCGGAATCCAACACACCTCCGGTTTTTTTTCCCAAGGCATGGCAAAACAAGCCCCACACTCTGCTTTTGGGATCTTCACCGTGACTTTAAGCCAAGGAAAGCTTTGTTTTCTGAAGGGGAAGAGGGTGAGGGGGGTGATTTAGACGGGGCTTGTTTTAGCAGCTCCGAGTTGGCTTTAAATAAAAAATGAAGTTAGCTTTTAAAAAAAAACCCCAAGTCTGCTTCCACTGTTTGGGGGGTTCCTGCTTTTCACTCGGATCCAGCTGACTGGACTGGCTGAAGGGTCTTCTCCTGCAGAGCGCTTTGGGGCTGCCGCTCTCCTGGCTGAAGGAAGCAGGAGCCCAGCAAGGGGACAGGTCTAGGCTCTGGGTTTATGACTGTTTTACAGCAGCGCTTATGACCGGGGGGGGGGGGGGAACGACACGAGGGGACAGGATGGGACCCCCATCCCAGCCCTCTCAGCTGTCTCGGGGGGGGGGGGATGGCCCTGGAAACTGTTGAGAACCCCTGATTTAAGCAATAGAAGTGAAATGAAAGGACCAAGCAGCCCCTCCTCGTGAGGTTCTCCCAGCTCAAACTCCTGGCTTGTGGGAAGAGCCATCCATGCCCTGGAGCGCCAGTGATTTCTGCACATGCTTCCTTCCTTTCCCCCCCAGCCCCATTTCATGGCCTAGTGGGCCGCTCTGGGAGGAGGGAGGTGCCAGAGGTGTAGTGGCATCTCCCCCAAATTCAGCCCACAACCCCCCTCTCCCAAAGAAACCCCCTCACCTGCCCTGCTTAAGGCCAGAGAGGTGTGTTTGGTCACAGACAGGTGGAAAGATGGATGGACAGACAGACAGACAGACACCATGGCAGACCAGACAAGCAGGGCTGAGCCCTTACGAGGAGGGGGCCGTGGGGGTGGGAGGGGAGGAAACATGGCGGGGGAGGATGCCCACGGATCAGGCCAGCCCAAAGCAAGAGGAGTGCGGAGGGGACTCAGGTGCAAGGCAGGGGTGGAGGCGGCCGTGGGTGGCCAACCAGGAGGGAAGGCCAAGCTGCGCCTTTCTCTCTTCATCCGTCCTCTTCCTCTCCACACTTTCCTCCACTGAAACCAAGGCCTCAAAGAAACGTGCCTCTTCTCTCCCACCCCTCACTTTATTCTCAGCACAGCCCTGTGAGGTAGGCCAGTCGGAGAGCGCCCTGGGAGGCCAGCTCAGGGTCAACAGACTGGGCTTCATGGCTCTGATCTCCCAGGTGCCAGTCTTCCTCCCCATGGCCTCTTTCCTCTCCCTTGGCCTCCTGCCAGCCTTTCTCCCCCATCCATGGGGCAGGATCTGAACCAGTCCAAGCGCAAAGGGCTTCTGGGGGTGGAGCTGGGGGCAGGGGGGGTGTCTATTGCCCCTTCCTCATGCTCTATGACTGCCTGTCAGCCACGGGCCCACCCGGGCTGAGGGTTGGGTGAAGGGAAGGGAGGCTTCCTGTTGCCTAGCAACCACCTAGGCCCAGGATGGCAGTGAACCTTGGCACTCCAGCTGTTCTTGGACTTCAATCCCCAGAAGTCCAGCAGGAGGAGTGCTGACTTGGGCTTCTGGGAAATGAAGTCCAAGAACTCCTGGAGTCTGCCACGGTTGGCCATCATAGGCCTAGGCCCTGGCCCCTGCCTAGGCCAGCTCTTCTGAGCCCAAAGGCAGGCCTAAGGGGGAGCCAGTGGGGGGAGGGGGGTACAAGGTGTTTAAGCCCAACTTCCCATGTGGGTCAAGGCCGGGGGAGGGGGGGTCAGCCATGCACCTCAACCTGCTGTATCTTTGGCCCTTTCACTTGGCTGTTCTGGGCCTGACCTACATGCAAGATGGAAAAGGGTCAAGCAAGGAAGGGGACTAGAAGCGCTGCCAGGTCTCCATCAGGAGCATCAAGGATGACCACTGGATGGTCATCGTCCCCTCCAGGGGAGGGAACTAAGGGCAGAAGGGCTGGTCCTGGCCTGGAAAAGAGACCTCTCTCTTGCATGGGCCATGGCCTGGACACTGAATGGAGAGAGGGCTCCTTTGGGAGGAGGCCATCGCCCCATCCTTCTTTAAGCCTCCTCCACCCTTCCTGCAGCCTACAGTGGGTTCTCTCTAGCCCATATTTTGACATTTTAAAGGGGGGGGGGATCGAGGTTTAGACACCAGGTGGGCTTCCACAGGCTTGGAACCGGACCCCAGAAGACCCTTCCTTCTTCCATTCCCCATCCCAAGCCTGATGGCTCCACACCTCTGGTTTCCATTTGGCCATTACTTGGGGTTGGGAATGTGCCCCCCCCCTCCCAGCTTCTCACCGGTGAGAGCATGCCTGAGCATGGCCTGAGCATGCCATGGAGCCGGGGGGAGGGGGGAATGTTTGGGAAGGGGGGATGATTGGGGTGGGTGGGTTGTTCCCAGCTGGCGGCATGCAGAAGGGGGAGATGTGAAGAAGACAAGTTACCTGACAGATAATGTTATCATAGTAAGCCAATGCACGGGCATGAGGGAAGAGGTTACATGGGGTGTCGCAAAATTTCCTTACATTTGGGTGGGAGCCCTCGGCTATGGTGGACAGCGAGAAGTTGTCGTTGTGGAGTTCGGAAGGAGTGCGGTATCTGTCGGGAAGCGAAAGGGAGAAAACGGGGAGAAAGCAAGAGAGAAAACTCAAAGGAAAGGCCTGGCCGGAGAGAGGAGAACCCTCGTCCAAGCCATTCCTCTGCAGGGCCAGAAAGCAGAACATGGCAGGTCACATGCAAGCTATCGTCTCTGGACAGGAATTGTACACATTGTAGGCCAAAGTGAAGGTAAAGCAAAGGAGCAACACAAGGCGATACTTATGAAAAGGCCCCAGTGAGTCATTAGAACCGCCTGGCTTTTAAGGGGCAGGCAGAGTCGTAGGAACAAATGGTTACTCCTGAGAGTAACTTTCCACAGCCTTCCAGCCAGGGAAACCAGGGGTGGCTCGTTTTTGAACCCCAGCCCCACCCAGCGCTCAGACCATCGGACGTAAGCAGAAGACAAGAGTGCCTCTGACCAACGGCAAAGTGCCTTTCCGCCATTGACAAACACTTCTGTTCCATTCAAGACGAAGCTTCCATAGATAATTTTGCTGAGCACTGAGCCTTTTATGGGGAGGGGAGACTTTCTATTTTAACCTTTCTGTCTAAACACAGTACATAATTCATGCTCTCTTTCAACTCCGTTCTATTACGTTTGTAGTTGATTTCAATTCACTTTGGAAAGAATGGAATGGCAATACTATTTTTCTAACTTTATTGGAAGAACACAGGGGATTAATGATTGATTATTCATTATGGTGGACAATGATCAAGGGTTGGGGCTCCCTTTAACAATGCAGGCATTAAATACACATGCAGAAGACATCGGAAGGTCACACATTTGTGGTTTTTCCGACTACAGCAACTCTTAGAATGTGCAAAGCCTCATGGCCATTTCTGCTTGCATGGAGAAGGACCCTCATAAGGGCAGGGGCCCTGACTGGATGATTCCAGTGGATCCCAAAACAAGCCCAGAAGGGGACTTTCCCGATCTTGAATCCTGCTGGATCTTCTTGGCCTTCTCCAGGTTTTTGCCTCCTGCAGCCATTTCCGGGGGGAGGGGGGGAGTACAATGGGTTAACACAGGGGTGCCCAAACTATGGCCCATGGTCTGGAACCGGCCCCCGATGCCAATTCATCTGGCTTGTGCTGCCCTTGTCACTCCCGGAAGTGGAAGTAACTTCTGCTTCCGAGAGCAACGAGGACAGCACAAGCCGCATGAATTGGCATCGGGGGCCGGTTCTGGACCACAGGCCATAGTTTGGGCACCCCTGCTTTATGGAGAGAAAATGGCAGGCGAAAATCTATCTCATCCTGTTGCAAAACAGATTGCAAGGCACATTTTACTTCCCTTTCTGGTGGGAGGAACCACGTGACTGGCCTACTGAACTGGCCTACTCTGTCTCTGTGTGTCTGTGTGACAATTTGAGCATCCCTCCTGGGTGAAAGGAAGAAAATGATTGCCCTGACTTATTCTCCCTCCTCTCTTTCTTATTTACAACACACACACACACACACACACACACACACACACACACACACACACACACACACACCCCAACTATGGCGACTATGGAGAGCAACCTTTGGTGCTGCCCTCAACTGGAGGGGGGGGAGGTCAGTGCTTCTGGCATGTCTCTTAGGAAAGAGGAGAAGCCAAAGGGCCGCTGGATGAACTGGAAACTGCTCCCCACCCCCCAATGTTGTATTCAGGCTGAAAAGGCCCCCAGCCAAGTTGGCCAGCCTGTCTGGGGCAATCCTTGGAGTTGTTCTCCAAAGCAAGGCTACCCATCCTGGGCTCCCACCATAGTCGTGCCATTGAGATGCTGTTGCTCCCTTTCACTCTCCCACCTCCCCTACGGATGAGTTTAGCACACTGGATCCCTGGAATCCTCCCCTTCCGAGACCCTCCCTCCCTCCCTGTCTGCCCCCCCCCCGCCCTGGGAGGACAATACGTGCCATCTGCTGTTGCCAGGCTAAGGCGCTCTCACGCTGAGCAGCAGCTGCCAAGGTCTCCCTCCACCCGCAAAGCCCTTCGAGGGGCCCCACCAAGGAGGGGGCCCATTGTGGCTGTGCACTCGGGCAAAAGGGACCCCCCCTCATTTGCATTTGTTAGGCGCTCCCAGAAGAAAAGGAAGTGCAGTCTATGTGTTGACATGCCAGCGGCTCCCATGACCCCTGCAGAACGGATGGGGAAGGGAGGCCACAGATATTCCCAGGCTAGCCCCCCACCCCACCCCTCTCTTTGCATGGGGCAGGGGTCTCTCTTCTCAGAAACCCACTTCCACCCCCCAACAGCAATAAACTTTGGCACAAAGCATCCTTGCAGATCTGATAAGAATTCCCCCACATTCCCTCGTTCAAGTCATTAACGAAAATGTTCAAGAGCATCAGGGTCCTTGTGGTACCCCACTTGTCATCACTCCCAGCTTGAGAAGGAGACATTAATAAGAACTCTCCAAGTACAATTCTGTAACCATGTATCCATCTGACAAATGTTCTATCCTGGCCACACCCAACTAGATTGCTCATCAGAATATCGTGGGGCAAATTGTCAAAGGCTTTGCTGAAGTCAAGATATATTACATCAACAGCATCCCCACTGTCCACTATGGAAGTTACCAGACTGAAAAATGAAACCAGGTAAGTCTGGTAGGATTAATTGCTGACAAATTGATGTGGGCCTCTAGTTGTTACTGCACTGTTTTCTAGCTGCATGCAGTGACCACTTTATAATCTGGCATCAACATCAAGCTGACTGGTCTGTAGTTCCCCAGTTATTTCTTTTTGCCCCTTTTGAAGATAGGGACAAAGGTAAAAGGCTGCTGGTGAGCGACAGACGGCAGATTCACTCCATGTCCATGCAGAAGCATTGTGCAAAGAGTTGCTGTGTCTGTTGCAGCAAACGGGGGTGCAGAAGTTATTTCCTTTTTCTAGCTGCAGATGTGTTAGAGTCAGAGTCCCAAAGGGTAACTTTTGCAGAATCCGCAAGGGTGATTGCGTTGGGAACCATCTTGCCAACGCAATATGGGAATCGAAAGCTGCCCCGCTGAGACAGAGACACGGGGAATCCTTGTTCCTTGGAGGCCACGAAGGGGCAAACCCCACTGGGAAGACTGGAATGTTCAGATTTGTGTTAAACCATGAGCTGACCCAGGTCTCTGCCTAAAAGGGACGGACTCTGCATCCAAAGGGGAAGCAGGTAACCTGGTGGAACCAGGAGGAAAGGAAAAGGATCCCCTCTTTTCACACAAAGCGGTGGAATTAATCTACTGGTGGAATTCCTTAATGCAACAGGCGGACTGACAGCCAGCAGGCCAGCCCTGCTCAATGGCTTTGAGAGCAGGATTAGAGCCCAAGCTTGCTTGACAATTGCGACAGCTGTGAACGCCAACAGCTGAAGCTGCTCCAGGGAGAACTCGGCCTCTGCCAGCAGTCCCAGCTGGCCACGGAAAGAGCAGAAATCCCCACCAGGCTGTTTCAGTTGGGTAAAGCAGGGCTTCCCAAACTATGGCCCATGGGCCAGAGCTGGCCCCCAATGCCAATTCATCTGGCCCACACCACCCTTGTTGCTCCCAGAAGTGGAAGCAAAATGTGCAGGATGGGCGCATTTTACTTCCGCTTCTGGGAGCAGCGAGGGTGGTGTGGGCTGGATGAATTAGCATTGTGGGCCACATCCAGCCTATGGGGCATAGTTTGGGCACCCCTAGTGTAAAGCAAACCCAATGTGTGGCCCAGGCTCCAAGCTTTCTTTTTGGGAGAAGGAAGCCGGAGGGAGGGAAGCTGAAGGCAGGGGCTGAACCCACGTGGTAGGGGTCGTGTGTGTGTGCGTGTGTGTGTGTGTGTGTTTAACCAAGCAACTTCTGTTTATGTAATCTTTAGGAAAGATGATGTTGCATAATGTTCTCTGGTTCTGCTCATGAAGAGGAGAGACCAGGAGCTCCGCTGAGCACAGAGAGAGGGGCCCAGTGCCACCCCAGGTTTCATTTCACCCGGAGGATGTTCCAGGGCATTGCTTGAGGCTCTGGAGTCTGCACTGAGAGCCATAACGGTTGCGGATTAGATTCTAGTACAACACGGAGCTTCTTGCAAAGATGGGTCCCCCCACCCACCCACCGACTGTTCTGCAGGCTTTTTGCCAAAGGACCCCCCCCCCAGCCCCCGCCACTGAGTTCTAGCCCTCTGGCTTTCACCAGTTTCCCTCAAGGAATTTCCCTGTCTCCTAATGCTTCCCTGGCTTTACTGGCTGTGGGTACAAAGTATCACCCTAGAACAGTGATGGCGAATCTTGACACTCCAGGTGTTCTCAGACTTCAATTCCCAGAAGCCCAAGTCCCCGTGAATCCACACAAATGGGGTTTTCTGCACGTAACCATTCGTGTGGATTCACAGAGACTTGGGCTTCTGGGAATTGAAGTCCAATAACAGCTGGAGTACTAAAGGTTCACCACCACTGCCCTAGAGTTGGGGTGCCCAAACTTTTTGGGCCATGGACCGGTCACATGGTTCAGTGGGCCAGCCACGTGGTTCCTCCCACCAGAGGCGGAAGTAAAACACACCTTGCAATCTGTTTTGCAACAGGATGTGATAGATTTTAGGCTGCCCTTTTCTCTGCTTAAACCAAGGGTGCCCAAACTATGGCCCACAGGCCAGATCTGGAGCCCCAACATAATTCATCCAGCCCATGATGCCATTGGTGCACAGGCACATTATACTTCCACTTCTGGGAGCGATGAGGGCGGTGTGGGCTGGATGAATTGGCATCGGGGACCAGATCGGGCCGACGGGCCGTAGTTTGGCCACCCTGCCCTAAAGACTCAACGAGACTCATCTCATCCTGCTCTATATATCAGGCAGAAGACAGAAAATCGATGTAGGGCCTGGGTCAGGTCCTCCCACCAGTGGACTGAGTGGCCTGGGGTGGGGCCCTACTCTGGCTGGGGAATATTTCCAAACCAGGCGGAGCAAAGCCTTCCTGGATAATTACAGATGGCACTTTGCAAAACAGTAATTAACTGCTCATTAGGGATCTGGCATGGCTGAGCTCAGGAGGAGAGAGGAGAGGAGCCCCTGCCCTGGAATGCAGCAAGAGCTTTGCCTGGTGCTGACAGCCCTGCAGCGACCTCCCCCCCCTCCCTCCTGGCCATGCTATCCAGATGCTCTCAGGGTTATATGGGGTTATACGGCTGGCTGGCTGGCTGGCGGGCCGGTGGAAGATCACACTCTGGCCTTCCTAGCATCGCACAGGATGGCTGGGCTATCCATCTGTCCCTCCTTTCATCCACAGCTCTCTACCTAGGAAAGGGGGAAATGAAATCAACTGCGATTGATGCGGCCTCTTGGCTCCCAAGAGATCTGGGTCCCGGAGAAAGACTTTTCTTTTGAGCCACCATCGGGCATACCCTGGTAACCGCAACCTTGTGTTGCCGGCTCATCTTTCTCACACTAGATCAGGCGAAAAGAACTACAGAAGGAACTCACCCAAGTGTGCCCTCCTTTTGACAGCTTCGTGTCTGGCCTAGACACGGAAGAAGAAGAAGTTCTCTCCCCCACCCGCTGTGCCAGGAGGGCAGCGCAAAAGACAGGAGATGGAAAAGCAATCGGTCATAGGAGGAAAAACTCCCAGGACACTTGTGGATGAAAGCCACGCTCTGGTCAACACAAGGTCCTTTTGACTTGCAGGTAGGAGGCCCAGGGAGCACAAGAAGAACCAGAGTGCAATTCCAGGTGCAATTCAAGGTGCTGGTCATGACCTTTAAAGCCCCACATGGTAGTGGGCCAGGATACTTAAGAGACCACATCACCCCCAAGAACATGTGCCCGTCCCACCAGAGCAGACCAGAGAGGCTCTCTAGTTGTTCCATTGGCCAGAGAGGCACACCTCTCTAGCACCAGGAGGAGGAGGGCCTTCTCCGTGTCCGCTCCAGCCCTATGGAACCTCCTGCCAATGGAGCTGCGTCTCCAGAGGGAGTTGCTGTCCTTTAGGAAAGAACTGAAAACCTGGCTGGCAGGACAGGTGTGGGGCACCGGTGGAGGGGTGACCCCCGTCTGCTGGCTTATATAAATAATTAAGACTTCTCTCTCTCTTTTAATGGATGGGGGTGTGTGGTAAATTATTTTGACTTTTTAATGTGGTGTTAAAGGTTTTTTTTTTTAGTTAGATCTGATATTGTTTTTAACTGTTGTTAGCCACCCGGCAATAGAAAATTGATTAAATAAATAATAAATAAATGAAAAAGTTACCTATTGGGACTGCTAAGCAATGTTAATTCCTCACTGGCCACAACGGCTGCAGGATCCTTGCAATGGTGGCCCCTTCTCTCACCCGCTAAAAAGGAACTTTTGTGTCCTTGAGAAGGAGCTACAACACTGCAGGCATGGGCACAAGAGGGGCCCAGGTTTGGGTTTTGCCCCCATGGCATTGTTGACGCAAGGGGCACAAAGCTGACCAGGTTGAGGAGGGCGGAGGGCAGGGGGTGCCTGGCCTGGGATGGTCCGTGGCGGCGCAAAGGGCCGGAATCGACTGTGCCACTGAACAACCACCACCAGAATGGAGGAGGGAGACTTGGGCCCAGACATACCTGCGGAGCGGTATGAATGGGACAGAAACGTGGAGAGACTGGATTGTATCCACAGGTGTCCAGAGAGGGAGGGAGGAAGAGCACAGGAAGGGGTGCCGATGGTATAGGGATGCCACCCCCCCACCCCCACCCAAATTGAAAACAGGGAGCCTCTGCCCCCCCCCCTAAATGCCCTTTAGTTCTCTGGGGTCAAGAGTTCTGGAGGGATGCCATTGAAGTTCTGTTGGCCTTCTCTCCCCCCCCCCCTCCAGAAGCCTCCCTCTCGGGACCCCCTGTGGTACTAAGCAGGGTATTTGGATGGAGAACTGCCAGGGACCTCCTGGGGATGCATTAGGACAGGATCCTCCTTCCCTGGGGGAGCCGCAGCTGTCAGTCAACATTGACAGTCTGGGTCTAGCTCAGGGGTGACCAAACGTTTTAGGCCACGGGCCGGTCATGTGGTTTAGGGAGCTGGTCACTATGGCCTGGGGGCCACATCTGGCCCCTGATGCCAATTCATCTGGCCCACAAAGCCCTTGTTGCTCCTGCTCCGTACGGGCATGTTTTACTTCCGTTTCCAGGAGCACCAAGGGCTTCATGGGCCTGATGAATTGGCATCGGGGGCCACATCTGGCCCCTAGGCCATAGTTTGGGCACTCCTGGTCTAGCTGGACCAAGGGGTCTCCTCTGTGTAAGGAGCTTCCTCTGACCTGCCTCTGCTTTAATGAGGTTCCTCTGGGAAGGAATTGTTTCTTGAGGAGGGAGTGGTCTGTCCGTCCGTCCATCTGTCCTTCTTCCTTGGCCTCAATGTCTTCCGAATGGGAACCCCACCCAAGGAAGCAGGAAGCCCCCTCCCCCTCCCCTCTCTGGAGAATCCCTCTCGTATTTTAAGGAATAAACCAGAGGGAAGAGGCCCAAATTGCACTTGCCTTCTACAGCGACCGCATGGAGCCCTGTTTAAGTATGCTCTCTCGGCACACCTTCTGGCCCTTGCTGCTCCCCCCCCCCGCACCAGCCACACAGGGTCTCATCCTTTCAGAAGGGCCGGATGTCCCGCTTGGGCATCTAAGACTGAACGCCTCTGCCCAGGGGTGGTGGTCTGGCTCCCCCTCCCAGATCTGCCACTCCATTTCACCTCCTCCTCCTCCTCCTCCTCCTCCCGACTCTCTGGTGACAACCGGGGAAATTTACAGCCTCGCAGGGGAAGGCGAGCGGCCGCCAGGCAGGCAGGCAGGCAGGGCTTGTGTGAGTAGGGCTGACTCCTGCCCACCCGCTGCCTCTCCTGGGCACAAGACCATGATGCCCCGTAAATCACGCACGAGAGGCCTCCCCCATCAAAGCAAAGGACTCAATGGGAGCCGGATGGAGGGCTGAGCAACGCCAGCGCCGGCCTGGAAAGTCCTGCTTCCGAACCTTATTGGGAAAGAGCCGTGACTCCTTCCCAGGCCAGATCCAAAGTCCCTTGCGACCTCTTGCAGGGTGGGGTGGGGTCCCTCAAGATGGAGAAGAAGAGGGCAGGAGACTGGGGGGGGCAGGGGGGGTGTTTCCCATGCAAAACAGTCTAACTGAGAAAAAAAGGGTGGTTCACTGTTTGTGTTTACTTTAATATTGTTGCTTGTAAAACTCTTTTCATGTGTTGTTTGCCGCCCAGAGTAGCAGAATAGCCCGGATGGGTAAGAGGTAAATAAAGGGAAAGGAAGGAAGGAAGGAAGGAAGGCTAGACGTTTACTGGGAAACATCACAAGGTTTCACCAGGAACATATAACTTTGCCCCTTGGCAGCCTTTAAGTGCCTTTTGTGGGAGGAAATTCCGCTGCCCCCCCACTCCACCCTGCACCCCCCCTCCCTTCCCGACCCCCCCCCCCCCCGGGGCACTCACTTGGTCTTGCGTAGCTTGTTGTTCTCAGTTTTGAGCAGGTAGAGCTTCTTGGCAAAGAAGACGGTCATCATGAAGAGGAGGAGGACCACCAAGGCGGCTGAGCCCACAGCCACGCACATCACCTGGAAGTCCGTGATGATGGACTCGCACCGCATCCCTTTGTGCCAGATGTAGTCCTGGGTGTTGCACCTGCATCTCGAACACAAAGCAGGCCCCACGTCAACCCCGGGGGAAGCTGCACTGCACCCTGGCTCTGGCCACGACAGAGGAACCTCCAGCTGTGAAGGCAGTGGACCTCAGGATCTCAGGATAAGTGGGGGTGGGTGTCACCTGCTTGCATTTTACCTCCTGGACACAAGCCATTAGCTGTTGTCAGTAGCAGACACTTCCTGTCCTTTATTCCAGCTTTCCCTACCACAGCCCTGTGAGTGATTAAGCCACTGTCCTGCAGCCAAAAGGTTGTGAGCTCGGTCCTGACCAGGAATCAAGGGTGACTCAGCCTCTTCCATCTTTTCAAGGGTGTTAAAATGAATCCCCTGCATTTTGGGGGGTGGGATGGGGAATGCTTATTGACATGTTAACCGCCCAGAGCGTGCACTCAGCAGTTCTATGGGGTGCTGCGTCAGTGTCTTTTCTTTTCCAAGCTCTGATCTTTGAGGGCTTCCTGGGGATTAACGTCCAAAAGAAGAACGTCTTCCAAGCTCTGGGTTTTCAACGTCCTGCCACTGTGTGGACCTCGGCCAGCTTATTGCAGGGGTGCTGAAATTATGACCTGCAAGCTGGATCCAGCCCTTGTCACCAATTCATCTGGCCTGCGCTGGCCTTGTCATTCTTGGCATCGGGGGCCAGATCTGGCTTGCAGGCCATAGTTTGGGCACCCCTGAAATAAACTGGCTCAGGTCCACAGTGGCAGGCACGTTTTACTTCTGCTTCCAGGAGTGACAAGGGCAGCATGGGATGGATGAATTGGCACTGAAGGCCAGATCCGGCCAGGGAGGCATAGTTTGAGCACCCCTGGCTTAAGCAGAGAAAACGTTAGCCTAAAATCTATCCCATCCTGTTGCAAAACAGATTGCAAGGCACGTTTTATTTCCGCTTCTGGTGGGAGGAACCACGTGACCGGCCCGTGGCCCGAAAAGTTTGGGCACCCCTGGCTTATGGGGTTGCAGGTAGACTCAAGCCCAGGCAAGACTCAAATGTTGGAGCAGGGGGTGGGGGTGGTTTGGAGGCGCAAGGGAATCAGGCAATGGAAGGCACAGATACCCCCACAAGCACCCATTCTGGGTCAGCCGTGCCTTCCTTCCAAGGGCCACAGTGGAGGCTTCTGCCCTTTAGGAAAGAGAAGGTTTGAGGCCAGGCCGGGGTTTCTCCACTGGGCTCTGCCGGCCACAGGTTGGGGGTGGGGTGGGGTGGGGTGGGTGGGGGTGGGGTGGGGTGGGGTGAGGGTTCGAGGGGGTCCCTGACCTCTGCTGGGTCTTTGGGTTGGCCACATCGGCCTCTTACAAGGGGGGGGGGGACGACAACCACATGCTCTTTGCACGCAGAGCCTGCAGGTGTTCCTCAAGGGCAAGTCTGCCTTCTAGAAGTGAACCCATAAACAGCGCAGTGCTCCTGCGCCCCCCCCCCTCACATGCCAGAACTGATTAACGATTGCTTGGGAGGGGGCACACACCACAGGGGCCTCACAAGCTCTTCCCTTACCTAATTCCCACTCCACTGAGCAGGCAGGGAAGCACCAGGGAACATGCCCCAGGCAGACACGTGGTGACCAAAGGGGGAATCTCCCTGCTGCTCCTGGGAGGCAGGCCTGGCGATTCATGCGCCATGTGGGCTGCAGGGGGAAGTGGCTGCCCCGCCACTGGCCAGGCCTCAGAAGACCATGAGCTGAACCGTCATTCACAGGTCCAAGGAAACCTTCCAGGTTGCCAAACCAGCAGGACAGCTGGCCGTGCCATCCGGGAGGGGGTGTGAGTCGGGTGGAGGAAGTCACCCGCTAAAAGTGGGTTTTTTTCTCCAGTCCCTGGAGCACCCCCGGTGCCCGGCACCTTCCCTTGGCCCCCTCCCAAGCCATGGAGCCGGACAAGAAAGTGGGGGGTGGGGGACACTAGAGTACGTACATGTAGGGGAACACTATGTGGCGTCAGGGGTGTGGAGACCGGTCTTACGCATGCAGTAAACCTACTGCTGCATCATCGGGCCCAGTGGCCTTTTCCCAGCAATGATCCGCCAGCTGAGCCCACCCACCCACCCACCCACCCCGCCGGAAAGCCACAAGCCCAATGGGAAGGAAAAGGCCACTTGCAGGGTCTGCCTGCTGGCCAATCCCCTCCAGTCTAGGGCTCAGACCCGGACGGACCCCAAACATGAAGGTCCGATTGGGTTATGGCTCATAGCTCTTTAGAGGACTTTTCTCTCTGGCCCTGAACGTATTGCATCCTTCCCTAAAATCACCAAGAGCTAATTATTAACCATCTACAATGTCTGTTTCTGCCCATATGCTTTGTGGTCTCTGTGAATCCACACAAATGGGTTTACTGTGCACGTACTCAGGCTGCGCAGTGAGCCCATTCATGTGGAGTCACAGGGGACCATGAAGAAGAAGAACAGTTACAGGTAAGTGCTTAGAAGTTCCCTCTCTGGGCGGTTCACAACTTAATTAACATTTTGCTCCCAATATGTTGGGGACTCATGTTACTATCTTTGAAAGGATGGGAAAGGCTGAGTCAACCTGGAATCCTAGAAGGATCAAACTCACAGCCTTTTGGCTGCAGTAGAGCAGTTTAACCACCAGGGTGCTACAAGGACAGGTTGCTTACCTGTCACTGTTGTTTTTCTCCGTGGTCCCCTGGAAATCCACATGAAAGGGTTTATTGTGCATATGTACAGTGGGCCCATTCATGTGGATTCACAGAGACCACCAAAAAAAATCCTTGCTAGAAATAGACATTGTACATAGCTAATAATTAGAACATTGCTCTGTTTGACAAGGACATAAATAGCACCAGCAATCCCACTTCTAGACCACCCCATATAAGCGCTCAGTGCCCTCTCCGGGCAGTTCATAAGTTAATTCGTGTTTTGCCCTTTTTAACATGCTGGGCCCTCATTTCACCAATCTCAGAAGGATGGAAGGCTTTGAGGCAACCTTGATCCTCTCAGGATTGATCTCACAACGTTCTGGCTGCAGTACAGCCGTTCAATCCTTGCACCACCAAGGCTCTTTCCAACAGTTCTGGGCGACCAGACGTTCATTGGACTATTAGAAATGCATCGTAATGGGATATTATATACACTAAAGCAGGGGTGCCCAAACTATGGCCCAGGGGCCGGATCTGGCCCCCGATGCCAATTCATGCAGCCCACAAAGCCCTTGTCGCTCCTGGAAGCGGAAGGACAAGGGCTTTGCGGGCTGGATGAATTGGCATCAGGGGCTGGATCCGGCCCCTGGGCCATAATGACCAGTTCCCTCCCTGAACCACGTGGCCTCCCCACGGCCTGAGAAGTTTGGCCACCCTTGCACGGAAGCGTGAAGCTGAAGGATGAAGGAGCTTTGCCGCTAGACCCGGCTCTGCCACAGCAACGGCCCCAAGACCTGCTCAGCCACCCAACGTTGCTCAGGTTTAGAAGAATGGGCAGAAAATGCAGGCCACCTGCCTCCCCCCCCCCCCCGGGCACCCCCACAGGCACACACACCCCGCCCCCCCGGGACCCACAGTCAATGTTTTTCAGGCCATCCTGCAGAAATGCTTCCTCCCACTTGCAACCTGAAGCAGCCGCTCGGCTCCCCTCTGGATCGGACCCTCCCCTCTTGCTACTTGGCCTCGGGATGGGCCTCCTTCAGGTGAGGCAGGGGCAGAGGGGCTGACCCAGGTTGGAGCTGAGCGCCAGGGCTTTCCGGCCACAGCCTGGGAGGTGGAGGAGGAGGAGGAGACAGGCTAACAGGTGGGTCTACAAGGGAGGAGAGCTTCTTCCTTCTCTTGCCTGCCTGCTCCCTCCCTCCCTCTTTCTCCTCCTGAACATCCGAATGGAGCTTCCTCTGGCGTAGCTCCCTGTTCCCTCTCTGCCAACGTCAACCACCCCCTCACCCTTACAGTCCAGACCAAGGCCGTCTCCTCCAACACAGAGGGGGACACAGAAAGAGCCTCCTCAAAGAGTGTGGTCCCTTTGAACCACAATCGGGCACACCCCAGTGGGAAACGGCCCCCTTGTGGTGCTGGCTTCTCTTTCTCACACTAGGTCAGGCGAAAGGAACTGCAGGATGGATTCACCCAAAGGTGCCTCTTCATGTGGGCCGTTCCAGTTCTGGCCTAGATGCAGAAGAAGACAGACCTTGTCCAACACGGAAAGCCCCCCCCTGCCCCCCGGGCAAGGCAGCTCACCTGCAGAAGGCGCCCAGGTGCTCCACCAGGTAGCACTGGCCTCCGTTGTAGCAGTAGCTGGGGAAGGCGTCACACACCGATTTGCAGGAGTTGTTGTGCCGGATGTAGCCACTCCGGCACTCGGTGGTGCCATTCTCGCTGCTGCCACCCGACAGGCTCAGGTCTCGGCCCGCTTCCGCTGGACGTGGCCTACTGGTGGCTGCACCGTGTCCTCCCCCAGAGATGACAAAAGTCTGCAGTGGAGGAACAAGGTCGTGGCGGCTTGTGGGCTCAGCCTCCAGCGCCACCGTCTGGATTTTGGGCGTTGCCAGGGTGGGAGCCCGGTAGCCGTTCTCGTCCTCCAGACCCCTCTCCAACCCGCCTCCCCCATCATCCTCATCATCCTCTTCCTCCTCCTCCTCTTCCTCCTCCGGCTCCTCCAGGTCTTCTTCGTCCCCGTCTGTGTAGAAGGAGGTTGTGGGGTAGAAATCCGACTCGTCGAAGGGGGTGAAGTCGTCGTAGAGGTCGTGGAGTGACCAGGAGGTGCCTTTCTCTTTGGGGGGCTTCCCTTGGCCGCCCTCCGGGGGGCCCGCCTCGCCCAGGGCTTCCCCGTCAAAGAGGTCATAATAATCAATGTCGATGATCTCTGAGGCTGAGGGGTCAGAGGATGGCTTGGGGGTCCGCCCCGCCTGCACCAGAGGGGTGACCACTGACTGGGGGGTCCCCAACTCCAGCCCAGCCTGGTCAATGCCATCCAGGGTTGGTGGGTGGCTGGAGGCGTCCACCCATAGCTCCAGGGGCTCCTCCTTCTGAGCAGAGTCCTGGTCCGGACCCCCCCTGGGTGGCTGCTCCGAGATCTGATGGGGGCCACTGCTCTCCGGGCGGGCGGCGGTGGCAACTGGGACTTCCCTGCCGACGGTGTGGAGGAGGAGGTCTGTCTCAGCAGAATCGTGGCTGAGCGAGCCATTCTCTGTGGCGACGTGAAGGGAAGGGGTCAGGGTGGTCCCTCTGGCCCAACTCCCCTTGTTTGGGGGATGCCTGGCCTGCTGGTCCCCACTCCCTGCTTCCTCCTGGCCTTCCGGGACGGAGGTCTGACTGCCTGGTCCGTCCTTCCCATCGATCTCCTTCCGAGCCCCATCCTGGAGCGGCCGGGCAAAGCGGGTGACTTCGGACAAGGCTTCCAAGGGCCCCGACTCTCCCCTCTGGACGGTCAGCGTCGCCTCCCAGGCCTCTCCTGCTGGGCAGCCAAGGCAGAGGCCTGACACGTTCCTCTCTCCGTCCCCTTCCTCAGAAAAGTACCGCACCGGGAGGGTGTCGTCCCCACTGGGGGTCATGCCAGCAGCTTCCGGGTCAGGGGCTCTTTCTCTTCCACCTGTGCCCGGTGGCAGCAGAACTGCAGCTGGCTTGCTCTGGGACCCCTCGGCTTCTGCCACCCCCTCCTGGGCTACCGTGGACCCGTTTCTCCCTTGTAGGCCGCTCTTTCCCATGGCTAGGGTCCCTCTGTGGGGAGCCGTCTGCTCTGGGCTGCCCTTCCAAATGGGCCTTTGGGCATCGGTGGCGTTGGGGGATCCCAGGCCTGGTTCAGAAGCTGCAGGAAAGGGGGAACAGGGAGAGGCATGAAGCTGGGGATCGGGGCCATGCAAATCCCTTCCCCTGCCCCCCTGCAAACCTCCTGCTTTAAACAAACCCCAAATCCCCCACAGGGAGATTTCTGCCCCCCCAGGTCTAAATCAGGAGAAAGAAGAGGGAGATGCCCAGAGAAGGCGGGGGGGGGGGGAGAAACGTCTTCTCTCCTGCCTTGCTTGATAGCACCAAAAATAGCCCCGTCTGTCCCTGCACATCCCCACGTGCCCTGATTCATCTTTAGCTTCCCCCTCATTTCAAGTGTAGTAGAGCAGAATTAATCACCGGGGAGGTGAGAAGGGGGGGGGGGGGGCAAGACAGTCAGCTTCTTGTTGTAGTGAATGGGTGTAAATAGAGGGAGATCTTGGGGGGGGGGGAGAGAAGGAGGTTCTCCCCAGTTTCCTGTGCCTTTTCATTGCCAGCTGGGAAGAGGCAGCGCCGGAGGGAGGGAGGGAGGAAGGACCCCCCCCCTTTTCACTCCCTCCAAGCCTCCCCCCCCCCCCCAATCGTTGGAGAAATGGGCTTTTCCTGTCAAAAGACACAGACCGTACTAGGAGCCAGAAGCGGAGCTGGGGGGCGATTTCCCAAAATGAAGGAAGGCAGGAAGGAAGGGGAGCTTTGGGGTGGGCTGAAGGAGCCCTTGACCACCTCCCAATAAAAGCACGATTTTTTTTGGGGGGGGGGGTCCTCAGAGGCCAAGAAAGAGGGCTGGATCCTGGCCCCAATTCATCGCCATTCCTGCCAGGAAGCATGGGGGGGGGCTCCAGGGGAGGGGGTTGCTGGGAGGTCTCTGAACGTGAGAAGGGTGGGACCTACTAGCCCAAAATTACCCCCCCCCCATTTTTTCTCTGCAAGTAAGGGTGGTGAGAGAGGCGGGTTTGGGTCGCGTCGCCTCCTGACTGACCGCCTGGATTCCCCCCCCCCCCATTCCGGCCAGGTACCAGAGCTGAGGGACAGGTGAACTCTGGACACACCGCTGCGCCCCTCCGGATTGATCCCCTCCGATGGTCACTACGGGGACATCCCCCCCCCCCCCACTGTTCCCGCTTCTCCCCCCCAATCGCCTGCATTAGCAACTTAAGGCAAGAAACGCCTTTTACACACACACACACACACACACACACACACACACACGCCCCCCTCGAGCCGGTTCGATTCCGCCTGGCTTCCCTTCCCTCCTCCTCTCTTTTGCACGAAAAGACCGAGGTGGGAGTGGGATGGGGGCGAAAGAGCGTGTGGATTTGGCAACACGTGTCCTGTATGCTAAGGATGCCGCCTGCCCATGCTCTCATTTCTCCCTCCCCCCGTTTTAAGGAGGGGTCGCCTTGTCAGATTTTTTTTTTTGGGGGGGGAACAGAGCACAGAAATAACTGGGGTGGTGGTGGGGGTGGTCTTGGGGTCTCTGCCGCATTTCCCACCTCCCGGCACGTTGTGATGGCCGACCTCCCTCCCTCCCTCCCTCACACACACACACAGAGACCGGTGCCGACCCCTCCGCCAGCAAAATCTGCCTCCCTTGTAGGAAAGGGACGGGGCTGCGGTGGGTGTCTTCTTGGGGCTCCTACGGGAGGGAGGGAGGGGTGGGGTGGGGTGGGGGGGGGGAAGCACCTGCCGGGACCACCTACCGGCCAGCAGCGCCGCCAGGCAGGCGAGGACCAGGCAGAAGAAGGCGGCGGCGGGGGCCGAGGCGGCGGGGATCCCCGGAGAGGCGGCGGCGGCGGCGGCAGTGAGCGGGCGCCCCATCCTGCCAGAGCCGCCCCCGCCGCCCCCGCCGCCCCTTCCCCGGTGTGGTGTCGGCTCCTGGTCCGGGTCCTCAGCGCCGGCCGACCGAGCCCCGCGGCATGGCCTCCTCCTTCCCCCGGAGATGGAGCAGGTGCCGGAGCCCCGGCGCTGCCTTCCTCCTCCTCCTCCTCCTCCTCCTCCTCCCGCGACCGCCCTCCCGCCCCCCCGATCAGCGCCCCCCGCCCCCCTCTGCCGCCCCTCTGCTGCCGCCCGCCCGGCGCCCCATCCCGACGCCTCGCCCGCCCGCCTGGCCTCCGCCTGGCCTCCGCCTCTTCCCGCAGCAGCAGCAGCAGCAGCAGCAGCAGCAGCCGCGGCCCCGACGGACCGGCGGAGGCGGCGCTTGGGCGCGACGGATTAGGGCGCCCGCAGGGAAGGGAAGGGAAGGGGGGGAGGAGGGGGGAGGAGAGCAAAAAGGGGAGGGGGAGGGAAACGCCCCCCCCTCTCTCGCCTCCGCTTGGCTTGGCTGCGGACGGGTGGGGAGGGGGGCAGGGAGACAGGTAGGGGCCGAAGGGGAGGGCGTGGGAGGAGGAAGCGCCCCCCCTTTCCCTGCCCGACAGGTTGGGCTTCACCACCGCCTTGGCTTGGAGAGTTAAAAGGGGGGTGGGGGAGACAGGGAGAGACCTTGAGCCCCCCCTCTCTAGAGAAAAAAGGGGGGTCATTCTGTGGAGCGGCAGGCAGGGGGGGCCAGGGACCCTTAAGGAGGAGGGGATCCCTATGGGGAGGGGAGGCGAGAAGGGTCCTGTTGCGTTACCCTCACACACGCACAAACACACACACCACCACCATGGGAGCATTTTCCTCCCAGTTCGCCTAACTGGGCCGAAGCAGGGCTACTGGCTGCGCCCTCCACCCATCGGTCTGTCCTTCTCTCTCTGCCGCCCGCCTGCCCCCCCCCCCCTTTGGCCTCCTGGCCTCCCTTTCTGGCCTCCCTCCCACAGGGACCCCCATCAAGCCCTGCAGAAGCTGACAGAGCCCAGAGAGGGGCAGAGAAGGCCTTTCGGGGGCCCTTGGTGGCCTGGGCCGGGAATAGGACGAGGCCTTCCCTGAGTCCACAACACGCTTGCCGAAAACAGGCTGCACCTGGCAGCTCTTCACAGTGTGCCTGCCTGCCTGGGCATGCATGGGCAGGGGGACTGTGAGCCAGTGGGCAGCCACAGAAGGACCCCAGCAGAGAGCCACCATGCGCCTCCGTTGCCCTCATCACCCCTTGACCAAGTCTTGCAATTGGCACTGAACAATCTTTCCGTGTCACTTCAGAGTCTGAAACTCCAGAAGCGGCTGGGCTGGGCTGGGCTGACACAGAATGAGAGTGTGGCCTGTTGCGCGTGGCAAGAGGAGCCCAGATCACCTCCAGTGGCACCAGGAGAGAATGAGGCTGCCCTGCTAAGCCCATGACTCCAAGAGGTGCAGTGGGGATGGGATCCGGATGTTAGCCAGATGGGTTGGGAGAAGAGCCACCCCCCCACCCCCGAAAAGGCTGGGTGTCCATGTGAGAAACCAGACCCATAGCAGCTGGCATAGTATGGGGAATGGAGCCCATTCGTGCCCTCCTTGCCAGAGGTTCAATGTCACCCCGAACTCTCTTGACCCTGGTCAGAGAGAGGAGAAGAAAGGATGATCCAGGCTCCTTCCAACCAGGACCAAGAGAACTGGGATAGTAATAATAATAACAATATCCAGTCCTGCCTGGCCGAACACGCGAGCAATGATGGGCTCCGTTCCCCAAGCTATGAAACCTTTATGAAGAATGTTTTTAGAGCTCCTGCACCCTTCGCCTTCTTGCTATACCTCCTCCGTTTCGTTTCGTTTCGCCTTGAAAGGCCAGCTGTTAGCTGCTCCCACCTACAGCCTTCTGGAAAGCCTTCTTTCTCTGGAAAGTCGGTAGGTCTGCAGTCCAAGACCTGAGTCCTGCATGATGGAGTGAGTTCCCATCGTCTGTGCCAGCTCCTGCTACCCTAACAGTTTGAAAGCAAGAAATTGCAAATAGAGAAATAGGTACCACTTCAGTGGGAAGGTGAACAGTGTTCCATGCACTCCGGTGTTCGGTCATGCCTGCCACATGTCCAAAGAAATGTCTGCACATGGAGACAGCACTGGTTCTTTGGCTATAAACAGAGATGTAACCTAGAGTCAGATACGGCTGGCTTTGGAGCAAGTGTGACCTTCACCTTGACCATGTTATGCTTTCTTGCTCTTTGTTCATTCCCTTTAGTTCTTCTTTGCTGGTCATTCTCTCAGTGGAGATAAAGGTGCAGCATCCACATTTCCTATATTTCTGTCTTTTGTTTGGTAGCACATGTTAAAGTGTACAGTTTGATGCTCTGCCGCAGCAGCTGCATGTTGAAGAACATCAAGAGCATCTTCCCTGATCCAATTGCCATTTTCAAAGCCAATTTTAAATTTGTGTTGTATATTACATTCCTCATCTTAAAGAAGCTGTTCTGGGCTGTCTCTATTCTGATTGTTATCGCACAGGTTTGATTCAATTAGTCACACAATTTGCAGAAGAAGAAGAAGAAGAACAAAGAGACCTGTGGCCCTGTAAAGTCTAATGAAGTTTTCTGGCAGGGGAGCCCAAACTTTTCAGGCCATGGGCCGTTCACGGGGTTCCTCCCACTGAAGGTGCAAGTAAAACGCACCTTGCAACCCCCTTTGCAACAGGATGAGATAGCATTGTAAGATGCCCTTTTCTTTGCTTAAAACAGGGGTGTCCAAACTATGGCCTGTGGGCCAGATCCGGCCCCCAACACCAATTCTTCCAGCCCACACCACCCTCATCACTCCTGGAAGCAGAAGTAAAACACACCTGTACAGGCGTGTTTTGCTTCCGCTTCCGTGAGCGATGAGGGCAGCGCGGGTTGGATGAATTGGTGTCAGGGGGGCCGGATCTGGCCCATGGCGCATAGTTTGGGCCCCCTTGTTTTATTGGAATATGTTTTTGTGGAATGAGCTGAAGTCCAGGGAAATCTCACTCCAAACAAAACTGGTGAGTCCTTCGGCTGCCATAAGACTATTTTGCTGCTTTTGTTCCCAGAGATGAACAGGCAGGATCTGGCCTTTTCAAAGGAGGGGTGGGTGGGTTTGAGTGTGTCATGGAGATACTTGCACTGATATTTGCCTCCCTCCCTGGAAACTAGCACTGCACATTCAGGAGCAAAGCCATAGAGTTCTGTGTGGCCCTTTTCTCGGGACTGCCTTGTCGCACTTGAAGCAGAGAGATGCTAACCAGCACACCCACCTCCAGCCGTGTGACATGCCAGGAGGACTGAATCAGGTCGCTGTTGTCCTTTCCCTTGGAACTGAGATTGCGCAGGCTGGCCGTTGCTCTGCGGGAGGGTGTGACACAACAAAGTCTGTGTGCTGCGTCCCACCCCCTACTGTGTGTGTCTGTGTGTGCGCTGTGCCCAAGTCCATGAAAACAGGCCAGAATGGTTTATGTTTTTTTGAGTGTGAATCTGGGGCAACCACCGCCTGCCTGCCTCCCAACTCCCAGGCTGGCTGCTCAGCAGGTGGCATTTGTGTATGGAGGGAGGGTGTCTGTGTGTCCGTCCGTCCACACCTGCGGTGTGATTTTTCTCTTCTTCCTGCTCCTCCGTTGGGCCCCTTGTTCCTGCTTTCAGCACTCAGGAGACGGGGCAAACATCAAGGTTTCCCCTTTGCTCCAATGCCAGTCGTGTACAACTCTAGAGTTCGGTGCTCATCTCCATTTACAGCCAAAGAGCCAGTATTGTCCGCATCTGTGTGGTCATGAGGCAGAGATGACTAGATGACAGAGTGCACAAAACGCTGTTACCTTCCCTGCCGAAGAGATACCTATTTATCTGCTTGCAATTTCTTGCTTTCCAACTGCTAGGTTGGTAGGAGCTGGGATAGAGATGGGAGCTCACTGTCGTGCAGCACTTGGGTCTTGACCTGCTGACCTTCCAGTCGTCAAGTTCAGCGTCTTAATCCATAAGCCACTGCAGTCACTACTTCTCCAGAAGTACTGGACTACAAATCCCAGGATCCCCAGACAGGATTAGGCTGAACTGCAAAGCACTTTCTGTCTTCTCAGGAAACGGAGGACAGATGGATTCAGTTAATGGCTAGAAAGTATTATTGAGATGTTAACCAGCTCTCGTGAACGAAGGCTGGGCTGGTTACAAGCAGGCAAAGGTTGGCCTCGGCTCTCCTTCAGCCACAGGCTTGGCTGTTGGGTTTCCTTTGTTTTGGGGCTTCCAAATGTGTTTTTCCGCCTTCTTTTTGTTCACGGTTTTTGATAGGATGCTTCTCTCTTAATATGGCAATTCTTAGTGATAGAAGAAGCTCCTGCTTGGGGCCCTTTGCAGGAGGAAGGCAGGAGAAGAATATTCCCAAATGAATCCATCCTGCTGCTGCTGCTGCTGCTGCTGTTTTGGCTGGGCGTCTTTTGGGCTGCCCTTAAGCCAGTCCAGTCCTCCGTCTCTCCAGCGGAGAAAGGAGGCTTCTTCAGTTCAGGGCTCCCCCCCACGCCCCCCCTCTGGCTGGTTGGCTTGGCCGGGCGGTGGCTGTGCTTGCCAGGTATGGCACATGGCAGAAGGCCCTCCAAGGAAGGGGCTGGGATTCTGGGGGCCCTTCTGTGTAGGAAGAGCTGGGGAGGGGGAGGGGGGAGGGCTTCCTTCTATCTAGGGCTTGTTTGGGAAAAAGGAAACCAGGAGGCTCCCATCTCAGCTGGGCTTTTCTCTTTGTGAAGGGCTCTGGGAGGGAAGAGCCCTGACTTCCATGCCAGGGCCCTTGGGTGCTCTCTCTCTCTCTCTCTGGGTGTTGTGGGGCCAGGACCTCAGGCGGCCGGGGGGGGGGGGGAGGGGGGAGGGGATTTTGCAGTCTGTTCCTTCTTCTTGTGCCGTATCCGATTCTGAATATCGGCGACCCTCGTGGTGCTCATCAGCCATGAAGACTGTCCTGAGAATAGAATGCCGTGGCCTTTCATCTCCCTCCCGCATCGCGGTGCGACACCCGCAATCCTACTGATCCAATTCCACGTGTCCCTTTCTGGTCTTGAGCCCTTCTGGCACACAAAGTCCTCCTCCTCCTCCTCCTCCCCAGGACCAGGAGGGATGAAGCTGCTGCTGCTGCGCTCCCCCCACCCAGAGGGGTCCAAGTGGGACCACTGAACCCCCTTGGGGACCCTCCTCAGCCTTCCCTCCCTGTGGGCTTCAGCACCCAAAGCCATTAGTCCTCAGGGCAGTTAACAGCCACCTGCTGGCAGTGGGGTCGTCTACTCCCGGGATGGCAGTGAACCTTGGCAGCACTCCAGCTGTTCTTGGACTCCAACTCCCAGAAGCCCAAGCCCTCCATGAATCTGCACGAATGGGTTTACTGCGATTCATCCGGCCCACTCTGCCCTCGTCGCTCCTGGAAGCAGAAGTAAAATGTGCCCGTACGGAGGAAGGGTTAACATGGAAGAGCCTTAACCGTACGGGCGCATTTTACTTCCGCTTCCAGGAGTGACAAGGGTGGCGCAGGCCGGATGAATCGCAGTAAGCCCATTCGTGCAGATTTATGGTGGCTTGGGCTTTTGGGAATTGAAGTTCAAGGACATCTGCAGTGCCAAGGTTCGCCATCATGGGTCTACTCTATGACCATAGCAGGGTCACCTGGCCAGACTGGGGCCTAATCCATAGTCTTCATTTGTGGCCGAGAATGCCTACTTACTTGCCTACTTTCATGCCTTTGTGTAAGCAGGTCAGGAGGTCTCTTGCACTACGACGATAGCCTTCCCTTCTTTGGATAGCGTTCCCGCCCCCGCCCCCCCGGGAGAGTTCAAGCGTCAGAAATTAGCATCACGATTTGGTTCTGCAACAGGGGGCGCCTTCCCCAAAGGTGTGTTTGTTTTCCAAGCTCATTGTGCTGGAGCCGGAATGACCTCCGTTCCCATCGGCTTCTCCTAGTCATGCTTGGCTGCCTTTATTATGGACTGGGAAGTGCCAGATCGGCCTCCTACCGTCCCGGTTGCTTCAGCTGTGGTGCTTGTGGCTCAATCCAGTGTGAGAAAGAGTAGCTGGTAAGGTAGCCCTTGCTCAGGCTGTGCCTGATGGGAGCCCCAGCCTTCGAGGAGCCCCTTTCTGGGGCGGGGGGGCCCTCTGCCAGAAACACGCACGGACCGAGATGTCCCTTGGGCCAAGGGCAAAGCCAAGAAAGTGGCTTCATTTTGTGCAATCCAAAGTTTGATCTGGATAGGAAAGAAACGGCCACCGTGATGCTGCTCTGGATCTTCTCAAACCAAGCCCAGAAGGGGGCCGGATTCGTTTCCTGGCCTCCCGGGGCAGATTTTCCTTAACGGTCAACACACATACTCTTTCCCCTCCCCCAAGCCCTATGATGGGGCTGTCCAGCCCCACCTGTCCTTCCTTCCAGTGACTTAGTGTGGTCTGGCCAAAGTCTGCCCTCTCCTGTGGGGCTGAAGACTTCCAGAGAGAGAGGGAGAGGGAGGGAAGAGGGAGGGGGAGAGATCTTCATTTACACCTGCTTGAACCACAGGCCCGACTGGGCTCTGTGGCTTCTTGAGAGGAGCTTGGCCAGCCAAACCACCCACTGCCAAAGGGTGCGAAGCCTCCCTCTGGCCAATGGACTGTGTGGCCAAGCAGGCTCACGGGGTGGCTTGCTTTGGGGAGGAAAGGGGTGGCCGTAGGAGGGCAGAGGGTGGCTGGCTCAAGGGCCCGCGCTGTTCCTGGAGAGGGATGGGTTTGGGGTGGTAGCCATGAAGCTGCCCGGCTGATGTCCATTCATTCCAGGCCAGAGCTCGGCCCCTGCCTGTCGCTCCCCCCACCCCACCCCCTCCCCCAATTACTTCTTGTGCACAGCACCAGGGCCAGCGCTTTCAGTGCAAATAATTAGCTCTGTCCGGGAGCTGAAGTGCTCAGCATCTTAATGATGGAGGCCAAATTAAAATTGAGGTGGGGGTTGGAGGAGAGAGCGAGAGCGCCCCGGGGCCATTTCAGTAACAAGGTGGCCTGGTCTCTCTCCCCCCACCCCCCAATCTCACACAGAAACTGGCCTTTTCCAATACAAGTCTTAGGGAGGGATCCTAAAGTGTTCTTGACCCAGTCCCTTCTTGCCCTTGTTGACCCTTCCCATGGGGAGGCCTCCAGGAATTCATCCCACGAATGCTAGGAAGGAAGGAAGGAAGGAAAGAAGGAAGGAAGGGAAGGAAGAAAGGAAGGAAAGGAAAGAAGAAAGGAAGGAAAGGAAAGAAGGAAGGAAGGAAGGAAGGAAGGGGAGGCACAAGGAAAAGGAGCCAGGAGTCAAAACCAGAGGTCCCAAAACTCTTGGCTTCCTTCCAGCAGCAAAGCCCCCCCCCCCCGGGGTTTGGAAGCCGGTTTTCTTCTTAGAAATGGGGAGAGGGAGAGAGAGGGACACAGACGGACAGACAGATGGACGGACAGACAGAGGGAGGGAGGGAGAGTTACATGTCATGGGGGGGGGGAGGTCAGGGCTTTAGAGATGCTTAGGTGGGGCATGGCCCAAAAAAGGAACCACTGGATTAGAGGATAAAATTCAGTGTGCAAAGCGGGGGGCGGCGGCACCGTGACCCCTAACCATGAGGAAGAGTGGTAAGAAGTAGCCCATTGTCGAGTCCTTCTGAAACAAACAGGAATCAGCAACACAGAGAGTGTCTCTCATGCAAATCTGTTTGGCAGTGAGTAATAATAACACTAACGAAGTGGAGTCCAGCCATTCTTTTCAACTCACTGTCAAAACCAAAACCAATTCCTCTCTCAATAAAACATAACCAACTGCACTGATTGTTTAAAAAAACCTACATTTTTATTTCACAAAATCGAAAGTCACGTTGCAGGAACCCCCCCCCCGACCTCCCCCCCAAACAACTGGACCAGGATAAAACAAACCCCTCTTGTTACCCAAGGGTACAGGAAGAAACACAACCATGTCAACAATTCATACTAGGCTGCAAAACACAGTCAACAGTAGAGTAAAAAAGAAAAGAAAGACACATTCTCAATCTAGAACTGCTGCATTTGAAGTGGATCTTGCTAAAAACAACCTGAGGCTATCAGTCTAAACCAGGGGTGCCCAGACTATGGCCCACAGGCCGGATCTGGCTCCTGATGTCAATTCATCCGGCCTGCACTGCCCTTCGTCACTCCTGGAAGCAGAAGTAAAACACACCCATACGGGCATGTTTTACTTCCACTTCCAGGAGTGACAAGGGCGGCACAGGCCAGATGAATTGGCATCAGGGGCCAGAGCTGGCCCATGGGACGTAGTTTGGGCACCCCTGGTTTATGCAGAGAAAATGGTTTAAAAATGGTTTATGGGTTTTGGAGAGGACTTGGGGGAGAGTTGCCTTCTTCAATTACCACCAAGGCATGAGATTTCTCTAAAAAACTTTTTTCCCTGAGATGGGAGGAAGAGGAACCGCGCAGAAGCCCCTGGAGTCCCAAGTGACACGATGATGAAGCGGGAGGAGGAGAAACCCGGAGGGCCAGGAGGCAAAAGCTGTTCCCACCTTCTGTGGTGTCTGGAGCTTCTTCTTGCAGGGCCTAAGCCGCCCGCCCCCTCGCCCCCACCTCTGGGGAGGATTTCCTTGCAGTGCTTTGGGGAGGGGGAGGGAGGGATCCTGGTGGGTTTCAGAAGCAGCCTTTGCTTCATATGCTGAAGGGCACCAACCCTTCTCGGTGGTCCTCACATACAAGTCTCACAGGAGGAGGAGGAGGAGGAGGAGGAGGAGGAGGAGGAGGAGACCTGGTATCTGTTGTGGGGGAACCCTTTGCCATAATGCTGTGAAGGGGGAAGACGGACCCTCACCCAACCCACTTCTAGAACAGCCCTGCCAGCCATGGGTGATTGCCTGGTCTCTCTAGGGGCGTGATGGCCAACCTTGGCACTCCAGATGTTCTTGCGACTTCAATTCCCAGAATTCCAAGTCTCTATGAATTCTCACAAATGGGCCCTGGTGGTGCATACATGAAGTAAACCCATTCGTGCAGATTCACAGAGACTTGAGCTTTCTGGGAATTGAAGTCCAAGAACAGCTGGAGTGCCAAGGTTGGCCATCACAGCCTTGGGGTGACCCTGGCCAAAGCTGAATTGCAAGGGAACTTTCTCTGCAGCTGGAATGGAGGGACAGAAGACAGGGAACCAGGAGGGCAAGCAGCAGAGTTTGGGGGAAGGGGGGGCAAGCCCTGCCATCTGCTAGAGAAGGGAACTCCTCCTAGCAGCCCGTGAAGCCATGGCAAGGCCCAAGCAGAGCCCGGGGCAATGGTTGGAATGTTCTGGAGAGACCGGGATGGACTGGACAGGAAGGGGGTGTCTGTGAGTCAGCAAGGGTGCGGGGGGGGGGGGGGAGGGAAAGAAGGTGGTGGCAAAGGCTGTTCCTCCCATCCAGAGGGTCCTAGGCAGCCCTGGGACTGGGGGGAGGGGGCTCCCTGCACCCCAACTCTTGGCAAGAGGCAGGTTGCACAGCCCCAACCACCAAGCTGTGGGCTAGCATTTGCCATGGAGAGCTGCAAGGAGGTCACTTGCAGGAACTCTCTCTTGACAGGGAAGGAAGGAACAAGGAGACGGAGGAGAAGAAGGATAGGAGAGGAGGTGGGGGGGATGTGTGTGTGTGTCTCTCTCTTCCCCCTTCAGCTCCTGGAATGATGCACGCCAGGTGGACCAACCGGCCGGCTGGCCGGCAACCCCAGGGAGGAACGAGCACCGCAGAGCCGATGGATGCAGCAGAGCTCCCCTCAGGTTGGGCAAGACTGAGATGACCTTTGAATAATCCATCTCTGGGGTGGGGGTGCCACAGGTCTTCAAAACACCTGCCCACCTGCAGCATCTGCCTTCAGCATTCAACAGGGGGGTGAGGGGTGCGTGTCTCTGGGCTGAGGGAGGGGAACGCACCGCCTCCCCCCACCCACCCATTCTGCTGACAGGTGCACCATCTTGGTGTTTTGTCCTGTGGGCTCAAAGGGGGCCAACCAAGCACCAGGGATCTCCTCTCAGGGAGGATTCTGGAAGAGCCCCGGAGACCACAGGCAAAGCATCGAGAGGAAGCCGCGCCACTTCTGAGCGGGTTCCAGGTGGGAAGGGAGGCACCAAACGTTACTGTCGCGCATGGTGGTGGTTTGCAAGTAAAGGGGTGGGAGCACAAAGGAGCACCAGCCGGGGAAGGAAGGAAGGAAGGAAGGGGCAGGGGACGGAGAGGAATGATGATGTTTGCTGGCTACGGTCACAGCTTGAGAAGCTCCTTGTTGCCGGGACCCTCAGGGGGCTGTGGAGGCCGGAGGGGCTCCTCCGGCAGGCGGCGTTGGTGGTGTCGCCCCATCTGCAGGAGGCGGCGGCGGCTGAGCTGGAGGAGGGTCTGCGCAGGGAGACATCAAGGAGAGCATTACAGCAAGGGACATTTCGGCCGGGAGCCCACCGGGGGAGGGGGGGCGTGTGTGTTCTTCTCCCCGCCCCTCCCCAGCCTGCTTGGGACAGTGCCTCAAATGAAAGGAAAAGCAGGGCTCACGGCCTGTCCCAGGTAGGGAACAAGACCATTCACTCCCTGGGCAGGAGGAACTCAGCCACACTGACACACCTCTCTGTAATGACAACCCCCCCCCCCCGCCAATGGAATTGCTGAACAACTTCCAACATTATAGACCGCGCAGGCAAGCAAGACATTTCCATCGCCTGTTCACAGGAGAATGTAAACCAGCCAGGAAGTTTTTGCTGCTACTGGAAGGATGGAGACATGCGTGCTAAACGCTTTTGGATTTTTTCCTAGCTGCACCCAGATTTAGGAGCTTTTGAAGGCTGCACTATAAAGGGAGGTTGAAATACAGCCCTACGTAGAGTTCCCACCTGTTGCTGACCCCCATCCTTGCCCAAAAGATGGGCCCCAAAGGAGCCAGGAGCAAAGTGTTCTTGGGCAAACCTCAGACCGCCACCTCTCCACTTTTTCACCCTTTTCCTGCCCATAATTGGGGGGGGGGGAGAGGCAGTAAAGGGGACCCCTTGCGAAATGCTGCTCTCTTAGCAGCTGGGAGGGAAAGAGGTTTTAAAAACGAAAGCACACTCCTTTTCTCTACGGCAGGTGCAACTGCAAAGCTGGAAGGGCCTGGGTCTTGAACTGGGGCATCCTAGGATTGAACTAAAGCAGGGATGCTTAAACTACGGCCCGTGGGCCAGATTCAGCTTGTAGTTTAGGCACCTCTGGTTTAAGCAAAGAAAATGGCAGCCTAAAATCTATCTCGTCCTGTTGCAAGGTGCATTTTACTTCCGCTTCCGGTGGGAGGAACCATGTGATTGGGCCATGGCCTGAAAAGTTTGGGTGCCCCTAAAGTAAAGCATCCTTCCTGCGGTCAAAAGAAGGACTACTGGGTTTTAGGGAATGGGGAACCAGAACTGGGTGGACCAAAGAGGCTGGGGAGGAGTCAGCCGTGGGTCATTCTACTTACACAAGCCATTGGGCGAAGCCAGAGGGGCTCGAGTCCCCACCACACTTCCTGCCGCTGGAGCCGTACTAGACGGGGGAGCATGAGTGCTGCTGGTGGTGGCAGTGGTGGTGGTGGTGCTGCTGCTAGGAGGGTGAGCACTGGCTGCTCCACTGGCCACAATCCGCCCTGGCACAGCCTGCCCTGGCATGACGGAGCCTGGCCCTAGGGAGGAGGAGGAGGCAAAAACCAAGGTTAGCAGGGGCGCATGGAAGGCCCTCACTGGCACCCCAACCTTGGCGGCGCTCTATGGATATCCTGGGCAGCAGCAGCAGCAGCAGGAGAGTCATGTCCGTCTGTTGGGAGAGGAAAAGGAAGGGAAGCCATCGGGGGAAACAAGCCACAGGCAGGGCAACTGTCCCAAAGAGAAGGGCCTGTCTTCCCCCGTCCATTTCTGTCCCATCCTTCTCAGGACCCCCACCCCACCCCACCGACTCCCCCTCCCAGGCAGCCATAACTAGACGGGGCGCAGGAACCATTTGGGCTTCCTCGTTAACTCCTCATTGCTCCCAGCCCACGGGCTCTGTTGGAGAAGGGTCTCCCCTTTTTGACAGGAGTTGCTGAAACATGAATGCACTGACTTTACGCAATGACAACACTCAGTGGGTCCAAACTGGGAAAAAGAATGAGCCTCAGGGAAGCAGCTAAAGCAGGGGTGCCCAAACTACGGCCTCTGGGCCGGATCCAGCCCGATGCCAATTCCTCCGGCCTGGGCTGCCCTCGTTGCTCCTGGAAGCGGAAGTAAAACGCACCACGCAGGCGTGTTTTACTTCCACTTCTGCGACGAGGGCAGCGCAGGCCAGATGAATTGGCATCAGGGGGCCAGATCCGGCCCTCAGCCCATAGTTTGGGCACCTCTGAGTTAAAGTCTTTCCCGACGGTGGGGTGGGGCTACTGGGGGAGAGTTGTCATGCCCAAAACCAGAGGGACCCCCCCCCCAAGAGGGGCAGCGTGGAAGGGAGACTCCGTTCCAAACAATACAGAGTGAGGTACATGGTGTGCAGATGGCCCCAGGCACAAGCCAGATCTCATGAAGAAGCTTCCTGGTACTCAAGGGTCTCTGTCTGCCTGCCTGCCTGCCTGCGCCTCCGCGATGGAGGGCTTTGCAACAAAAAGAGGTATTGAAGCCCAAGCATACTCTCAGGTTGGGCAGGCCCGGAGAGCAAGAGGGAAGGGGGCCTTGACCCCTGGGTCCCACTCCCTTCCCCTCAAATTGCAGGGATGATTAAACCTCTTGGAGCTCAAATTCAGTCTGAAGACATCTCTCACAGGCAGCCTCCCTAGGGTGGGTGTGGCCAAGGGCACAAGGGGCGGAGCCAAAGGTACCAGGATGTACTTTCACATCTCCAGGGAAGGAGAGGCAGGAAAAGGCATGTCAATGTGCAAGGAGGGGAGCACTCACTTGGATGCCACGATGGGGCACAAGGGGGCCCTGGCGGTCATCTGGCCAGTGAAGTAAGGACACTCTTACTTTCCAAGGCAACCAAGCGTGGCGGCCCCTTCTGACCTCAGAAGGATGGGAAGCTGAGTCAACCTTGAGCCCCATTAGGCTCAAACTCAGATTGCAGACTCAGATTAGGCTCAAACTCAGAGTTTTGGCTGCAGTAGAACAACTTAACAATGGGGGCTTATCCTGTCTGGCTCCCTTCTTTTCCACACCAGAAGAGGCGGCAGCTAATATAACAAGTGCACACACGCGCACACACACACACACACACACACACAGCATCACAGAATTAATTAAGGCCCAAAGGGAGGAGGCTGGAGTTGCATGACAAGTCCAGCCACCATGGAATGGGTTTGATGTCAAGAGGCTCTCAGTGGAGCCCAGAGCTTTCCAAGCATCAGCCAAGACCAGAGGCTGAACAGAATGGCCCCGATTCAGCTGCAAGGCTCGGGGAGGGAAGAAGTCCTGCCGCCTCAACTCTGCTACAAAGCAGGCTGTGGGTTGCTGACAAGGGGCACAGGCCCTTGTGGGCCCAATCCAGCTCCCTTCACACCTGTCATGGAAGGGCCGGAAGGAGCTCTCTGTGCCAAACAGCAGCCGGAAGGACCGGAGGCAAGGCTAGGCTAGGCTAGGCACGGTACGTCACAACGGCACGCAGCACATTCTCCCAAAGACAGGTGAGCCTCTCTAAGCTTTTCAAAATCACAAGAGAGTATCCTTTTAAAAAACAATCTTCTCATTCCTGCTTTCTTTGGGGGAAATAACCATAAAAGGATTCATGGGAAAAGGTCAATAAGCCCAGAACAGAGCCGCCCCTGCCTTCCCTCTTCTACCACTTGGTTGAAAAGGGCACTTCATTGACCAAACCTCTCCCATTTCCCCTCCTTCCCCACTTCTATCCACTCTGCTTTACACACAGTCCATAAATAGCAACAGGCATCAGAGGTCAGCCCTGCTGGTTTCATCTACTTCTTGAAACCCAACACACTCCACTGAGGAGGAGACGACTGCTAATCACACTTCCTTCCTGATGAAACGCTTTCCCATCTATTAGGGCAGATTCTAAACATGCCTGTTAAGCCTGAGATTTCCCAAGCCTCGCTTCCAGCGGACAAGATCCTAGTGCTGGCCCTGTGGCCATGGGTGTTGGACGGGGCAAACGCCTCAATCCAGCTCATGCTAAACTGGGCTTTGGAGGGAAGCAGACCCTCCGACCAGGGGGACTTGGACTTCTAGGATGCCTGTCTTTGAAGCTTTTCATCCTTGCTCCTGCAAAGCACCCAAAGGAGAGCAGTGGGAGATGCAAATGGGATACTGTCATGCTTCCACAATGCTCACAACCCTGCTTTTCTCTCAGCCTATCTTAAAGGTGTGGTTTAAGAACTACTGGATATCTGTGAAGCGCATTGAAAGCACTATATACACACATTATTTGGCCCTCTCTCCTCCCTTGAGGAAGAGTGAAGCAAAAGCTTAGGACAGTCACAGCAAACCTGGGCACAGTAAACCCATTTGTGTTAGCATTGAATGATAAGCTCACTTGGGAACTGAATATTAAAAAAGGTATTAATTAAAGAAAATAAATTTTGGAATATATGGAGATCATTTTAGAGCATAAGGCAGCTAAGGGTAAAGGTGGCAGACCAGCACTAGGTCAATTGTCCTTTTGGGAGATTAGTAAGAGTTAGAGGGGAAATCACGGTCTCCAGGGCCTTGTAAATATCACAGGTGATTTTTATTTCTGTTGTTATTACTTCTTTTGGTTAATTAAAATTAAGTATTACTCAAAGTGAAACTTTATACAACATTAGAAGTCTCTTTATTATTGTTACATACTGTATCATGATTTTCTGTTTGTTTTGTTAAATTTCTTTTAAAAGTTAATACAAATTATATTTTAAAAAACCCCATTCGTGTGGATTCAGAGAGACTTGGGTTTCTGGGAACTGAAGTCCAAGAACATTTGGAGTGCCAAGGTTCACCATCATGGGGTTAGGATGTGTTGGCCAGTCATATAACTCAGGTGGTCATTTGCCTTTCCCTGGCATTGGCACCTGTTTCCTGCCTGCCAATTTCCAAGGCTGCATCGCAGTGCCCAAGAAAATGGCTTCCCACTTTCCTGTTCACTGGATTCCTGCAGCCGAGATGGGATGATCCATTAAGGCAAGAGATATTTCTAGGAGCCTATCCAATCACAGCCGCTTCCAACCTAGCAAATAAGGCGGCAGCAGAGTCCGTCCATCCATCGGGTGGGTGGGTGGGAACCCAACTAAAAACATAGATTAGGCATTTGGGCATTCTAGTCAGGACAGGAAAGGAGGCTGTTGGGGGGGGGGGGGGAGAAAAGCAAAAATGATGACAAAAAACTGCTCTCTGGAAGAAAGAGAAGAAGAATATGGCTTGAAACACACAGAGGCAAAAACAGTGTGTGTGTGCGCGTGGAGAAGCGTGACCTACATAAAGAGAAGGGATAGCTTAGAGGGGAAAAAAGGGAGGGGAAATGAGCGGCAGATGTTTCAGGAAAGGCGGTGGAAAGGTTGGCTCCTGCAAGAGGAAGTCTACTGGAAAAGCCTCCCATGTCCAGCGGCCTTCCTGGCAGAGCCCACCCAGATCTCCATATGTTGTATGCATGAGCCAGGCATGTTCTCTGGGCGAGTGGCGGGAGAGGCTGGCCCCTCGGATGGCTCTCCTGACACATTTATGGATCGCTCCTCTGTTAGCAGTGACGGGACCACATCCTGCCAAGCGGAGGCTGGCCAGCCTGAGGCTCAGAAGCCGTTCGAAGCCTCCTGGCTCAGCATCTTGGATGGGAGCAGCATCCAATGCGCCAGGAAGAGGCTGGGCCGTTTGATTTGGTTAAAAATATTCCCTGCTGCCTTTCCAGGGCATGCTCTGGGTTGAAAGAACAATTAGCTACAATAAATTTGCATGAAGTCACAGTCCCCCCCCCCCCCAAATCCTTTTCTGGCCTTAATGCTCAAATGCTACCCCCCCCCCCCACACACACCATCACTCCGTCCAACGTTCCTTTAAGCTTGACAACTCCCCTCTTCAGGAACCTCAACACCAGGCAAGCGGGCCCCGAGGATGGTCAGGGTGGGGATTCCTCCGGTAGCAGAGCCAAGCTTAAACTGGGAGGTCTCACTCTTTGCCCCTACTCTGGCCTTACTCCCCCCCCCGCCCCCAAGTGTTAAAGGGATAGAACCACTTCTCTGCCAAAAAATCCATTGGTGTGGATTCAGAGACTTGGGCTTCTGGGAACTGTAGTTCAAAAACACCTGGAGCGTCAAGGTTCGCCATTACTGGTGCTGTCCCTCTAGGAAACCGAGGCGGCGGCGGCGGCACTATGAGCCAGGGAACCTCCCGGGGTTGGGAAAATGCATGGACGCTGCCGCCCAGCTGGCCTTGGGCCCCACCCTCCTGGGGCTGGGGAAGGATCCCTTTGCCCAGTGGCCGCTTGGATGGAAGTGACCATAACTGTCCATTTGGAGGGAAGTGACTCTATCTGTTTGCTCGGAGGGAAGTGATTTTTTTTTTTTGCATTGCAATTTGTTTTATGTTATGTACAGATGATATTAAGGTATTTGCTGCTATTCTGCTGCTTGTAATTGTAATTATCTGCCCTGAGGGAAGTGATTGTTTGTAATTGTTTATATGATATACACTAATAATATTGATGCATTTGTTGTTATTTTCTTGTTTTGTTGTATTGTGTCATATTGTATTTTCTATTAGATTTAATTTCAAATTTTCTGTGATATATTGTGATTATGTAACATATTGTTGAATATAGTGTTGAATGTTATATTTGTGAATTTTGTGAGCCACCCTGAGTCGGGTGCACCGAGTAGGGCGGCATATAAATTGAATAAATAATAAAATAAATAAAATAATAATAAGGTAATAAACCTTAGTGCAGGAGTTCTCAAACTTTTACAGCCGGGGGCCATTGGGTCACGCTCTCTCAGACAGCTTCAGGGGCTGGATGGCCATTTTGCCCTTCCTCCACCCCATGGCACTTCCTGGTGTGGTGGAGGTGGTGTGTGTGTGTGTGTGTGTGGGCACATGAAATGGTGCCAAGGGGCCGCATCTAGCCTGTGGGTCGCAGGTTGATAATCCCTGCCTTAGTTCTTCTAGCCAAGTTCTAGAATATGGCCAATATTCAGCACATTTCTCTCCGGGAGACCCAGACAGACAAGAGATTGAGACACTGAATGATTAAGCACACCAGGCATTTTGCCACTGAACCTTGAGACTCCTGCTCTGTCTGTTGAGCACATTTCCATCTCTCCAATCTAGCACGGTTATGTATTCACACCCAGTCAAATAAAACCGTGACCTAAACACCACCACCCCTTAGATAAGGCTAAGGGTTTCCTTTCTGCTCCATGACCAGCCAGATGCCAAGAAAGCCAGCAGCCACTTGTGAACACCTCGTGCAGCAGGGAATGAGAAGTGACCATGCTGAGCTATAAGGAAGACCAAGCGGCACATTGGGATGACTCTGGGTACCTTCAATAAAAAGCTCCTAAATAAAATATCACGGTAATTACAGAGTATTTAAATTCACAGGAGGGTCTTCTGAAGCCATAAAAAGCCTATTCAGTCCAGTGTGGTAAAAGCGCCTTCTGAAATTCACCAGAGTGGGGATGGCCCTGTCTGACCCCGGATACTACTCATGTGAGCAAGCAGGGTTATTTCCATTGTGCTGCATAGCTGTGCTGAGCTCACTAGACACTGCTCCCTGGGGGTGGGTGGTCTCTCTCTCTCAGGGGTGCCCTGTAAAGAAGTTGCTGGAAAGGAAGAGGGAGAAGAGTTTCCACCACATGAACCCAAGGAGGCTGAACAACTTCCACACTGGGACCCAGAGGAACCGGGTCTCAGCTGAGTTTGCCTTGAGGCCTGTGATGGGTGGGAGGGAAAGTATTGACTGCAGAGCACAATATAAACATCCTCTCCTAATGCTGTGCCCATGGCTCTTACTAGCTGGTTGGCACCCTCCAACAAGTCCAGGGGCAGGGTGGGGGAGGGTGGGGGTGGCCCCTATGGAAGTTAAGTGCCAGGAACTCATGTTCTCTCATGGCCTACTCACTAGCCATGCAAAGGATCAATCAGCCTCAGACAGTAGGAGGAAAGACACATCTCCCGTTGAGATGAGGAGTCCCTATGTTGCTGCCTAGCCTCAGGGGGCTAGGGCAGAGTGCACAAACTACATGGGACGGATCCAGCCCCCAACGCCAATTCATCTGGGCTGCACTGCCCTCGTCGCTCCCGGAAGCAAAAGAAAGCAGGACAAGGCAAAAGGTTACCCGAGGACTCCAGTAAATATCTTTTCAGAGGCACTTATCTGTGTTAGCCTGTTTCACCAACAGAGCCAAATATACTGTAGTATTTTTAAGACTAACCCATTTATTCCATGCACTTCTGCCGATCCACTTCCTCTGACATGTATGTTGAGAATTCCTTTTTTGTTTTGTTTCACAAGTATTTTCCGGTGAAGTTAGTTTATTGATGATTTTTTTTACTGTTGTTAGCTGCCCTGAGTCATTCATGAGGAGGGTGGCATAGAAATATGATAAATAAATAAATACATACATAGAGTCCAGAACCATAAAAATAATAACTCCCATGCAGTTTCTGCTTCTACCCTGTGCAGAGATTCCACACCGACAAGGTCACATGCAAAACAGAAAACTCCTGCTATGCAAACTTTGGTTGCGACAAGCAACATATTCCTGTTCACAGCAATACTTTGGTCTTCTCGTTGATCCTCCTTGCTCTTATGCTCAACACAGCTGGTGAAAAGAAACCTTGGAGAGAACCTCCTCCCTTGCTTGACTCTCGGCCTCTTTGGGAGACCAAGGTTTTGTCATCCAATTAGGAGCAAATCCCCACAAATTCTCTGGAAGTCCCTCCCAACCTGGCTAGGCAGATGGGCTCTAAGATCCTTGCCTCTAAGTGGCCACCTGCCAAGCAGTTCCGTGGCCCAGGTATCGGCGAAAGACCAACCTTGCCTTGTAATGACCCCCAACCCCACTAGCCTTTATGTGTATGTCCCACACACACCTCCCCCCTTTTGCCTGTTCTAGGACTGCTTCCTTTCCGCTGCTGCTGCCTGTGCCGATCCTGTCCTCTGTCAGGGTCTTTGAACGAAGGCAATGCATTGCACTGAATTTGCTGATTCGGCAAATGCTATTCATGGAAAGCCAAAGGGTACTACTCCTCCTCTCCACCAATGTGGGCATGCTATGAGGAGTACCTTCTGTCTCTGAGTGGAACAGGAGACACCCGAGCTGTCTCTAGGGACAAAGGCTACATCCTGCCACAGTTCAATGGCAACAGCAGCAGCAGGGGTGTTTGTGTGTCGGCTCTGAAGACTTAAAAGCCCCAGTCCTGTGTCCAGACACTCTCCCTCCCCACGTGGACCAGGGAGACAAGGCAAGGGCATGCATTGCCTGGTGACTCTGCCTCCAACTTTTCAACAGCAGGAAGACCCGGCAGCAGCGTTGCTGCTGGAGGAAAGAACAAAGAGGGCTTCCTATCCTGCTGTGCCGGGTGAAAAGAGCGGCCAAAACCCACCTGTCAAAGCCTTGGTGGTGGTGGTGGAGGCGCCACAGGGCCTGGGACCGCCCTTGACCTGGGTGGCCTCTGAAGGAACATCGAAGGGACAGGAAATAAAGCGGTGGCCAAGTCCCCCAGGCAGGTCAGGGCTGTGCTGAACACAAGAGTCACACCCTTTCGGGAAAGGAAAAGGCGCACAAGGAGCAGCTCCAGAGTGGCTCCTCAAGACCCAGAGGCCTTGCCCAGGGAGGTTGTTGCAACTCTGGACCAAAAGCTCTTCCCCTTCTTCCTCCCCCTCCCACCCATGCATTGGCCACCTTCTCTGACGCGCTCTCTTGTCCCGCAGCCTAGCTTGTCACTTCAGCAAGGTTCGGCTTCCCACATCTCTTCATGCTCTGTCGGATTAAGAGAGCAGCTTTCCATGAGTTACCCAAACCGGCAATGGCTACTGGCGAGAAGCAAAGGGAGCCCAACCTTTTCCCCTGCCATTACAAGGCCAAAGTTGGGGGTCAAGGGAGAGTGGAGGCCCTCATCCCTCTTATGTCACCCCCTCCCCCAGGACTCCTCACCTGGGTCTCTTAGGGAGGGAGGGAGGGCTATGGACGCTGCTTCTGCGCCACAGCTCCACTGCAGACAGCAGAGGCCCCATTCCCCACCCCGGTCCCCCCTTCTGGCTGTCGAGCTCACTGGTGCCAGAAATCTACCAAGCAGAGAACAAGCCATTGCTCTTCCTGACAGTCTCTTTGTAGCCGAATGGATGACACACAGAGCAGCCCCACAAGGCAAGCAGATGCAGGGAGCAGGTACACCTGATAAGCTGGAGGCCAAGATGACGCACAGGCCTTAGATGCAAAGCCAGAGAAGAACCAGGGGCCAAAATAAAGCCAGAGTCTGATAAGCTACCCTTAAGAGGAAAGGAGGAAAAACAGGGCATCAGACAGAAACGATGCCGTGCTTTCTCAACCGTGTGGAAGAACAAGAGCTTTGGAGACCCTCGCCCACCACAACCACCCGCTGAACTGATCTGGTGGCAGTTTCCACACAAGCCACCCCAGGGACTGAAGAACTCCAGAGCAGCCCTGCTACTGAAAAAGGCACACCTTGGCCAAACACAACACCGGGCATTGGCGGCAAACCAGCTACATCGAGGAGCTTCTCATACAATCATAAAGTTAATTGAGCCAGAAGAGGTCTGTGAGGCCATCATGGACGCGCGCGCACAAGGCAAGAGGCTCCCTCTAGTGTGGGAGTGCTCACCACCTCCCTAGGCCACGGGCTTTAGTGTCACCCTTCCCTAACAGTTAAGAGGTTCCCCCTGAAATTCAGCCTATCTCTAGCAGCTTTTGAGAAATGCAACTGCTGAACTGAAACCAAGGAAAATCGTAACAGAGACCTGTCATGATTCAGTAAGTGAGACATAGGTCAGTGCAAAGCCAGGAAGCTGCAGGATTTCCACCTGACACACATGTGAAGCCTGCAAACGTTCATGTCGTGGAAGCTGTGGATGCTCCACAGGAGAAAAGGGACAACCCTTGGAAACTATGCTCTGAAAGGATTAGTCCAAATCAAACAGCAGGAGGAGAGATGCCAGGGAGCCAATTATCATGAGTGTCTAAACAGAAAACAGTCCTGTGTCTCCTTTTACCTAAACCAACTGGCTCTGATTTGTTAGACTGCAAGTCCCATTATCCCCAGCCAGCAGGGACAATGGAGAAACATTATTTAAAGCTAGGATTTGAATGTTGCTTTTGTTGTTATTCAGTCACAGTCGATTCCGACCCTTTGCAACCCCATGGACCACTGTCCGCCAGGCACCCCTGTCCTCCACCCTCCTCCTCAGCCTGCCCAGCTCTGAGCCCATTGTGTCTACAATACCATCTAGCCATCTCATTTTTGGCCACCCCCTTTTTCTTTTGTCCTCCACCTTTCCCAGCATCAAGGCTTTCTCAAGTGAATCCTTTCTTCTAATTTGATGTCCAAAGTACTTTAGCTTCATCTTTACTATTTGATCTTCAAGGGAGCAGTCAGGGTTTCTTTTAAGATTGACGTATTTGTTTTCTTTGCTGTCCAGGGGACTCTCAGAACTCTCCTCCAACACCACATTTCAAAGGCATCTATTCTTCTGCGCTCAGCTTTCCTAATGGTCCAGCTCTCACAACCATACATTGCCACAGGGAATACCATTGCTTTGACAATACGAATTTTTGTTTTCAATATGATGTCTCTACTTTTCACCCAAGTATCAGTCGCCTTTTTATTTCATGGCTGTAATCACCATCTGCAGTGAGCTTTGATCCTAAGAAAGTAAAATCTGTCACTGCTTTTACTTCTTCCCCATCTATTTTCCAGGGAATGATAGGGCCTGTTGCCATTATCTTGGTTTTCTTGATGTTGAGTCTCAAGCCAGCTTTTGCACTTTCTTCTTTCAACCTAATCAGGAGCTTCTTTAGGTCTTCCTCACTTTCTGCCATTAGGGTAGTGTCATCTGCGTATCTCAAGTTGTTGTTGTTTCTCCCAGCAATTTTGATCCCAACTTGTGATTCGTCCAACCCTGCATTGCACATTATGTGCTCTGTGTATAAGTTGAATAAGCATGGTGATAAAATGCAGCCTTGTCTTACTCCTCTTCCTATTTCAAACCACTCTGTCATTCCGTCCTAAATGTTGCTTCTTGATTAATGTACAGGTTTCTCATGAGGCATAGAAGGTGTTCTGGTATTCCCATCTCTTTAATTACTTGCCACTTTTTGTTGTGGTCCACAAAGTCAAAGACCTTGATGTAGTCAATGAAACAGAAGTAGACTTGTTTCTCATATTCCTTTGTTTTCTCCATGATCTAACCTATGTTGGCAATGTGGTCTCTAGTCCCCCTGCCTCTTCTGGTAATTCTCTCTCCACGTGCTGCTGAAGTCTATCCTGTATTATCTTGAGCATAACCTCGCTAGCATGTGGGATGAGCGCAATTGTTCGATAATTTGAACATTCTTTGGCATTACCCTTTTTAGGGATTGGAACGTATACTGATCTTTTCCAATCCTGTGGCCACTGTTTTGTTTTCCAAATCTGCTGACATATAGAATGCAATAATTTGATTCCATCATCTTTTAGGGCTATGAAAAATTTAGCTGGGATACCATCATCTCCTCTGGCTTTGTTGTTTGCAGTGCTTTTTAGGGCCTTTCTGACTTCACTCTCTAGGATGTCTAGCTCAAGTTCAATGTTCTCATCATTGTGATTATCAGGGGTGTTGAGGTCCTTTTTGTAAAGTTCCTCTGTGTACTCTTGCCATCTTTTCTTAATCTCTTCTGCATCAGCTAACTCCTTGACGTCTTTGTCCCTTATTTTTGCTTTAAACGTTCCCTCGATTTCCCCAATTTTTTTGAAAAGATCTCTATTCCTACCTCTTATGTTGTCTTCCTCTATTCCTTTGCACTGTTCATTTAGGTAGGTTTCCTTATCTCTCTTTGCTTTTCTTTGAAATTCTGTATTCAATTGATTGAATTTTTTCCTTTCTGGCTTAATTGTTTTCCCTATTTTTTTTAGTCTAAGCCTGAATTTTGCAATCAGTAGGTTATGATCTGAGCCACAGTCTGCTCCAGGTCTCATTTTTGCTGACTGTATGGAGGTTCTCCATCTTTGGCTGCAGAGTATGTAATCAATCTGGTTGCGATGTTGGCCATCTGGTGATGTCCATGTGTAAAGTCGCCTCTGAGGGTGTTTGCTATGACCAGTGTGTTACCTTGGCAGAACTCTATTGATCTTTGCCCTGCTTCATTCTGTGTTCCAAGATGAAACTTGCCTGTCATTCCATTTACTTTTTGATTTCCTACTTTGGCATTCCAATCTCCAATGATAATGTGGACATCATTTCTTGTTGTCTGTTCTATGAAGTGTTGTAGGTCTTCATAGAACTGGTCAACTGTGGCTTTATCTGCACCAGTGATTGGTGCGTATATTTGGATTACAGTGATATTGAAAGGTTTGCCTTGTATTCTGACTGACATCATTCCATCATTTTTGAGATTATATCCCATTACTGCTTTTCTCACTCTTTTATTAACTATTTCTTCTAAGATTTTCTTGTCCACAGTAGTAGATATGATGGTTTCCAGAGCTGAATTTGCCCATCCCTGTCCATTTTAACTTACTGATTCCCAAGATGTTGATGCTTATTCTTTCCATTTCATTTTTACACTTCCAGCTTGCCTTGATTCATAGATCTAACATTCTAAGTTCCTATACAGTATTGTTCCTTGCAACATCACACTTATCTTCCCACTGTCCTATCCCCCCCCCATCTTCCGACCTGATGGGCTCAACATCCTGCTCCATCTGTTTTGCCTTTTTGTTATCCCTTTTGTCCCCGTCCATGGAGTTTTCTTGGCAAAATTCCTGACGTGGTTTGCCGGTTTCTACGCCAGTATTTTCCTATCATACATTTTATCACAATTTAACACAAAGTAACAGACTAAAAAGTTAAGTTGGTTAGCACTGGATATATGAAACAAGAAGTTATATATTTAGTCAGAAGTTAAAGAGTATTTCATCAGTCATTTCAAAAATAGTCATCGCTACCTAAAAAATAAGATACCATAGTCCAGCGTTTCTCAACCTTGGGACCCCAAGTGTTCTTGGACTTTAATTCCCAGAAGCCCAAGTCAGCTTCTGGGAACTGAAGTCCAATGACATCTGGGGACCCAAAGTTGAGAAACATGCTGTCAGGAAACGACACATTTTCTCATGCTTCCCAAGGCTTGAAATTGCAATTTCTTAGCTAGGCCTCATAAAAATCCATTTTTCTCTCTGTATGCTTCACAAGACTGTCACAAGTTGGCTTGTTGACATTATAGTGTTTCTGTGTTCCCAGTGTGTTATGTCTTCACATGCATGTAAACAACTATTGTTTTGAGAAAGTTATTCTCTGTTACCTGATTGGCTAAAGCTAACCCACCTGACCGCAAATTCTCCATGTTTGGAGAGAAGTTAGGGAGTTCGTATTTGGATCTCAATGGCTTAAGACCCTGGCTATTGTGTGGGATTTTCTCTTCTTTTCAAAATGGTTACCTAATGAACCTGGACTGTAACTCTGTTTGCTGGACTGACTTATGCTACTGACTTTTATGCTTTATGAACCTGATCAATATAACTGATCAATAAACCATCGTTTGCTTGTCCAACGTGTCTTCATTGGACTAAAAAGGGTAAGAGAAGCATTGCATTCACACACAAAGCCTCTGAACACGCTACCTGTTTAAACCTCCTTCTGGATGAGAAGCAGCCAAGGGCTGTAAAGCTTTATTGCCGGCCAGCCCGCCCTCTGGGGGCTTTGGTTAAGGAGGTTTCCAAAGCAGAGGGGGCCGGCTGGTACGTGACACCTGCCATAGTCCATTATCTGCCTTCAGTAGAAAGACCTATATTTTTAGACATGGGCGGGTGTTTTAGCACACACCACTGTTCCTTCTTCTACCTTTATGTCCCAATACCTTTCTAGAGTACCGTATATGCTGGTGTATAAGACGACTGGGCGTATAAGACGACCCCCCAACATTTCCACTCAAAATATAGTTTGTTATATACTCGCCGTATAAGACTACCCCCTCTTCCGCACACCTTCCACACACCAAATAAAACATAAAAGAACATCAGATTTGATTTCAACATCTCCCTGTGGCCGGCACTAGTGCGCAAATGTGCATGTGCAAACTCTGCGTAGACAAGGGGCAGGGCGGAGCACCGCTGCTTCCCGCCGAGCAGAACAGGCCGGTCACAACGAAAAGGCTGGCACCCATCTCACTGCTGATGCTCGCCGCAGCCACACTGGATACCGTGCGATACTGGATGGTATGTAGAATGAGGTGGGTGGGCATCGGGAGGCCACTATGGGCAGCTATGTCTATCCCAACTGAAGTGCACCCGGTGTATAAGACGAACCCCCCCTTGGAGGCATGTTTTTCAGGGGAAAAAGTAATCTTATACGCCAGCATATACAGTAATACACATTCTAGACACTGGGGGTGGGGGTCCTCTCTGGATGGATAGTGCTCTGTTCTTTGGACCGATGGTATTCTTCCCAGGAGGGACCCAATCTCCCCGGAGTGCTTCCTTTCTGGCCCTCACCTGGGTGTGGGGGCTGAGGCGGTGGCGGAGGCATTTGGTGGTGCATCATGGGATAGGGCGGAGGCTGCTGGTGAGACATCAAGCCTGGGTGGCTGGTGGTCCCAAGGGGGTTCATGCCAGGCCCCCCGGGATGCTGGTGGGACGGCTGGGCGTTCTGGCTGTGTTGCTGCTGCTGCTCCAGCTGCTGCCGGGCTCGTAGCTCAGCATACTTTAGTTGCTCCATATGGAAGTTCTGCCGCTCGGTCAGCAGCTGTTGCCGCTGCTGTTCCAGCTGTGGAGAGAGATTTGCCTCATTAACGGGCCAATTAAAACCAAGCCATGAAATGCCACCATGCTTTCCTTCCTTCATCACAGATGCCTTTGCCGCGATTCCTCCCGTTCTCCTAAAAGGAGACCTAGAAGTATCCTTACGGCGTGTCCCCATTGACTTCCAACGTGCATCAGCCACAGTACAGTGGAGGAGAGGTGGTGATCACCTGACCTAAAGATGGAGAGAGATCCCAAGGCTCTCACACAAGGCCCTTCAGAGAGAGCTTCTCCACAGGTGGGGAAAGATTGCCAAGCATGCTCAAGGGGAGGGGAGTCTCATGGAGAATGGCCTTTTTACTTTGGAAGAATTAGGCTGGGATGCTCAAATCTTTTGAGCCAGGGGCTGGTCACGTGGTTCAGCGGGCCAGATCCAGCCCCGATGCCAATTCATCCAGCCCACGCCACCCTCATTGCTCCCAGAAGTGGAAATAAAATGCACCCTCATTGATCCTGGGAGGAACCACATGACCGGCCCACCGAATCAACGAAATGAATGAATGAATGAATGAATGAATCACGTGACTGGTCCATGGCCCGAAAAGTTTGGGCACACCTACTCTACACGGAGCTACCTCTGAACAGTGTTCAGAAACTTCAGGTGGTCCAAACCAGTTACAGGGACATGTAATTCCCCCCCCCCTCCTGGCCCACTTCCAGGAGGAATTCACACTGCTATAAAGCCCCATCCAACTAGGGTTCTGGTTATCTGAAAGATCACGTCTTCCTGCAGGAGTCCACCTTGGCTTTAGGATAAGTAGGCCCTTCTATGCCAATTTCAGAGACTCCTCCTGTGCTACGGATTTGAGAAAGGGTCTTTTTTGGTTGCCACACCCCAGGCTCCAAAACTTCTTACAAAGAGAGGCTACGTTTCTCCCTCTCCCTTTCTGGCAACAGATGATAATTATTTTTTAAATAGGCCTTGGACAATTAAGAACCCTAATTTCCCAGCCAATGTTCTGATTATTCTTGTTTTGTATTAAATTATTACTAATATTTTAAAGTGATTTTAGAGTTTTAATTTTTATTTCTCTTAACCATAGAATTCTATTTTAATGTCTGGCATGTTATTGCACTTTATTGCTGTGTATACTGCATGAAGAACGTCCTCACTTGGCAAGCAGATCGTTTCATATAAAAATGCAAAAGTCGATCTGTTTGGTTTCCATTACTTTTGATTTTCAAAGAAGTTTGCTGTGCATGATTCTCACGGCTTTCCTTCATTCATAGACAAATGAAAGTCTGGCAAATTGTTTCAGGGCTCAGGCAGGCAACCAACCAACCAACCAAGAGCATTCGGATGACTGGCCAATAACCAGTTACACTCCCTAGACCCGGGTATTTCCAATATTCCTACAAAGCTCCATTAAAAAAAACCCAATGGGACTATGCTATGCAATGGAAAGTGTTAGCAATGCATGGCACAAGTTTATAAAGCATCGAGCACATGTTAAAATGCAACACAAACCATAAAAGGATAAAATGTTCCTCTGTCACTGTCAGCTGTACATTAATATACCCTGTCACAGTGGCTGGGTTAATAAGGCTCTTATTTATGCAATACTGACTTTAGCACAATTAGGACTGACAGCAGTAAAATGGCTTCAGTTCATAAATTAAATCACATGCTATGTATAGTGTCTCTGCCTTCCCTCCTCTCCCTTTCTTCACAAAAATGTAAAAGCAACACCCCTTCGGATAGAGGTTCAGACACAATCCCAGGCAAGTGTCGTGTTTTGGCCACCGGGAGCTTCGGAAAGGGAAAAGTCTGCCAGGGTTTCCCAAATGGAAAACAATTTTGCACAAGAAAGAACTGCCCCCAGCCTAGCATGGATGGAGGTGAGCGACTGCAGTGAAGCACTTCCTCCCACAAGAATGACATCCCGCTTAGCAACAGCTCTTCCCTTACCAGCCAATTGGCAAAGGGGCTGGCAGCGCATGCTGGTGGAGACGGGCAGAGCAGACGACATGCACATCAGGAAAAGAAAGGGAGGAGGAGGAGAATTTTGAGGGGAAACCCAGTGGCAGCCGGCAGCCCACACAAAGGCTGGGACCGAAAAGGGATGCCTGACTCACAGAATGGGCTGATGTGTTTAACAAACAGACGCCGCCGCCCCCTCCCCTGGTAAGAGTCACAACTGATGTGTGAGCAAGTGTGAAACTCATTCCATTTTCCTAGAAAATATTTGTCATCCATCTTTCTTCCGATGAGACAAATACTAGACACACAGACCTGACAAAGAGCTTTCCTCGCCTACATAAAAAGGAGCTGCTCTCTTAGAGAGCAAGCAAGGAATGCCGGCCTATAGCAGGGATGCCCAAACCTTTCAGGCCGCGGGCTGGTCGCGTGGTTCCTCCCACCAGAAGCGGAAGTAAAACGCACCTTGCAATCTGTGTTGCAACAGGATGAGAGAGATTCCAGGCTGACATTTTCTCTGCATAAAACAGGGGTGTCCAAACTACAGCCCATGGGCCTGATCCAGCTCTGATGCTAATTCATCCGGCCCGTGGTGCCCTTGTTGCTTCTGGAAGTAGAAGTAAAATGTGCCTGTACGTTTCTGGGAGCGATGAAGGCTGCACGGGCCAGGTGAATTGGTATCAGGGGCTGGATCCAACATGCAGGCTGTAGTTTGGGCCACCCTGGTCTAGAGGGAGCTGGTAACCGGGGGGGGGGGGGCCTCCCAGTCTGAGAGCTTGAGACATGTGGGCCTGGCTGTCACCCCTCTCTTGTTCACTGGGGGAAAGGTGCCCTTTGTGGGACTTCCCAGCAGTCGTTATCTAAGTGGCCCTCCAGATCCTTTCGGCCTACGTCGGAAGACCTACTGGTTAGTAAACCAGCCTTGTCATCATACGACTGACTTTGGGGGGGGGGGGAGAGAGAGACAGACATCCCACCTCCCTGCACGGAGGACCCTACAAGTTCCAGAGCCATGATGGCGAACCTTGGCACTCCAGCTGTTCTTGGACTTCAATTCCCGGAAGCCCAAGTCCCTGTGAATCCACATGAATGGGCTTACTGTGCGTACAACTGGAGTGCCAGGGTCCGCCATCACTGTTCTAAACTCACTGCCTGTCAGGCTCCACAGAGGGTACCTCCCAAAAAACTACAATTCACACAAAGCCTCCAGTAGCTTTACTTTATAAAAAAAGCAACAGATGTGAAAGTGTGGATGTGGCAGGGGTCAGAGATAATGAACTAGAAAAACCTACATTATGGCTTTGGTGGCTTCAAGCTCCCAGAATTCTGTCTGGGAGCTGCAACCCCCAAACATGTCCAAGAGCATCATCCCTCCCCCTGAAATGCAAGACCCCCTCCTGCCTATCTATTCACTGCCTTGTATGAAACAAATAGGATCTCGTGTTCCCATAATTATTCCACTGAGGCCACTGACTGAGGAGTTCCTCACTAGCATTTCTTTAAAAAAAAACCACTTCCCTCTCTCAGCAAGCGTGGGGGGGGAAGCCCCCCCTTGCCTTACCGCCTCTTTCTCTCTGTCCATGATGGTTTCCAGCTCCTCAAAGTGGCGAAGCTTGATCTCCAGTTTCTTCATTTGTGTTTCCACCAGGAGGGCTACCAAGGACTTGATCTTTCTCTCTTCCACCGCGGCCAGATGCTGGGAGAAACACAGAGGGTCATGACCTGTGAGTGATGTCATTTCAGCTGGCTGGATAGCTCAGGGGTTTAGAGATCTGACTGTGGAGCCGCAGGTTGGGAGTTTGATCCCCCCCCGGGACTCTCTTGGGAGAAGAGCCAGCCTGCGTAACCCTAGGCAAGCTGCACAGTGTCTGAGGAGTCCCCAAAAGAAGGGAATGGGACGCCACTTCTGAGGACTCTCTCCCTAGAAAACCCTGGAAAAGATCACCATAAGTCGGAATTGACTGGATGGCAAACGATTGCTTACTGTACGAGATAATTATGAGTCTGGCCAGGTGATCCTACTATGGTCATAGAGCAGACCCTACTGCCAGCCACTCAATATCAATCGTCAGGCGACACCCCTGAGGACTCATGGCCTTGGCTGGCAAACTCCACAGGGAAGGGTGATGAGGGTCCCCAAGTGGATTACATCCCACATGAATCCATCTTGATGGTGGGCAGCAGCTTCATCCATCCCGAGGAGGACTTTGTGTGCCAAAAGGCCCCAGGACTATAAAAAGTGACTCGCGGAACTGGATCAGTAGTACTCTGCGTGTCAAGCTGCGATATGGAAGGCAGATGAATGGCCACAGCATTATAGTCTCAGGGCAGTCTTCACGGCTGTCACCATGAGGATCGCCAATATTTGGATTTGGATATGGCAGAAGATTAGATAATTAAGTACTTTGTAGCACCAAATAAATAGGAAAGGTGGTCTAGATTCGTCACTTAGGTGAAATTTTTTTCCAGGTTTCCTTTCTTGTCTTTTCATCTTAAGAACCTTCTCGGCTCTTAAGATCTGCAGGCGAGACCCCGATCTCGGTCCCAATACAACCACAGATATGCTTGATGGGCTCACGAGAGAGGGCTTTTGCTGTGGAAGTTCCTAGCCTGTGGAAATCTCTCCTCCCTTGGGAGATTACAGTGGGCACCTCCCCCCAACCTCTTTTACCCTTCCACTGACAGTTCAAGACCCATCTCTTCAAGGCAGGCTTTTAATAATCATCTCTGAGTCCCTGGATGCTGGCTTTTAGCTGAGCAAGTCTGTTCTTCAAGTTTTATGTTTTAAATTACTCAGTGTATTTTAATTACTACTATAGCTTAATCATTTTAATATTTAATTCACTGTTTTTCTTTTATTACTTTTAACACTTTGAACTGCCTTGAGCCGCCCCTCCCCAGGGACAAAAGCAGCCTATAAATGAGACAAACAAGCAAACAAATAATAAATACAAATAAAATAAAATCTGTGGTAATACTTCTAAGATTCTTCCAATCTTACTGAACGTATTGATTTTGCTTCAAAGTCCTTTGAAAATGTAAACTGCTTGGTGCTGGAACTGCTTAATGTATTCACCAACCAACTGCATTTATGCTTTGCTCATTAAGATACAACACAAGAGCTAAGCTGAGTTCTACATTTCCTACGGCACAGCTGCAGTATTTGCCTGGGAAAAGGTTTTAATGCTAAGATTTCTCCAGGATGTGAAAGTCACCATTTGTGCTTCCCCGACTGCTAATCTAGAATACTGATCCGCAGGCCACTGAATAATTCAATTTGAAACTATGAAAGCACGTTGTGCTTGAGCTTAATACAACAAATGATTAGATTTCCACTGATGGAATAACTACATTTATTCGAATGTCACTATCAATGGAATAATGTGCGATAGTACATCCTGAGAGACTCTTCAAGAAGGCTTTGACACTCAAGGCATAACTAATGCAAGAGGTCTTAAACTGAACTGGCACTACTGGGGTACCTTTTCCTTAAAACACGACTGAGCTGGATTTGACATGGGTTGCGAAAGGACACAAAATCACCCATTCAAAAGGGACATTGTTTTACAGATCTGCATTGGCATATGTAGGTCCTAATTACATGAAATGACTCTCTCGTTAAGCGACTCATAGACTTTGTGTACTAATCAGGGCCCTCTTCTCTAACATCTGTCTTCAGACTCCATGCAAAGGGGGCAATTTCAGAAGCAACCAAGGCCTGATTTCTAAGCAAGCCAGGCTGTGGAAGCACTGGCACTTGGACAAGAAATCCCACCACCACCAATGCTAAGACTCAGCTCTTTTTCCCTAGACCCCTTGGAACATTCTGTCTGGCCGCTAATGGTCCCTTCAGATTCATTTCTCTGCATAAAAAAGAGATGCACCATGTCTTTCAAGATGAGAGGAACTGGGAAATGGAGAATAGCTATTTAACATCTACAAGAAACCGCTGGGTGAGATCATCCGTTCCAACAGGGTGAGGTATCATCAATATGCAGATGATACCCAGTTGTATATCTCGGCCCGTGGGGACCCTAGCGATGGAGTGGGAGTTCTTTCCAGGTGCCTGGAGGCTGTCAGGGTCTGGATGGGGGACAACGGGCTACAGCTGAATCCCGGCAAGACTGAATGGTTGTGGGTCAGGGGCCCTGCGTTATCTCAGGAGCCACCATCTTTGGTTCTGGATGGGGCGGTTTTGCCCCAGACAGACCCGGTGCGTAATCTGGGGATCCTCTTGGACTCACGGCTCCTGCTCAAAGAGCAGGTGGCAGTTGTGGCCAGGAGGGCTTTTGCACAACTTCATGTAGTTTGCCAGTTACGCTCGCTCCTGGACTGGGACTCTTTGCTCATAGTCACACACACTTTGGTCACCTCCAGACTTGATTATTGCAATGCACTCTACATGGGGCTGCCCCTTGCTGAACATTCGGAGGCTGCAGCTGGTCCAGAATGTGGCTACTCGGGTTGTAATGGGGTGCGGGCATTATGCTCGTGCCTCACCACTGCTTCGAGAGCTGCACTGGCTCCTAGTATGCCTCCGAGTGCAATTCAAGGTGCTGGTTATTACCTTTAAAGCCCTACATGGTAGTGGGCCAAGATACTTAAAGAGACCGCATCACCCCGAGAATATCTCTCTGTCCCACCAGAGCGGACCGGAAGGGCTCTCTGGTTGTGCCATCAGTAAGAGAGGCTCATCTCTCTGGCGCTAGAAGGAGGCCCTTCTCTGTGTCCACTCCGCCCCTGTGGAACCTCCTGCCATAGGAGTTGTGTCTCCAGAAAGAGCTGCTGCCCTTCAGAAATGGGGTAAAGACCTGGCTGGTCTGGCAGATATGGGGTACGGGCCAGATGGTCAAAAACTCAGGGTGGCGTACAAAATTAAAAACAATTAAAACACGTTAAAAAATTTAAAAAGATAGCGGGGAGAGAGCTGTGGGGCTCTTTTGACCCCACAGCTCTCTCCCCGCTATCTTTTTAAATTTTTTAACGTGTTTTAATTGTTTTTAATTTTGTACGCCACCCTGAGTTTTTGGGTGAGGGTGGGATATAAATGTGATTAATAATAATAATAATAATTTTAAAAAGAGACAGAATCCTAAGAGTTGGCAGCAGGAGGAGTGGGTGGGCCTTAGCGAACTCGTGTGTGTGTGTGTGTGTGTGTGTGTGTGTGTGTGTGTGTGTGTGTGTGTGTGTGTGTGTGTGTGTGTGTGTGTGTGTGTGTGTGTGTGTGTGTGTGTGTGTGTGTGTGTGTGTGTGTGTGTGTTCGTGCATGCACGCGTGCTTCATGTATCCGTCCACTCATTTCCTTGGAAACTAAACAGCTAAGAAAGGAGCAGGAGAAGAATTATAATTTTTGTGAACACAGAGCAATGAGGAAGTTTCGCCTCCTGTCCTGGAAGTGAGAAAGAAGGGCCTGCCTGAGTTCCCCCGTTCTACTTCAGACAGTTGTGCTTCTTTCTCGAGGGGCTTGGGAGGAAGAGAGGCTTGGCTCAGGTTCTAGAGTCTTGCTTAACCCACAAAAAGAAAGAGCCCGCCCTGCAAAACCTGACAAACACAACTGTGAAAACTTTCTGGAAACGTTCCCTCTTCCCGCCTGCCTTTGCATAAGGCCACAATAGCAGCTTTAAACGGGTGGAAGGAAACCCATTTCATTCAGCAGCAACATCCTTCCAGCTGAAGCGGAGGAGCACAGACCTCTCATTTTAAGGCACGGGGGAAGCCCCCCCCCCCGGCCGCCCACTGACAATGGGGTCATTCTAAGAGCCCTTCTGAGCAGCACCGGAAATCACCGGGACCGTGGAAAGGGAGATGAGAAACCTTGGCTTTTGTGGCAGCGGAGGCGAGAGCGGCAGCAGCAGCGGTGGCCACGTTCCCTTCGGAGATCTCGTGCTCCACTCGCCTCTTCCCAGGGTCGCCTTCCTTGTCTTTGCAAACGTCAAGGTTCTCCTTGTTCTCTTCGGACTCCTTCTCATCTAAAGGGGGGGGGAGAGAGAAACACCCCTTGGTTAGCCACGCTCGTTGCTGGGCCCCCACGGCAGACCTTGGCCTTCCTTCCTGAGACCAAGACAAATTCACCTGGTGCAGCTAGTGCCACTTTTCATGCATAAAACGTTTTTGGGCCAAAACATCACCCTTTTACTGCATTAACTGGTGCCCCAAATATCACTTTTGCAAGACTGAAAGATACTAAAATGTGGCTCCTGATCCTGGCTCTCAGAAAGAGAACCTGTTACTCCAGGAAGGCAACAGGTGACCTGGCTGGGTTTCCCAAAGGCTTCCAGAGACAATTCCCACAGAACTGCCCTACGCCTCACCTCACTTCCTAGACTAGACTAGACTACTGAACAAATCATTCAACTTGATCTCACTATTTATTTTATTTCTTACATTTATACCCCGCCCATCTAGGAAATTTTCCCTACAATCTTAGACTTAAATCCTTCTATGTAGCATATCAGGCAGCTATCTCACTATCATAATCTTACTACTGTATCTGCAGAAAGATCTTTACTATTTCACCTTCTTTTCACTGTTTATCCTGAAAAACCTGGTGACTAACTGAGGATCTAAAGTACTGTGCTATAGAACCGACTGAGATTTTTAAAAGGCAGGGTTCATATACAACAGCCTCAATTGTCCCATAGTACAGAAATACACGTGTTATTTAAATTACAGAGTCTGCATTCAGAGAGATGCACACAATGTTGCAAGGCACTGGCAAAGTTTCCCTCTTCACTTGGTAGCATGAAAAGAGGACAAGTGAATAGGTTGTTCGCCTATTATTATTTCAGATCAAGGCTACATCAATGGCACCACTACAGGAAATAGCACATCCCTCTCATCACAGCCTGGTCTGTTCTAATTCACCATCCATTAGCCAAGGTACATGACCAAAGGCCAAGATGAAGAGAGATCTACACTGAAGCAGGAGAGGCTTTCAGAATCAAGATTTAGTGCCTGAGCTAGCCCGGTGAAGGGAATGTTGCAACTTTACTGCCGTACAATAATGCATTGTCAAGAAAGCTAAAAGGAAGGAAATACATCGGACACAAATGTTTGTTGGTGAAGAAACCGTGACAGTCCCGTACCTGTCCTGGAATGCTGAGTGGCTTCACCATCTTGTTCCTTGTCAGCATTTCTCTCCTCCTCTCCTTCCTTTATTTTCCCATCTCCTATTTCATTCTCTCCTTTGTTGTTTTCAACCTAGGAGGTACGAAAGGGGAAGGAACAAATAACCCCTCCGCAACTCTTCAGGTTACAGATGTTGGGGCAGGAGGCAGTAATTCAGCTTAGAACAGCAGCCTACAGCAACGGTTAATAAAACCAGCATCGTGAACATTAACACGTGTTAATATAAACGTCATTATTTCAAAGATGCAAACGTCAAGTACACAGGACAGGACAGTGGTGGGTAAGGGCCCTGGTGGCCCAGGGGCTAAACTGCTGTAATGCAGCCAGAACATTTGTGAGTTCAACCCTGACCGGGGCTCAAGGTTGACTTAGCCTTCCACCCTCTGAGGTTGGTAAAATGAGTAGCCAGCATGCTAGGGGCAAAAGGTAATTACTCTGTGAACTGCCTAGAGAATGCACTAAGTGCTCTGGGCCAGTAAAGAAATAGAACTGCTTGGCTTTTATCGCTTTCGATCGCCCCCACGGCCTTGTGAGAGCACCTCTGGAGGGGGGCGCTAAAGGCAACACAAATACACCGGTCAAGTTGCTGATCTACAAGACGGTTAGTGGAAAGTTACTTGTTTGTGCTGTTCGAAGTGGAAAGGGCCGAAAAGAGACACAGTCCAGTACAGGGATGCCCAAACTTTTCAGGCTGTGGGCTGGTCACATGGTCCAGCGGGCTGGTCACGTGGTTCAGCGTGCCAGTCGCGTGGTTCCTCCTACCAGAAGCAGAAGTAAAACATACCTTGCAATCTGTTTTGCAACAGGATGAGATACATTTTAGGCTGCCATTTACTCTGCTTAAACCAGGGGTACCCAAAATACGGCCAGCAGGCCAGATCTGGCCCCAATGCCAATTCACCTGACCCACACCACCCTCATCCTTCCTGGAAGCAGAAGTAAAATGGGCACATTTTACTTCTGCGAACGAGGGCGGTGTGGGCCGGGTGAATTAGCATTGGGGACCAGGTCTGGCCTGCTAGCCATATTTTGGGCATCCTTGGTCTAGTAGACAGGGAATGGAAGAGGGTGGGAGTCAATGCCTTCCCCTGATTTCAGTGACCACCTAATGCCCGGAGGCAGGTGTCCTGCTGCTACCGATGTGATGTCTAAGAGGCCACCTGAGTTCACATCAGCCCCCCCTCCCCCTAGTGCAATTCCACTTTTGAGGGGCAAGATGTGAGGAATTACTGGAGGAATCATTCTGGAGTATTGGCTGAAGTCATTCCTCTTTGACAGCTTGGTGTCTTGTTTGCAGGGTGGAACATAGGCTGGCACTTGAAAGGCGCTTCAGTGGGCTCACCCTTGCCATTAAGACACAGACAGAAGACGCGGTGCCCTCCAGAGGTTTTGAGTTAGGGTTTATTTTTATTTATTTATGTAAGTTATTTATTTATTTATGTCAGTTCCCTTCAGTTGTGGTTAGCAAGTCAAACAGGGAGGACAGAGTTTACAGTTCAAAGCACCTGCATCTGGAGCTCCCATTTGTCTACCCTCACATTAGGCAGAATAAGGCAGCAAACGCAGGCAGCAGATTTTGGATGCCATGAAAGCCACAGCAAATTGTTTACTGTTAATTACTATGGACATTAATTATTTCTTGCTTCCCGTCACACTTGATTGTGGGGTTTCTTTTTTTTCCAGAGGATCAAAGAACACGACTGGCTTTGATATTAGGATCTTGGGACAGAAGAACCGCATCATCTGCCAAGGAAGCCACTTCTTTCCTATCTTTATGCCCACCCAAGACATGGGCGCAGCTCTTAGAAGGGTTTTGGGGCTGATCATCGGGGCTTTTGGTGGGTCCCTGTTTTAATTTGTCGCCTGGCCAAAACCCCTGTAAAATCCTGACAGGACAGCAAAATTTATCCAGAGCGTTTGCCACTACATGACAAAGAGAAGTATCACAAGCAAGACATCCAGTGTCCTTCCATTCAGCTGCTGCTGCTGCTGCTGTAACTCTGGAGTAAAGGTATAGGTTGCCCTTGCTCAAAAGCAAGTCTTATCCGACTCTAGGGATCAGTGCTCATCTCCATTTACAGACAAAGAGCCAGAGCTGTCTGCACCTACAGACGTTTCTGTGATCATGGTGGCAGGCATGACTAGACACCGGAGTGCATGGAATGCCGTTTGCCTTCCAAACTAAAGTGGTCCCTATTTATCTACTTGCAATTTCTTGCTTTTTAACTGCTAGGTTGGCAGGAGCAGGAACAGAGACAGAAGATCACTCCATCGTGCAGTACTCAGGTCTCGAACTCCAGTCATCAAGTTCAACATCTTAGCCACAAAGCCACCACAGTCCCTTAACTCTGGAGTTCAACCAGGCAGACTGTGACCCACCCCCCTTTCTGAATTTCTACAGTTTTATTCTAGAAGCACAACCATCCCCTCCCCCCCCCAAAAAAAATCTATCTCCAAGCCACATTCTCAGTACAGAGTGGAAACAAACGATCAAATCACACTTGAGGTTGTCAGACCTTGATTTTGTCTGCCTGCAGTCCGTCTGGATCTGTCTCCATTTTGTCTTCCTCAGTGCCATCTGCAAGGAGAGAGCATACCATGATTTAACACAAAGAACAGGCCTGCATTGCACTAAAGATGGAGGACAGAGATTTCTGGTTTGATTTTTTCAGAGCACTTTTTACAAAGCATCAACATACTCACGGCTCAAGCCTTGCTTGCCTTAGGTAAGCTTTCAAACCAGATCATTTTAAAAAGCCTCCTTGTCCTAAAAATCAGTGCCACTTACTTACGCAACCATGCACTGCTGCATTCTTATCCAAATTAGAGTTACATCTGGCCAAGCAGTAATTAAGAGTAGAAGAACTGCTGTGCTGGATCAGACCAAATTCTCTCCTCACAGTTGCCAAACAGATCAATGACTTTGGGGAACAACTGAGCAGGAAATGAGTCTAATCTATGTTTGAAGCTTAGAGAGGCATACTGCCTCTGATCCTGGCGATACTCTAGAACTGTGATGGTGAACCTTGGCACTCCAGGTGTTCTTGGACTTTAATTCCTAGAGCCTTAAGACAACTTCTGGGAATTGAAGTTCAAGAACAGCTGGAGTGCCAAGGTTCACCATAACTGCTCTAGAGTCAGACTGTAGCGCTGGGACACCACACCAAGAATCATCAAGGCCAACCGCCTCCCCCCCTGCACACAAAGGCCAATACAGGAAATCCAGTCTCTGTATGAACACCTTCAGTGAAGAACAAGAAAGTGCATGGTTCGACTAGTAGCCCTTGATAGCAATGTTCATCCCAAAGGTAAAAAGGAGTGCTCAGGCTTATGGCCCAGGGTCAGTGTAATTCACTGCCCCATTATAATCACTGAAGACCTTATTAGAAATACACATGATAGACTGTCAGCACAACTATTGACCTCCAGGAACATGAATAAAACTTGTAGGTCAACACAGTTTCCCCTTTCCGAGGCCAAATTCAGAGCAAAAGGTTGGGTCCTGCAGTACATTCAAGAATAATGGATATTTCAGCAAGCCGTGGTGAACTGTGAGGCCCATTCCAACCTGCTTTTTAAGCTTCTCCTGGAATGCAACACAAGAGCAATTTAATGGCAGCCTGACTGTTATGACCAACAGAGGAATTCGCCACCAGGATTCTTCCTTAACTCTGATTGTGCTTAACTTCCAAACTACTGATGAATATGCTGAACTGATGGTTTGCCACCCAAAAGCAGCTTTAGAATATCCTGTACCCCAGGAGAACTACTGATTGTGCCTGGATTACCTGGGAACCAGACCTCTGTCACTATTCCTCAACTACCCCCGCCCCTGTGGCCATTTTTCATTCCTCTGTTTATAGCAAATTCTGCCTAGCAGTCCATCCACGGACTATACATACTATACACAACGTTAGAGAGGCAGCACAGAATCTTCCATTTACTGGTTCTCTCTGTCCAGGTAAGCAACTTCTACTTGTTGTGAGTTTCAACCAAAACTACCTAGAGGCCAAAATGGTTGGAAAGAGCTGCTGCAAGGGGATTGTATGACATGACATTCTGACAACAACAACAACAACAGCCTATGCCAAGAAACCCGTTGGCCTCCCACAAGGGATTGTCTCCAAAAAACCCTTGTTACTTCAAATCAGACTCCTCAAGCTGTTCCTTAATATCCCATTCCTGGAAGCTGGTCATAAGCTATGGGGATCTGCAATTAATTCTTCTTCTGAAGCATCAGGGCTCCAGCTTCTGTTGGGATGCAAAAGCCTAGCTCTAGTAATGGGAATAGATTAAGCAAATTAAGTGTGTTTATGCACATTTTCTTAATTGCCATAATTTATAGGCCCAGGATTGAACATCTTGGCACAAAGTAAACAGTCCTAAGTAATTGCCACTCAACACTTCCACACAGCCTGTAAAATAAGTTAATTAGATATATAAAACTCTCACAGCAACCCATTAAAGAATATCTCAAGGCAAAGACTTGTTGGTGAGTAGTTAAGGGAAGCTTCCCTAAATCATATCCTGTGTGTCCACAATCAGGTTCGGGCTGGAGACAGAATGCAGAAGGTTACTGAGGGAAGAGCCTGGATCCCTGGACAACAGCTCATTGCCAAAAACATGATGGTGTATGAAGTGTGTCCTGGAGGCGAGGTTCCAGGAGTCTGAGGCAGTCGGTTGCAACCCTGAGAATCAATTGGCTAGTTCTAAAAATGCCACAAGACTCCTGCTTTTGCTGTTACCACTCAGAGGGACTTTGTTGCTCACATCTTCTCCTCTCATCCTTTATTCCAGCCAGACCTCCCAGTTTGCCCACTCTTAGTGGATAGGATCCATAGCTGTGATGGTGAACCTTGGCACTCCAGGTGTTCTTGGACTTCAATTCCCAGAAGCCCAAGTCTCTGTGAATCCACACAAATTGGTTCACAGAGACTTGGGCTTCTGGGAAATGAAATCCAAGAACACCTGGAGTGCTAAGGTTTGCCATCACTGATCTATAGTTTTTTCTCCCCACTGTAATCCCACACATCCTGCAGAAGGTCCCATGCGCAGCCCGTAGCATTTCAGAGTGTAAGTGGTGATAAAGAAGACTTACTTCTCCCGTCTAAGAGACAGGAGAGTCCCTGCTGGGCTAGACAGAGAAGCAATCGGACTTCACGTCATCTTTTCTCATCCACTGTTGGAAGACAGAGAAACTGGTTTCTGCCTGTTACAGACCCCCAAGCGGCACAGGGGAAGAATGAGCCCACCTCAATATGTCATACTTCTAGAGCAGCAGACGCCAAGCCCATGCACCCCCCCCCTTGTGTTCTACAAGATCTTTTTCATTTCCTAGGGCAAAGGGGCCACTTTCCAAGGCAGGAAGGCTCCCTTTTTGGACAGGAGACCCATTTGCTTCCTCACTGCCTGGTGGCTCTAAAAGGGAATATGAGCTCAACATGCACCATTAATGCATTGGCTCCTCCTCCTCCTCTTAGAAACAGTTCAAGGGAAAGGACTGAGAATCTTCTTCTTCTTCTAGCAAAATGACACACATCTTCCAAGTCATCTTTCCCCCCAGTGTTTTGCTTACAAAAACAACATGAGCTTCCCACATGCCTTTTCTGGCCCCTTCGTTAAACACAAACACGTGCACACATCCAAATCAAAAAGAGAACAGCCAATGAAACTGTAATTTGCTTGGCAAAATGATGCTGGGGGGCACAACAACTCTCAGAGAAACCTAGGCCCAACCCCCCCCCCCCGGTCTACCTGGCCAGGTCAGCATCTTATTACCATTCCACACATTCAGAAACTCAAAATAAGTTTTGCGTTCTGAACGGGACAGGCAGCAAAAGGTCACTTTTGGGTTCCTTGCTCCACAGGATCCCACATTGTGGCCATCCTGGTTCCAACTCTCGTGTTAAGCACATACACACAAAAAGCTAGTCCTGTAGGTCACTCAAGGAGCTATCATTCTTGCATGCACTGAAAGATCTAAGGCAGGGGTGCCCAAACCTTTTGGGCCGTGGGCCGGTCACGTGGTTCCTCCCACTGGAACTAAAACGCGTCTTGCAATCTGTTTTGCAACAGGATGAGATAGATTTTAAGCTGCCATTTTCTCTGCTTAAAGCCCATGGGCCAAAATCTGGGCCTCTAGATCTAAGGAGTGGATTCCCATTGCCACCTCCTCCACAGCTGAATGGGGATTTTAGCCTCCTGGGTCTCCTGGGTCCAGCACTCTCTCTACTACCTGATACTAGCGCTCAACCACAGCAACTTCATCCTTTAGGCCAGCCTGCCCCAATCTGGTCTTCTGCAGTTCTACCATTAGCAGAAGCCAGCTGGGTGCCATGGAGGTTCACATCCCACGCATCTAGAGAGCTCCATACTGGGGAAGATGGTTTTCTACAAGGGCTTACTTTATGTACTGCTATTACCGTGTGTGCACATCAGAGTTCTGTTGCATGATGTATTTATTTATTATTTTATTTATTTGATCAAATTTATTATCCCACCCCAATCAGGTAGACCCGACTCTAGGCGGCTTACAACATAAATTAAAAAGACACATAGATTAAACAATAAATTCCCAAGTAAGTGTAAAACCGACTAATACAACAATTTAATTTAACAATTTAAAAGTTGAGACTATAATTAATAAAATACTAAAAGGAATTTAAAACTTTAAAAGTTTACCGAAATTAAAACGAGCAGCAAAAAGCAAGAAGGGTGGCTGTCCCATTAGATCAGCCACCCAACATGGGACCCCACATTCCTGGATCCCCACACTTGCCCTGCCAGCCAGGTTTTTAGGCCCTTCTGAAAGGGCAGGAGCTCTGTCTGTAGGCGTAGCTCAGTTGGCAGGAGGTTCCAAAGGGCCGGGGCACACATGGAGAAGGCCCTCGTCCTTCTGGTGCTAGAGAGGCGCGCCTCTCTAGCCGATGGAATGGTAAGAGAGCCTCTCCGGTCCACCCTGGTGGGACGGGCAGAAGTTCTTGGGGTGACGCGGTCTCTTAGGTATCCTGGCCCACTACCATAAAGGGCTTTAAAGGTAATGACCAGCACCTTGAATTGCACCCGGAGGCATACTGGCAATCAGTGCAGTTGCCAAAGCAGTGGTGAGGCACGAGCATAACGCCCGCGCCCCATCACTACCCGGGCAGCCGCATTCTGGACCAGCTGCAGCCTCCGAATGTAAAGCCTTGTATGCAATTCCTAGCCTGCACTGCCATCTCATGGCTTTGTTAAAACTATTTAGGGGCTCCCTGTTAACAAAGCCAACTGCTGTAGGTAATAATATACCACAAGTGGCTCTCCCAGGCATTACGTCTATTCGTACCACTTTACCTCTCTTTGATTTGGACAAAGATTCCTGGGAATGCTGGGAACTTTACTTTTCAGCTCTATTAATTAACACACAGAAAGTGCATCCTCCAAGGAAGCCTTTTTAGCTCTCTAAAGCAGCAATGGCTTCTTAAGCAGCCTCCATCTGCCTGAGCTGTGTAGAGAGAGAGAGAGACACCCAAGGAGGGTGTCTGAGGCAGGCCCATGCCACACTCCTCTCTGCTCTTGCTCTGCCTCAAGCCAAGGCAGGCTCAGAGGAGCCCCTTCCTTCTTTCCTTCCTTCCCACTGTGGTGCTTCCGCTGCTGCTCCCCCCTCCCCCGAGAGGGGCTGCAAACCGCCCAAGTGACCCAATTCAATCTTGCTAAGCCACTCCTTGGCCCCCAAGAGAGCCATCTGCTCCAGGCCTAATTTATTCCATTAGTCACAGATTAACATAAATCAGATTAGCCGACTAACCTTAGTTATAAAAACACAGTCCTTTTTTTTCTTCTTCATTCAGAAATTATCCCCATTTCATGTGTTATTGTTCTAGCCTGGGAAAGGATGCGGCGTCTGCAACTGCAGGCTGGCATGGTTGAAAGGGGACGCCACAGGTCAGCCTCCAGGACTAAGCGGTGCTATTCCTGCTGCATGGACTAGCAAGGCCACCTTTTGCTGACTCAAAGTCTCTTAGATCAGGCTCACTGCAAATGCCTATGCGGCAAGCATTCGGGGCTCATTTCCCCTACAACAGGGGTGCTCAAACGTTACAGGCCATGGGCCGGTCACGTGGTTCAGTGGGCTGGTCACGTGGTTCCTTCCACCGGAAGCAGAAGTAAAACATGCCTTGCAATCTGTTTTGCAACCGGCTGAGATAGATTTTCTCTGCCTAAACCAGGGGTGCCCAAACTATGGCCCGTAGGTCGGATCCAGCCCCTGACACCAATTCATCTAGCCCGCACCGCCCTCGCTGCTCCCAGAAGCGGAAGTAAAGCACACACGGTAGTTTGGACACCCCTGCCCTGCAACATATAACATGGCTAACGCTGCTCAGGGGTTGACCAAACGGAGCAGAACTTTGGTTGCCCTCTCTGCCACATCCTAGTTGCAGTGAAGACCTAGGAGGGCACAGCTGGAGGCAACCTCTGCCTGAGACTTCGAGGAACCCCAGCCTAGCGCTGCTCCTCCTCAGCCAGGGGACTGCTAGAATCACTGGCTTGTAAACCAAGGGTGGCTGTGGTTGGGAAGAGCTGCCCTTGATAATAAGGGCCGCAGCCACTCATGGCCTGATTCCATCCAAGGCGGTTTTCTATCTGCTGGAACAGCAAAGGCCGTGTGTAGCTCACAACCTTCAATGCTCACATGAAGCCCAAAAGATGACAGAGACAGGTGGGAAGTGGAGCAGAACAGATTATTGAGACATTTGGATCATTAATTCTCCAGGGGGGGGGCTGAGTATGTGCGATTAGACTCAAAGCATAAACCTAAAGACTCTTATCAGAAATGCCTTGAGAACAAATAAACCATTTGCAAGTCAACCCAAAATCTTGATGGTACAGATTCACATCTCTTTAAGCAACCCTTTAAGGATAGTTCCGACGTTTTCCAATAAAACCAAGCATTTTATTTTCCCCTCGCCCAACAAATGGTCGAGGAGGCAACAATGATGACTGGATACAGATTTTCATGTCATTTTAGAACCAGAGTTATATTTTTTTTTGCCAAATTAAGGCAGAAACTTTTCTCTGTAATTTAGTTAGTATGCCGAGTAGATTAACCTCTCTGGCTTGCAAGATCCACCTTTTGTTCTTCATCTTCCTTCCATTATGACTTTATCCAGATCATAAAATAAAACAAATGACAGTGGCCACGCTCCAGGGACAGAGGATGCCAACATCAAAGGCCGGAACCTACCCGGTTTCTCTGGTTCATCTGGTGCTGTTCCAGCAATGCAGCTACTCTCCAGCCCATACGTGGGATCCACTTTCCCAGAGATTCTGGCTGCCTCCTGCACTTTCTTGATATGGGCCTCCACCAGTTCCAGTGGTACCTCTTCTCGGACTCGCGAAAATTCCTCTGCCAAAGAGCCAAGCAACAACTGATCAGACGCCTGCATTTGTGACCATGTTTTTCAAAATCCCTGTGTTAAAAACCAGAACAAACTTTAAAACAAGCGCTTGGTAAATAAGTAGTATTAAAACTCAGATGTTTCGCTGCTGCTGCTGCTGCTTTTGCTGCTCCAAGTCAAGGGATAAAGGAGGAGGAAGACAGCAGGTTAACAGGAGATACCATTATAAGCCAGCAGAAGAGAAGGAAAGAGAAACTGGAAAGAGACCCAAGTGGGTGTAGAGCAGGGTGCCCAAACTACAGCCCGGGGGCCAGTTCTGGCCCCCAACAACAATTCATCCGGCCTGCAAAGGCCTTGTCGCTCCATATGTCCATGTTTTACTTCTACTTCCAGGAGCAACGAGGACTTTGCAGGCTGGATGAATTGGCGTCGGGGGCCAGATCCAGGCTCCAGGCCATAGTGACTGACTCCCTGAACCATGCGACCAGCCTGTGGCCCGAAAAGTTTGGGCACCCTGGTGTAGAGTGAGAGAACCCTGGCATTAAGGACCAGAAGCTGAAGCAAGAGGGAAACACCGCAAGCAGCCAGAGGAAACGTGGAGAGGGAGACATGGGGGGGGGGGGAGGGGGGAATTTTAGCAGTGACATTTGGAATTTATTTATTATTATTTATTAGTTCAGAATTGCCTGATCAAGGGGAAAAGAGAGACCAAAAAGTCCTGGGAGAAGCTGCTTGCAGTTTGATCCTGACCGAGAGGGAAACTCGGCTCTAATTTCTTCCTGCATGACAACTGGTTTTAAAAACCAACATTATGCACTAGCGCAAAAACTCCACTGCCTGACAATCCTAATGCACATGTACTGGCCACTGCAGAACGAGGAATAACCCAAGAGCAATTTTATTCACAAATCTTTCACAAGGAGGCCTCCATGAAAGCAGCATCAAGACTCCGGGCTGACTGGAGACAGTATTGGAGGTACAGTATTCGCAACAGGTGGGCTTTGGAAGCTGTTCTTGTTGATCTGGTGCACTGACAATGTGTGGCTTGACATTCTGGTAGCGCTTGGTTCAAGCAGCACTTTAGTAAAGTTAACCAACCAAGCTGAGTGAAAAGGAGAAAGCAAAAGGCAGGCATTAAGTGGCTTCTCTGAGTCCAGCGTCCATTTCCGGCCACATCTCCCAAACACGGAGCCATTCTAAGCACTTTAAATCAGGGGTGCCCAAACTTTTCAGGCCACAGGCCAGTCACATGGTTCAGCGGGCCGGTCACGTAGTTCCTCCCACTGGAAGAAGTAAAACGTGCCTTGCCGTCTGTTTTGCAACAGGAGGAGATAGATTTTAAGTGGCCATTTTCTCTGCTTAAACCAGGGGTGCCCAAACTATGGCCCCCAACGCCAGTTCATCCGGCCCATGCCACCCTTGTTGTTCCTGGAAGTGGAAGTAAAACGTGCCCTTACAGGCACGTTTTACTTCCACTTCCAGGAGAAACAAGGGAGTTGGGGGCTGTATCTGGCCCATGGGCTATAGTCTGGGCACCCCTAGTTTAAATGAATGTATGCTGGATCTACCCAAGACACACACTGGTGAGCCTCCTTTAAATCTAAGAATAAACCACTAGCACCAAGCACGAGTTTAAGACCTTCTCAGACAAGATTGTCAAGGAGGCAAGAAGACAACGACGACGGCACCCTACCTAAAGCTGCTTTAGCTGCTGCAGAGGCCACCCGTGGATCCACGACAGATGCCAAAAAGGCCACGGTGCTCATCACAGGGTTCCCAGATTGGCTAAAAGGGACCGGCTGGTAGGCTAAAGGTCCCAAAGAGGCGTCCGAGTTCTCCAGGTAAGGATCCTCAATGGGGAGCCGCAAGAAATGGAGGATGCACTCGTCCTGGGTACGGCTCCCGACATGCTCAGAGACTTTGTTCCAATCGTCTTTGTACATCTCTAAGGCCTGAAAAGCAGGAGGAGGAAGAGGAAGGAGGAGGAAAGCAGATTTCCAAAGAGAGGGAATTTAAAATGTTTCTTCGATGCTACTGGTTCAAAAAGCTTGTTAAGTACAAAATACACCAAGGTAAAAACACACCCTTATAAAATTAAAAACAGAACAAAAGAGAAAACGAAGCAAAATGTGTAGGAGGAACCCCTAGAAAACTCATTCAGACAATGAAGAATCTTTTACAGCCCAATGGAAATTAGAAGCATGTGACAACACACATCCAGCTCCTTTTTAACAACAACAACAACAACAACATCTTAATTGATTTTTGCTAAATTTCATGCAAAAAACCAAAAAGAACAAAAGTTATGTTTACTGTGAAATATCAAACTTGAATAAAAGGCATCACTAGTGCAATGAGAAAGGAAAATGGAAGACAGTTGTAAGAAGAGGGACCAGAACTAAATGTCACATTTATTTATTAGTTTCATTTATACAGCACCCACCTACTGTGCAACCTCTACTTTGAGAGGTTTACATAATAAAATAAAATCTCCTCACCCAGCAAACAAATTATAGCAGTTAGTCTTTAAAGTGCTACAGTGTTTTTTTATTTTGTTTTATTTTCCGATATGCCTGAATCACAGACTAACACAGCTACTATTAAAAAAAAAAATGGCCTTGATATGCATCTCTAAAATCCTGATGCCCTCCTCCCAAGTGACATAGAATTCTTATTATTCAAAAAGTGAACTCCTATTCACGTGGAGGAAGCCTAAAAGGCCATTCACTGTTCATAAATAATTCTCAAATTGCCCCCCCCCCTCTGCAAAAATAAAAATAAAATAGCCCCACATTGGGAACCATGGATCTAGACTTTTATCAAGGACGAGTGAAAGGAAAATGTTGACTTGTGTGCAGAATGCCAAAATTTTAGCACAGGCTGAGGGTTCTCCTTCTGCTAGAAGATGAATCAGAAGGTCGCCCCCTCCCTCCTCTCCATGAGTGGCTAAGAAGTCTCTCTCTTTGCCAACCAGCATGGCAACCATTCTCTCTTTTGCTGAATTACTTTCTCCCTTTACTAGTGCGTCTCTGTCTCTTTTCTTTGGAAGCTTGAGATCAACAAGATCCCTCTGGGCTGCTAAGAAACCACATCATCCTATCTGCTTGGAAATCACTGTTCTAGTGATTCACACTCCTAACAGCAATAAAGCGGTAGCCTACAAGGCTGATGTAAATCACCATACCAACACAAACACTTAAAATCCTCAGACACCACCAGGTGTGGTACATTAAACTCCTCTGTTAGTAATCAAAACAGTGTCTCCTTTATTTATCCTAACATACAGCAACATCTTCCGGTTTCCTGGGCAAAAGGATTATCTAGACCTGTGGTGGTGAACCTTGGCACTCCGGGTGTTCTTGGACTTGAGTTCCCAGGAGCCCAAGCCTCTGTGAATCCATGTGCAGTAAACCCATTTGCATGGATCAACAGAGACTTGGACTTCTGGGAAATGAAGTCCAAGAACACCTGGAGTGCCAAGGTTCACCACCACAGATCTAAAAGATCCATTTCCATCTTCCAAAAGGAATCCTGTTGTGCTGTCTTTTGACCCAATGACCCAACTGCTGAGGAGATACCTTCTCTCCACAGAGTTACACTCTCCTCCTCCATCTATTGACAATCAGGAGTTGAGAATGGACTGTACCAGGGTCCAGAACGATCACTGACATCAACCCAGCCTCACCTCTGCACATCTACTGCAACATGGTCTTGAGGGTACATTTTGTCCCTCAACATACAACAACGAAGTATGTCTCCTAATGTTAGTGACATTTCTAACACAGAACCCTTGGCTATAGGGCCGGTGTGAAATCGCCACCACGTGGGAAAGCCTTGAATAGGGAATCAGTAGGGAAGACCCTAAATCTGGAGCCCAATGGAAGCCACATCTTGATGACGTGACCACAAGCCAAATTCATTTTCACCCATCAAAAATGGAGAAGGTTCTGCACAATGCAAGCACAACAATAAAAACAGAAGAGATATAGCATAACGGCTTTAAGCTTCTACTAAAGCTTTTCAGAGGGGAGAGGTTTACACCTAAGGGTCAACCCCTTCTTGAAAGGGAAGCACATATATGTGAGCTGAAGAAATTAGCAGATTCCTTACCTAGGCTGGATTATGAAAGGTCAGATTTAAATGGCTAGACAACCTGATTTACTCAAGAAAAAAACAAGTGTGTGCTTGATGAACAAGCAGAAGTCAGTGCCCATTTCCCTTTGATATTAATTAATAAAATATTCTGTTTTCTGTTCACCATTGGTTTATTGTTTTATCAACCGGTCCTTTTACAGTATATCTTTTGACAGCTCCAAATTCTTCTTAAAATCAAAGAGGAGTAAAACTGTCTTAAATAACCAATTAACTGGCACGGCCTGGCAAGTGGAGATCTGGCTTGTTCAAAGACCCCAAATCAACCAAGATGTCTACATTCGCAGTAAGCTATGAATGTATGCAAATGCTGTTCTTGGAAGCCTTCGGTACTGAAGCAAAACAGAGGAAAATTAGGCCTGCTCAGCAATACAGCACAGCTGGCGTTTACTCCTCGTCTGGTGCTGAACAATGAAACACCTCCCAGGGTCACTGTCACACTTGCCAAGAGGCCTCGGGAGGCCGTCATCTAGCAACGGAAGGGCTTCAAAGGACCAAAGGGGCACAGAAAACCACTCAGACAGCCCTTCAAGGAGACGGGCTGGTTTCCTCCTCCTCCTCGCTCCCTCCTGGGCACAGGCGGGACACAAGCCTGCAGCTGATCTAGAACAAGACAGAGCTGTGCTCACAGGACAGACCTGGCAGCCCTTCCGCCGAGGGGGTGGGAGTGGAACTGTCAAAGTCCCTGGGCTGAGAACACAGGACGGCTCTGCCTTCCCAGGCTGCGCAACAGAATTTCCCCATTCCCTGCCACGTGCCACGTCTCCTGCCACTTCACTTAAGGCCCTTCCAGTTAAAAAGAAAGAAAAACCAGAGCTGCCCCCCCCCCCCGTTTTTCTCTTCCCCACCCTGAATATACAGGAGTAGTTATAGGGCAGTGATGATGAACCTTGGCACTCCAGCTGTTCTTGGACTTCAATTCCCAGAAGCCCAAGTCCCTTCATGTGGATTCACAGGGACTTGGGCTTCTGGGAATTGATGTCCAAGAACAGCTGGAGTGCCAAGGCTCACTGCCATCACGGTTATAGGAGATTCAGTAGATCTTCTTACAGTCTAATTCTTTAAACAAGGTAAACAAAGTAAGATTTCCCCAAACCGTTTCCTCATCAGAGAGTCTCTCTGGAATTCCTTAACTACTCGTAATAGAGGCAGAAGGATGAGGCCCCTTGGGAAATATTTTTGGGCTGCGGGCCGGTCACGTGGTTCAGGGGGCTGGTGACTATGGCCCAGAGCTGGATCCGGCCTCCGATACCAATTCATCCAGCCCACGAAGCCCTCGCTGCTCCCGGAAGTGGAAGTAAAAGGCACCCCTATTGCAGTTGCAGCAATCCTGACACAGGGCAAGCCAGTCTCTGCCATGCAGGTTATCCGACAAAAATACCCCCCCCCCACTTCCTCCAACATTCTGTGCATCAGAGAAGACTTTTGCCACTTTCCATAGAATTTACAGCCACCCCTCAGGAGAGGATGTTTGAGCGCTAGAGAGCCTTTAGTGCCAGGGCACAGGCCATCACTCTTACTTAGAACTGCAATTGCAAAGAGTTAACAAAAAATTACTAAATGGAACAACAAAGGAAAAGTTGCCTCCCTAAAACCAAGCAGACAAACAGCTTCTCAAAGAAGGGATGTTTCTGCACGCCAAAAGGAGGCTCTGTTCTCAGGGCCTGCATCAGCAGCTTCCTCAAACAGCTTCTGGCATCGCTAAAAAGCTACGAGCATTGCACGGGAACACCGCCCAACCTTTACACAAGCCAACAAACTCTTAGGTCAGGGGTGCCCAAACTTTTCGGGCCACTGGTCGGTCATGTGGTTCAGGAACCTGGTCACTTTGGCCTGGGGGCCGGATGCGGCCCCCTACGTCAATTCATCCAGCCCGCAAAGCCCTCGTCACTCCTGGAAGCAGAAGTAAAACACTCCCGTACAGGCACGTTTTACTTCCGCTTCCAGGAGCAACGAGGGCTTTGCGGGCCGGATGAATTGGCATAGGGGGCCGCATCCAGCCCCCAGGCCATAGTTTGGACACCCCTGTCTTAGGTGATACAGAGGTTCTCCCATTCCCCCCAGAAACGTCGTTTCCTTCCCCCTGAAGAATTCATTCTCCTTTTATTTACCTCAAGGAGCAGCAGAGTCTCTTGTTCGGTCCATTCTCGCCCAGCACTTGCGCTTTTGCTCTGAAAGAAGAAGAAGGGGACGGAGGGGAAGGCAGTTTACTTCTTTGTCCATCAATGCATGACTGAGTAAGACCATTCTTGTCAAGAAGAGGGATGGGCAGGTCGGTCGGTGTGAGTACACGTACAGGTAGCCAGGAGCCAGCTTTATTTCACAGCAGCCCAAGAGGTGACACGCATAGACACCTCTTACATGGTGACCCCAAAAGCCTCTGACCAGATATTGTCTGGAGCAGCAAAATGGCTCAGGGTAGTCAAGGCAAGGAAATTCCATCGAAACAAGTTTGCTTCATAGGACGAGTGAACCGATCCGAATACTGTACAGGAAAACTCTTCCATGAAGAGTTTCATTTAGAGACATTTGAAGAAGTAAAGTAATTCTGCCAAAAGCTTCCTTTTAAAGAACTCTCAAAGGAAGAAAACAGCCCCAAGTAAGAACTGCAGGGGAAGAAAGTTAGGCTTCATCAAATAAATAAAAGTACAACTGATATGTGTTGGAGATGTAAACAAATAAAGGGAACATATGAGCATATGTGGTGGAGTTGTAACATGGTAAAAATTTTTGGGGGGAAAACAGAAGAAGAAATTGCAAGAATTATGAAGATGCAGCTTAAGTTGTGGTCAAGTATAGTTTTACTGACTGATGTTGACAGTATAAAAGTGGAAGATATATAAAAAAAGAGTTAATATCTGTAATGTTAATGTCAGCCAGGCAATGTATTGCAAGAAACTGGAAAAATGATGTGGTTTTAAAGATTGAGGATTGGTATAAAGAAATGTGGGAACTTGCACTAAATGAAAAGCTAATGTGGGAATTAAATGTAAAAAAAAAAAAGGTATAGTGCAAGAAAATAGATTTTGGAAAATTTGGCAACCATTCGTGGAAGCTGCATTAAGTAGGAGTGGTGGAACAATGCCAGCACCAGATCAAATGAGTTTTTGGAAATAAAGAAGGTTGATATGGTACACCACGATCCTCTCGGCAATGTATATAGCACAGAGGTGTGTATTTTAAGTTAGTTTTTTTCTTTTTATTATATATTGTATGTATTTCTTGTGTATTGAGTTTATTACTGTTTTTTTAATGTGAGAAAATATTGTTGGGTTTTTTGTAGTGTAATGTTTGTATTTTCATTTGAAAATTTAAAATTAATTTTTTTTAAAAAAAAGAACAACAAGGAGCGTGATGAGAGCCAACCTTGGCACTCCAGGTGTTCTTGGGACTTCTGTGCAGCAAACCCATTCGTGTGGATTCACACGGACTTGGGCTTCTGGGAATTGAAGTCCAAGAACACCTGGAGTGCCAAAGTTGGTCACCACGGCACAAGGGCCATCTCAAAACACCTTTCGCTGACAGAGCATCTCTCAACCCAGAGGACACCTGTGTCTCCCAGTCCAGTTTTCTGCAGGAGAGACAACAGGAGCAAACAAGATGTCCAAAACCCGCAGCAGCCACGATCACAAAAGGGATCTTGAACATCCCAGGGAAGTGAATAACCTCTGATGCTTGTTTCGTTCCCAGGCTCCAAATACAGCAATCCACTTTCAACGGCTCCTAAACCTCCGGGGAACATTATCAAGGTGTGTTCTCAAATACTTAAGAATTCGGAAAGTATCTTACGCTACTTCGCCATATCACGCTAGCCATCAAACTAGCCATCGATACTCAATGGCAAATATGCTAGAGAGAGAGAGAGAAGTACATGTGCCATGCAATGGCAGTTTAAACCAGCTGCATTTGGAGATCTGAACACATACCGGGTGGTGGTGGTGCAGGACACCATGGGAAGGCACTGGACAGGGAGATGTGGGGTGCTTATTTTGGGGGGGTTGGGGCGGAATCCCACACATTGCTATTGGTGACCCAGGGCACCAGAGGCGAGGGTGGGGTGGGACAAAACCCAACTCGTCGATATACCAGCACCGCCTAAACGCAAACTCCTATGTGGCTCCTGGGTCTGTGTGTTACCATAAATATCTGAATCATAATGGGACAGGAGGACTCCTCAAGGGGAAAGTTCATAGAGCGTGCACAGAAAGAGGCATTTCCACACTTAGAGCCCTGGCCCCTTGAGGCCGCCCTTCTGGAATTTGGGCGGCGGGGGGGGGGGGGGGAAATCTATTGTCTTGCCTTTGCTAAAGTTTTCTTTGAGTAAACGTCAGTACGAAGCCCAAAGTTCTGCATGTCTGTGGCTTTCTCCTTGTTTTTCTCAGGAAAATTCAGCATCTGTTGAGCAGCTGGAACCTGGGGAAAGAAAGGTGACCCTTGTCAAAACACAAGGCTTTGAGACTATGAACACATTGCAAACAACAAACCAGAGTCCTATTGTAACTCCCCCGCCCCCCGCCCCACACCAGTGATGGCCAACATTGGCACTCGAGATGTCCTTGGATTTCAGTTCCCAGAAGCCCTGATCAGCAGGAGTGCGGACTTGGCCTCCTGGGAATTGCAGTCCAAGAACACTTAGAGCCGTGATGACGAACCTTGGCACTCCAGATGTTATTGGACTTCTATTCCCAGAAGGCCAAGCCCCGATGAATCCACACGATTGGGTTTGCTGCGATTGATCCGGCCTGCGCTGTCCTAGTCGCTCCTGGAAATGGAAGTAAAATGTGCCCGTACGGAGGAAGGGTTTACCCAGAAGAGCCTTAACCGTACGGGCACGTTTTACTTCTGCTTTCAAGAGTGACAAAGGCGGTGCTGGTCGGATGAATTGCAGTAAACCCATTCATGCAGATTCATCAGGACTTGGGCTTCTGGGAATTGAAGTCTAAGAATATCTGGAGTGCCAAGGTTCGCCATCACGGACCTAGAGTGCTACTCCTGTATGGGCATGTTTTGCTTCTGGGAGTGATGAGGGCAGCACAGGCTGTATGAATTTGCATTGGGAGCTGGATCCGGCCCACAGGCCGTAGTTTGGGTACCCCTGTCCTAGAGAGCCCAACCACTGGCCATTCTGGCTGGGACTTGTGGGAGTCAACATCCAAAACATCTGGAGGAGCAAAGGCTGCCAAACACCAGAGTCAGTAAGAACCAGCTGCACAAATAAAGAACTGGCGGCAAATAATGTAATTCTATAACCACCTCTCACCATCGAAGACTGTGTAAAGTGGGTAAAGCTACTTGTATCTGACTCTAGGGTTCGGTGCTCATCTCTGTTTAAAGCCAAAGAGCCACACTGTTCTCATCTGCAGATGTTTCTGTGGACAAGGCAGGACTAGACATTGGAGTGCATGGAATGTTGTTTCCTTTCCCGCCAAAACCATACCTATTTATCTACTTGCAATTTCTTGCTTTCGAACTGCTAGGTTGGCAGGAGCTGTAACAGAGAAGGGACCTCACTCCATCATGTAGTACTTGGGTCTTGAAGGGTGACCTGTTGACCTTCCAGTCGTCACATGCAGCATCTTAACCACTAAGCCATGGCAGTCCCTTCATAAAAATGGGCAACACTGCTCAATTCAAGGTGAATTATGCACACTGATTATGTTTAGGTGAGCAAGATGCTTACCTGAGCTGCACGTAAGTGAAGTGGCACAAGTCCAGAGGGTGTATCAGCAAGCACATTGAAGTGTGGTGTGGGAGGCGGACCCATGGCCATAGGTCGGCTTTCTGGATCCACTTGGTAATTAATGAGTCCCCACTGCTCCAGAAAAGCATGTACCCTAGGTGGCATCATTAGGGAGAAAGAAGGGTGGGGAAATTAAGAGAATTTGTTTATTTAGATGTGTATGGCTGCCCACTCATCGAAGCTACTCTGGGCGGCTCACAATCCTATTGTACATAACTTTGTATAAAAGACCCAAAAACCTTACCTAAAACACATTATAAAATCTTTGTGGCAAATAGACAAACAAACAGCCTAACCGAATGCACCAGAAGAGCACAACAGGCATCGGAAACTTATGGCTGATTGGCTCAGAGCCCAATACAATGTGGAGCAATATCTGGCTCACGTGCCCACTGTTCTCATACAGCAGTTCTGTATACTGTATACAGAAAGTCTCTCTCATTTGCAAAAACAGCAACACACACACACACACCCTACAGAAACAACACCGAGGGTGTGTGTGTTAAGAAACCTCTTCCTTGTAGGCTGCCTTTCATCACAGGCTAGCATGGCAGCTTAGCCCGAAGAGGGGCAAACCCAGCCACGGGGGGGGGGGGGGGACACCTTTGAGCCATTTCTCTAGCGCTTGATTGACAGAAGAGCTGACAGGAAAGGGGCACACACGAGGGAATGTTCGCCAGTGTTTATGCTCTTTAGCACATGGTCTGGCACAGTTTCCTTTGCAAAGACAACTCGTGAGTCCCTCTTCCTGACACAAGCCCTGAAAGGAAATTGAGGGGAAGCCAGACGGTGAGAACCTCTGCTGGCTGTTAACACCCTGTTGCATCTGTAAGCAAGGACAGAAGGAAGTCGTACCTCATCACTGCACAGACATCTCCCGTCAAGTTCCTCCTGCAGGCCGTACTAGTCAAGTACTCCTGAGGGTTTAAGCGATAGGTATCAACCATGAAATTGCGGTAAGCCAAGTATCTGGAAAGAAACCCATGGACACGATTACAAATACATTCCCCACCACCAGCACCAGCACCAGCACCGCCGGCCTCACTTGAGAAATACATTCAAGCCAAGCAGTCTGTCGGTGTGGCATCCTTCTCTAACAAAAATGCAAGCACATGCAGACACCTTAACACCCCCCCTCTGAAAAACCTTGGGCTTTGGGCTTCAGGGGTACCCTTGCAAAGAACCCAAACGGTGGGGGTGGTCCTAGACCACAAAAAGGCAAGTTATTCCTAGGTTACAAGCATGAGAGGGTTTTCCTATGTGGCAGGGCAGCAGAAAGACTGCCTGAGACACCAGACAGTTTCCTTTCACAATATTTCATGCTTGACCATCACCACTGCCTTGAAAAAAGATACAACCAAAGAGGAGGAGGGGGGGGGGGAAACAGTTATATGTTTCAAGCAGGCTGGTCACGTGGTTCTTCCCACCGGAAGCAAAACACACCCACACACACGTGCACTAAACTCTGCCCAAAATGCACCCATGGCTGTTCTCAATGTGTTTACGACAGCTGTGGGTACTTTATGGCAGCGTGTGCATGCGTGGGCACATTTTACTTCTGCTTCTGGGAGTGGTGAGGGCTGGATTAGTAGGCGCTATGGGCTGGATGCAGCCCATGGGCTGTAGTTTGGGCACTCCTGGTTCAAAGTATTTGCGAGATGCTCTTCAGCTCTGAATCTCAGTGACTGCTTGCAAAAGATATGTACCGTGAAAGCACTGGCAAATTAGAGCAGACAGTACAGACGGCACTGTAAAGCAGATTAAAACGGTATGCGTTACAATGCTGAGCCTTTTAGCAGCTGGGCATGTGTACAAAGAACCTGGCCAGCTTTCCAAGTCAATCACCAACCGCTGGTGGCCCTTTTGGGTGTGTGTGGAATGGAGAATATTCTCTAATGGGAAGCAATCTATGGCGGCAGATTCAGGAAGCAGAAGAGATGGACGGCTGCGGATCGTGGCTCAGCAAACTGTGATCGTGACAATGAGTGCTGGTGAAAAGCAAAGGATTCTTTGTCCTCCCAGAAGTAATGTTGGGATAACAAGCCAGGCAGTTATTGTTGAGCCCCAGTTCAGCCGAGGCTCCCACGGCCAACAAAGCACCCCTTGTTTCTGAAAACAAGGAAGAAAGAGGACCACTGGAGCCAGTGGCCAGGAGGCAGAGAGGGGCCACTCAACCGGCCTTCCAACCTCTCCTTTGACAAAGGAGGAAGAGGAGGAGAAAGAGAAAGAGTACTGCTTCGTCATATGGGTTTCAGTCCAGAGTTTCACAGCCCAAAGGACCCCCTTTTGAACTCCCTCAAAAGGGCAGCACACTGAAAGCACAAGGAAGGGCCCCGGCATTGTTCAGAACGGGGCTAACCTATGACTGGCCACCCTGAGCAATGCACTGTCCTTCAGACTCACTTCTAGCGACAACGAACACTTTGATAAACCTGGAGTCTGACAGTGGGGCACCAGGCTCCACATAGCATTGGCTCTTGACAACGGTTCAGAACCAGGAAGAAGCCCACAGGAGTCCCAAAGAGATGAGGGTTTGAGGCCCTCTGCTGCCTTCCTAGAATGGGACTGCATGCAGCTAAGTAGAGCTAATGCTGAACTAAAAGATGGCTTCTGTCCTAGGGAGGAGAGTATGAAATGCTTGCCTAATAATAAGCCCAAGCAAGGCTGCATAACACACCTATGAGGGTCACCTTGTGCCACCGTCAAGGCAAGGTCTGATGCTGCACGGGGACCAAGCTGAGCTACATTTCCACCTACTTTAGGCACCACCCAATGTGACTCTGGGATGCAGTAGGGTTTAAAAACCTGCTTCAGGGTTGACTCTCATTTGCAGCTCTCTCCGTTTAGTTTGTTGCTTCAAAGCAGCAAGGTTTGCGCTTCTAAATACCCCAATGGGACTTTGGATCCTACAATCTTTCCAAAGTGTTGGACAGGAACTTTCATTCAGACCACAAAACCAACATGAAGGAGGGATTTAAGATGCTCAACAGGCCACCTCACGGCCAAGTGTCCTCTTGTGTGTTAGCACATGCTTTTTGGAAGACACAACATTCATGCTCAATGATCATTTTGGAGCATAAGTACTGGGCAGAGCCTTGTGCTGTGTAAGAGACAGCGATCTTAAAAAAAAAATTAACCAGAAGCCATCAGAGTGACTGTTAAGTCAGATAACTCAGCCGTAGGGATAACATTGCATAGCCAGTGGAGGAAAATCTTCGACCCACGGTCAGACACTGTTCTGGCACAGAGCAGATATGAAGGGAAGCATGACTGAACATCCTGACAATGGCCACCAAACCTTGACCAAATAGAACTACAACGTATGTTTATGTACAAAAGCCAGTTAAAACATATCAAAACAAAAATTCTAGGAAAAATTGTATATATTTTTGCAGACTGCAAAATGCAGGCTATTCTTCCCTTCATTTTGGAGATGCGACACTACCCTTCTCTCCTCATGCTCAGCTCCTCGGGGCAGTCCACTGGTTCATGCGCCGCCGCCGCGCCGTGCCCCCTCCCCCCAATTTGGACACAACTTGCTTGCTGACAAAAGGTTACATCTGAAGTGCTCTTTTCACAAGCCACATTTTGCAACCACTTTCAGAAACAGGTAGGAGAATTCTGCTTTGAGTGAATTAAGGCAAGTAGAAATGCCAGAGCATAAAGCATTCGAACCAGAGGAGATGCTCTACTTATGTGAGATGGGAGGCAGGAGTGAGCAGCCATGTGCTATGTCCCACCACCACTACCACCCAAAAAAAGAGTTCACAGGGATGCATGGTATTAGGGCACCCCCTTGCCATGACAGCACCAGGCCAACCAATGGCATTGCAAAGGAACCTGTGAAAAGCAAAGTGAAGAACACAACAGGGGCCTGGGGGGGGGGTACCTGCCCCCTCTGCTTTTACTTACATTTCTGGGGTCTTAGATTTGTTTTTCCCATTGAAGAATTCTGGAAGAGCACGACGTTCAATTACATGAATGCTATGGGGGGGGGGGGAGAAACAGCACACAGTCAGTTTAAGAAAAACCCAATTCAATTTCACTTATCTAAATTCATATCATGGCAGAGATGGGCAGGACTAACCCCATTGAAATCAATGTATCTAAACACACCTAACTCAGCAATGGACTTAGGCTTCTGAACAAAGCCATCACTGACACCCTGCACTCTATAAATCCACTTTTAATTTGTTTAATTGGTCAATATTCTGCCTTCCTCTTGGCTCAGAGCCCTAAGTCGCTCATAGTAAATTGGAAATAAATAAAACAAGCCGAAACACATACCCATAAAAAAGGATACGTTCCATAATTTAATAGAGTTGTGTATGATACGTCATCATTACTGCTACTCCTAGTAAGCAAGCAGAAAATGGACTTCCAGACCACCAGAAATATGTGGCTCTGTATTTTCATAGTGAAGAAATATCACTGGCATTATTGAGAAAGGCTTACTATCAAAGCAAGAGTTGGCATTTACAACTCGTATGAGTCACAGAGTATCCTACTGGGAGAGAAGACCTCCTAAATTTTAGAACCACAATGTCTAAGTCCCTTCATCCAGAATTCCTGGTAAGAAGCGCTGCAACTGTTAGCAGTTCTCTCAACTGAAAAGACAGCCACCTTGGGCGTGTCCATGTCAAAAGCTGCAACTTTCAGAGGAAGAACCCCCAGCATTGCCAAGGCCAAGGGGAACAACCCCACCCTGTTGGCAGGAGTGTCACAGAGGAGAGTCTCCAGGAAAGGGCTCTGGCCGTGTCAGCGGGTGGACACGGAGGGACGGACTTGCTCAACCCCTTCTTCTCGGACCTGTCACGTACCAGTTGTAGTCAAACCAAGATGCATAGCTGGGGATGATGATGTGGTTGGTCTGTTCTGTGACGTTGTCTTCTCCTGTGTCCACTGGGCGGCTCTGGTCACCTTTGTTGGGCTCTTCATCTTCCTACAGGAGGAAAGGAGACACCCAGTGCTTTCCAAAGCCAGTCAGTGGCTGAGATCAGCGCACCGCAGAAAAGACCGCCCTGTGAGATGAGCCATCTTGTGAAACAAGAGTGAGCCAGCTGTGGAAGCTTTTTGCTTCATACTGAATGAGACACACAGAAAGGTCGTCTCTATGGTTAAAACTCCCAACTCGATGGAATTCTTGTTGTGGCCGTTTCAGTGCAAAGCGTCACAGACTTTTCTCAAGCCAGGAACTTTCCCACTTGATCAATGGACTTCAGTATCCCTGTCAACAATCATTAATCTGCAACACAGGGAGCAGAATCCTGATTTCCCTCCCGAACCATGAGTCCTACTATGGGAAGAGCTGGCTGTTACCTTTCCTCCTGTAGCCACGGCCTCTTCATCCTGCTCATCTGAAACACAGGAGCCGGGGGGGGGGGGAGATCAATCCTTTGGCAAGCGCATGGCTCTCATGACCAGCCGACTCCACTTTGCCCCTTCTTGGCTGGCCTTCCTCTCATTCCTCCTCCTCCTCCAACCAACCAACCCACAACCCATAGGACAGCATTCTGAAGGCATTTCAGTCATGACTGCAGGGAGTGCCTAAAACGATAGGGGTGCTTTGCTGTTATTCTGCAAAGCCTAAAGGGTTCTCGTGGTCATGGTGGCCCCTCCCTGCTGGACATAAGAAAAGGAAAGGATGCCTGCATTTCAACAGGGCAGCCTCTAGAGCAGGGGTGCCCAAACAACAGCCTGCAGGCCAGATCTGGCCCACAATGCCAATTCATCCAGCCCCACCACCCTTGTTGCTCCTGGAAGTAAAACGTGTCTGTACGGTTCTTTGGCTGTAAACGGAGATGAACACTGAAGTCTAGATTTAGATACGACTCGTTTTTGAAAAAGGGAGACCTTTACCCCCCTCTGATTAAGCTGGGTCATAAGTTAGATAAAAATTCTGCCTTTGTCAAAAGAAGAAGAAAGCACAGAAAACGAAAATGCAGGAACAGGTTGAAACTCTTACCAAGATCTGCCACGGTTCCTCCTTTCACAGGCGTGTTTTCACTGTCTTTCTTTGGATTTACTGGAGAAAAGTGAAACCAAATTGGAAACATGTCAGCCTGTGTGTGTTGGGGGGGGAGGCCTCACCCCGTAGGACCGCCCCCATCCCCTAAACCTCACAGTCAGTCACAGGAGGATACAATGTCCATTTCCATTCTCTGGTCTCACTCAAAATAAGCAATACCCTGACCCAGTAAATCTACTTGGTACTTTCCCCATTTCTCAGATAGGATCAAGGAAAGAACATAGGCTGCTCATCTCACTATCCTATGGGTGAGGCGAGGCAGAGAGCGAGAGAGCGAGCAATGGGTTTAAGTTGAGAGAGGGGGCGAGCCCTCTCTGACACGACAAGAGAAGACTGTTCATCCTTAAAGGTATCACAAGACTTTCGTTTTGCTTTTGGGAGACACAGTGAAACAGGCCCACAAACAGGTTACCCGTCAGCCACACTCCTTTCCCCCCTGTTTTGTGACTCAGGGCTGGAGTGCAACACAAAGGGAAGTACTACAGGTAGTGGCCGCAGCAGTGGCAGCCTCCGCATCTGCCCCCCTTTTTTTTTTTACATTTCACGGTCTAAATGAAAAACCACCAACCTGGCCTTGTGCCATAAAACAGAGCGGCAAGAGAAGAGGCAGGAGGCAGTGTGTGCCGCCTTCTTCCAGTGAGGCTGAAAATCAAGGTGAGTTGAGCCATGGGGCAACAGTGTGGAGGCAGGACTCACTCCCACCTCCGGGCTGCCGGTTCTGTTTATTCCACTGAGCTCAAAAAAGCTGCACTGAGCTCAAGGCCATCTCAAGGCCAGGCACATCTGCTAGAATCCAAGTGGGCAGAGGAGCCACGGCCAACCGTGATCTGCTTTCTCACTGGGCTCTTTTCTATTCTGAAATGTCCTTTTTCCTCAGGGTTGCCCACATTACAGTTACTTCTTGCTACACAAAACTCCTGATGGCCCTATCTGGTTGAGCCTCTAGCACAGTGATGGCGAACTTTGGTACTCCAGTATGCACAGTAAACCCACCCGTGTGGCTTCAGAGGGACTTGGGCTTCTGGGAACTGAAGTCCAAGAACAGCTGGCATGCCAAGGTTGGCCACCATGGCTCTAGCAGCCGACTTCAACTGACAAGAGGCAGGATGGCAGCAGTGAAAACTTGGTGCCTTCCATCACCAGAACTGCAGCGCCAGGGTCAGCCAAGTGCCAAGGCAGTATTTGTTACAGGGAGCATTGCTCAGAGGAAGCGCGTGTGCCTTCTCTCCAAAGGAAATGGGCGCCAGAAGTGTTTGCTAAACATCCTGGTAGAAGAGAGTTTCCTTTAAAAATGCCCTAAAAGCAATGAGGCCAAACACAGTTCCAGTGTACACTGGGTGGAAGAAGCATGTCTTATCAGTCACTGAGGGCATGTCGGAGGGTGCTGAGCTCACCACTGTGATCTGGAGATGAGTCAGAAAAGGCAAGTGCCTTTTGGCAGTTTTGGAAGGGAGAGGGAAGCGAGGGACAGGTGGAGAAGGCCTAGAGAACGAGAGTCAAAAACGAGGAAGCTCCTGGAGAGCGGCTGCGACCACGGCTGGGCTAGGGATCCACTCACGCGGAATCGAGAGCTTAACCTTTGAGCACACACCTGTCCTTCCAAAGAGGAGATGTAAAAGATGGGCCTTTGTTTCTGCAGGGGGGTTGGATCGATGAAAAGGCAGGCCTTTCACAAAGACCCAGCAGGAGAACAAAGCGCCTCTGGCGATCCCTCCCAGTCTGCCCCAAGAAAGGATGGAGTGTCACAAAACTGGGACCAGAAGTCCAGTTAGTCATTCAGTGGGTTTAAATATAACATGACTCACTGCATGACCAGCCTGGAGTCCTCCAAAGGAATCTATGGACACGAGTTTCCATCACACCCTCCCAGGTCGATAGAAATGGATGATGAGAACTCAAGCTGGGTGTTCTCTGTGTCTAATGCAGGGGTGCCTAAACAATGGCCTGTGGGACGGATCCGGCCTCTGGCTCCAATTCATCCGGCCCACGAAGCCCTCGTCGCTCCCAGAAGTGGAAGTGAAACGCGTCCACCTGGGTGCGTTTCACTTCTGCTTCCAGGAGCAACGAGGGCTTTGTGGGGTGGGTGAATTGGCATCAGGGGACGGATCCGGCCCACAGGCCAGTGACTGGCCCCCTGAACCATGTGACTGGCACACAGCCTGAAAAGTTTGGGCACCCCTGGTCTAACGTAACAGGAAAACTCAATCCTAGCCAAGACTGCATTGAAATGTCAAGCACAAAACTGCTGATCAGAGCAGAGCTGGGAGGTGAGTGGAAGACTGGGGGGGAGACCCTGCATGGGGGAACAGACCCAACTCAATGACAAGGTGAGCATCACCTGGCAAGCCATACCATTTTTAGGGAGCACGACTTCTTCTATGTTAGGCACAGGTGTTGGGTCCTCCATGTCCTTGGTAAGATCTTCTTGCTCCTCCTCCTCCTTTTGCCCTCGTCTCTTGCCATAGAGGCTGCTGTGCCTGTGACAGATTCAGCACAGATAAAAATGTTCTTTACCAGCAGCTATAGATGCATCAGCTCCATTCCATATTATCAAGATAATGAATCTCTCTAGCCAGGAAAAAGCCTGTGCACCCCCCTCATGAAGTTCCCTCCGGGGGGGGGGGGGAGTAAAATGCACCAGGCAGCCTAAGGGTTATGGGCATGGATTGGTGACTATTCTATGGGATTCCACAGAGGCTTCCCTGTGTTTTTTCCAGCAAGGTGTTTTTCAAGTGAAGCATGAAACTGCCTTGAAGTACACATTAACAAGTAGGGTATTAAGAGCAAATAGGAGTGTGATAGCTAACTAAGAGACTGATTGACAGAAACACTCCAAGTAAGCTCATTTTTAATCCAGCAGGTATGACTGTCATTTTGCAGTACCCTATGTAGGGGGGCTTCAATTCCCAGAAGCCTCAGCCAGTCCTTTGGCTGATCGGTGCTGTGAGGAATTGACTGAGGCTTCTGGGAATTAAAGGTTGGGAAAGACTGCTGTGAACTCACCAGAATACTGTGTCTTATCTGAACTTGTCAGGTGTCCTGGCCGTGTATGTTGACCACACAGGACGAGAATCACACCAATAAATTGTACACTAGTTAATATGAATACTATGGAGGGAAAATACTCTCCGAAAGGCATTCACTTGTTGCGTCCAGCCTGGAAGGACGGATACTTCTCCATAACACATGACATGCCCATCAGAATCCGTAACAGCTGAAGAGAAGATGTTTTGTGTGGTGAGACTAACTTCTACACCAGGGGTGACAAAACTTTTTTGGCTGGGGCCGGTCGTGTGGTTCAGGAGACTGATCGCTATGGCCCAGATCTGGCTCCCAACAGCAATTCATCCGGCCCACAAAGTCCTCATCACTCCTGGAAGGGGAAGTAAAATGTGCCAATGGACTGACTGAGGCTTCTGGGAATTGAAGTCCTCTACATAGGGTACTGCAAAATGACAATCATACTCGCTGGATTAAAAATTAGCTTACTTGGAGTGAAACTAACACAGTATTAATATTACGCATACGGGCGTGTTTTACTTCCACTTCCGGAAGCGACAAGGGCTTTGTTGGCCGGATGAATTTACGTAGTTTGGGCACCCCTGTTCTACACCGAACAGGGTTTCTTCTCAGATAGTGGCTGGTTTTGTAGAATTCCTTTTTCAAGGAGAGATCTAACCAGACACGGAGGTGTTGAAGACACAAGCCTGGGGATCTGAATAGCAACCCTCTGATCAACTCACTGTCTTAAGTGGTCATCTTTTTTTTTTTTTGAATTGTAAATGTTCAATGGTGTCAACTGGAACTATTAATTATTTCCAAGGATTATGACAGAAAAGCAGACTTTAAATTTAACTATAAATCCCACACTGTGTAGCAGTTTATATTAAGCTCCTACAAAGAACTGACTGTATTTTCAAGTTTGGTAAAAGCATAATCAGGCCCTTTTCCCCCCTGAGTTAATCATCTCACATCAGGGCGGTCTTTGCTACATGAAAAGGAGAATTAGCTTATTAGCGGCCTCCACATGTCAGCTGGGAAGCCCTCATTAGAGTGGAAGGAATGAGCCTGTCATATCTTTTCCCACTTGCCAGCAGCCCCTTCCTCACCAAGGATCAAGGAAGGAAGCTCAAGGTGGAGCATTAAAGATGCATGCAATCCCCGCCAGGAGAGGACCTGTAAGCAGAGGCCGCCCGAAGCCTCTCCCGCCAGGCTGAGATTCTGGCTCCATCTCCCTCTGCCTGCCTCTCCTCCAAAGAGAAAGACAGACCCCCCCAGCCCCCCCAAAAAAAGCTCCAGGCGGCTTCTGCGTCTCCTTACCCCTTCTTCCCAGCCTTTTTCCTCGATTCCACCGGGGCAGGGGGAGGGGGAGGAGGGGGAGGGGAAGGCGAATGCTTCCTTTTCCGGGCACTTGCTGCTGCCTTCCGATCCCGCCGTTCAGGGCTGCGGACTGGCTGCTAAGAAAGCAAAAGCGGTCAGCGCTGTGATTCAACTGAACCTGTGCAGCATGGATGGGAGACGCAGCCCTGCTTCCCTACCGGCTTCTGCATGGCACTGCCTGGTTGACTTGTCATCATTTTGCCTTGCATTTGTGTTTTCCTGAAAAGACACCCTTGTGGGGTTCCTCCTTTTACTCAACTGTGTTACTACGACTGATTCCCCCCAAGAGAAGGGAGAAATGGAGCTCAAAGCTGTGCTCTCTTGCATCTAGCTAGGTCTGCCAATATGTCAGGCTGGGAATCTCTCAGCCGTCTCTCTGCCTTTTTGGAAGCTCATTAAAATAAATAAATAAAATAATTTAAAATAAAATAAAATAAAATAAATAAAATAATTCTTTTCAAAATGCCTGTATGCTATAGACATGGAGTTCTCAACCTTTTCAAGTCAGGGATCACGCTCCCTCATGCAGTTGAGGGGGTCAGTCTGGTTGTCCCCAACCTTGCCGTTTACAGCTGCTGCAAATGAGTCCACAGCTGTTGTAAACACATTTAGGACAACCACAGACTCATTTACGCCTGTCGTAAATGCATTTACGATGACCGTAAATGAATCCACAGCCAATTCCACTGCCAGCCAGGGGTGACCGCTGAAGCAAGGCCGGATTATTTGGTGCCCTGGGCCAGATCCAACCCGTGGGCCATAGGTTAAGAACCCCTGCTATAGACACACTGCCTCTGGCATATTATAGATATAATTTTTAATCTACCTAGGATCTAATGTTTGAATTTGTCTGCACTTCAAATGCATTTTGTTTGGTCTTGTTGTGAGCCACCATAAATGCCACTTTGGGAGAAAGGTAAGAGAGAAACACAAGAAGGAAAGGAATGAGTTAATGAAAAGAAGGCCTGGCCTCATGAAAGGGGCAAAAGCTCAAATGGATCCAGCCCAAAAGGAGGACAGGTAAAGAAGTTCAAGGAGGAAAATGGGGAGGTCGACAAATTATCCCTTCAAAGAGGCTCTTGTCTTTGCTGGGCCAATTCCTGCCAGGCTGTTGCTTTGCCTCCTGGAGAAAGGTGAAGCAGGAGACACACACCTCAAAAATGCACTGGGCGTTTCCCAGAGGCCCAAGGCACCAGCGGGGGGCAGGGGCCCCAGGCCATCGTTCTGAATGAAAGCATCCACAAAGGAAGCTGCCACCCAACACTGCATCTACCCTAAAAAGCAGGGGAGCCCTCACTCGCTCGCTTACTTCTTCATTTTTCAGGTAGATCCTCTGGCGAAAGCTGACCGGCTTCTTGTTCTCATCCACTTCGTAATCTTCTTCGCTCATCCATTCATTGAACACATCTGTGTCCAGAATCCATTTGGCATGAATCTATAAAAGTAAACGGAATTGCACGTTTATAGTAACCCCCTCAGGTTTTTGATGATCCCACCAATGGAAAGTGGATTCCAGACCCAGAGAGAGAAGGGGGGGGGGGGAGAGAAGAGAAGGGCTTCTCAACTTGAAAACAGGGGCTTAAAGCAGTCACTGCCCTCTAGTTTGCCAAGGGATGTCATGTGCCATACTGCTGTCTTAATGCCTGTTTTTTTTATGCCAGAGGTGTTCCCGCAGGGCTTTTCTTCCTCCTCCTCCTCTTCCACTTATTGAAGCTGCCATATACAGTAATACCTCATATAACATTAGTATCGAATAACACTAAAATCGCATAACATCAAGGAATCTGGGGGGAAGAATTGCATCAGATAACATTAAGATCCTATGGGATGCTTCAGATAACAACCGCGAAAGCCTGTGTGGTTACAATGTATCTCTATGGATCCCATAGAGGATCAGATAACACTAAAATCATATAACACCAAGACTTGTGGAACCAGGTTTTAGTGTTATATGAGGTTTTACTGTATTCTGTGCACCAAGCAAATCTCTTTCTCCCCTCAAGACTAGAATACAGATTTCTTCACTGACTTTTAAAGGCCAACCAGTAAATTCATTTCCTTATCACTTTCTTGCTAGATTACAAATACACTCATTGCATATCTGACATTTACATATAACCCTTTCGAGCATTTAAAAGGCTTGATACAAATAATCTTAGTAATGACCAAAAATGAGGCATGGAGCCTTAGGCAATTAAAGTTTCTGGATCATTTTAACGTCCACCTTTAACATTTTATAATGGCTCCACCATCTGGTTATACAAGGAAAAAACTATTCTTGACCCCCCCCCCCCCCCCGGGCAGTCGGTTCATCCAACAAAGGGACCCCTCCAACTCTATATTTCACAAAGTGTTTTTGGAACCAAGCAAGTGAGCCCTTTTGGCATGCAAAGTCCTCACCAGTCCCAGGCCAGAATGGCTGCTGCTGCTGCCCTCCTTCAAGAGGGATTCAAGTGGGACTATTTAATCCACTTGGGAACCCTCACCCTTCCCTGTGGACTTCGGCACCCAAGACCATTAGTCCTCAGGGTTGTCTGGTTAGTTAACCACCACCTGACGCTCAGCGGTGAGTCATTGGTGGTGAGTCTACTCCAAGGATTCTCTACCCCGCAGCCAGCAGCACCATGTGCCCCCCCTGCCTCCACCAGACCAGGGAGTGCCATATGGTGGAGGAAGGGCAAAATGGCCATGTGGCCCCCAAAGCTGTCTGAGGGAGCATGTCCCGGTCCTCAGCTTAAAAAGGTGAAGAATTCCTGGTCTACTCTATTACCATAGCAGGATAACCTGGCCAGCCATGCAAACGATAGCAGTCTAGAATGCTGCCACACCTTTCACCTAGCTCTCTTTCACAGAAGTAAGCCTTCCCAAGGCACTTACAGAAGTCCATTCTCAGGGAGGCTTGCCAAGATTTTTTTACCAGCTTCATGTCTCTCAGGGTCAATTTTCTCCATTTTTGGAGGCTTTACAGAAAAGAAGGAAAACTTCATCACCCTTTTCTGCTTCATTAATCTGTCGTTTGCATTGCTTTACAGTATTTTTTTAAAAAAATATTGCTTGCACGTACTAACATCGGTAACAAATAAAAATAATCTTTTGGAACAGTAGCCATATTAGTCTGTGTTTCAAGCATACTCTCTCTGATATACAAATAAACAGAATCTTTCATGTTTCATCTCTGTTGTTGAACAAACTACTTCTAACATTGCCTGTTTTAGTGAGGAAAGAGCTTTTCCCTTTGCTAAATCTCAGAATGCTTGCTTTATCATACCACCATGACAATCCTTTTGTATATGTGAAACAGTGCCCTGTCCTATTTCAAAGACAATTATTCCTTGGAGGCAGAATGGTCTGAATTAACTACCATTTAAGGCTAACTCAGAGCACTGCAGACTCACCTTCCAGGGCTTTTCTGGGATTGGAGTATCTTCAATTTCAGCTTCTAAATCAGCAGCATGGACCCAAGTGTCATAGCTGGAAGGAAAGACAAAGATGTAAACTGACCCTTCAGCTTTAACAGCAGCCTCACAGATTCAAGTGGTTTTGCATCACGCTGACTGCACTTTTCTTTTAAAACCTAACATTTTCCCCTAAGAAACACCCCACATCGAAGCCTGAAAAACTAATTCACACTAATTTATGAAAAGACAAAGGCCTGTTTACTATTCCAGGTCTTCACAGAATGGGTGGAAAGTATGTCACATGAAAGATGAGATCAAAGTGTGGTATTGGCATATTCATTGCTGGGGTATCTATTCTGAAGCATTCTTACGAAAGGGACTAGAAATCCCAGACCGTGATGGATAATACCCCTGCTCAGCTGCCACTTCACTGTAAACAGTTCTCTCCTCCTGAATGAACCTACCAATTGTAGAGCGAGGGATGCATTAACACATTCAAAGGGATGTAATGTGCAGCTGGGAGAGGATGCTTGCTGCGGAGCAGGCAGTCGGCTCTGGTCATTTAGGAAGATGGACTGTTCTATCATTCAATGTGGATTTCTCAAGTTCTTCGTTTCCACATCTCTCTCAACTGGAGAGGGTTCAATTAAAACATCTCTTGCAAAGCCAAACTGTGGTTATGAGCTGCCCTGTCTGAACTGATGCTCTTTGATGGTTTGCAAACAGCCATTCCGATAAGATCTCAAATGCTGCCTGATGCAGGTCTCTATACAGTGGAACCCTGACATACAAATGGTTCGACTTACAAAAATTTCAACATACAAATAGAACTCCTGGCTTTAAAAAAATCAACATAAAATTTTTAATAGGAAAAATTTGACATACAAAAAAACCTACAGTGACATCTATTGGCCTCTTCTGATAATGCAATGTGTTTTCAACATACAAATAACCTTGTGGAATGGGGGGAGGGGAGGGGAATCATATGTAGAGGTTTTACTGTGCCATAATTTGAAGGTACTGGTTCAAAGCCATCGTTTGGGATGTTGAGACAGCATCAGATTTGGTCTTGTGTTGTGGTTAAGGTGCTGAGCTTAATGACCAGAAGGTTGGCAGGTCAAGAGATCGAGCACCAATCGTCTGTCCCAGCTCCAGCAAACCTAGCAGTTCGAAAGCAAGACATTGCAAGCATCAATGGGTGAGGGAGCAGCATTCCATGTTCTTCTGGGCCAATCCATGCCTGACACATGGTTGCGGAAACATCTGCAGAGGCAGAGGCAGTGCTAGCTCTTTGGCTATAAAGGGAGATGAGCATTGGAGGTCCCTAGAGTCGGATATGACTTGCATTCATTCTCCAGCCAGCACAGTTGGAAGTTAAAGCAGCTCAAGTTCATCAAATAAATAATAATCATGGAACTGAGGAGTCCAAGGATGGGAATAATTGATGTAAGGAATCTCAAGGGGGGCAATGAGGGAACCCACACAAAGCAAGATTTGACTGTAAGCTAAACCACAACTAGCGCAATAAAAACAAACAAACGACCCAAACAAACACACCCCTGTTCAAGGTTACCTTTGAACCAATTCTGAATCTTTCCCAGTAAATTCTGTTCAACTTTTTGTACATTATAAGAGAGAGAGAGAGAGAGAGAGACACAATTGTAATTTCCAGACAAGAGTCAAGACTAGGAGGCACCTTTATTTCAAACAGCTGGGACAGAATTTCTTTCTTCTGTCTCTTAAGAGAAAAGAAAAGGGAACCGTATTTGAAGGGGGAGAAAACAACAGACTTAGGCTTGTAAGCCCTCCGTTACCTGTCTGGATAACAGCCCCAGTGCACAAGAACCTGCTTGTCTTTTTTCATGACAGGTCTCAGCCACTCTTCTGCAAAGGAAAGAAATGTCACAAGGCTGAGGAAATGATTTAGTTGATGCCACTGCAGTGATGGAGGCATTAGAAAGGACAGGGGTGCCCAAACTACGGCCCACAGGCACCCCTGGACATTAAGCAGAGAAAATGGCAGCCTAAAAGCTATCACATCCTGTTGCAAAACAGATTGCAAGGTGCATTTTACTTCCGCTTCTGGTGGGAGGAACCATGTGACCGGCCCATAGCCCAAAATGTTTGGGCACCCCTGCATTAGAAGGACATTCACTTTTGTCATCCCAAGGAAAATTAGCCAGAGTTTGCATCAGAGAATCCATTTCTATCATGGAATGCCAAACTCCGGAGGTCCAGAAAGAGCAAACTGGCAGATAATGGCTACCAAGTGGTGCCTGAACGGAACAGCTCATTTCTTAGACAGGAGGAGAGCTAGCACAAAGGGGGGGGGGGGCAGAAGCCACTTAAAGAAACTAGTTAATAAAGTGACAGATGAGACATGCATGCCGAGCGAGTAAGACACATATGGACACTCTACTAGGGGTAAGGCAGTGGCTGAAGGAATGCAATGCAAGTCAAGAACATCACCACCACTATTCTCAACCCTGTTCTATTTTATAAAATGCTGTGCTCAATTTAGGAGAAAGACATCACAGTTCTCCCAGGTTCTGGAAAGCCATTAAACCTGATGCTGATAGATTAGCTGTTAAGCTAATTACAGAAACAGTCTGGAAAGATTTGGAGTTTGTACACCTGTTACCTTTTCAGAAAGTAAAGGCAATTACTCTCCCTTATCTCCTAATCCACTCCACACCCTTGTCTTAAAAAAAAAAACCCCTACTCAGCAAGTTGTTAAGTAGTTCTTAAATGTTCCTTGAGTTCTTTTATTTTAACTACAGTATTTTATTATGTTCCCACTGTGTAAGTGAATGTAAGGTTCCTGAAGGGAACATTCATTCTAAATTAATTTACCATAGAATTTTCAAGTTAAGAATATTTAAACTGAGAAGGATCCTGTGGATTTCCCTGTATTTGAGTCCTGTAATTCCTTCGTTCAACTTTGAATTTGATTGCTAAACTTCATCATGCCAGAACACCAGCATTATTGAAGTCCTAATAATAACCATCACATGAATGGCCAACATTAAAAAAAAATAATTTGAGACTATTTCAGAATCTTGGGAGTCCCAAACTATTTCAAGACAATTAGGAGGTGCTCATTTGCAAAGTTTTGGATAGACTGTTTGAAAAAAAAAAAATCCTGGAGTCGGTAAGCAAGGTGGACGAAAGGTTGAAGTGACAAAGAGAGGAGGTAGGGATGGGGGAAAGAGTTCTAGGTCACAGAGAGTTCAGAGAGGGAAAGGGAAGCAAGCAGGACACAAACACGCAGGGAGCCAGTTCCCCTTCCAGCCAACGTCTGCTTTGTCACTTCATGTTGGATCCTAGTGCTTGTACAATCCCTTCTAGCCAGTTCCTTTCATTTCCTTCAATATTATCCGAGGCAGGCAAACCACCCGGAGAGGCCCTGCTCTCTCTGCCTGTGCTCCCTCATTAGAGTTTTCTCAACATCTACCCTGGTGCTTTCTTTAGAATCTACAATGTAGCTACTTTAAGAAAAGGAACAGTGCTTTCTTCTAGAGCATGGATTCTCAACCTGCGGCCTGCAGCACCATTTCATGTGCCCTCCCCCACTTCCACCACACCAGGAAGTGCCATGCGGTGGAGGAAGGGCAAAATGGCCACCCGACCACCAAAGCTGTCTGAAGGAGCGTGAAACGGCCCTCGGCTTTAAAAGGTTGAGAACTCCTGATTTAAAGCAGTGGTTCCCAACATGGGGCCCATGCCCCACAGGAGAACTTTAATTCCCAGAAGCCTCAGTCAGTCCACTGGCTGATCAGGGCTTTGGGGAATTGACTTAGGTGTCTGGGAGTTGAAGTCCAAAAACCAAAGGTTGGGGAACACTGACCTAGAGAAAGGAAATGTAACATAGCTTTCAAGTGACACTTAATTCCCAGAAAGTGAAAAAGGATTTCTGGAGTAAGACATTTTATCCCCCTTAGGGAGAAGCAGGCTGACACACAGAACTTCAGTGCCAAGGCAGCCTTGCCAGAGCCTCAGGACTGAACCTGACAGAGACCCTGCCAAGGAATTCTGCTGGCACCAAATGACTCAGAAACTGCAAGCCCTTTCCACAGTCATGGCATGATAGGCAACGACTTTTAAGGAGAGAAGACCAAGATCTGGGACAAAAAGGAGAAAGGGGTTTTAACCAACAGGGAATACAAAGAAACAGTAGTGCTTTAGTATCATCGATTAGCATACTGAAATACATTCACATACCAATGAGAGACGATCAAATCACTATAGGAAAGCACACTGTTTTTATATTGAAATTTATCACTTGCAACAACTTAATCCACCGAGGTCAGCTAAGCATATCTAGAGCCTGGGTCCAGAAGAGGAAGGAGTTGCCTCCTGACCAACATCTGGAGGGGGTAAAGAGGGTAACCCTGCCACTCTCTCCAGGGCAATAAGCTCAACCAGACCGACTCTTCTCCCAAGGCACTTCCTCATGGAGCCCCTGCAACAGCTCTACTTTGTGCCTACACAGACGGAACGGAGGGATGGATGATGGTTGCCACCATGAAAAGCTACTTTCAGAGGGCTACTCAATTTCATTCAAGCTTTTCCAGCTGGAAAAAGCTGTGCAAACCAAGCAATTGCTTTCAGGTCCAAATGAAACAAACAGAGAGGAAAACGAATCACAAGAGATTTCAGAGCAGAAATGCTACTTGCAGGCAAAACATTGGCACAGCATGAAAGCAGCTCTTGGGCTGAAGGTGAGTTGGTGGTCAATGCTGCCACCTGGTGGAATCAGGAAGGGATACAATTAGCCATTTGCAGCTAAGCCTTTGCAGTCTCTCCCAAACTACGGTCCTTACGCGAGAAGGATGGCGCAGGCTGGATGAATTGGCATCAGCGGCCAGATCTGGACCACAGGCCATAGTATGGGCACCCCTGGTTTACGTGCAGTAAACCCATTCATGTCGATTCACAAAGCAATAGTTCCCAACCTTTGGGTTTTGGACTTCAATTCCCAGAAGCCTCAATCAGTTCCCCAAAGCACTGATCAGCCAGTCTACTGACTGGGGCTTCTGGGAATTGAAATCCCCTTGTGGGGTGTGGGTGCCATGTTAGGAACCACTGCTACTAGCTGCTCCCCCCACCCCACCCCACCCACCAGGCGGCTGACATCAAGAATTCAAAAGACTGTGACAAATTTTTTTCCAACACTTTTTACCTTCATCCAGTGAGGTAGGAACAGGATAAATATGGTGGGTAGCCTTAGACTTGTCTTCGGTGATTGTGCCCTAACAAAAAGCAAATGTAATTATTGCTACCAGAAATATGCAGAGAAAATTAATTGCTTATAGAAAGAATCTCCTCCCAAATGTCATACGGTTTTACTTTAAAACCTGAGAGGTGGGTTTGATCCATAGAAGAAAACACAGAAGTTAGACTATAAGGTATCACAACATTTCTGTCCCTCATTTAATTTTTGTTTGTTTCTTGTCTGACATGCTTTCCTAGGAACATTCCAACCTCGTAGCTTGGGTGAAACCTGACAGCAGATGACACCAAGCCTTCAGAAAACTTAACATGAATACTTTAACCTTCAATCAAAGGCAAAGCAGCAACACCTGCATTCAGAGAGCAGGTCCTCTCAAGAGACCAGTGTCCACTGCCACCTTCTGGTTTGTTCATTCTACCACACTTTTCAAGATCAAAAGATTCCCACATACCAATGAAAAACCCTGAAAAATTCCAGCAAGTAATACAAATTGCAGAATAGACTTCTCTACTTCTTAAGAGTATAGTGGTACCCCATATAACAAACACCTCATATAATGAAAAATTCATACAACAAAGCATTCGTGCGCTATTGTGATGTACCGTATAACAAAAAAAATGTTCGTGATATGGATCGCTATTGGCAATACCCCGTACAACAACAAAAAATGTTTTTTTCCGTTTTATGGCGTATCGCCAATAGCAATCCGTATAACGAACATTTTCCCCATTATATAGTACATCGCCCATAGCGATCTGCATAATGAAAAAACCCCGTATATCAAAGAGCTCTGTGGAACAGGGTTTTTTTTGTTATACAGGGTTTTACTGTACAGTAAACACACAATTAATCCAAAGAAAGAAAGAAAGAAAGAAAGAGAGGCCTGTCATCTAGCACTGATTTCTAGTTTTAATGGCCACATTAAATTTCTCATGGGTCAGTTATTAGGTTTTAGAAGTCACACACAACACTTTAGCCAAACAAACAGGAACTATTTAAATAAATATTAATATTTATGCCATGGACAAAAATAAAGTCTTGTAGTGTTTAAAAACCTCTCACGAAGGAGACTCCACCATGCTGTGAAGCGGCCTCTTTTGTCACTAAATAGCTCTTAGGCAGCCTGGCCTAAGATTCACCCTGAATTGCCTTTCTTCTGATCTGAATGCCTTCTTGTGCACTGTGCCCTCTGGAGCTGCAGACAAGAAACCTGCTCTAGGATTTCAAATATCTGAAGGAGGCTAGCACATTCCTTCTCATCCTCCTCCCTCAAATGTTTCTCACAGTTTAGTTCCCAGAATTTTTTTTTTATCATTCTAGTCAGCCTCTTCTTGAGGGATTCCAGGTAAAGTCTCAGAGAAACAGAACAAGGTGGTACAACTCCCTCCCTTGATGAGGACATGAGACGTGCATTAATGTAGACATTGGCTGTCAGCTGACATTGTCAGGTACCCAAATGCCTCCCTGGCCAGGACTCAGCTGGTTCTTGCCAAAAGGGGGAAGGAGGGGTGGATTCTTCACCTTCTCCAAGGTAAACAACAGTCAGGACTCCCTTGCAGGCTCAAGGAAAGCACAGCTGTTGTTTCCATCAGGAAATGGGAGGGCATCTCCCCCCCCCCCTCCTGGAGGAGGCAGGGCTTCAGGGTGGGAAAAGTTTGCAAAGCAGCTCTCAGCAGGCCAAATCCCATCTCTGTTTGAGGCAGACGAGGCCAGAAAGCTCCTGGGCCACCTCCTATATCCTAACAACTCTCCTTTCTATCCCTTGACTGTGAGACTGTTTGCCAAGTGCTTGCCTGTTTGCCAACTGCCCAGAAGGAAGAGCATGCCACTGGTTAAACATTATGTGTGTTGTATCTGTTACCTGATGACGTTTGACAATGTCCTTTAGCTTATTAGCAAACTTCAGCTCGATTTCTGGAACGAGGTAGACAATTGGTCTGCTCAGACAGTTATTCTAGAGGAGCAAGGAATTTGGGGGGGGGGGGAGAGAGAAACCCAGTAAATCAGTTGTATGAGGTTAGCTAGCCTGTTTTGTGTCTCCTAATGTGCTGGACAGAAAAATGCAATTTTCAAGAATAATCAACAGCACAAGTTTCAATGTAAAAATAAAGGCCTAAGAAGGTAGCACTACTGCAACAGTGAATATCAGGAATATCCCTCTCATGCTGCTGTCGTATCTCACCCTGAAAGTGATCCATCTTACCAGACTTCTGAGAAGGGTAAGATGAAACAAAGACTGAGGAACATGGAGGCAACTAATCATTCCATAAGCGATCATACCTTGTCTAAGTCCAAAAGTACAGCATGAACGGTGAACTACCTGTGTTTTATACACACACTCACCCTTACACAACCCTTTCTCTCCCCCTCCCCACCTTTTCAGCTAGCAATTATTTTTAAACTGGGGCAAAACGAGAGAAGACTACAAACCATGATACTCATTTCTATACATGTTCCTAGAAAGAGCTGCAATCCCTGCAAGGATTTTATGCATAAGGAGACTTAAAGCTAAAAAGCCACTTTGCCGCCAAAGATAATGAACGTTCCAAAAATTAGGCGTAACATTGTTAGTTGAATTCTTACCTGCACTAATGCTTTTTCAATGTTCATAAACATTTCTACATTTCGATCCATGCGGGAAGGGTTCTGTAAGTCAAACCTCCGCCTGCAAAGAAAAAGATTAAAAAAAAGGGGGGGTAGTAAGTACTTGGGACATCAAGAGAACTTGAGTCTTCCTTGTCACTGTTTAATGCAAACAAACATCATCCTCAACCATGTGTGAACATTCAAGATACAGATTCCCTCATGAAATCCCACACAACTGACAGAGAAGCAAGTAAGGAATGCATATCTAGACATATAAGGCTCACCTAGGTCCCAGCAATGAAATGGAAGCGAGTAACAAAAACTGTAACAGTTAAGTAGAAGTTAGTAGTATCTCCTTGATGACAGATAACTGTATTACAGAACCATAAAAAGCAGAAAAGTACAAAATTCTTTAACACCAAAAATAAAATACTTAGAAAACAACTATTTGAGATAAATTAACTCTCAGTTGCTGCTATAAACGTTAGTAAATCGGGTGTCACACACCTCCTATCCTTGGATAGGAAGTAGAAATTCTGTAAAGGGGGTGGGGGGTGGGGAATTAAAAGAAGCCGATCATGACTCACCATCCTTGCTCATTTTTATATTTATAAGCAGCACCGAGAATATGGCATAGCGTGCCTCCAGCTTTGAAATCCATGAAGCACTTTGCCTAAAAGAAAGAAAGAAAGGCAAAAAGTGACACCCAGATTCAGGTTATCTAATCAGAGGCGAGCGATAGTAAGACTCAGGACCGTAAGCAGGTCAAGTAATGGCTTGTGAAAATCACTAGACGCCCAGGGTTGTGAGGCCCTAATTTAAAACAGCACCACTGCCTCTCTGTACCCCTGATATAAGATTTCAAGTTCCATTCAACCCTGCTCACAGACTCAGCATTTCTGCTTGCTGCGTTTCATTTTAAATGTTTCCTTTGCATGTGCTAGGTAGGACAAAAAAAATAAAGAAAACCAAAGTCTAAATTCTAAAGAACAAAATGACTATTTGAGAATCCACAGCACAGGAAAAGCTATAGTGAACATTTTAACAAAGCTTGTTACAATTCCCAACAAGAATGGTGTTTCTATATTAAACCAGAAGATTATCACTATGAAACGAATGGCAGAGTATAAATATTTTTAAATAAATAAAACAATTTAACCTTATAAAATGTCACAGAAATGAAAGAGAAAAATAAAACCCTTACTCAATTAATCTCACCCTGCTTTTCTTCAGATAAAAGTCTGAAGAACCTTCCAAGGTGGTGAAAGTGGATCCCATTGTACCAGCACAATAATCATGGAAAAAATGTCATGAACTAGTACAAAAGAAATTCCCAGGGCACAATTTGACTACCAACAGCATCTGCCCTATATGTAAAAAAGACAACACAGCCATTCACCAGCTGGTCTAGGATGTGTGCCAGATGGTTCAAATCACCACTGACACATGAAGCTGACTGGATGATGGTGGACCAGTCACACTCTGTGAGCCTGATCAACCTTATAGGGCTGGTTGTACCAACTGAATGGGGAAGAGCCATGTGTTACCTAGAGTTTTTAGGACAGACAGAATCTCAATGCTACAAAAACCCCTCATTCTCAACGTTGGAGGCCTCTTGTTTTGGCTATGATCCAACATGTTCTATGACAGGAACAGGAAATCCTTTTGTTCCTAGATTTGGGTTGGATAACGGCAGGGGGTGGGGCTCCAGACCTTTCCTTCCACTGCTAATCACATGAAGTGCAAGTTTGTCATGCTGCAAGTTATAACTTGTGATCACAAGAAATTCTCCTTATTGCCACTTTACATTTCATTTGCTAAGGAAAATCCTACTACTATCTGCTCACTTCTGTCCAAAAGAGGCAAGAAGACTCTCCGGGCTAGGAGTACACTCCTCTGTGACACACAGCATACAAATGAACTTAGGCTGCATCTTAAAAGCTGCTTTCACAATTTTGGAAAGCGCTTGGACTCATCCATTATCATCCACAGGTTAGATTGGAAATTTTGCAGGCTGTTTTAGCCTGGTAGGCCAGAAGCCATCTATGACTGAATTGAGAAAATGGTGGAAGGGAGACCAAACATAGAAATCTTCCAGCAGAAGCGCTGGAAGCTTCTGTGTACATGACTGAAAACAGCTGACTTGCTCAGGTGTCAATGGAAAGCCAGCAAGTGCCATGAACTAAAGGAACAATGAATGCCATCAAACTGCAGCAACTGCACCACAAGCCCAGACAGCGTTTTATTGGAAGGAGCATCTGCTTGAACATATATACAGTACTTCAATTCAACTGGCAGTGGTAGGAAAGGAACTTCAAAGAAAGCTTGAGACCAAAAATATTATTTTTGTCCATCCTGGACTTACCGTAACCCTTTTGAGGATAAAATGCCTTCTGTGGCAAATACAGGCTTCTGAGTTTTCCCCAGAGAGCTATAAAGCTCTGTAGGACTCTTTGGGGAACTGTTGAGGCATCAGACTCTTTGACCCAACAAGAGACCACCTACGCAAGGTAGTCTTCATTAGCCATTAGAAAACCAAAACTGGACAACCTGGGCAGAGCTTGGAGAAAAGACAATCACACACAGCCTTTTACCCTAGGTGTAGACAGAAGCACCTGGAAACATCTCTGCAAGCAGCTCTAGTCCCAGGCACTTAGGATGAGGTACAGCTGGGGGGGGGGGAATCTTACCTGGACACCTTAAATACTCACAGGAAACTTTGTGAAGGCAGGGTTGGCAACATGTTTCCCAAAGGCATCTTCCTGAAACTGCAGCAACTGCACCACAAGCCCAGACAGCGTTTTATTGGAAGGAGCATCTGCTTGAACATACTGTAAAAGAAGCATTTACCAAATAAATCTTGATGCCATCTTTTCACATCTGGAAAGTCAGTGAAAATATATAACACTATCATTCAAGATTATTTATAGTGCTCATAACTATTTCGCAATATGCTGAGAACTAGGTACGGATCACCCCCTCTTATGCACTGGTTTAGTATTCATGACTTCAGTTATCTGTAAGTCTAAAAATATTCCATTAAAAATCCCTGAAATACTTAATATTGATCTCTATCACACATTACCAGAACTGGCCACTAGAGGCCATTGTCTGCAATGTAATATTTATAAGGAATGGAGGCAGACATTTTGGTAGCTCTCATAAAGAACAACAGGCATTAGAAATCCCTCCATCTCAAGTATGTAGGTCAAATATAGGGTTTGCTGTTTTCAACTGTTTCTTGTATCTATGGAAGATCTTGGAAGATAAACCCCATGGATATGGGGAGAAGACCCATACTGAAAAAGTAATTTGGCCACTACTTCATATTTCACAAGGAGAAACCTTTCAGTTCATCCAGCACCAGCTAACCATTTCATTAGAAGATCTTTCTTTACGTTATAAACACAAACAGCTGGATTCAAACCCTTTCAAAACATAAATCTGTGCCTTCTGTTTAAAGAACAGAAAATTTCTATAGTACTTGGAAAGCCAGTTGTATCTGACTCTAGGGTTCAGTGCTCATCTGTTTCAAAGCCGAAGAGCCAGCGCTGTCTGCTTCTGTAGACGTTTCCATGGTTATGTGGCAGGCATGACTAGACACCAGAGCACACGGAATGCTGTTACTTTCCTACCGAAGTGGTCCCTATTTATCTACTTGCAATTTCTTGCTTTCGAACTGCTAGGCTGGCAGGAGCTGGGACAAAGACGGGAGCTCATTCCATCCTGCAGTACTCAGGAATTGAACTGCTTTATAAATATAAAATAATTTTATTTTGCTTTACTCTATTTATCATCACAACTACCATATGAGTTGGGTTAGGCCACAAGCTAAGACTGTGTTATATGAAGCTTCTCAAAGAATTTTAACTAGGGTCTCCAGTACAAGCACTAATCCTATCTACTGCACAGTTCCTAATCTAATAGGCATCCTGGTCATTTGCAACATGGGTAGTCTTTATTATCCAACTTCAAAACATACAGCAGCAATATTAAATTTTTAAAGACTGGAGCTGGGTTCTGTGAAGCAAACCCTCTGATGGTTACCAGCTACTTTCAATGAATGAACTTAGAGTGTGTTCCTAAAATATAGCAATTACAATTACTGCCCTATAGTGTTTAGTGAAACAACTAGTAGGTGGTTCACAAGGTAATTACCATTTTACTTACTTTAGAAGGATAGAAGGCTGAGTCAACCTTGAGTCCAACAGAACTGAACTCAGATCACAGTATGACTAAGAATGCATGAACACAAACAAAAAGATTGTATTAAGGTAGATGAGATCTACTCGGAAAGATTCAATTTAATCAGTTGATTACCCACCAAAAAAACTTCACTCTCGTTTGCTGTAACTTTAATGTACATTCTTCACATCAAAAATTTTTAACAATCTCCCTGGCCCAGTCAGATTTTAGCTTCAAAAATCCACTATGCATTGATACTTTCAGTGTCTGAAAACAATGCACTTTCAGAGACAGACATAAGAATTTGACTGTGTCCAAGCAAAGCTGCAAGTCGAAGAAAGTGGACTGTGAAAGTTCACACTGAAATAAATATGAAAGCACTACAATACTTTTGTTTTTGTAATACATGTTGAAACAAATGGATACAACTTCTTTGTTGAAAACTTCCTGCTTCTCAGTACTGTACTGTATATCTGTTTTGTTTAATACTTTCGTGTCAGAAATTATTCTTGGTTAAAAGGATTTTTGCGGAAAAAACTCGGCTCAGGGAACGCCCAAATGAGGCTCCTTTCATGTCCCCAAGAGCTGAGACAGAGGCGGGTGCTCAATCTGTCATGCAATACCTGGGTCTCAAACTGCCAACTTGTTGGCCTTCCAGCTAACAAGGCAATCTTCTTATCCACTGAGCCACCACAGCCCCCTTGTTTCCTTGGAAGCTAGATATTGCTAAACTCCAATTCCAATCAGCTTCAGTCAACAGCCAGGGATAATGCAGCTGTAGTCCTAGAACAGTGATGGTGAACCTTGGCACTCCAAGTGTTGTGGAACTTCAATTCCCAGAAGCCCTAATCAGCAGGAGTGCCGATTGGGTTTCTGTTAATTGCAGTCCAAGAGCACCAAGGTTCACCATCACTGTAAACAATGGAAGACCACAAGTTCCCAAGTTCCTGTTTTGAAAGCACCACACAGTTCACAAAAAAAAAAAAAAAAACTTTTATGTTTCCTTCTGTCCAGCAGTTTCTTAGCTTAACATTTCAATCGTGTATCTGTCTTCTTTATTTTTGCTCACTGTTTAGAGAGGTTCATCATGATGTACCAAAGAAGCATCAGCGTGGTGTCTGGAAATTCAGTACAACTGCTCACTTTTCAAAACAATGTCAAAGCTATCACAACACAATAATGGAGTTCTAAGCAAACCAAATTTGCAGTCAACTGACTATGATCTTAGATTCTAAAGAACTAGATTTAAGGAAGAACATTTAAGACTAGAATGAGACTTCATACTACAATGTCAATTTAATTTAGCCTGAATACAGATTTCAATCTACTTCTTCAATGAGAAGACCAATGTCTACATACTGCTAGCAAAAAATCTCTATGCTATAGTATACCACATAAGACACACTTTCAGATCTGTCAGTCCTGGGCAACATATTACAATCAACATATTGTAATGTAATGTATTGTTTGTAAGCCGCCCTGAGTTGCTAGGCGAGTGGGCGGCAATATAAATTTGAACTAATAAATAAATAAGACTTTGTCTTTATAAATATTCCTGAAACAAAGACAGTACTCAGTGTCCTTGTGCAACTTCCACCCGTGTCAAAGGTCCAAATTAAAGGGATCAACTGCTGAATGATACAGTATGTCAATAGTTATGTAAAGCACACTGAATCTACGGGTCTACTCTAACAGGGACCAGTAATTTAAAAAAAACTTGACCATTAAGATCTGTATACAGAGAGTTAAGAGGTGATACAGCAAAAGCTTTGCAGCAAGTATATAAGGTGACACAAGACTTGCCTGCACCTTTTGTTAACAGTTTGTCTCTATTAAAATTTTGGCCAGACCATTTATCTCACTCTGAAGGGAAAGCTCTAAGGCCCATTATCTCAGAAGATTATTTTATACCATCTGGAGTGAGGTGTCACCTTCTCTCATTTTTAAACTCTGAGAAGTAAGGTCAAGATTGGAAAGACAGCCTGGTTTCAAACAGCCAACAACTTAGCATCATTTCTCCCCATTAAATAGAAAGAAACAATTCCCTTACTTCAATAGGAAAGATTGAATCTTTTTTTTTTTTTTTGGGGGGGGGGGGACTTTGCCTGCTGCAAAAGCATTCAATACACCTCTATCTACTTAGTGGCATTTCCTTTTCTTAAAAAACACATACCTTTAAAAAAAACCTTATAAAAGTGCTTTATGATAAAGTTCAATGTTCTAGTAAAGAGAAAGGTCTCTCCTGCTTGATAGCCAATCATGTCCAACTCTATGGGGAGGTGCTCATATCCATTTACAGCCAATGAGCAAGTGCTGTCTGTTTCTGTGGCAGGCTTGACTAGATACCAGAGCATATGGAATACTGCTACCTTTCCTGCTAATGCAGTACCTCTTTATCTACTTGCAATTTCTTGTGTTCAAACTAGGTTGACAGAAGCTGGGACAGATAATGGGAGCTTACTCCATCATACAGCACTCGGGTCTAGAACTTATGACCTGCTGACCAGCTCAGTGTCTTAACAACTAAGCCACCACAGCCCCCTCATCCAGTGCAGCCCCCCATGATGTTCTACCTATGCAGAAGAGTAAAAGTTTAAAAATGACCTTTTACTAAATTTAAATGTTAGCCTTCTACTCCTTATCAGGCAGCACAAAACACTGTCTTTTGAATCCGTTTTCTTTTGTATAATGGAGACAATGGATTCGAGATAATCCAAGTGCAACTTTTTTATTTCATAATTTGAAAAGGACCAGTTTGGGACCTTACCACAGCCTCTACATTTCACTTCTGTCATATTTTCATTTTTAATTATGCTCAGTGGACTTCTTTCACACCCCAATCAGCTCTGAGAATATTTAAGAGAAGCCCTTTATCTCCAGCACAAAAATGTGCTGCCCTGTTCTAGCCACTGGTGGGAGCATGGAGACTTTCAAAAGAGCAGCCAACATGGATTTTATCTAGCCCAGGTTAAATACTGTATAAGTGAGAAAAAAATGTCCAGAATGCCTAAGAAAGAAAACTTGTTTTAATGCTGTAATCTGTACACACTCTGACTTTCTTGCGTTCCAAATGTCTGTTAACTGCTGCTAGCTTGGACTCTGAAAAGGCTTTACAGGGTTTGGGATCACTGCCACCTAAAGGACTGGGTATACCTGTTAGTCAATTCCAGGAGGGTAACGTGGAGGAGCATTTCTCAGCAAGCAGGCAGACAGGCCAACATTTTTGGAAATCCTTCTCCAAAGATAAATGTATGCATGGCCTGTGTTTACCACAGTCTGTATTTGGCACTTTACACACTGCCATTACACACGCTGCACGTGTCGCTTTTAGTAAATCTTCCAAACTTTACTGTGTGCTAAAAGGCCATTTAAATATCAGTGCTAAAAAAAGAAAAACCACCACAGTTTCCTAAGCTTCCTTCATTACACACCTGCTCGCAGATACAACTGCTGTTTCGTTCCCTACAAAGACCTCCATCCTGTATTCACCTTTACACGACTACTATGAAAGGGTTTTCAGGGCCTTGAAGTGTCAGGCGTAGCAGTATCCCTTTGTCAGGGTGTTTTCAATGTTCCTCTGCCAAGCAGTCTCAGAAAAAGAAGAACAATAGTACTCGGGAGTCGCACGAGGCACTTTGCTTGGGCATGTGTGAATCCTGAGGGCATAAGATCACGCCTCCTTCCCTTATAGCAGTCACAGTTACATAAATCTATTAACTTAACTTAAATATACTCTCTGGGGCCTGGCTTTGCTGACCTTGGAAGGATGGGAGTCCACCTGAAGCCCTGTCACTACACGAGAAGACAGCACTTCTTTGCCCCAATAGTCAAGGCCCCCCCCCCGCTCGACCTGTCAATCTGGTGACATCCCTCCCCGCCCCACGGAGCCCACCCACTCACCGGGCGCCCCAGCTTCTGCCCAGCCAGGAGGCAGGGAGCGCGGGGCCTTTGTGAGGAGAAGCCCAGCCGCCAGGCCTCGCCTTCGGGCCCAGAACCGAATCCGTCGATGGGGGGGGGGGGTTCCCGCCTCCTGAACACGCACCCCCAGCCCCCCTCTGTGAGGCTCTCCCGCCCCACACGGGCCGCCGCCGCTCTCCGGCTGAGGGGGCGCCTTCCTCCCCCCCCCTCAACCACCACCCGAAGCCGGGGGGGGGGGACCTGGCTGGCGTTGACAGGCCGGGGGGGGGAGGGAGGGATCCCCGAGGCCCCTCCCCCTCCGAGACGATGGGGGGGAGGGGGCGCCTGCTGAGGGAGGGAGAGAAAGGAGGGGGCGCCGCCGCTGCCGCCTCCTCCCGCCTGAGGGGGGAAAGAAGGAGGCTCTCCCCTCCCCCGCCTGAGGAGAGGAACGGCAGGGCTCCCGCCTCGGCCCCCTCACCTTCTTGTAGTGCTTGCTGAGCCAGGCCCGCGCCGCGTCCAGCTGCGAGACGGTTTCGGGGCTCTCCCAGAACTTGCCGGCGGGGCCGCCGTCCTTGCGGCGCGACAGCGAGGACGGGGCGGCGGCGGAGGCCCCCGCGGTGGAGGAGGAGGAGGAGGAGGAGGAGGAAGAGGCGGCTGAGCCGGGCCCGCCGCCGGACACAGGGGTCTCCGGGCCGCCGAGGCCCAGCCCTCCTCCTCCTCCACTCACGGCCGCCGCCGCCGCTGCTCCCGATGCCGCCGCCGCCGCCGCCATTGTCCTTCCGGGCCTTCCGCGCCGCCGCCGCCGCCTCCGCCGGGGCCCTACGCCTCCCACTCTCCTGGCCCCGCGCATGCGCAGAGCCCGCGGGACGCCGCGGCGGCTGCCACACCGCCGCCACTCTCCTCCTCCTCCTCCCCTCTTCCCCCCTCCCGCCCCGCTCCGCGCGCGCACGCGCAGGGGAGCCCGCCTCCACTCGCTCTCGCCCGCCGCTCCCCGCGCGCGCGGGACTCCTCCAGGCTCCTCGCGCTTCGCTAAGAGGCTGCCACGACGCATGCGCCCGGCGCATTCCTCTCCGCCCCGCCCACCCTCTCGCCCCCACCCAACCGCATGCAGCCGCGCATGCGCGAGGCGCCAGCCCCACTTGCGATTCGTCCAGCTCGCAGCCGTTCGGACCAGCCCCCCTTGGGTCAGTCTCCGCGCATGCGCTTGGAGGAGGAGGAGGAGGAGGAGGTCGCCGACGCTTGAGTGCGAGCTGACCTTGTGGTCTTCTATCTAGGCGGGGGCGGCCGGGCTTGTCGCTGCCAGAAGTACCGGAGCCCCAGAAGGCCCCAGAAGGCCCCAGAAGACCGGGCGGCTCCTCCTCCTCCTCCTCCTGCAGCAGAAGGGGGAGGGGAAGAAGAAGGGGCCTCTCTCTCTCTCTGCCCCCCCCTCACTAGGCCTGTGCTAGCCAATAATGTCAACAAAGCCAGCCCTCCTTCCCTCCCTCCCTCCCCCTTGGATGAAGGAAGCCCCGGCAAAGAAAGGGGCGCCCCGGGGGCTTCCGGCCTGCCTTTGCCCTGCTGCGGCCGCCTTAATCGAGCCAGGCCAGGCGCCAGGCCGGAGCAGCCGAGGAGGCGGCCCCCGCGCCGGGCAGGGGAGTTCCTTTGCTGGACTACAGCTCCCAGAAGGCCCCCTCTATCTTTCCCCAGGCCAGCCCCTGACCAGGCAGGCAGGCCTGGGAGGAGAGCGGCGGCGGTGGTGGTGGGCTCCGGGGAATTTGCAGCACGGAGAAAGTAGCCTTGCCCAAGGCCTGGGGAAGGACAAAGAAGGAGGAGCTCTTTCAAGCGGGGCTGCAGCAGCAGCAGCAGCAGTACAAAAAAACCCGATTGGGTGACAAAAATCACGACTACAGAAGAAAAGCTACTACACAGCTTTAATATTGACCGTGAAGAAGTTGAAAATTGTTTACTTTGGCTTAATCATCAACCCGAATAGGGATCGCAGCCAAAAAAAAAAATCAGACTTGAAAAGGCAACCCTGCAGGAATTATTAGGGGAGAAAAATCATCCAGTGCAAGAATATGGAACGAGACCATCCCCACGATTGTATTTCTCAAACACCCTGTATGGTTGTGAAATCCAGACAAGGCCAAGCAAGCTTGAGGGGTTTGGATGATTCTTTGAAATGTGATGCTGGAGGAAAGCTTTGTGGATCCCTTGGGCTGCCAGAAAGAAAGACCAGACGAGTGGATCCTCCTACTAGAGCAAGTCTCTGGAGGCGAAAATGATGAAACTCTTCCTTGTCCTACTTTGGGCACATCATGCAAAGGAGGCCAGGCCCTGGAAAGGACAGTCGTATTGGGGAAAAGTGGAAGTAGGAAAAGAGGGAGGACAAACGGGAAGGCGATGGATGGACTCGTGGTTTCGATAGAGCTCCAAATTATCTTCCCAACAGGAGCTCCCTGAAGTACCATCCCCAGCACAATGAACATGAGGAGAACTGTCTAGTAGCTGAAATAGACTAAGATGTTTAATCACTGAAATGCAGACTTCTGGACTTGCTGCCAGTGGAACAGCAATTGCTTAAGTTCCCCCTATTTCATGGGATGCCTAAAATGCATCTGCAAGTAGGCACTTGACAGATACAGTACTCTACATACAAGGTGGAAATGCAGTTTATGTGATTCCCTTTCTGATGTTTTGTTTTGTTGAATAGTAGCCATGTTAGTCCTCGTTTCAAGTATATCAGAATAAAAAACAAACAAACCCAAAAACATTGTAGTACCTACTGTACTTTAAACATTAACTGCTGCATTTAATGTTAGTTTTTGCAAATCAGATCCACTTCATCAGACATGGGAATGAGACTTTGTGGCATAAATTTAGACATCAGGCAGAAATTCAGAATGATTAGCATAATGATGAGGACCTTCCCGCCCCTACTCCTGCGCCCACCCCAACATATTGTAATGTAATGTATTGTCTGTAAGCCACCCTGAGTTGCTACAGCAAGTGGGCGGCAATATAAATTTGAACTAATAAACAAATAAATAAATAATAACAGAGAGGTATGTGGGATTTTTTCCCCAACTGCTAATACCTGTTCAGATTAGTGGTGAAGCTTCACCCTGTTGAATTACAAATGGATGCAAGATAACCATTACACATTTGCTAATGAGTTTACCCTTCAGGCCTGACATCTATTCCGAGTGGCCCAGGCAACACACTTGGTTCTTCCTTTGTTCTAAGACAGGGATCCTCAACCTACAACCTGTGGGCTGGATCCGTCCCATGGCACCAAATAATCCAGCCCACACCCTCGCTCTAGCTGCTGCCTCAATCCTTGTCTCCTCCACTTGGCTTGGTGTGTCCCTAATGGTGCTCCACAGCAGGGCAGATGTTGTAAGGCTTCCAACATTCACCCTGCTACGGAGCATCGTTGGGGAATGCCAAGCCAAGTGGAGACAAGGATTGAGGCGGCAGTGGCAGCGGAAACGGCCGTGTGTTTCCTTCGCCCAAACGACGCAGCTCCTCCATGCAGGGAAGGGGGAGGGGGCTTTTGGGGTGTGTGGTGGGCTTGGGGTGGTTGCTGCCAAAGGCAGCGGTGGGGGGAGGACAACCAGTCCACCCCCTCAACAGTGAGAGAGTGTGACCCGGCCCCCAGCTATAAAAGGTTGAGGACCCCTGTTCAAAGAGGAAGCCTGAGGATGTGGATGAGAATTCCACTGAAGTAGTTTGTGAAGGTGGTATAATGTATAATATACAATATATAGCAACATATAACAACCTGTTAGTTGTGGTGTATCAAAGTTGATGTCTGAGAAATCCTTAACTAATATTCAAACCTTTGAGATAGGTGTCCAAGCATACGGATGTAGAGTAGAACCGTGCATAACGGAAAAACTCCGTTCCACAGAGCTCTTCACTATGTGGATTTTTTTGTTATGCGAAGCACTATTGGCAGTACCCCACATGATGGAAAAAAAGTTTGTTAACCAGGGTTTCCATTAAGCAGGTATACCCTGGCTACCGAAAATGTTTTTCCATTATATGGGGTATCACCCTTGCACAACAAACGCTTTGTTATGCAATGTGTTCATTATGCGATGTACCACTGTACAGTATTTCATTTCTACTGTCTGTCTCTGGATCCTTGTCTTGTAATTTCTCTGTTCCAGAATGGCAACTTTTAAGTTTTGGATAGCGTGTCCAGCTAGATTGAAATGGTTTGAAAGAGGTTTCTGTGTATTGCCATTCCTGATATCTGATTTATGTTAACTATTTTGTGCAGAGATTGTCCCGTTTGTCCTGGTTTTAGTTGTGGGTTGAAAGTGACAACCATCAGTGTTCAGTTGCTTTCGTTTCTGGGCCTGTCTTGCAGTAGGTGGCTTTTGGGTGTTTGTCTTGCCAGGCTGATTTGTTCTTTAACCATATTGGATGGGTATTGTAGTTTGATAAATGCATTTTGTAGGTCCTTGAGCTTGGCGTCCCTCTCTTGTGGGTCTGAGCAGATGTGGTTGTACCCGAGGGCTTGGCTGAAGACGTGCAGGTAAGTGTATCGATAGTGTCGGTTTGTGATAGTGTGGTGCTGAGATGTTCATTTCATAGTTTCACAGCGGTCTCTAGGAAATTTACCTGTGTGAACTGGTGCAAGCGGAGTTTAGTATTTGGATAAAAATTATTGAAATCCTAGTGGAATTTCTCTAGGGTTTCTTTTCCATGCATCCAGGTCAACAATCTGTCGTTGATGTAACTCAAACAGATAAATGGTTGATGAGTACAGCAGTTAAGAAAACATTGTTTTGGCAGTTCCATTGATCTGGAGGTAGGTTTTATTGTCGAAGGTGAAGTTATTGAGTGGTGACTATGTGGGGTTCATCTTCGTTTTGCATAGTGTTCCTGATTTGTAGTCTGTCTTTGTCTGGGATGTTGGTGTACAGAGCTGTCTGACTTAGGCTTCTGGGAACTGAAGCCCCCCTGTGGGCCGTGGGCCCCACATTGAGAAACACTGGTATAGAAGACAAAAGCAGGGGAGGGCCTGTATGGCTTTACCTGTAGCTGTACATCTTGACTCACTAGCTATACTACTCAAAACTGGGAATGAAAATACCTTCTCAAGCAGTCCTATGGCATGGAATTGTGGACTCAGACATAGGTTCAGCGTCTCTTTCTGCATGAAACCGGACTAACTGTGATATTAATTGTAAAAGCAAACAACAGACATTTCTATGTTTTAAGGTGGTTTCAGTTTAATTTAAAAAAATTAGCAATACTATTCCTAATGAAGGTAGACAGTAGACGTTACACAGGGTGGTGTCAAAGACAAAAATAGCACAACTCTCCCCCCAGCCCACTTACTTCAATTGAAAATCGTCTAATAAAGACATAAATGGCCACTTGAAAGGCTCTAACACCTGACCAATCAGTTTTATTGTTTTGGGGAACAAATGAGAATTATCCATAAAATTAACAAAAATGACAGCTTCCATGGCAGAAATGTAAAAAATAAGTTTATCATGATTTGACATTATTTTTGGCCACAGCAGCATTTCTGCAAGGCCAAGATAACATGATTTGTTAGGAAACTGTTGATTTCAGAACTACAATCAAAATTAAAACAAAACAAAACACCATACTCAGTTTAAGTTAGGGGAACATCCATTCCCCCCCCCCCCTCCCGACATTATTTATTCAGCATCTCTGTATGCAAGCTCTCTTTCCCATTCAATACTTCTTTGGTCTTTGTGCCTCTGGGACCAAGTGTGTGATCTGCATGACTAGGTCTGTTCGGTTGGCTGGCGTTCTTTCCAAGAAGTGTTGCCTGAGTTAACAGGCACTATGTTGAAATAGCTCAGCCCGCCCCACTGCCTGCACCCCTATGGATGTCTGCTGACTTCCTACCCCTCTTTGCTACTCTCTTTGTAGTTTACCCTGAGATGCTGTACTTACAGCAGCAACACCTGACCCTCTTCTTGACAAATCAGCGTTTGGGTTCTTCTTCTTCTTCCCCCAAATCAACCAAACAGTGGATTTTCTGAATGGCACTCTCCTCCTCCTCCTCCTCCTCCTCCTCTATGGAAGCCCGTCATCTCTGTGGCCACCTATCCAGCCCCCTCCCTCTCTCTGGTCAAGTTCACAGCTGGATCTTGGCTTTGTCTGCAAGAGTGTCTCCTGCAGTTGCTGGTGCTGCCACCACTGCTCTGCTAGGCCAGCTTGTGAGCCAAGCTCTGCGATATGAAACTATCAAGTATAGGTGCAATTCTGTCAAGATGCTTCCATGGGCCCAAGAACTCATCTATTGTTGAAGAGCACTGGCACGATGCAGGGCTGGCCTACCAACTTCTCCTGCTGGTTGCTGCTGCTGCTGCTGCTGCTGCTGCTACCGCTACCTGGCTCTGCTTGCCAACTGCACACAAATGGCTCTGTGGGATAAGAGGTACCAGAGTTCATATGGTTAGTCCTCAAGCCCTGATTGCTTTCAGAGTCCCACGGCTGGACAGCGCTTCTCTGCTCACCAAGATCTTCACATGGGCCTTGAAGAGCCTGGTACTCCGTGTCAGAAAGGGGAAACGTCCGGGGCTCCCATGGCTGCACATTCTAAGAGAGAAAGAAAAAGGGGGTAGTTTTATTGGCACAGAAAACTTTACAATCTTCAGGGGGAAATCATGGCATTTCCCCCATTTTGTTGGATGACAATCAAGATTAGACAACATTAGGCCTTTTTGGGAGAATTAAATCGCAAGCCTCTTCCCTTCACCATACATTACTGCAAAGCTGGTATGTGAAGTTACTTGTATAGTTATGAAGAGGAGGCTTCACTCAATGGCGGAGGGGGGTATCATGTGGTTCAAGGGGGGTCTCATGTTCCATTGAGGCAATTACCAAAGAAGGCAGGAGGAGCACACAAGTCTAATGGCTAACTGCTTTTGAGGTGACGGGGCTTCAACTGTAACTCTTTTCAACTCTAGATTTGATCACCTGATATTGGCAGCCAAGACGTGTCATGGAGGCAGTGGCAAGTCCTCTGGGTGGGCACTGGGCAGGGGGACCCTTCCCCAGCCCCGGGAGGATGGAGCCAGCTGAGGGGCAGTCTCCCCCGCCCGGCGCAGTCTGTGGCTTTTAAGCCGGCCCCAGGAAGGTGGAGCCTGAGGCCAGCTGGGTGGTGGTCTCTGGCCGCCCGGCGCAGTCCGCAGCTTTTCAAGCCGGCCCTGGGAAGGTGGAGCTCGAGGCCAGCTGGATCCTTCTCGACCCAACCACTGCCTTACAGCTGTTCTACAAACTGACTGTTCAGACAAATATCTGAAAAGAAGCAATACTACATTCTGTAGCATTTTCCAACACATTTCAGTTCACGCCACCGTTAATCCAACTCCTCCATATTCTATATGGAAATAAACTGTGTGGATGACTAAAATGCAACCAGGTGGCTCCTAAGCATCTCCAGCAATGGCAAGCAGCCGGGGGTGGGGTGTGGGGTGGGGTAACCATGCAATTCAGTGTACAGAAGGGATCCTCACCTGGATATCGTCATCCGTATCCGAGATGGAGAAACAGGTGTCTTCGCTGAAGGAGAGACCTCTCCTCCTTCGGCCCTTAACGAGCAGAGGCTTCAGAACACTGGGAAGTTGTTCTGAACTGAGAGACCCGGTGGGAGAGCTTGCCTGTGGGATGTGGTTAAGGATGTGCAACGTGGTCTCCGGGGAGCCTGGTGGAGGAGGCAGCCATCTGCCGTCTGCTATGCTGGCACTCCTAAAATAAGAATATGCCACACAAACCAATAGCTTTTTAACTCATACAGTGGTGGTGGTGGGAGACTAGGAAGTAAGTTCTGGCCAATGTACCTTTCAAACAACCCAAGGAGCCTAATACACAGTTATTAGGAAGTGACATTTAATTTTTTAACTACATGTCGCTAGTGTGTTATAGGAAAGTCATACCTGTTTCCTCGTCTGTGGGGAATGGCTCCTGCCCAGGAATGCCAATGGGACCGCTCCAGGTGTTCCAATTTTTGGTGATGGTTCAGATAGATCTCATCAGAGGTATCTTCCAACTGGAAGCAAATGGGAGTTATTCTGTGCTTATCCGAGGAAGTTCAAAGCTATTTCCATATTTACACTGTTGTGATTTCCCCCTCAAACACATAAAGATGAACTGCAACATAACTGGAAAGAAGAAAATCTCACAGCTTTATCAGAGGATTTTTAGAAGACATTGTCACTTCCCCCTTTCCCAGTCTGCTGGCTTAACAAAATAAAGCTAAAGCAAACCATTAGAAAGCAGTTTAAACAAACATTAATAAGAGACACATGGAGAGAGGATTACCAGAAGTGCAGGTGGAAAATGCAGCAGCTGCTAGTGAGTTTCAATATTCATAATATGGTACATTAAAATAAAATAAATTGCCATAATTGAGACATCTGTGGGGTAATGTTTTTGAATGTTTATGGTACTGTATTTTTTTTTACTGTATTTGAATTGGCGCCACCCAACCAGCGCTCACTGCCGGGGAAGGGGTGGGGAGGCCAATAGCGCCAAGGCAGGATGCGGGAAACAGTGCTCCCGCCTCATTCTTTAACTGTGAGCGAGCAAGACTCCTCCCCCCCGCCCAGCTTGGGGCGCCCCTTGGAGTAGGGACAACAAGGCGTGTAAGTGAAGCCACAGGGGGTGAAGGGAAGCTGGCTCTGCCTTGCTATGAGAGAGCGGAGGCTTTGTGGTTCCCTCTCCCTGCTGGGGCTGCACCCAAGAGAGCCCCGCTGCCTGTGCCGCCAGGCAGCCATTCTTTTCGCTCTGGAGCAAGGAGAGAGAAAAAAGGACTGCCTGGCGGTGGGGGTCTCTTGCGCTGAAGACACAATGGGAGAAGCGGGCAACAAAGGCTATTCGCTGCCACCTGCTTCTTCCCTTGCTGCCATCTCATTCGGGCGCGGAGAAAACTGGCGTCTCCCAAGACACAGCAGAAAGGAGTTTGCTCTGTGCCGATTGAGACACGCTGACAACAGGATGGGATAAGCCGGCAGCAAAGGCTATTCCTCGGTGACCCGAATATAAACCTAGTCCACTTTTTGGACCTTAATTTTGGGGTTCGAAAACTAGGCTTATACTTGAGTATAAACTGTATCCAACAAACCAAATCCACAAACCTCTCTAAGCATCAGGTCATAGGCAGACTTCCTTCTTACCTCTGACTGTATTTCCCCTGAAGTCTTCAGCTCTTTGGGATTTACTAACCTCCAGCTACCAAAAGTAAACAAATAATTAACAAATATAGAAACAAAGCAAAAAGTCCACATCAGATGAAGAGAATTATTAAACATGCTGCTTTATATCAAGTCATTGCTCAAAAAAAAATTGCCAATAAAGTAGGAATCGACTGCTCTAAGCCAGAAACATTGCGGTGAAAATCTAGAAAAACCAAAACTTCCAGGCTCCCATACTGTGGATCTATCATGCAGGAACTGTATAAATTTCTATACATTACCTAAGAATCAATACATTTTGCCTAACCTTACTGACCAACTCAAAAGTTTCTTGATGGCTCCTACTTCCTCCTATTCCACAGGAAAAGTCTTCTTGTCACTGACTTTGTAGAATGATTCAAATGCAGGGCAGGTGAGTCACTTCTCAACCCTTTCTCCGGTTCTAAGCTGGGGAGAGTGACAGAAAGCTTGTCTGTACCTTCCCCACCCCCGTTCAGAGCTGTAGGCAGGCCGGCTTTTCCATCAAGGGGCACTGCCAATTTTAGCCACCAAGCATGAAACAAACCCACACACCTCCAACTCCTTGGGGTATAGGCTGCGCAGCCCTCCCACCATGAGCTCAGAAGCAACACAAATCACAGGTTTCATAATTGAATATATTCAGTTATGTTGAATATATGAATGCCACCCTACAATGCAGTGAATTAATGTGGGTTTATTTTATTCCATTCATTCATTCATTCATTCAATTTGTATAGCCACCCCAATCGATATGCGATTCTGGGCGGCGTGCATAAAATCCCCAATGTTTAAACTATAGAAACCCTTAAAATTCCTAAAAACACTGAAAAACAGAACCAGCCAATAGGAGTTCTCTAGTCTAGGGTCACCTGACCTATTAGGTTGCTTGCTAATCATTTTTCTGTCAAATCGGGTTCTGTGTCCCTGAGGTAATTTTCAGTCATAGTGTTATTGCTCTCCTGTTCTCTCTCACACACTCTCAAATGATTGCCTTACAAATAAAGTCTGTTTGTTTAAAGAAAACTATTGTACAGCGAAACTGCAAGTAAACAACTGGCGTTTGTTTGTTTTTTTGTTATACTACAAGTGTGGAGAGTTTAATCTGCTGGGAGTCTAAGATTTTGGAGAAGTTGCTTACTATAAATATTAAAAAAAAAAAAACTGACCCGCCTACTAGTGTGCTGCTGCAGCCAAAACTCTGCTCACAATTGGAGTTCCGTCCTGATGGGGATCAAGGTTGAGTCAGCCATCAATTCTTCTAAGGTTGTTAAAATGAGTCCCCAGCATGTTAGGGGCAAAATGCTCATTAACTTGTGAACTGCCCAGAGAGTGCTCTAAGCGCTTACATGGGATAGGACAGAAGTGGAATTGCTGCTGCTCTCCCTTTCCCCACTCTGGCTCCAGTTTCACAGGAAGCCCTTGCCTCACTGGCTCCTCCTGCTCACCTGGTTGCCCTGTTGCTCCTTCACCAGGCACCATTAGCAGACTGCCTGCATCTCAAGAGCAAAAGAACAATGAACAAGAGGGCAGCCATGCGCTCAGTCACCAATATGTTGTCTTTCTTTGTGTCATAGTCTAGTTCAGCGTCTCCCAAACTATGTCCTGTGCAACATGGGTGGACTTCAATTCCCAGAAGTCTAAGTCAGTACATTGGCTGACCAGTGCTTTGGGCAATTAGGCTTCTGGGCATTGAAGTCCAAAAACCAAAAAGACTGGGAAACGCTGGCTCTAGTTTTACTCTTGTCTAGAGGGCAAAGAGACTTCTTGGTGTAGTAGCTGTAAGTCTTTCCCCGTGAAATACAATCTTTTCTTGCCCAAATGGATACCTTCAAGACCTCCCTCCCATTTTACCCACCTTGGTGTTATAATTTCTTTATACTGCAGCTTCTCCACCCGTGTAGCAGCAGCCATCGACACTGGTATAATTATATTGTTGATATCATAGCAACACTCCACTTTTTTCTTCTTTGTAATCTGATCAAACCAAAGAAAGATTATCAACCACACGATTACTAAACCACATTTCCCCCCTATCTGCCATCAACAATTAGTACAACCACCTCACAGCTAATTAACTGGTGTCACTCAATTCCACTGTCACTGTTCTGGAGAAATAAGATGTCTGGAATCTGGCCTGATTCCATCTCTCCACAATGCTTTCACAACTAGCAATTTGTACTGATGCAACCTCAGAGGCAATAAAAACATAGTACCATGAGCGAGTGAGTAATGATGTGCTGACAACAGCTTCTGCTCTTATTCACTCAATTCTTTTGTGCAGAATGACATAGGAAAAGGGATGTGAAAGAAATCATTAATGCAGTGATGGTGAACCTTGGCACTCCAGGGGTTCTTGGACTTCAATTCTCGGAAGCCCAAGTGTCTGTGAATCCACACAAATGGGTTTACTGCGCTAACGCCAAACTTTGCTATCACAGCATAAAGGCATTTCAGCCACCACTCCAGCTATAACTCAATGGACTGGAAACAGGAAATCAAGCTCATGTGAACAAGACAGACACCTTCAACCTACTGTGTATATCAATGAATATCTTCACGGTTGGAATGTTTATCATAAAGATCAGAGTCTCTCCAATTCGTCTTAAGGTTTCTGAAAAGTGCACTACAGAAACCTTGAAAGATTGGGAAAGGATTTAAGTTAGGGTGCCCAAAATACGGCCTGTGTGCCGGATCCGGGGCCCCCATGACAATTCATCCGGCCCACACCTGCCCCATTTCTGCTTCCAGGAGCAATGAGGGTGGCGCAGGCCAGATGAAGTGGCATCAGGGGCTGGATCTGGCCCACAGGCCATAGTTTGGGCACCCCAGGTTTAAGCAGAGAAAATGGCAGCCTAAAATCTATCTCACCCTGTAGCAAAACAGACTGAAAAGGCATATTTTACTTCTGCTTCCGGGGGAGGAACCATGTGACCGGCCCGCAGCCTGAAAAGTTTGGGCACCCCTGATTTAAGTATTATAGGGGTTGGGGGGTTGGGGGTGGGTATGCCACAGAATTAAAAGCTGAATGACATGGGAATAGTCCCCCGAAAAAAAGATGAAAATGGGGATGTGAAAATACTTTTTATCTTTACTGTACACTTTTATGACACCCTGAACATTTCAAAAACCTTCTCTTTTAAGAGCAAAAGAGCATTCTGCAAGGGATCTGCTTGAAACAGAAAAGCAAATGAATGAGGATATAATTTAAGGTTAAGAGAATGGAACATCCTTTAGCAGCAGCTTTTGCTCTCCTGGATGCGTATTGTTCACTGAAAACAATGGAAGACAAGCATAGAGGAGGAGACCACCACAGAAAGGGGGGATGACGACAACGGGGGACCAGAAGTAAAAGATTCAATACAAGAAAGGAGATCTGACTGCACATTAGGAATACCTTTCCAACGGTGACAGCCATTTGACAATGCTACCGATTGACTTGGAGCATAGTAAATGCTCCTTCATTGGAAGCACAGATGGGCAGGCCATCTGTCAGGGATGCTTTAGGTGTAAGATTTCCTGCATTGGCAGCAGGCTGGATTTGATGAGCCCCAGGGATTCTTCCAGCACTGCAACTCCATGATCATAGGATACCCCAGAAACACTGTTTATTTGTTACATTTAGATGCCCTGTTTCTTCAGAATCAGCTCAAGGTGGAAAATATGGCAACTTTCATGACTATTTCATGCTTGTGGCAGCGATCCTGTCAGGCTGAGGGGGTACGACTAGCTCAAAGCCATCTTGTGAGTTTCATGGTGAAACCCATTGATGGCGAACCTTGGCACTCCAGGTGTTCTTGGGACTTCCCAGAAGCCCAAGTCTCTGTGAAGCCACAGGATTACCTAGCCCGACACTAAGTTCTACACCACTCTGGCTCTCTTTTCTTCTTGTTCTTTTTCTTCCAAAAGGTAGTTCTTCTTTTGGCACATTTTCACATTTATTTTACCATGAACAATGAGATGCAACAATCCATACTTTTAATTTCTCATGCATGAGCACAGTATATTTTCTGCATGTTATGTATTTCATTATTTTTTTATCTCTATCCATTTGCCTTTTATTTCTTTATGGTCACCTCATCAATAAAATTCATAGCATCCTAAGATAAATGATTGTTTTTATCTTTTTCATTGCAGGCTGTGTTAAAATCCAAAATTCCATACAGCAGAACTCTAATACACAGCACCATACATTGGTTCCCCTGCCCAGATCATTATTTCTGTCTGCCGATCTGCTTATCAAAGATGACATGTTTCAACTCACCAATGATGAGCTGGCAGGAGCAATGGAATGTGAAACAGGAGTATTCTCTAGGCATAGAGATGATATCTGGCCCAGAGAATCGGGCTTGTGGGTCTGAAGGTGTCTGGCTGACCCCTTTAGCGGAGAATCTGGTAAAAAAGCACAAGACGAATGAAACTCAGTTCAAATCCAGGTTCTTCTGGATAATTACACCAGGGTTTCCCAACCTTTTCAAGCCGTGGGTTGGATCATGTGCTCTCAAGACAGCTGAGACAGCCATTTTGGCCTGCTTGCACGATGGTGGCCATTTTGTCCTAACAGCTTCAAATGTGCAGCCATTTTGTTTCTCCCTGGAAGGGGGGATGGAGACACCAATCCTCAAAGGAGGCTTCGGACCTTCCCCAACTAAGATGAATTGGCTGCTCAGGGAAAGGGTGAGTAGGGCTTGCTAGTCCTTCCTTGTGGGGCTGGGGTCCCGGAAGTGAGGTTCAGGTGAGACAAGGCCAGGAACCCAATGGTCCGTCCGTCCCCATGTGGCCCACTGCCCTCACTCCCGGTGCAGGTGCTACTGGAAGCTGTACTATGTATGGTTCCTTTTTAATGTAAACAGCTTTGTTTACACCCTGTATATTAAAAAGGAACCACAAATGGCACTCCTGGGTACAGCAGAGGTGGGCCACATGAAATGGTACCACGGGTCATAGGTTGGGAACCCCTGGGCTATACAGCTAAATTCTGCACAATTTGAACGATCACTAACAGAAGAGATGCAAAAATAAAAAGCACACCCTGTTTGATACGAATGTCCAGTGGATTAAAGGCCTTTTTATTCCATACAGGCATATATACAGTTAGCTAAAGCAGCACTAAAGCAACTATTATGAAACAAACAGGAAAACTAAAGGTCATGCCAGGAGGTGCCACTATGAGCAGCATGAAAACAGAAAGAAAAAACTTACGCCACTCAATAACATTGATCTGCTGAGTTTTAACACACACACACACACACACACACACACACAAAACAGAACTCCCTTAGGCAGTGAGTAACTAAATGGTGGGATTCTCTATTTTGTGAAGATAATCATTTATAGTAGATAGCTTTCATAAAGACAGACAAGTTCATTGGGGCAATTATCATGCAAGTAACTACTCAGAGAACTAAGGCGGAATGTTCTTTCCACTATGTGCAAAGACAGGGATACCTCTGACTAAGAAATGCTGAAGACAAGCAACAATTAACTTCCAAAAGCACCAGCTCATCATGGCTGGACACTGAGCACTGAACTAGCAAATCCCTAGTTTGATGCCTTTGCACAGAAGGGCATTTCATTCCAAAAAAGGATGTGACAATGATATGTGCAGTCTTCTTTCAAGAGATAAAATTATGCTTCGCATATGTATGGCATAACTTACCATTTGCAGGGAAGGGAGATGAGTCCATGTTGTTGGTAAGGTCTTTCAACCCATTATGGAGGGCTTTTGGAGCCTTCAGGGTATGGTTTAGCCTGTGGTCCTCCCTTAGCAGAGCTTCAAAGTGCAAATGAAGAGGGTTACCTGTTAAAAAAGAACAAAACAAGGGGCTTTGGGATATTCTGCAAAGATATACTTCTTAGTATTTACCAAAACATATATACAGTTGTACCTCACTTAAAGAGCATAATGCGTTCCACAGGATTGCTCTTTAAGCGAATTTGCTCTTTAAGCGAAACACCATTGTAAATGACCAACTGTGGGTGGGATTGCGAACCCCGATTTATTTGTTAAGCGAGTTTTTGGTTGGTTTTATTTGTTAACTGAAGTGAACATTCAGAGAAAATTCTGCTCTTTAAGCGAGTTACTCTTTAAGCAAGGCGCTCTTTATGTGAGGTTTGACTGTACTCCAGACTTCCCATGCTGAATGAAAAGGAGCTGGCAACAACAGTCAATACACTAAAACAGATAAAAAACCAACACAACACCTCCTACACAGAACATTTCTGTGGTCCAGGCTTGACTGCAGTCTCACCAACATTCTGCCAGGACAGGGTTTTTTTAGGGCTCTCTGGTTCTCAGATCTGACAAGCAACGCCCATTGGCTAAGGCAGGGGTGCCCAAACTTTTCAGGCCGTGAGCTGGTCACTTGGTTCCTCCCACCGGAAGCGGAACTAAAACGCGTCTTGCAATCTGTTTTGCAACAGGATGAGATAGATTTTAAGCTGTCATTTTCTCTGCTCAAACCAGGGGTGCACAAACTACAGCCCGTGGGCCATGTCTGGCCTCTGACACCAACTCATGCCACCCTTGTTGCTCCCGGAAGCGGAGATAAAACACGCCTGTATGCGCATGTTTTTTTAAAAATATCTCTGATGGAAAGAGGAACTCAGTATTGTGCCCATTTGGCAATGTGAGTATGAGAGAGATAGAGAGAGATGCATGCATGGATGAAGCAGTGAAACAGTCAGGTGGAGATTAGTTGCATTAAATGAAGAGTGTGCGGTCAAACAGGCAGGCCAAGCCCCAACCAATATGCGGAGGTGGGACCTTGTGGTGAGATGTGCTCTGATGTTCCTAAGGATCCTAAAATATCCCCTAGTCCAGGGGTGCCCAAACTACTGCCTGCAGGTCAGATCCGGCCCCTGATGCCAATTCATCTGGCCCATGCTGCCCTCGTCGCTCCAAAAAGCGGAAGTAAAATGTGCCCATACTTGACTACTTCCACTTCCAGGAGGGAGGGAGGAGTGGGCCAGATGAATTGCCATCAGGGGCTGGATCCTGCCCGCAGGCCGTAGTCTGGGCACCCCTGGGCTATGGGATATTGTGGGGACCTTAGGAACACCAGAGGAACATCTCAATGTCCCACTTCCGCATATTGGTTGGGGCCTGGCCTGCCTGTTTGACTGAACACTCCTCATTTAATGCAACTTATCTCCATCTGACTGTTCCACTGCTTCATCCATGCATGCATCTCTCTCTATACGGGCACGTTTTACTTCCGCTTCTGGGAGTGACGAGGGCTTCATGGGCTGGATTAACTGGCATTGGGGACTAGATCCGGGCCATAGTAACCAGCCCCTGAACCATATGACCAGCCTGTGGCCGAAAAAGTTTGGGCACCCCTGCTCCAGCACCTCTAAGTAGAGAGCTTCTATGGCCAGGTCATGCCTATGAAAGGGCTCTACCAGCACACTTTTATTTTCTACTTTCTTTAGACAAACTCTACTTTCCCTTTTTGCAGGTACTATTCCTTTCTCTCTCTTCCCTCAGCACTTAGGCCAGTGTTTAACAGAACTGTCATATGGGCTGAAACAGGAATACAGTATTTTGAAGTGTCAGCTGTTGTAGCAGCTGTTCTAAAAGATCAAGGAAAGAGGAGTAAGACTGGATAGGAGGAGCCAGAGGGAAGAAAAATAATAAAAAACTAAGTTCTTTTAATTTAAATGTGATGTTTTTTTATTTAAATCAATTAAAAAAAATAAAATGCTTTTTTTAAAGGAATAATCTACCTAAAGAGTTTTCTGTTTAAGATACATTACAGTCCAAAGCATATCTGAGATTAAACAAAACAGAACAGCAAAAAAAGTCAAAAAAATGTTGTGGCACCTTAAAGACTAATTCCTGTATTTAATTGTGAGCATTTGTGGACCAAGTCCACTTCATCAGACTTGGTCCTCGAAAGCTCATTTTTAAATACAGGAGTTAGTCTTTAAGATGCCACAACATTTTTGTGTTTTTTCCCTTTTTTTGCTGTTCTGTTTTCTTGAATCTCAGATAAACTTGCACAAACTAACATGGCTACAATTTCAAACATTTCAACTATAATCCAAAGGTTATCCATCCTGAAATAAGGATTAGTTTTTAATTATCTCAGGTTCGGAGCTTTCTGTCACAGTGTTTTCTAAACCCTGATAAGAATAGTGCCACATTGTTCTTATTGGGGTGTAGAAAACACTGTGACAGAAATATCTGAACCTGACATGGCTCGACATAAGGTCAGATTCAGAAATTTCTGAATAGCTATATTTCAATACTGCATAGAATTGAGAAAATGTGGTACTTTTACAATTAAATTTAATTAATGTTAAAGCCAATCATTTGTGACATATCTTCTTGATAGAGAAATTGCATAATAATCTTATAGAAACCTCTAAGATTATCGGCCAATTTTTCTATCTAGAAGATATTATCAGATGCTTGATTTTACAATTCTCAAATGTGTGGATTTCTGTTGGCAGAAATGATGTGCCTCTTCTCCATAGCAAAAATGTTATAAACATACAGATTTGGGTGTGTGTGTGAATCCCATTGTTCCTTTGCAAATCTATGTACACAGAATCAACCCCTTACCTCTTATGTAACAAGTTTGAAAACATCCAATGAACAGAACATTGTTGGGAGTGGAACAGTGCTCCCCGTGCGGGGGGGGGGGGGGAGAAGAGAAATGCATTAAGTATAAGTGAAAGTAAAACCTTTTGAATACACTATTGCACAAGTAAGTCTTTGAACCTTTTTGTATATAGCCTATTACCATAATATTCTTCCCTTAGGCGAGAAAACCTATAAAGGCACCAGGTGTTTTTTTTTTTAAACCAGTTTGTGAATGTTGTCATGAAGTTCCCCTACCCATGGGTAAAGCAGGGATGTGTTGTCCAAAATGCAGACACTGAAGCAAACCAAAGCCTAGTGGCTTGAATGAAAAACATCATGAGCAGTGTTTTGATGAAGACATCAAAAGGAACATGTTTCAGTAGGCAGGTTGGTAAACATTCTGATATATCCCATTTCTTTATGACTGTAGTGTTTAAACTGAAATTATGTTGTTATTATTACTGTATGTTACTATCATTTTGGAATAGTTATGAAGAAATAAAGAGTTAAAACAAATATTCTTTCTGGGCAGTACTGAGTGGCAGTGAATACAATGAGTAGTAGTAAACAAGAAGAAATGGTATAAATATTTAAAAAAACAGCAAGTATTGACTTTTTTGTTTGGGGGAATTCATTATCAACACAAAGGATTTAGGAAATTATCCACTCTTGACATCATTATCCTCCTACTAATTTCAAAGTTAACTTGTCCAGGATAGTGATTCAGTCACATCGTTTACCTCGCACATTCATAGTTTGTTATTTAAAAGAAAAGAAAAACGACTATCCAGGAACCAGCATAGATAGGTTTGTGATAACAACCAAATTAGAAAAAGAGTCAAATAATGAGAAAAAAACTGGTCAGTTTGTTTACATGACAAATTCTTCTTTCTGTTCGATTTAAAAACCCACTTTATTAATATGGTTCAGTCACTGAGACCAGGATACAGTCCAACCAGCAGAGCAAACATTGCAGGGAAACTGCTGGATAAAGAGTTTGACAAGAGTAATCTAGAAGGTTAAATTGTTAACCTATGTTTTGATGGGTGGACTAATGTCCACAAGGATCCTGTGGCAAGTGGCTGTATAACAACGGAAGAAGACAGAAACAACTGGAGAAACAAGTGATACCTCAGGAAATGCAGACACAGTGGAACACTTACAAGTGGAAGCAAAAGCTATAACAGGTGAATAAAAATTCAAATATCTAGTACGCAATTGGGTCAGATAATGCTACAAATATATCCAAGATAAGGAAAAAAAACCTAGAACTGGAAGCGAATACAAAGCTAATAAATAACACATGGTTGCAACATTTATTTTCTGTACCTCCTAGCCAAAGACTTCGGTGTTTCAAAAATAAAGACTAAAGTACAGTAGTTGAAATTGCCAATGCATTCATAACAATCATTTTGTATGAGCACCTCTGAAAAGAACAGGTGAAACCAAGGTAACACTTCCACAATATGTTAGATGGCACCTTGTCCTGGGCTCTTTTGAGCAGTACTGTATTATCAAGAACAGACCAATTCTATAGATTAGCAGAAAAGTCATCCAAATATGAAGAACCTATTAAACTGGAGACAAATAACTATGAAAATATCTATCTATGATGGGTTTCTGATAGTATAACTAAATCAGTAATTTTCTGATAAATCTGCAAAACGAAACTGGAAAGTTTTTATTCTAAAAATGGAACTGCCATTTGGTTGTAAATAGTGTACAGTATTAAGATTATTCCAGCAAGAACGAGTCTTTCTATAGAAAAACATTATTTAAATCTAATCTGTGTTTTAAATTAGATGTAAATAAAATCCATCCTGGAGACCTCAAATAAGATTGTGGCCAAAACACTGGCCCTTTGCCAGGTGACTTAGGCAGGAGTGTCTGAAATGCCTGAGCACATCTGGTTCAGCTCTGATAGCACCTGGTTGGGGCAGTTGAGGTGAACAGAGATATGTATGAAAACACACCTCGCCTTAACACTACACTGGAAAATACAGGCTGGCAATGTGGGTTCAGGGGAAGGGGCAGCAACTGACTTTAAAATCAAGCCCAAGATTAGAAGTCGTTGCATGTGTTAGCATGTGATGCCACCCTTGTGGCTTCAGGCAGAGAAAAGGCAGGTGACCCGAACAGGAATGTTTTTTATGTCAGACACAAGAGGCTGTAATTCTACTCACCATGAGAAAAAGACAACATTGGATGGAAGCCAGAGTCCAGCAGAGCCACCCGCTCTTCTAGAGACATGGCCTCTGGGTCTACCGTCTGGACAGAGGCCTTACAGTGACACAAGATGCAGGAACTGGGCTGTTCACAGTTGCACTTCAGGCCGAGAGGTTTCTGAGGCTATAACGAAAAGGATTTTTAAAATCTTCCTTCCTTCCTTCCTACGAAGAGGAGTAGGAGAAGCACCATTTGTTTCAGGGAAAATAAACTCAAATATCCAGTACTCCAAAAAGGAAATATACCAATAATAATCAGCTGTGGGGGGAAAAACCTTTGACTTCTCACTTTGGAAATATCACTGTTCTGAAGATCAAAGACAAACAAGTAGCTCTTAGGGCCAGAAATTTAACAACACAGCAACATAGGTGGGGCATACAGAGCTCTCACATCACTCTTCTATCTTTAAACATTTAAATGGTTAGTGGCTCCTGTAATTGAAAAGGAACTCCAAGTGCAAGTTGAAAGATAGGTTATCATTCCCTCAATTACCAGTTAAAATCTTCCTGAGCTCATCTTAAAGCATCCTTTTTCTACTGCAGGTTTACTTTCGTAACCAGAGAAGGAACAGTGAAACAATGCTGCAAGAATCCTGTCGGATCATTTAACTAACTTTGGTGGGTTTAAAAAAAAAGCCTGCACATCAAACATGTTTCAAGCCATCTCATCTTGAACAAAGAGGTTTCAGATAAATTCAGCCAATCCTTTGGGAGTGCAAAGTACAACACGAACCAGAAAACTCATACTCTGAATGCCTATTCTTGTGTAGCCAAAAATGGCCCCTCTGACATACAAGCAAAAGAAATCAGGAGGCTTGTGGGAATCCCAAGAGTTACAGAATTACAAACACAAAACAAAGAAACCCAGTTCAAAGAGCATGGAAGATATTTAATAGGCCTGATCTAAATGATGAGGGAGGGAAAGCAGAAACAAGGGCAGATGGGTTGGGAATGTTGAGGCTGGGATGCCTGGTGGGGCAGGGATTAAACTGCGGTACTGTAGCCAGAACATTGTGAGTTTGATCCTGCCCAGTACTGCGTGAACTGCATATGTACAGTAAACCCATTAGTGTGGATTCACAGGGGGCCACAAAGAAGAAGAAGAACAGTTACAGGTAAGCAACCTGCCATTACAGAGCTCTGGTGGCCCAGGGGTTAAACCCCCCTGCACTGCAGCCAAAACATTGTGAGTTCAATCTTGATAGAGATCCAGGCTGACTCAGCCTCTTCCATCCTTCCCGAGGCTGGTGAGATAAGGACCCGCATTTTGTTGGGGGCAAAATGCTAACTACGTTGGCCAGAGTGTGCACGAAGCACTTCTATGGGGTGGTAGAGAAGTGGAATGGCTAACAGGAACCACCATCTACCCTGCCAGCCTCTTTTCAGACCCCACTGCTCTTGTAAAGGACCTTCAGGACATTTCAAGAAAGAGGACCATGTCAGGGCTGGGGAGTCCACAGGCAGCACTTGCCCTGCACGCCTGAATCCCCAGATTCAGTCCCAGGCACTGGCAACTAGAGGACTATGTACACATCCGGCTGAGAAAGAAGGCTCAGGGAATTATGCAGAGAGGCTGCCCGTTTGACTAGGAGGGTTACACAGCTGGTCCTAGGAGGACCCCAAAGACTAGTGGATTTGAACCCACACTAGCAGATGTCTGGCAGTCACACACTCTCAGTCCAAACCGACCTCAAGGGGCTGCTACGAGGATAAACTAGGGAAGAAGAGTGGCATGCAAGAGTGCCATGCATGCACACACCACTCACAAGGGGAAAGGTCAATACATGTGACACAGAGAAACAAACCAATGTTAGACTCAACATAAGGCAGTGACATGATGAATATGGATGTGTGGCAAAGTTGGGAGTTGCATCTGCTGCAGGTGTTTGTTTTCCAACACAAGTGAGGAAACCACCCACCAACTGCCAAATAAAGGCCGACCCCCCAAACTAACTTCTAGACCTCCTGCTGAAAGGCAGAAGTGTCTGCTACACCATAGCTGAAGAATCATTTATTTTCCATTCCTACTGTATGCAACACAGAAAGCTACGCTACACAATGTGGCAAGAGACATTACAATCACATTCCTTTTAAATTAGGAGTGCCCAAACTTTTCAGGCTGCAGGCCAGTTATGTGGTTCAGGATCCAGCTCATGATGCCAATTCATCTGGCCTGCGATGAGGATGTCACAGGCTGGGTGAATTGGCATGGGGGTCCGGAAGAGCTACAGAGAGGAAACTTCACACCTACCTTTCTGCTGAGGTGAGAGACTGCACTGACTCTCACCAGCCTGCGTTTCCTGTATCTGCAAATTGGACGGATTCTCGCAGCAACACAGCTGTTGTCCAACGAAGCAGCCGCAGCCGGCAGGCTGTTGTTGTTCAGTTGCATTGCTTTCTTGAGAAGTCTGTCAGCGTTCACACCATCCCGGGAGTTGCTGGCGGAGCTTGTGTTGAAACTGCAGTCAAAAGCAAGACCTTTATACAGTGAGAATTGTTCTGAAGAAAAACATAATCAGTGTTACATTTCCAAAACCTACCTTACAACATACATTTTGGGCAGTTTTGTTCATTTCTCAGTTTTATCTACCCAGTTTCTCTTCTAGAATATCTGTTTATTTTACATTCTAATGTTGTATATATATGCATACTATACAGATACAAACACAACACAACACAACACAACACAACACAACACAACACAACACACACACACCAATCAAACCCAGAAAGGTTCAACAAATATTTAATTTGTGAATACAACTGTCATGTAATCCTTGAGCATTAGAGAGAGGAAAACTGACAACACAGATGTCCGTCCCTCCGACCCCCCCCCCCAAAAAAAAAAAAACCACCGCCCAGTATTACAACTGTAAACCTATGCAATGCAAGCAGGTTTGAAGGTTGACCTGCACAGGCTAGAACCGTGATGGTGAACCTTGGCAGTCCAGGTGTTCTTGGACTTCAATTCGCAGAAGCATAAGTCCTTGTGAATCCACATGAATGGATTCACAGGGAACTGGGCATCTGGGAATTGAAGTCCAAGAACAGCTGGACTGCCAAGGTTCACCATCATTGGGCTAAAATATAATTTTGTCTTTTCATTTACATATATTTTAGCATTTTTTTAAAAATCTAACAAAGTACATTGTTCTCAATTTAATATACTACATACATCTTTTTTTGTCTCCAGGAATATTTGAATGCAGTATCACCAGACCTCCGTCAGATATTTTGTAATACAGTAATACCTCATATAACATTAGTATCGAATAACACTAAAATCGCATAACATTAAGGAATCTGGGGGGAAGAATTGCATCAGATAACATTAAGATCCTATGGGATGCTTCAGATAACAACCGCTAAAGCCTGTGTGGTTACAATGTATCTCTATGGATCCCATAGGATTTTAACATGCATCAGATAACACTAAAAATCATATAACACCAAGACTTGTGGAACCAGGTTTTAGTGTTATATGAGGTTTTACTTGTACTGATTTACCTGCTTGCTACTGTCTATGTGGAGATCACACCCTTTTGAGTATATGGGACTTTCACTTGCACAAGGTTGTGCTGTGGCTTGTTGAGCAAATTAATCAATTAAAAACCATTCTGGTACAGGACTTCAAAAGGACTTCCTCCTATCAAATTAACACCAAATTAGCATTGCCTTAGGGAATTCAAGGCATGGCCATTATTACATACACTTCTTGCATTTTAAAAAAAGAAACCAGAGGAAGGCTTTGACAACTCTTACAATTAGCTTTCTTCCCACTCCCCTTAGTATTGCTTTGGATCTACAGTTTAACTGTACTGGAAGAACTTTGAAAGAGGAGAGTGACCCTAATTCCTTCAACATGGGAGACTCTTTAAGAAAGACTTCACAGGATCTTCCTCTTCGAATGATTTTTTTTCTCTTCAGCTTGCTGGAATGTATATGCCCTATGTTTTTCCATATCCGTTGTCCCTAGGGTACTGTAGCATTGCAGTGAGAGAAATCTCGCACTAGCTCTTGCTTCTAAATTCACACAACAGCACTAAGAAATTCACCACCTCTTACACATGGACCTGAGACATTGTTGAATCCAAACGCTTTCTGACCAGAACACTGTTCTTTTCAGTGAACTTTTTCTCCTGAAGTAAATTTCCCCCATCCCCTCCTGTCCCCCATCTTGTTGCTGAAAACTATCTAGAGATTAAGGGGAGAATCATTACAGGGCAACCCTTCTGGGCTCTGCTGTTTCCCTCTCCGATTGAAGCCCTCTGAGGGGGGAAACTACTTACTGCTTGGGCACATACCTGTGCTGATATTATTTCCCTGGGCGATGACCCTTGTGAAAGCATACAGTTGTACCTCGCTTAAAGAGCATAATGCGTTCCACAGGATTGCTCTTTAAGCGAATCACCATTGTAAATGACCAATTGTGTGGGGGATTGCGAACCCAATTTATTTGTTAAGCGAGTTTTTGGTTGGTTTTATTTGTTAAGCGAAGCGAACATTCAGAGAAAATTCTGCTCTTTAAGCGAGGCGCTCTTTAAGCGATGTTTGACTGTATGTGAATGAAGGGTTGATTTGAGAGAGTTATGCAAAAGGTCGCCCTTTCTCAAAAGCCAGTTGTATCTGACTCTAGGGTTCAGTGCTCATCTGTTTACAGACAAAGAGCCAGGACTGTCTGTGTTTGCAGACATTTCCATGGACATGTGGCAGACAGGACTAGGTACTGGAGTGCACAGAATGCTGTTTACCTTCCCACTGAAGTGGTACCTATTTATCTACTTTCAATTTCTCACTTTCCAACTGCAAGGTTGGCAGGATATGAGACAGAGACAGGAGCTCACTCCCTCATGCAGTACTCAGGTCTCAAACTACTAACCCGCCAACCTTCCAGTCATCAAGTCCAGCATCTTAACCACTAAGCCACTGCAGTATCTACATTTATGTTTACTGTCCCACAAAATTGAACAGCTGCCCCTTAATGCTTAAGGTAAGATAATTTTTTAATGCCATCCCAGGTATCGCAGATATACAACATTCTCTCAAGAAACCCTGGGAAGGGAGTTTGAAGGAATGAAGACATAAACACAGACACATGAAAAAATGTGTTACAGTGAATAGTGGGTGGCAAAACAATCCAATCCTAATGTAGGCCTACCAAGTCATTAATCAAGTTACTGCAAGAATATCCGCCAACAGTTCTAAATGTTTAATAGGATGAGCCATCCATTTATTGCAATTTGGTAGACTGGAACCGAGCCAGACTTACCTGTGCACAGAACCCTCTGCTATTATTCTGCTTTTCTCAAAGTAGCTAAGAGTAGCACAACCTGGTCATTCTACTTCAATCTGTCCTTAAAACAAGCCTGTAAAGTAGATTAGCCCAAGCAAATATATACATAGCTGGTGCCCAGTAAGCTTCACGACTGGCTCTAAAAGTCTCTTTTCTTTCCTGCATTTACAATACCTTTTGCTTCTTCTTCAAGTGCCAAATGTCGGCTACCATCATGGTGATCAGCCATGAAGACTGCCCTGGCGACAACACAATGCAACGCCCTCCCATTTGCCTTCTGTGTCACAGCATGACACCCATAGTACCACTGACCCAGTTCCACGAGTCATTTTCTCATCCTGGGCCCTTTTTGCACATAAAGCTCTCCTCAGCCCCACGTCAGGATGGATGAAGTTGCTACCCTCCATCAAGATGGAATCAAATGGAATTTAAGCCACTTGGGGACCATCACCCTTCCCTGTGGACTTTGCCATCCAAAGCCATTAGTCCTCAGGGTTGTAGGTTAGTTAACTGCCACCTGACGCTCAGCACTGGGTCACTGGCAGTAGGGTGTACTCTTATTACTACAGCAGAATAACCTGGCCACATCTTCACTTACAATACCTACTCTAGCTATTTCTCTGAATAATGAGGTCTATGCACTTTAGGGTTAGGGGAATGATTTCGTTGGTGCACACCTTGAATAATTTGTCAAAGAAATTACTACTGAAGCAAGAGATTAGAATGTTTAATCAACATGACATACCTTCAAATTCAAAGGCTCAAGAAAGAAGCAAAATACTGCTGTGTTTATTTTGCTATGCAGCCCATTACACTGCAAGTCCTAGCAGCAGGTAGCAACCTGCTTAATATTATTTATGCCCAAATGATTCAGTCACAACACAGACACTCCTCCTTCTTGGCAGCCGCACATCACTTTAAAGCAGGGGTGCCCAAACTTTTTGGGCTGTGGGTCGGTCACATGGTTCCTCCCACTGGAAGCAGAAGTAAAACATGTCTTGCAATCTGTTTTACAACAGGATGAGATAGATTTTAAGCCGCCATTTTCTCTGCTTAAACCAGGGGTGCCCAAACTATGGGCTGCTGGCTGGCCCTGGCCCCTGATGCCAATTCATCTGGCCCACACCGCCCTCGTCGCTCCAGGAAGCAAAAGTAAAATGTACATTTTACTCACGCTTCTGGGAGCGATGAGGGCAGCGTGGGCTGGATGAATTGGCATTGGGGGCTGGATCCGGCCTGCAGGCCATAGTTTGGGCATGCCTGCTTTAAATCAAGGATTGGAAACAGCTGGATACACGACACAGAGGCAGAGCTCACCTGAGGCTAGTCTGATGCTGCTCATATTCCAAGATGTTTTTCATTCTACCAAAATGGGTCATATGTAAAAAAACAACCAAGTCAAAACCCTACCTGATTCAAGGGTCTTGGATTTAAAATAAAACAGCACAGCAAATTAATAAATAGCCATAAAATACAAAAAAAATTAAATCAACATTCTAGGTGCCACATATTCCAGCTCTTAGTCATAACATGGTAAACAGGTGAACTGGCAATAGTATGATTTACCAGCCCTGTTTTCCTGTCCTCAAGGTATCCTTTTGCTTTAAGGAAGTACAGTCAGGCATCAAAATTAAGTCTGAAGTGAGTCAGACCCTTTACAAACTACTCGCTGCATGTTCTCTCTCAATCTCGCTCCCCCCCTTTTCATATGCCACTTTCCCCATACTTTATTGAGTAGAGCAATAGTCTTGCATCCATTGCCTCTGCCTCTACACCCACAGTAAAGCTGAAAATAATAGGAGAATGAAGTGTTTACCACCTTCAGAACCCATGGCAAATGGTCAGCTTCAGTAGTTTGAGTAACACCACAGGACCTGATGCATCCCGCCTTCATCCCCTGGCCTTGCTAAGCTAGGGAAAGAGTGTACCCGCAAGATCAAAACTGTTTAAATTAGGAATAATTTCTGAGTCAAGCTGGATCAGAGGAGGAAGAATAGCATGTCAAGAGTCTGGTGCCAGGCTCTCCCACAGCGACCATTTTGATTCCTCCCTGTTGAACTTGCTATGTACCAGTGCAAAATACTACAACTATGACTAATATTAGTTCTGCTAACAACAACTACAACAAACAACACTGGTGTATGGCATCCAATCAATAACCAATACGTTAGGAACTTATATTCTTAGGCAATGATGGAAGTTCCCTTTAAACATTTGACAATGACAGCCTTCATTTCAACAAATTATGCTAAAAGTAATTTTTTTTGTCATCCAAATCCAGTGCAGGAAAACTCAGGCATCTGCATGTTTTCCTCTTTCTTTGTGCACCAGGGCAGGAAGGTCAAAGCTTTTGTAACACAGTAAAATGTGGTTGATAAAAGTCAGTTAACAAAATAGGACAATATCATAATTAGATCTCATTTTCATCTTGGGGTATTGGTTTTTAATTAGGATTAACATAAGTTAAAGTATTTGGATGAAATAGGAAATTGTCATTTGTATAAACTAGGGGTGCCCAAACTACGGCCTAGGGGCCGGATTTGGCCCCTGGCACCAATTCATCCTGCCAGCGAAGCCCGCGTCACTCCCAGAAGCGGAAGTAAAACATACCCATACAGGCACATTTTACTTCCACTTACAGGAGTGGCGAGGACTTCACGGGTCGGATGAACTGGCGCTGGGGGCTGGATTCAGCCCTGAGCCATAGTGACCAGCCCCCTGAACTACATGACCAGCCCATGGCCAAAAAAGTTTGGGCACCCCTGGTTTAAAACAACTATAAGCTTCCTCCTCTAATATGTGTTGGGAGGATGCCTAATATTGGGCACAAACCCTATTAATGAATGTAATCAATGTACAGTAATACCCTGGGTAACGCGAGTACCGTATAGCGTGAAAACCGCATAACGTAACAAGATTTTCGAAAAAATCTTGTATCGAATAACGCAATTTTCACATTATTCGGAACAAGCGTATGCGTGGGAGGGGGGAGTTGGATTGGTAGAACGTCTACCCAATCCAACCCCCCCCCAGCGCCCGCCCCCATGATGTTTGGAAAGGGTACGGGGATCCTGACCCTTTCAAAACTTTGGGTGAGCGGCGCACGTCGGTGGGGGTTAGCGCAGGATACGGGGGGGACCTCCGTGTCCTGAGCTAACCCCCACTGACGTGCATGTGTCTGCAAGCCACCCGAGGTTCCGAAAAGATAAGGGTCTTTACCCTTTCAAAACTTCGGGCATGCGGCGCGCGTCGGTGGGGGTTAGCGCAGGATACAGGGGGGACCTCCGTGTCCTGAGCTAACCCCCACCGACGCGCTCTCGCCTGCAAGCCACCCGAGGTTACGAAAAGATAAGGATCCTTACCCTTTCGGAACTTAGGGAGAGGAGAACATCGTCTCCCCAGCTTGAGAAAGAGGCGGCTTGGCCGAAATTCCCTCCCCCAGCGTGGGGGTGAGGATTTCGACCAAGCCGCCTCTTTCCCAGGCACGCTATAGCAATGTGGATCGCACGTCAAGGCAATTGCCTTGACGTGGGATCCCTGTTTCGCTCGCCTAAACAAAGGTCGGCTTTTTAAAAAGCCCCCGTGTCGGCATCTCCCACGGGCGCGCCTGTCAGATGGGGGCTGCAGAGGCTATGGGAAAGAGCTCCGTAGCCCCCGTCTCACACGTGCACGCGCCCGTGTGAGAAGCCGACACGGGGGCTTTTTAAAGAGACCCAATTGCCGGGACACATCACCCTTCCTCTCCCCTCCCGCCACCAGGTATCCGGCCATCTGGCCAGTGCCGCTTTGGCGGCGAGACTTTTTGCTGCCCTGCGGTGGGGGGGGCGGAGTGCGAAAGCCCCCATGTTGGCTTCTTGCACGGGCGCACGTGTCAGATGGGGGATGCAGAGGCTACGGGGAAGAGGTCCCACCCGTGCAAGAAGCCGACATGGGGGCTTTTGAACTCCACCCCCCCCACCGCAGGGCAGCAAAAAGTCTCGCCGCCAAAGCGGCACTGGCCAGATGGCCGGATACCTGGTGGCGGGAGGGGGGAGGAAGGGTGATGTGTCCCGGCAACTGGGTCTCTCTTTTTTTTTTTTTTTAAATTTTTTTTATTAGGTATATAAAGTGATACAAAACAAGACACATACATAAAACAAAATGAATTACATATCTGAAGAATATAAACAGAGAATTCAAAAAGGAAAGTAAAATCTCTCATATATAAGAATACTACATTGTTAACATCCATCAAAAATTATTACCTCATTATAAAACACTATTTACTACATCAATCTCCAAAGTATATTTCCATCTATCACCTCATAACCAATATATGTTATTCTCTATCTCAATTTTTCTTCTTATCTTTAAAACCACCCTTGTGATATATACAATGTCCGGGGATTTATGTTTACTTATGTTTTCCAAAAGTCATTTTGCTCAGATACAGGGGGTATGCCCTGATTCTTTACTGTTACATAATCAATAAAAGGTTTCCAAATCCTCCAGAAGTTGTTACCAGTTACTTTACCCTTTTTAGAATTTATCTCCCAAGTGAGCTTTTCGTTGAGTGCCAAATCCCACATTTCGTTATACCAATTCCTTCTTTGTAAGTTTTCATTATTTTTCCAATTTCTAGCTATACATTGTCTGGCCGCTGATAACATTATCGCCATCAATTCATTTTTATCCTCACTCATTTTATATTTATCCATCTCAGTTAACAAAATTGTATTTGGGCCCAGTTCAACCTGCAAATCCAATATATTTTTAATTTCAACCTCTATTTTTCCCCAAAAGTCCTTCAAAGCCTCACAAGACCACCACATGTGTTCATATGTGCCTCTATCTTTTTTACATCTCCAACATTTCTCACTCACATCTTTGTACATTAGATGCAGTTTTACTGGGGTTCTATACCATCTCCAAATCAGTTTATAATTATGTTCCTTCACTCTTACCGACATAGATCTCATAATACGTCTTCTCCACATTTTCCCCCAAGTCTTCTCGTTAATTGTTATGTTCAGTTCTTGTTCCCAACTATCTTTCAATACCTGTTGAGCCTTCCCTCCTTTATTTAAGATTTTATATATTTGACTAACTATCCCTTTTAAACCTATGTCTCCTTTTCTCAATTTGACCAGCAGTGTTTCAAATTCTGTAAGCTCCCTGTCAGATCCCATTTCAAAAAGAAATTTCTTATTCCAATTATTTATCTGGAGGACTTTAAACCAATCCAACTCCAGTTGCAGATAGAGCTCCTTTCTCCTCTCCGAATCCCTACAAATTTTGATCCAATCCTTCAACAGAGAGACCCCATTTTTTAATAAGATATCCTTAATCCTACCTTCTATTTTTATCGGAAAGTTGTTGAAATCTTCTAATTCTGTAACCATTGAGATCCCTGGAATAAGTTCCTTTCTTACTTTGTTCCATTCTTCTATTGTTGCTCTTATCATCTTGCCCTGAATCCTCATTTTTTTGTCCTTATCGCCACATAAAAAGAATGCCTTCCCTTTCCTAGAAAACTCTTTTGATTCTAATTTTCCCCATATCGACTCTTCTCTATTTAGTAATTTAATAACACTTCGTAATTGAAAAGCTCTATAATACTTGCTAATATTCGGAATACCCAGTCCCCCTTCTTTTTGTGGTATATACCATAAAATCTTAGGTATCCTTGCTTTTCTTTTCCCATTGCAGAATCTATTTATAGTATTTTGATATTTTTCCAATTCTTTTTCTGTATGTTTTATTGGCAGAGCATCAAATAAGAAATTTAATTTAGGTAACAACATCATTTTGCACATTGCCACCCTGCCAAACCACGATAAATTCAACTTATTGTACTGTAATATCTTTTTATCTATCTCTTTCATTTGTTTTCCATAGTTCAATTCCTTAAGTTCCCCAGTTTTTCTAGCAAGTATTACCCCTAAATATCCGGCAACTGGGTCTCTTTTTAAAAAGCCCTCGTGTCGGCTTCTCGCACGGGCGCGTGCACGTGTGAGACGGGGGCTGCAGAGGCTACGGAGCTCTTCCCCGTAGCCTCTGCAGCCCCCATCTGACGCGCGCGCCCGTGCGAGAAGCCGACATGGGGGCTTTCGAACTCCACACCACCCCCCACCACAGGGCAGCAAAAAGTCTCGCCGCCAAAGCGGCATTGGCCAGATGGCCAGATACCTGGTGGCGGGAGGGGGGAGGAAGGGTGATGTGTCCCAGCAACTGGGTCTCTTTTTAAAAAGCCCCCATGTCGGCTTCTCGTACGGGCACGTGCACGTGTGAGACGGGGGTTGCAGAGGCTATGGAGCTCTTCCCCATAGCCTCTGCAGCCCCCATCTGACAGGTGCGCCCGCACCCGTGCAAGAAGCCAACACAGGGGCTTTTTAAAAAGAGACCCAGTTGCCGGGACACATCACCCTTCCTCCCCCCTCCCGCCACCAGGTATCCGACCATCTGGCCAGTGCCGCTTTGGCGGCGAGACTTTTTGCTGCCCTGCCGGGGGGTGGCGGAGTTCGAAAGCCCCCTTGTTGACTTCTCGCACAGGCGGGACCTCTTCCCTGTAGCCTCTGCAGCCCCCATCTGACGCGCGCGCCCGTGCGAGAAGCCGACATGGGGGCTTTCGAACTCCGCCCCCCCCCCCGCAGAGCAGCAAAAAGTCTCACAAAGCGCCTAAACGGGGATCCCACATCAAGGCAAGGTATCAAAGCGGGGGGTGGCACCCCCCGCTCTGATACCTTGCCTTGACGTGCGATGCCCGTTGCTATACCCGTTTGGTAGAAGAGTCTCCCGCTGGCGTGTCTTTTCGCACGCGTGCGAGCGCCTCTTCTCAGGTTTTTTCTAGCGTTGTTGGATCAATGTATCGAACAACATTAAAAAACGGACAACGTCATGACTTGTGGAACCATGTCATAACGTTGTCCGGGGTTCTACTGTATCCTACTTTCCTCCACAATGCTGAACAAAAAAACACTTTGCTCTTTTTAAAGGCTCATACATTGACTATGAAGCAAAGCTTGTACTTCCTTTGAAGCATATTTGTGAGGGGGAAAGCTAACTGACAATAGTTTATTAGTAGCACTGATAAGAAATGAAACCCAACTCTTTTTCTATAAATTTCTTAGAACCAGCTTCTGAATCACACGCGCGCACACACACACACAGTACTGCACCTAGAGAAAATTACTACAGTGCACACAAATTCAATTCCTGGATAAGGTTTTCACATTTGTTCATGTACGATGAAATAGTGGTTTTGAATCCATAAGCATCTCCATATAAAAATTTATATAATAAAACAAAACTGATCATGCCACATATCCATGAATAGCAAGAAAACCTAAAGTGCGGAAGCAGCAAGGGCACAGTAATTCAGGAGTACACATTTAATCAATTATATTCAAAAAGCCTTCTAGCTAGATCAGGCCCAGACAAAGCCACTAGAGCGACACCCTATTCTGCCCAGAAACCAGCAAGAGGCATTTGACAAGAACAAGACCTTCCTTTAATGAAAGTTCCAGTCCTGTAAGATCACTGTTAAGTAAGATGCTCACGCAACCTTAGAATATAAGCACTGCTTTGCTCAGTTTCAGATTCACCTGTAACTTGCTCGCTCTGGACACACTTATGTTTCCTCAACCGTCCACATAACATGAAACTAATGATATGGCTTTGCAACTCTTTCCAACGCTCAGCAATGTTAGCACATAAAACTGAGACTTGAAAAGCAGGCATTTGTACAAAATGTTTTATAAAGAAATCATACCAACTGTCTTTTGTTTCCCACGCTGAAGTCCCTTTGTGCGGCTGAGGGTCTCATTTATTTGGTTTGCATATGCACAACCTGTCAAGCCTTGTTTTACCTTCCTGTTTTTGTTTTGTTTACTAAAGTTTTTCTTCTGCAAGCCTAAGGCTGATTCCACAGGCATGACTGGGGCACTCTAGGGTGCTTAAATCCAGGGTCCTTTTGAACCTCACCCACATCAGTAGGCGGTCTGTGTGTGCGCACACTCGGAACAGCTACCAGGAAGCCACAGGCAAGCCATTTTCCTTGCCTCATTTTTCACCTCTCTCGGTGAGGGTGGAGCACCCAGAGTGCCTGAGTGGGAAGGCAGGTGGGAGAGAAGAGTGCTTTCCTCTTGGCCAGAGGCGCTGGCTGCTCTAAAATCTACCGCACCGCCATGTGAGGCCAGTAAGAGGGCCTCCTCAGTCAGCCCTGGGGCACAGGACTACTTTCAAAAAGATGAACTGTAGCAAAAATAACATAATTTAAGAGTCACCAAACATCCTCAAGTTGGATGCTTGAATAAGGTCCAGTGCAAACAGATATAATCAACAGACTTCCTTTAAGGAAGAGAAAATGATATTAAGATCTGCAGGACTTTTCTTTCACAAGGAACTGACCTATCCTTTTATATATATACCTTGTGTTTTGAGTTCAAATGGGTTTCAGAGGAATTCTGGGTAGGGAAGACAGAGACAACCCCTAAAGATTAAAACCCAGGCAGTAACCCCTTCAAATGCCAACAGACTGTTATTAACAGCGGGGTTGGCAAAATAGAATAAAATGTGTCTCTTATTCTATTGTGCTAATAAAAATACTCCAAGGGGTATGACCTTGACAAGTAATCAATTAACTTCTGGCTTGAAGATACATTTTCATTAAAGATTTGTTACTGCTCCTTCAAAAGCCCATGTGATGCTAGAAAGAGATGGATACCTGGCTACTCTTTCTAAAACCTGAAAATAAGGACACAAATGTGTGTTTGCATGCTACATGTGGGGGACTTTTTTCTTCCATGACTTCACTTGGAAATTTGATAGGTGGGGGAGAGGGTAGTTATTGCTGTCTCTTTGTTACATACAAAAAGTGAGCAATTCCAAATTATAAACCCCATCCTTGCACTTGAACACATAGTGTTTCTCATGGGATATTCAGGCCTGAAACCATTTTAAAATTCCAGTCCATATGGAGGAAGCAGTTCTCAAAATAGGCCCACTTTAATTTTTCTCTTTTCATTGAATGACACAGAAAACCCAAATTTTACCCAACAAGATACATTCCAAATCATCACACCGATCAACCTATAAGAAAAGGAGACTAACCAGTTATTTATTCCGTTGACTTGGTGGGATGATGTGCAGGCTTTGGGGGGCTCTGGAGACCCATTGAGGGGTGTGCAGGAGAGATTTTGACACACAAGGTTTCTGAAAGACTGCGCAAGGTGATAATTCTGTAAAAGAAAAATAAAATCTCAAACAAGTCTTGTGACAGAATGAATCAGAAGGCTTGTTTGGTAGCCTGGTTGTATGGAAAGGAAGGGGAGAATACAAAAGCAGCAATTTAACAAAGCTCAAAGCAGTTTGCCATTTTAGGAGGGATAATCCAGAACCATCTCATGTATAAATGGATGGAAAGAGTTGTGAACTTCGTGACCTCCAATGTGGAATGAAAGAATGCATTTACATATGTCCATAATTTGAGAGAAAGTAGTCAGGATTTTACTTTCCTCAATAATGATTGCATCTCAACCCAAAATACCACTGAATTGGTAAAATAGCCCTAAGTATAACTCCCCAACACTGAAACCCTATAAAATGACAAAAGCATAAAGCAACATTTAAAAATCTCTCAAGAATTGACCTCTCACTAATAACTTTTAACACATTAATTAATTTCCACATGCTACATCCAATATCCTAAGGGGAAGAGTTCAAAAATACACAGTAATAGAACCATATCCACCACTTGGCTGCAAAGATACAAATATTGACATGAAAGCTATCAAGCATTGCTTCCTCTTAAGTATTTTTAAAATTAGTTCTTATTTCAGTTTTCCTCACTTCACATCAGAAAGAAGCTCAGAAAGTTTAACTATCCATTGTTAGCACTTAAAAAACTGAACAATGGATTACACAGGAAAACTATTAAGGGCCACACATTTCTGTGCCTTCAGGCATGAGGCAACCATCAGTCACACACAAAAGAATATAGCAACCTGAGTGTTTAAAATTTTGTTTAAATATTTTAATGGTACAGCTATATGCTGCTACATATGAATAAGCTCAGTTGAACCAAGAGGACTTATTTAGGAATAGATATACAGAGAATAGGCCTAAAATTCTACAGAGATAAACTTGACTTTAATGAAGAGGCAGAGGGATGGAAGAAAGGTACATCTAGTGACAATTCAAAAGCCAGCAAAATCAGACACAAGTCTCTGCATCTGCTTCCCAGGGAACAGTTGCCTCTTCAATGTCTATCTCTCATAGTTCCTCCAAAATCTGCTATTCTACCTTCCTAGCAGAAGAGGACCTCTATACAAAATTTGTAATCCAAAGATGAAACCCTTGAGATAGCAAGAATAAAAACTGTGAGAGCAAAAGGCAAGGTTCCACCAAATGAAACAGCAACTCATAGGAAGTGGTTTCAAATAACATGATACAAGACACACAGGAATTATGCTGAACATTAAAACCCAAACATGGTTCTAAACAAGCACAGGGGTTTGTTTCTGATCAGTGGGCAAGCTTGTTAGCTGACTCACACAACACATCTTTTGAACACAACCTCTCTTTTGATGAATAGTAGCTGTAGTATGGATCATGGAAAAAACAAAGGAATATCAGAAACAAGTCTACTTCTGTTTCATTGATTACACTAAGGCCTTTGACTGTGTAGACCACAACAAATTTATTTATTTTATTTATTTATTATTTATTTATTATTTCGATTTATATGCCGCCCTACTTGGCGAAAACCAACTCAAAATGTGGCAAGTGTTTATTTATTTATTTATTTACTCACATTTGCTATCCCGCCCCAATCGGGTATAACCATTAAAGAAATGGGAATACAGTACCAGAGCACCTTATATGCCTCATGAGAAATCTGTACATGAATCAAGAAGCAACAGTTAGGACAGAATACGGAATGACAGAGTGGTTTGGAATAGGAAAAGGAGTAAGACAATGCTGCATTTTGTCACCCTGCTTTTTCAACTTCTACACAGAGCACATAATGCGCAATGCAGGGATGGAGGAATCGCAATTTGGGATCAAAATTGCTGGGAGAAACATCAACAATTTGAGATATGCAGATGATACCACCCTAATGGCAGAAAGTGAGGAGGACCTAAAGAAGCTCCTGATTAGGTTGAAAGAAGAGAGTGAAAAAGCTGGCTTGAGACTCAATATCAAGAAAACCAAAATAATGGCAACAGGCCCTATCAGTCCCTGGAAAATAGATGGGGAAGAAGTAGAAGCAGTGACAGATTTTACTTTCCTAGGATTAAAGCTCACTGCAGATGGTGACGGCAGCCATGAAATAAAAAGGTGATTGATTCTTGGGAGGCAAGCAATGAGAAACCTGGGGAACATAGTGAAAAGCAGAGACATCACATTGCAAACAAAAATCCGTATAGTCAAAGCAATGGTATTTCTGGTGGCAATCTATGGTTGTGAGAGCTGGACCATTAGGAAAGCTGAGCGCAGAAGAATAGACGCCTTTGAGATGTGGTGTTGGAGGAGAGTTGTGAGAGTCCCCTGGACAGTGAAGAGAACAAATAGGTCAATCTTAGAAGAAATCAACCCTGACTGCTCCTTAGAAGGTCAAATTGTAAAGATGAAGCTAAAGTACTTTGGACATCAAATGAGAAGAGAGGATTCACTTGAGAAAGCCTTGATGCTGGGAAAGGTGGAGGGCAAAAGAAGAAGGGGGCGGCCAAAAATGAGATGGCTAGATGGTATTGTGGAGACAATGGGCAGAGAACTGAGCGAGTTGAGGAGGATGGTGGAGGACAACAGGGGTGCCCGGCAGACAATGGGGTCCATGGGGTCATCACAAAGGGTCGGAATCGACTGTGCGACTGAACAAAAAAAAAAAAAAAGCTGTAGTATTGTTGCTCCCTTTCTCCCACTGGCTTCAACAGGCCTATCCTTAGAAGACTAAAGAGAACAGACTGCTAATTCACAAGATCTCATCAAGACCAGCCAAGCAACCAACATATAGCATGGCACCTGGGAAAGCCAAAAGGCAAAAGAAATGGGAACATGATAAAAGTGAAAGCAAGTCAGAATTGGTGTAAAAGAAATGAAGAAGAAACAATGAGCATCCCAGCAGCCTGCAGGTCTCCTTTGCTTAAAAGCCAGTCATGTCTGACTCTAGTCTAGGGTGTGGTGCTCAGCTCTGTTTAGAGCCAAAGAGCCAGTGCTGCCCACATCTGCAAACATTTCCATGGTCATGTGGCAGGCAGAACTAGATGTCGGAGCTCACTGAACACTGTTTCCTTTCCCGCCAAAGCGGCAACTATTTATCTACTTGCAATTTCTTGCTTTCAAACTGCTAACCTAGCAAGAGCTGAGACAGACGACAGATGATCACTCTGTCACGCAGCACTAGGGTCTTGAACTGATGACCTGTTGACCTTCCAGTTGTCAAGTTCAGTGCCTTAACCACTAAGCCACTGCAGCCCCCTTAAGCAGCCCATAAAGAAGCATTTTAACCAAGCTGCTAAAGATTTTAAGCCAGTATTTCCCAACCTTTGGTTTGTGGACTTCAATTCCCAGAAGCCTAATTCAATTTGCCAAAGCACTGATCAGCCAATGTACTGACTTAGGCTTCTGGGAATTGAAGTTCACCAGTGGGGCATGAGCCCCACATTGAGAACCACTGTTTTAAATAGTCTATAAAGAAGTTTAAAACTGTAGAAGGCTCACATGGAAGACCTAGTAGCAATTTTGCGGGTTAATCTTTTGCAGCTTGGTTCAAGTCCTACTCCAGTCTGAGATTAATTAATCTTCAATACATTACCATGATTCAGTCTCACTTATGACACATAGATAATACAAAATACAATAGTCCACAGACTGTGTTGTAAAGAACACAAATAAAAACATCACCCTCTTTGATTTCTTAATGCTTATTGTCGTCATCGGCTGCAACTTGTATCCAAGGTTGCATTTTTCCCCCCGAAGCAGGAAAAATGCCATTGGCATGAATTTGTTTAAGGTGGATCCCAGCTTACCATGAAGTAATCAACACACTAAGACCACGGAGCCATCTCCGGCGGCACATTTATTTATTATTCAAGCTTATATTGCCGCCCCACTCTGGCCGGCTCACAAGAACAAAGATAAACCAACCATCCCCAAACCCATCCCCAGCAATAGATTAAAAGATTAAAGTTACCCAATCACAAAATACAAGGTTAAAATTTAAAAGACTAAAATTAAAGTTAAATTGAAATTGAAAAGATTAAAAAAGAGAGAAGAACCTTTACCAGATTAACCAGCAGGTTAGGGTTGCCTTATTGCTGGCATATGAGATGAGACATGCAGGATTCAACACCAGAACTGCAACGGACTGCCACAGCCTTGAGGATATTATCAAGGTGCGTCTTCACAGCCAGTCCATCTGGCATAGCCTCTTCCACCTCCATGACCATTGGGAATCAGAGTTCTTCCTCTGCTCATTTTACTGTTGTGCCCAATCTGATGGTTTCCAGTGCCATTTCCTCCACTGAGGGGACCATCATCCCACCTAAAGGGGCTCATCTGCCCATAGATGTTGACCCCTTTAGGGAGTCAGCTTATTTACCACCACCCAAAATTTAGCATTGAATTGCTGCCTGTATGGTCTACTCTATTACCATAGCGGGATGTCTAGCCAAACAGTTATGTTGCAATGCTAGGTTGCAAAAGGGGTTATGGTAAAAAACATAATAGATCTTTGGGAATAAAAATATTAAAAGGCTAAATCAAAGTTTGGCCAGAATTCAGTTAAAACTGATAAAGACAACCAGAAATCTACAGACAGAAGGTAGCCTGGGCTGTACTGATAACTGTAGCTGATTAGTGAGAATTCCTAGTTCTCACTTATTTAAAAGTAGCAATAATAAAAGACTCCTCTGCTCCCCATTATATGGCTTGGGGGGGATAATTTCTCCAATAACCGCAAGTAGGCCTACAAGCAGAAGGACCTATCTTTTCCAGTATTCAGGAAAAAAATAAAGCTAGTCCAAAGTGAATTTCCTTTACTATCAGACTTCAACTGACAGGTCATGCAGTTCTAGAAAGGGCAGTAAAGTAGACTCCACAAAGCTTGGATTCTGTTCAACCCAGTTGATGTAGTAAAAGTGAATGTTTGTCTCCTTTGGCGCCTTTGGCAATGATGCAAATCCAGTGCGTCAACAGAAAAGGTCAGAGCAAAGTTCATCATCATCTTCAACATACCCTGCACGTTGTCCAATCATTTCCTTTGTAAAAAACAGTCATCTGTTGCAGAGTGTAAACTAAGCTGTTCTGCATGCTCAAAAAAATAACAGCAAACAAAAGGAAAGTCGAGTGGAATGAAAGTCAGCTATTTATAAACCTATCATGCAACAAAACTTTTGGCAATATTACACACACAGCATGTAACTGGAACTTGCATCGATTTATCTCAGGCAAGAGTGCAATAGGATACCATTCTGAAATCTTTAAAAAGCAGCAGCAACTGAAATAAGAAAACCACAGGCATTTCCACCTTGCTTAACAACATAGGAAACCAATAATTAAGTACGACTGCATTTTAAGCCTCAGTTTAATGCAATGCGTATTTTACAAACCAGAGGGAACACTGGTCTCTACATTAATACTGCTCACTACTGTGTACTGACCTGTTTCTCTGCATTCTGCCGGAGGTAGGAGGGAACGAAAGGAGGCAAGTTGCACTGCTTGTCTCCAGTAGGCAACTTCAAGTGGGAAGACGAGGATGGTAGTACTTTATTTTTACTACAATTCATCACTGCTGCAGAGTGACCCTGTTGTTTCATTTTATCACCACACTGGAGATCATCCAAGACAACAGAACCCTAAATAATAAAAAGTAAATTATTCACACATACGAGTGCTTTATAAATGAACAGAAGCATTTTTAAGTCAACTCACAATAAACACATGCCTCTCAAATAAAAGCAATATTTCCTGACTAACTAGGACTGTACAATTCAGCCAATTCAATAAAGACTATGCTAATCCTACTAAAAACTGGCCAGATGCAAATCCAACCACAACATGGCAAAAAAGAAAATACAGCCTTAACAATGAAGACGATGGCTCCCAATCATGCAAGAGCCTTACTGGAACACTCTTCAAAGCTCTTATTTTGCAGAAATGGTAGCAAACAAATGCAACACAATTTGTACTTATGCCTAGGAGGACAGAAAAATGACAAATTGTATGCACAACCTAAGCATAAGAACCCCATCATTCCCCTTCCATTATATGCACAGCCTACAGGCCAACTGTTAATCAAAATTCAGTCATAGCTCTGAGCAGCCACTTACAGAGATCATCAAAAGCAAGTCTGGGAACCAGCCCAGGGAGGGATGTGCAGAAGGAAAACTGCCAGGTTAGAATGAGGTCCTGACAATGGCTTATAATATTAGAAGAGAAGCAGACATGTGCATTCCTGTAACTTGTATTCAATGACCTGTGGAACCAAAACAGCAGCAAGGAACTAACTGTGAATATGAAATAATATGCACCTTTTCTTCTTGTGCCATATCCGATTCCAAATATTTGCAATCATCATGGTGATCAGCCATGAAGACTGTCCTGAGAATATAATGCCATGGCTTTTCATCTACCTTCCACATCGCAGCATGACACCTGTACCATTGATCCAGTTCCACGAGTCACTTTCTGGTCCTAGGCCCTTTTTTTAACGTAAAGTCCTCCTCAGGATGGATGAAGCTGCTGCCCTCTATCAAGATGGATTCAAGTGGGATTTAATCCACTTGGGGACCATCACCCTTTCCTTTGGACTTTGCCAAGGCCACTAGTCCTCAGGGTTGTCAGGTTAGTTAACCGCCATCTGACGCTTGCTGTTGAGTAGCTGCCAGTATGGTCTACTCTATTATCATAGCAGGATAAACTGGCCAGACTGGCAATATACAGTTAACAACTCAAACCACTTCAGTTGTCAGGGGCTTTACAGAGTCTCCTGAATGCTAAGTCCAAAGAATTTTCCAAGCCTTACACACAAATGAAGCAAAAATTAAATCTAGCTGGGCTTCAAATTATTTTAAGTGTGGGCTCTGACTTACAGTATACATTAACTAGCTCATGGTTAACCCAGCCCAAATTACTGAGACAATGCTACGCATTACTTGAGCTTGTAGTAGATATTTGTAACTATGTCTTTGAAAGATTCTTGATGCTTGTCTGATGAAATAGATTTGATCCATGAAAGCTAACATTAAAATACAGCAGTTAGTCTTTAAAGTGCCATAACATTTTTTTTGTTTTCTCTCTGATATGCTTGGTGTGTTACTTAGTTAAGACTCTAGAATACCACCTGAAAAAAATGACTATAATTATTCTGGAAATAATGATGTTGTCCTACCTTGTTTGCACGGAGCTGTTTATAAACATCTGTTTGCTGCCTTATGCGATATTCCAAGTCTGAAACCTGAGCCTGCAGCCATGTCCATCGACAAATAATGGCTGCTCTCTCCACTGCCCACTGCCGCTCTGCTAGGCGTTGTCTGAAAAGCAAAATATTTTCATGTTGCTAGGACCACTTTCATGCACTTCAACTAAGAGATTGGGAGTTTAATTCCCCCAGTGAGTGCCTCTTGGGAGAAGAGACCGCCTGTGTTTCCTTGGGCACGTTATACAGTCTCAAAGCACCCACAGAAGAGAACAGTAAACCATTTCTGAGTATTCTCTACCTAGAAAACCTTGAAAAGGATCACCATGTCAGAACTGACTTGATGGTTGTAATCTGAGTGGCCAGTTGTCCCCTGGGAGCCCCAGCCCTGGGTTCCTGACCACAGCTTCTTGATGGATCAGGAAACTGATGATACCAAAGTGGCTGGGTCTTTTGAAGCCTCAGTAGAGAATCCTTTAGAACAGGGATTCTCAACCTTCCGCCTCCATCACACCAGGAAATGCCATGTGGTGGAGGAAGGGCAAGATGGCTGTCCAGCCCCTGAAGCTGTCTGAGGAAATACGACCTAGTCACCAGCTTAAAAAGGGTGAGAACTCCTGCTCTAGAAGGCTGTGGGTGGTGGAGTCTCTGGAAGGGAGCTGCAGCTGTGGAGCTGAGTGCCACAAAGGAGAGGAACAAGAGACAGAAGTGGAGAGGAATGAGCCAGAAAGGACGAGGAAGGAGAAGGAGCAGCCAGGACTGCAAAGAGGAGAATGCCAGAATAGAGTGGGAGTGAAGGACAAGCTATCTCCAGGTTGGGCCTAGGTGACCAAAAAAGATTCTCAGATCAGGAAATGGGTCTTCTTCAAGATGCCCTGGGAGAGGAAGTCCTCCAACTCTTGTACTGGGGCAAGTGGGAATGCAGCAAGAGGCATGAGAAGGGGGTGCTGAAATCTCACTGACCCCTAATGGAAGACCCAATGAAAGTCTAACATGGTGTCCCAACAATCACTGCCACGTTCAATGTGGCTGCCCCAGGACTTGATGGTTACCTGTAGGTGGCAGTGCCTGAACTAGTTGCCAAGGGACAGAGCTCTAAAGATGAGTAGGAAGCGGTTCCCATCTTTGTACTCAAGTGGCATTCCATTGTTCTTCTGTTATCAACCCTCGACCCTCATTTATTTAGGCCACGGAGCATGCCAGGTATCTTACAACAGTAAACCATTATTTTGTGTCCCCACGATTATCACTAGTTTTGCTCTTTCACTATATCCAACAAACGCCTGTGTATTCTTTTGCCATTGTCAAATACTGTCCAGAATGCCCCTGACAAGAATGCTTATCCTTTTAGTGGCACTGTTGGTGTGATACAGTAAACATGCTGTAAATAACTCCCAGCTACCTACTGGAAAACCCACCCCACATTCCAATCCCAAAGAGGCACTAAGGATGTCAGTGTCAGCAAATGTATCAGCAGTGTCAACAGGAAGGGGTCTGCAAATCTTGCTAAGGGACTGCAGCAGCCCATAAGTACAAGTTCTCCTTGCAGGAAGCTGACTGTAGAAAGCAGCTTCTTGGCCTACTGAGAGTTACATCCTGACTCCTGTAGGTCCCAGGAGTTGGGCGGGTGGTGGTGGTGGCAATTGGTGGACTTATAGGCATTAGACAGCCAGAGGGGTTAGTAGTATAACTCAGCCCCTCAAGGGACTAACGGTATGGGAGAGGGTTATTCATATTTCTGTCAAGGTTGGATCCCCCCCCCCCCCAAGAGTTAGTAAAAGCCAGCAGAGCACACTGCACGCTACAAGCATGGAGCATATGGATACTGGACTGGTGGAAGTTTTGCTCACTACCCATGGTGGAAGCAGAGCCCACAGGTACATAAAACAAGAATGCTGAATCAGATCATGCTTTGTTTAGAGCAGCAGTTTCTTTCTTTTTAACAAAACCATTATTGCTCTTGCTATATATAACTCGTATAGGAAAACCCCATTAAGCTTATTGCAGAAGAACAAAGCATCATGTGACTCCTCTAAGACTGGCAGATTTATTACATCATGATCTTTTGTACATACATAGCCTGCTTCCATATGAGGAAATAGACATGTTCACAAAAGCTCAAGCTATAATAAACTGGTGTATCTTAATGGCAATTAACACTCATTGCATAGTTACTTTGGCATTGCTCCTTTAGAACAGTTCTCAACTTCTTAAAGCCAGGGGCCAGGTCATGCTCCCTCAGACAGCTTCAGGGGCTGGACACTCATTTTGCCCTTCCTCCACCACATGGCACTTACTGGTGTGGTGAAGGCAGTGTGTGGGGTCACATGAAATGGTGCTGTGGGCCGCGTGGGTCAAAGGTTGAGAATCCCTGCTCTAGAAGCTGCATACTAGACCAAAGGTTGCTGTTTCAGGCTGGCAGATGCTCTCATTTAGCATCCTATGCAGGAAACAAAGATTTATCAAAAGAGATTGTTGCTAAAATAAAGCTTCAGAAAGAAAAACAGCTGCCTAGATTTTAAAAATGCCTCCTCATTGTAATCATTGCCACTAAATATTTTAGGCCAAAACACCTGCAGATTAATTCACAAGAATAATCACATCAGTCCTACAGATACCACCCAACAAGCTTGCTTATTATCTTGTTGCAATCTCAACAGCATCTGGTCAAAGCTATTCTTGGCTCCCAAGTTCAACACTAATTTTCTTATTTAATAGAAAGCAATCAGATGTTTTTGACTGCAATCAGAATCCCTAAACACAACAAGACAGCTGGCTTGGAGGAGATACCTGCAGAGATCCTGAAATATGGCAGTCAGGCCATGGTGGAAGGGCTTACAAAGCTGTTCTACGAATGCTGGCAAAGTGGTGTAATTCTTAAGTGCTGGCAAAGAGGTGCTATTGTTAAAATTCACAAGCAAGGTAACATCTCTAAAAATATCAACTGGAGGAGCATTACCCTCCTCTCCTGACAATCTTCACTACCATCTTGAAGAACTAGCACCAACAATCAAGCAGCTGTGTTAAGACTGAGAATGACCATATGGACTTCTTTGAGACTATCATAGAGTTAAACAAGGCTGTATTTTGTCCCCACTTTTTTCTTCTTGGTTCTTGATTATGTCATGCAAACTAGAACACACATTGGGACAGGCATCCTCTGGTCTGATCAAAGTGTAAGATCAGAAGAACAATCTTGGCAGGTCCTTCAGCTACATAAGCCACTAGTGCTAAAGTATTTGTTGTTGTTCAGTCGCACAGTCGATTCCGACCCTCTACAACCCCATGGACCACTGTCCGCCAGGCACTTCTGTCCTCCACCATCCTCCTCAACTCGCTCAGCTCTGTGCCCATTGTCTCTACAATACCATCTAGCCATCTCATTTTTGGCCGCCCCCTTCTTCTTTTGCCCTCCCCCTTTCCCAGCATCAAGGCTTTCTCAAGTCAATCCTCTCTTCTCATTTGATGGCCAAAGTACTTTAGCTTCATCTTTACTATTTGACCTTCTAAGGAGCAGTCAGGGTTGATTTCTTCTAAGATTGACCTATTTGTTCTCTTCACTGTCCAGGGGACTCTCACAACTCTCCTCCAACACCACATCTCAAAGGCATCTATTCTTCTGCGCTCAGCTTTCCTAATGGTCCAGCTCTCACAACCATACATTGCCACAGGGAATACCATTGCTTTGATCATACGAATTTTTGTTTGCAAGGTGATGTCTCTACTTTTCACTATGTTCCCCAGGTTTCTCATTGCTTGCCTCCTAAGAATCAGTCTCCTTTTTATTTCATGGCTGCAATCACCATCTGCAGTGAGCTTTGATCCTAGGAAAGTAAAATCTGTCACTGCTTCTACTTCTTCTCCATCTATTTTCCAGGGACTGATAGGACCTGTTGCCATGATCTTGGTTTTCTTGATATTGAGTCTCAAGCCAGCTTTTTCACTCTCTTCTTTCAACCTAATCAGGAGCTTCTTTAAGTCCTCCTCACTTTCTGCCATTAGGGTGGTATCATCTACATATCTCAAATTATTGATGTTTCTCCCAGCAATTTTGATCCCAAATTATGATTCCTCCATCCCTGTGTTGCGCATTATGTGTTCTGTGTATAAGTTGAATAAGCAGGGTGACAAAATGCAGCCTTGTCTTACTCCTTTTCTCATCATCATCATCATCATATTTAGACTTCTATGCCACCCTACTCAGTAAAACCGACTCATAATAGCTGTAACATTATCTATTTTATGTACTAATTTTACTGCTCCCTAACTCCGAGCAGAAATGCTCCTTTTTAAGCATCCTCATTTTAACTTCTGTTTCTTGATATCTTTTAAGTACAGTAATACCTCTGATAATGACTGCATCGGATAACGCTAGAATCAGATAATGATGCACAATTTCTAAAAATAATTGTGATCCGTTAGCCTTATTCGATGCAGTTATTCATAGCAGGGTGGCTGGAAAGCTGAACGTGGGTTCCCCATTGGCTTCCCCAGCCACCGTGCAGCTGTGGATCAGGTCCTCCGACCTCCCAGAGCTGGCAGGGGTGCCAGAGAGCCCAAAATGGGTGGAAAAACTTTCATTTTCCCCCACCTATTTCAGGCTCTCCGAACCCCTGCCGGCTCTGGGGAGGTCAGGGGACCCGATCCGCGCTGTTTCTGCCGTTCCCCAGCCGCTGCAGTAAGCCAAAACGTCGGTATTTGAATCCTGATGTTTTGGCTTACTGCAGTGGACAGGAGGGTCGGGTAACTTCAGAAACAGCGCAGACTGGGTCCCCCGACCTTCCAGGAGGTGGCAGAGGTGGTGGGGAGCCCGAAATGGGTGGGGGAAAATGGCAGGTTTTTTCACCCATTTCGGGCTCTCTGACACCCCTGCCGGCTATGGGGAGGTCGGTGGACCCGATCTGTGCTGTTTCTGACCTATCCAGGCACTGAGATCACAGCATGCGATCGGTGCTTGGGTTGGGGGATTGAACGGGTGCGCGCCTGGTTCAACTCCCAACCCAAACAGCTGATCCCACGCTGTGATTTGCCTGCCTCTTTGGAAAGGGCAGTGGGGATTCCATGAGTGGGATCCCCACTGCCCTTTCCAAAGATGCAGGCTGATCGCCCCCCCTCTTCTCTTTCCTCTTCAGAAAGGAAACAGCTTTTTTTAACATTGTGTGGTCAATGCATCACATTGGTGGAACCAAGTCTCATCGTTATCAGAGGTACTAATGTACCCTCATTTTAGCTTCTGTCCCTTTTGTTGTACTATGCTAGTCTTGGACAGTAATAAAGAAGGACTGATTGATTGATTGATTGAACTGTATTTTACAGATGATATGGTCTGGTTTGAGGAAGACAAGCCAAACACACATCATGTTATGACTGTCCTGGATGAAGAGGCAAACAAAGCTGACTGCAGGGTAAATATCTAGAAGTTGAAGATCATGCATGTGAGCTCCAGGGCCCCAATGCAGCAATTGGAGGAAGTGGAGAGCCAGAATAGAGATGTAGAGGTGGGCATTAAATGCCCCATTGGGAAGAAAACAGCTGTTTTTGGAGGATGAACAAGATATACTCCTTGTCTTCTATCTCGGTCTAGATTAAGCTCTGTTCATGCCATCCTGAGTCTAACAGCTAACTACGCTAGTGAGACTTGCAAGGTATCAGCAAATATTAATAAGAGGCTTACCATCTTCTAACAGAGGTGCTTCCACCAAATCTTAAAAATCTCATATTTCAATCATATTATTACCAATGAGGAGGTGCTTCGAAGGAGTGGCTCATGCAAACTCCATAATATCACTGCACAGAGAACGGGCTGGTCACATCCTTGGCATGTGGAACAATTGGATCCCTAACGTGGCAGTGAGCTAGATCTCTCCTGATGCCAAACGACAATGAGGATGGCTCTAAATAACATGGTGTAGAACACTAATGCAAAATCATATGAGAGGATGACAAAACACTTGCCCATTATAAAAAATTCTGGAAATCCCTTGATGCCCGATATGTCGCAGAGCATGGGAGGATCTATGTAATCAGATATTTTAAACCTTTTCTGAAGAAGCATAATTCGTTCAGCCAGTAGGTTTCAATTGGTTCCAAAAGTGAATATTGCTTTAGCTCTGAGGAAAATGAAAAAGGCACATATGACCTTTATTTTCCCTTAACATGAATCTGTCAGAATATATGTCACACAGCAGCTATCACAAGGACATTAACTCTGACTGGTCTCACCCTCTTGACAAAAAACCTACAAGATTAGTCTCCTCACTATGTGAGAGCAAGCTAGAGAGGTGGTTTTGAGTTATTTATCTGCACCATCAGCTTCTCAAGCTAAATTGTTACCATCCCTGGCAATAAACAATTCATATCCACTTCTTCCTGAGCTACTTGAAGAAATGAGGCTGACTTCCAAATGCAAAATGACATATTTATCCTATAATCAGCCACCATTCCACATTAGGGAAATTGGTGGCACTCAGAAAAACACATATAGATTAAATATACACTGTAGAAAAATGACCACCCACAAGGAAAGCCAAGCATACTTCATAATACAGACACACAAGAGAGGCAATAACCACCACATCAAATTCCCCAAACATGCTTCACAAAAAAAAAAAAAAAAAAAAAAACATCTACCCACAAACATATGGCAAATTACACTCCGTGACAAAAACCTCTACAAATCAGCAAAATACATCTAGATAACGACACACATTCTAACATACACATTCTAATACACACATTTTACACATACTGTAAAAACGTAAAGAAGAAACAGGCAAAGGCCTGCAGTATCAACACAAATTGGTAAAAAATTCTCATTCACCATACAAATGGAAATAACAACAGTAGAGATCTACACTCAGGGAAGACAGGCCTTTTGTGATGGCATGGAGTTTGGCATGTAAGCCAGATAATGCCAGAATAAACAAGTCATGCCTACCCTTTCCACATGAAAGACTAATTATGCCCTGTTGGATATAACAAAAAAAGAAGTGTTGGGTTATTGATGTTACGAACAGAACCAATATTAATACCAGTCAAACAATGAATGGACTTGCTTCCTTTGTCAATGCTACCTGTCCCTCTCAAAGAGGACCCTATCAGTACAATAAGGACACACCTGAGTGTCTCTGTCACTACTTTGCCCTCTTGCTTCCCTGTTCTGGCCACGTGGGATGAAATGCCTTTTCCCACTTCTTTGCCACTCCAAGCCCTTTCTTTCAAGCAGCAAGTAAAAACAGAAACCTTTTCTTTCTGCGGAGGTTAAGAAGGTAACAGAACCAGAACTAACTAACTAAGAGGATAAGGAGGAGTAACTGGCTTGGCCCACTGTCCCTCAGCCAGGTTCCTAACGATTTGCTGAGACCCAGCTTAGGGTATCAACACCTTGAGCCACCGCAGCGACTTTGCCTTGGACCCACACAAACCCTACAAACAAAACCTAGGCAAAGGGCAGGAGAGTAATGGTGCAGAGAAGGGAACAAATCTACCAATGGCGGTGACCCGACTGTTGCCCCTCCCCCCTCCCAAGGCTTTATTGGCTTTGAGGCCCCTCTTCCCATACAGAGAGAGAGGGAGGGAGGGAGGAGCGTCCTGCTTCGCAGGGTCGTTGTGACAAGAAAGTACAGCGAGGAGGACCCGCGCAGAGGCGGGCAGGAGGCCAAGGAGACGCCCCCCCCCCCGCCGCCGCCTTTATCCGGGCCTCGGGCGAGGTTTCTCCAGCGCGCCTGTCGCCAGGCACACTCACCGGGCGTCGACCAGGCGCGGGGGCGCCTCGGGGCCCTCGCCGTCGGAGGAAGAACCGGAGGAGGAGGAGGAGGAGGACCACGAGGCAGAGGAGGAGACGCTGGCGCTGTCGGTGGCGTCCGAGTCCAAGGCGCGCTGGGCGGCGTGGAGGCGGGCGGTGGCGCTGGCGGCCAGCTGGCGCAGCTCCGAGCCCAGCAGCACGTCCTCTCCGCGCGGGGGGCAGCCGGGTCGCCGAGGCGGCGGCAAGGGGCCCGCCTCCGGGGTGGCCGGATTCGGCGGCCTCTCCGCGCCCCGCACCAGCCCCGCCAGCTGCTGCCGGACGTGCCGCTCCACCTGCCTGGCCTGCAGCGCCCGCAGCCGGCGGCACAGGCTCCGCGCCCGCACCCACAGCGCCGACTGCCGCGCCCGCGCCTCAGTCTCCCGCCCGAGGTGGGGGGGCCGCCGCCGCCCTTCCTCAGGAGGAGGAGGAGGAGGCGACGCCTTCTTGGCGGGCCTAGTAGTCTCGCAGGAGGAGGAGGAAGAAGCGGGCCCCGGGGCTTGGGCCGCCATGAGGAGAGGCCGCCGAGGGCTGCTCCCGCTCCGGCCTCCGTCGTCGCCTCAGGGCGGGCCGGGGTTGCTCTCCATGGGCTCCGGGCCGTGACGACGAAAGGGCGAGCGGGAGCGAGGCGGGGCCCGCGCGCGCCCGCGCACCCGCGCCCAGGCCAGATTCCCCTCACCCGTAAGCTCCGCCTCCCACTCACTCGGGCCTGCGCGCTCAAGCCTCAGGGTCCTGGGCGGGGACGCAGGAGGGCGCGCGGACTGCGTTCCTGCGCGTGCGCTCTCTCCTCCCAGGAACTGCGGGTCGTGCGCAAAAACGCGTCGGATGCCTCCAGGCAGCCACGCCCTCCCCTGGCAGGCGGACTTCAGGAGACGCCTGCGCAGAACCACCAGGTCGCTCCCTCCCCCACCCCCCAAGCGATTCTTCAATCTCGGCTCCCAATGGCACCTGCGCACTAGGGAACTTCTCAAGCCCCGCCCCTTAATCTGTTTTACCATTTGCAGGGTTTCCACACGTGGACACTTCACGAGGTATATGTGGATAATAGAAGAGAAGGGCAAAGAAGGCCAGCCAGGAGGCAGACCCAAAGGAAGGAAGGAAGGAGGAGAGGTAACAACATCAGAGAGATGTTACGAGAACCCCAAATAACACCTTGCATCTCACTCGATACCGGATGCGGTAAAAAAGAGGAAGCAAAAATGATGATGAAGAAGAAGGACCACCTGCCACCTGTTGGGCAGGGCAACCCAACCCGTCACTTCAGAAAAATGAGAACCACCCCAGGTGGTCTCCTGGGCGGGGAGGTTACTACCTTCCCCCACCACCACCACCATCTGTGCCCACCACTGGGTCAACCTGTCAAAATGTAGCCACCTTTGGTGAATTCATTCTGCAGTTCCTTTTCCCTGGCCCAGTGTGAGAAAGATTAGCCATCACTACAAGGTAGTGCAAAGAAATAGAGGAAAACAATATCGGGTAGGACTAGAGATCTTTTCAAAAAAATTGGGGAACTCAAGGGAACATTTAAACCAAAAATGACCATGATAAAAGACAAAGATGGCAAGGAGTTAGCAGATGCAGCAGAGATTAAGATGGAAAGAGTACACAGAGGAACTCTACAAAAAGGACCTTAACAACCCTGATAATCACAATGATGAGAACATTGAACATGAGCCAGACATTCTAGAGAGTGAAGTCAGAAAGGCCCTAAAAAGCACTGCAAACAACAAAGCCAGTGGAGTTGATGGTATCCAAGTCGAACTTTTCAAAGCCCTAAAAGATGATGGAATCAAAATACTACATTCTATATGCCAACAGATTTGGAAAACACAACAATGGCCACAGGATTGGAAAAGATCAGTATATGTTCCACTCCCCAAAAAGGGTAATGCCAAACAATATTCAAATTATCGAACAATTGCGCTCATCCCTCACGCTAGCAAGGTGATGCTCAAGATAATACAGGATAGACTGCAACAGTATGTGGAGAGAGAATTACCCGAAGTGCAGGCGGGGTTCAGAAGAGGCAGGGGGACTAGAGACCACATCGCCAACATACGTTGGATCATGGAAAAAACAAAGGAATATCAGAAACAAGTCTACTTCTGTTTCATTGATTACGCTAAGGCTTTTGACTGTCGACCACAACAAAATGTGGCAAGTAATTAAAGAGATGGGAATACCATAACACCTTATAGGCCTCATGATAAATCTGTACATGAATCAAGAGGCAACAGTTAGGACAGAATATGGAATGACGGAGTGGTTTGGAATAGGAAAAGGAGTAAGACAAGACTGCATTTTGTCAAAATGAGATGGTTAGATGGTATTGTGGAGACAATGGGCACAGAACAGAGCGAGTTGAGGAGGATGGTGGAGGACAGAAGTGCCTGGCGGACAGTGGTCCATGGGGTCGCAGAGGGTCGGAATTGACTGTGCAATTGAACAACAAAAAAACAAGGTAGCCATTATTAGGGTACACCTGATTGAAGTTCAAAAATACCACAATCTTCGAGAAGGCTCTTTCTGTGTACCCCAGGATTCCTGCTGAGGAGGGGATAAAGTTTTAAAAAAAAAACCCACTTTAACCGACCCTCCAATCTACAGTATATGAAAAAGGCCACAGATAATTACCCATACTGGCAACCAGTGAGTTAGCCTTCTCAGTGTCTGCTCCAGCCCTATGGAACCTCCTGCCAACCGAGTTGCATCTCCAGACTGGAGTTGCTGCCGTTCAGGAAAGGTTTAAAAACCTGGCTGGCAGAGCAGGTGTGAGGCACTGACAGTGCTGTGGCCCCCAGCCACCTGACTGATTTAAGAAGGCTCTCTCCCTCTTTTTAAAATGGTGAGAGGGTAGGGAATGTTTTGTGGTAGTTTTATTGGGGTTTTAATTGTGGTTTTAAAATTGTGATGGTTTTAATATCTGTACACCGCTGGGTCGCACCTCCGACCCAGCACCCCTCAGCCATTCCATTTGGCCGTAGGGAAAGATGAGGACGAAGGAGAAGCCGCAGATCAGGTGGTGAGGAGGGCTCGCACCTCCGACCCAATGCCCCTCGGCCATTCCACTTGGCCGTAGGGAAAGACGAGGACAAAGGAGAAGCCGCGGGTCAGAGGGCCATCGCCACCAACACAGGAGCTGCCGACGTGAGACCACCATAGCAGACTTTGGGCAGCCGAAACAGAGTATCTGCATGCATATGATAAGTAATTCATCTACACCAACGTAGTTGACTTTAGATACTTTACAAATTACTGACTTACTCTATAGTGAACTTACAGTAGAGATTTGATATATTGGACTTCATAACAAGGATACTTCTGACTTATAACTTCATATAACCAACACTAATTAGCTCAATTTTTAGTCTGATACTGTTTAAACTGTGATAATGTGCATGATAATACTTTGTTTTAAACTGTGAAAACATGTATGATGATAGGATACTGGCGTAGAAACCGTCAAACCAACGCAGGAATTTTGCGAAGAGAACCCTATGGAACAAAGCAAAACAAAAGGCAAAACAAATGGGGCAATTTAGATGAAACAGGATGCTTAGCGCAGCAAATCAAAAGAAGGGGAAGGACAGGAAAGGGGGAGGAGAAATATAGTGTTGTAAGGAACAATACTGAGTGTATAGGGACATGGAATGTGAGATCTATGAAGCAGGGAAAACTGGAAGTGGTAAAAAAGGAAATGGAAAGAATAAGCATTGACATCTTGGGAATCAGTGAGTTAAAATGGACAGGGATGGGTGAATTCAGCTCTGGAAACCATCATATCTACTACTGTGGACAAGAAAACCTCAGAAAAAACAGAGTAGCCAAAATTGTCAATAGAAGGGTGAGAAAAGCAGTAATGGGATATAATCTCAAAAATGATAGAATGATGTCAGTCAGAATACAAGACAAACCATTCAATATCACTGTAATCCAAATATACGCACCAACCACCAGTGCAGATGAAGCCACAACTGACCAGTTCTATGAGGACCTAGAACACCTCATAGAACAGACACCAAGAAATGATGTACACATTATCATAGGAGACTGGAATGCCAAAGTAGGAAATCAAAAAGTAAATGGAATAGCAGGCAAGTTTGGTCTTGGAACACAGAATGAAGCAGGCCAAAGACTGATAGAGTTCTGCCAAGATAACGCACTGGTCATAACAAACACTCTCTTCCAGCAACACAAAAGGAGACTTTCCACATGGACATCACCAGATGGCCAACATAGAAACCAGATTGATTACATACTCTGCAGCCAAAGATGGAGAACTCCCATACAGTCAGCAAAAACAAGACCAGGAGTAGATTGTGGTTCAGATCACAACCTACTGATTGCAAAATTCAGGCATAGACTAAAGAAAATAGGGAAAACAACTAGGCCAGGCAGATATGACCTAGACAACATACCTAAGAAATACACAGTGGAGGTGTGGAACAGATTCAATGGCTTGGACCACATAGACAGAGTGCCAGAAGAATTATGGACAGAGATGCGGGACATCATGCAGGAGGCAGCAAAGAAAACCATACCAAAAGAAAAGAAGCGTAAGAAAGCTAAGTGGTTGTCCGATGAGGCTCTTAAAATAGCAGAGGAAAGAAAGAATGCCAATCAACTGAATACAGAATTTCAAAGAAAAGCAATGAGAGATAAGGAAACCTACCTGAATGAACAGTGCAAAGAAATAGAGGAAAACAACATAAGAGGTAGGAATAGAGATCTTTTCAAAAAAAAATATTGGGGAAATCAAGGGAACATTTAAAGCAAAAACGACCATGATAAAGGACAAAGACGGCAAGGAGATAGCTGATGTAGAAGAAATTAAGAAAAGATGGAAAGAGTACACAGAGGAACTCTACAGAAAGGACTTCAACGCCTCTGATAATCACAATGATGAGAACATTGAACATGAGCCAGACATCCTAGAGAGTGAAGTCAGAAAGGCCCTAAAAAGCACTGCAAACAACAAAGCCAGTGGAGATGATGGTATCCAGGTTGAACTTTTCAAAGCACTAAAAGATGATGGAATCAAATTATTACATTCTATATGCCAGCAGATTTGGAAAACACAACAATGGCCACAGGATTGGAAAAGATCAGTATATGTTCCAATCCCCAAAAAGGGAAATGCCAAAGAATGTTCAAATTATCGAACAATTGCGCTCATCCCTCACGCTAGCAAGGTGATGCTCAAGATAATACAGGAAAGACTGCAACAACATGTGGAGAGAGAATTACCGGAAGTGCAGGCGGGGTTCAGAAGAGGCAGGGGAACTAGAGACCACATCACCAACATAAGATGGATCATGGAAAAAACAAAGGAATATCAGAAACAAGTCTACTTCTGTTTCCTTGATTACACTAAGGCCTTTGACTGTGTGGACCACAACAAAATGTGGCAAGTAATTAAAGATATGGGAATACCGGAACACCTTATATGCCTCATGATAATTCTGTACATGAATCAAAAGACAACAGTTAGGACAGAATATGGAATGACGGAGTGGTTTGGAATAGGAAAAGGAGTAAGACAAGGCTGCATTTTGTCACCCTGCTTATTCAACTTCTACACAGAGCACATAATGCGCAATGCAGGGATGGAGGAATCACAATTTGGGATCAAAATTGCTGGGAGAAACATCAACAATTTGAGATATGCAGATGATACCACCCTAATGGCAGAAAGTGAGGAGGACCTAAAGAAGCTCCTGATTAGGTTGAAAGAAGAAAGTGAAAAAGCTGGCTTGAGACTCAATATCAAGAAAACCAAGATAATGGCAACAGGCCCTATCAGTCCCTGGAAAATAGATGGGGAAGAAGTAGAAGCAGTGACAGATTTTACTTTCCTAGGATTAAAGCTCACTGCAGATGGTGACGGCAGCCATGAAATAAAAAGGTGATTGATTCTTGGGAGGCAAGCAATGAGAAACCTGGGGAACATAGTGAAAAGCAGAGACATCACATTGCAAACAAAAATTCGTATGATCAAAGCAATGGTATTCCCTGTGGCAATGTATGGTCGTGAGAGCTGGACCATTAGGAAAGCTGAGCGCAGAAGAATAGATGCCTTTGAGATGTGGTGTTGGAGGAGAGTTGTGAGAGTCCCCTGGACAGTGAAGAGAACAAATAGGTCAATCTTAGAAGAAATCAACCCTGACAGCTCCTTAGAAGGTCAAATAGTAAAGATGAAGGGCGGAGGGCAAAAGAAGAAGGGGGCGGCCAAAAACAAGATGGCTAGATGGTATTGTAGAGACAATGGGAACAGAGCTGAGCGAATTGAGGTGGATGGTGGAGGACAGAAGTGCCTGGCGGACAGCGGTCTATGGGGTTGTAGAGGGTCGGAATTGACTGTGCGGCTGAACAACAACAACACCGCCCAGAGTCTTTGGAATTGGGCGGCAATACAAATCCTAAAAATAAAATATAAATAAATAAATAAATAAATAAATTTTACACTTTAACAATACAGTAGGTACATTGTTATATAACAATAAATATCATGCTATAAATATACATTGCCATATGATAATTATATGGCCAATTTTTTTTAAAATCAAAACCTGTCAGAAATAAAGACATAGCCCCACTGGGGAAAAACTGTTCCATGTCTTGTCCCTATTTTAAACATGACCATCAAATAGATTTTATTCTGATAAGCATTTTTAGTGGTACAATTTATTCCTGCTTTGGTTCTTGTTTTAGGCTCTTGTTATTTTACGGCATCTTTTCTTCAAAAGAAAAGTTATATGCACCTGTTAGCGCCTGCTCCTGCTGCTTCTGTGTCTTGGCCAGATATGAAAATCGTCTTGCCACTAGATGGCAATGAAGTTGAACATGTTAATAATCTGGATGAATGGAGTTTGCAATGCTTATTTTAAAGGCACTGTGTAACATATTCCTTTACAACCTAATGTATCTAGGGCAGTGGTGGGATTTAGCAGGTTTGCCCCAGTTTGTCAGTACCAGTAGCAGAAATCCCAGCTGGCCCTTCTGCCCATCCAAGTTTTGAAATAAAGTAGCCCTAATTAAGGTGCAACCCTGCAGGACATGCCCACCTGGTCATGCCCACCATGCCACACCCACAGAGAAGGTAGCCAAAAAATGTGAATCCCACCACTGATGTAGGGCATTTTGGGTATTTTTATAACATCTAAAAGAATAAAGTCCTCAAACTCTAAGCCCTGTGTTTTTTCCTACAATATGACTGAAAGCTAGAAGACCGTAATAACCACAAATTTCATCCCCACCGCCAGCGGTGGGATTCATTTTTTTTACAACCTACTCTGTGGGTATGGTATGGTGGGCGTGGCCAGGAGAAAGCCCTGTGTTGCACCTGAATTATGACTACTTTATTTCAAAACTTGGATGGGTGGGGCAAGCCAGAATTTCTGCTACCGGTTCTCGCGAACTGGGGTGATCCTGCTGAATCCGACCACTCTCTTGCAGCATCTGATTCAGTGATGGGCATGAGTCAGATTGGACCAGTACGTCTGTACCTGTAGTAAAAATGGTTAGCCCCGCCCACCTCCCTACCCCGCCCACCATACCCCCACCATACTGGAGGGGGCTGGCTCCATTTCCCCTTTCGTCCAAGGCTTTTCCTGGGCTGTTTCACCCCAAACTGCATCCCCAGCCACTCCAGAGTGGTTAGGGAGGCACTTCCGGGTGAAACAGCCATAGAAAAGTCTTGGACAAAGGAGGAAATGGCTTCAGAGGTTTGCAATAGTGATGAAAATAGAAGAGGCTTCTATTTTCATAGTTCTATAGTGAAGAGCAGTCACAGGGTCAACAGGCCATGCCGACCCAGTCACATTGCCATGCCCACAGTGTGGTATGAATTTTTTTTTTTGATGCCCACCACTGATCTGATTTTTCAGTCTAATATACCGTCCGGCTTCACTGAACTACTCTGGTACCTTTTAGAATCTATGTGATGTGAAATTTACATTAAATCATTTTAAAGACGATTTTCAGATAGTCATGTTTAGTTGATTGACATGCATCACAAAAAATAGCAAATGTATTATGACACTTTATCTGCCCTGATGTAATTCTGTTAGTATTGTATTGTATATTTCGACTTATATGCCACCCCATTCGCACAGCAACTCTGGGCGGCTCACAGAGGAAAGAGTTACAATTACATAGCAAAATTCCATACCATAAAAAACAATTACATACTGTATATCACATAGCAAATTACAAATATCACATAGCAAGAATAGCATCACAAAACATATCCAAATACATCCCCAAAACCTCCAGTAACAATTACAAATTACAAAACATCAGGACATCCTAAAAAATACATTAGAGATACTATAATATAACACCTTCTTATTGCCAAGTTGCAGTCTATTCCCAATGGAATTTATACCGTGCTCCGGGGCAGGAGCGAAGTTCTTATGTCGGCACCTGCCCCGCACAGCTGTAGTCTTAAATGTGCCAAGATACTGTTGCTTCTGTTACTATTTTACTTCTTTGAAATATGCCCTGTTGTAGGAATTCTTATTCTTACCTTCATGTGATTCTTTCTGATGATGCATCCATTTTTAAAAGTTTGAAAGAAAGGCTGCACTGCATTGTCACCCACAATGTAGTTATTGAGAGTAAGCTCCTCCCACTTCAGATTCAGTTAAAATTAACCTAGAAAAATGTTTCAAATTTATAATGGTAAGTTTGGAAATGCAAGAAGAAACACAGGATTTATTCACATCAAATAAAAATTGTAAGAAGCTAAGAGAGCACAGTTGAACTACCAAGTAAAAGACCAAGAATTACTGAAGAACACTGAGAAATAGTACATCAGATCTTTTAAGAGAGCACCTTGCAATTCTACTAGGTATTATTCCAGCAATTCAATGATAAAAACAAAACATGGATACTACAAAGAAAATATTTTTGTAGATCTAGTCAATCCTAGTTTAACTTGGAATCTTGAATGCACTAATCTGGATGTTAGCCATATCCAACACAGTGAGATTTACTTCGAAGCAAGTATTTTGTATTAAAATTGTACTGCTAGGATATTCCCAGATTATTATTATTATTATTATTATTATTATTATTATTATTATTATTATTATTATTATTATTATTATTATTATTATTATTATTATTATTATTATTAATTCTTCAATTTATATACAGTAAAACCTCATATAACACTAAAACCTGGTTCCACAAGTCTTGGTGTTATATGATTTTTAGTGTTATCTGATGCATGTTAAAATCCTATGGGATCCATAGAGATACATTGTAACCACACAGGCTTTAGCGGTTGTTATCTGAAGCATCCCATAGGATCTTAATGTTATCTGATGCAATTCTTCCCCCCAGATTCCTTAATGTTATGCGATTTTAGTGTTATTCGATACTAATGTTATATGAGGTATTACTGTACTGCCCTACTCGGTGAAACCGACTCAGGGCGGTGCACACACACACACTGCAATACACAGTACAAGTATAATAAATACAGCCAGAAAATTATACAATATAGTCAATACAGCAGGGAAATTACACAATATTCAATCATGTATGACTCAAGATATCTTAAAAGATTTCAGCACAGATTTTGCTGAAGATTTCCTATCCCTACTATATGCAGTTACTTGGGAAGATGTTCTATTGAGCTTAATACACATCTCACACCCAAAGTACACACTTACAGGGTTGCAGTGTTAGGCACAACTGTCTGCTGGTTCTCTGCCAGGCTCTACACAAAGAAGAAATTCCAAGTCATTTTATTTAATTTTCATCCAGGTAGGTTAAAAGGAAAAATTTGCACTTGCCCTAAAATAAGTCAATAACAACATGAGCCAATTATTGTATAAGCCACAAGAAGGGGATATTTGTTTAGCAAAGCGAATTTGACCCATGCATTTTCTGACTGATGGAAATTCAAAAGTACTGAGGACTAGCAGTAAGAGGAAGGTTAGCAGAAGGGTTAGAAAGGCACGGGCTTTCGGAGGCTACTCAGGACTCGAATGTCTTCTGCCTCCCACTTCTAACAGGGCTGCTGCCTACTGTTAAAACAGGGCATGTCGCTTCAGGTACCTGCCTCAGGTTTCCCTGAAAACCCTCCTGGAGCACGTTATGAGGGTTGGGACAAAAATGTGCTCCAATATGGTCCTTTTTAACAAATGTACGTAGCAAGCGGCTAAAACATGGTTTACGCATTTTGAGGTGAGAGTTTTGTTAGGTGCCTACCTTGTGGGCCTAGTTCTGCCACACAGCGGGGAGAAGGAAGGAAGCGGGCTTGTTTAGTAGTAGTCCAGGGCGGAACTCCTACCTAAGTAGGTCTGGCATGTATGCAGGCCACCACTCACCCCTAGAGCTTTTCTAATGGTCTCTCCCCCCCCCCCCCACTCCAGCCCTTGGGTGGGCAGAAGAAACCAAGGACTGGCCTGAGGAGAAGCTGCAGGCGGGGGTGGGGGGGGGAGCCAGGGGTGTCCGGCTAAACAAGGCCTGAGCCCTTTCTTTTCCGAATCCTGCAGTGACGTAACCGGGAGCGTTACTTCCAGGTGGGAATTCGGCCTCCTGCGGATGGGTTGGACTGCTGGGGGGGGGGGGGAGGGAGGGGGGGAGGACCAGCTGTCCCGTGGGGAGGGGCCCGGAGGGGGGGGTAACAACGGCAGCCACACAGAGAACTCAGTTGGGGGTGTAGCAGCGTTGACGTTCAGAGTAACTAGACCTGTTGAACTACTTCTCCGCTGGGAGAGAAGCGGGCAGGTGGCAGCCCAACCGGTCAAGAAAAGGGGGGGAGCCGAGGGGGCGGGGCGGGGCGGAGACCCTCTCTCCCCCCCCCCCGGTCCAAGTCCTTCCCCGGCCTGGCGACGGGCGCCTCGGCTCGGCTTGCTGCGCGCCGGTCTCTTCCGGCTTCGGCCCCGCCCCCTCCGCCTGTCATTGGCGCGCCCCCGCCGGTCGCCCGGGAGAGGGTCCAGTAGGCCCCGCCCCCGCCGCTGAGTTTTTCGTGAACGTCACTTCCGTTTGCGTCAGGGACCGGAAACTGCGGGGCTTCCCGGGAGTTGTAGTCTCGGGTCCCGAGAGGGAAACCAGCGGACCGGCCGGCCAGCCCCCACCCCGCCGCCTCCTCCTCCATCCATCCATCCTTCCTTGTTCGTCCCTCTTGGCCGCTTCGGAGAAGAGCCGCCGCGGGAAGGAGGTCGGGCGGGGGCTCCTCCTCCTGAGGCCGGACCCGGGGGTAGGTAGGTAAGTAGGGGCCGAGAAGAAGAAGAGGCGCCCGGGCTCGGTGCGCGGAGGCGGCGCGAAGGGGGCGGGCGGGGGGGCGGCGGCGGCTCGGAGCGGCCTCGATTCTTTCCCCCCTTCCCTAAGGGATGGGGAGGGAGGGGGAGGGGGAGCTCCGAAGGATGGAGCGCGGGGGAGGGGGGAGAAGAAAGGAGGGGGAGGGGGAGGGGGTGATGAAGGGGGAGGGGGGACCAAGATGGGGCCCACCACGGATGAGGCGACGCCCCCCTCCCCTCCCCTCCCCCCACCCGGGGGCGCTTTTGTGAATCGTGGAAGAAAGGATTTGAAGGGGGGCCGGGGGGGGGAATGCCGGGGTGGGAGGAGGCGTGGTGGGTGTCGGGGGGTGAGGGGGGGGCGACGACGACAAGGGATTTATTATGGCCTGGGGAAGAACTGGAAACACGGACACACACACACCCCAATCCCTCGGCTCCAGGGGTCTTTCGGACACCGGGCGCGCTCAGGGAAGGAAGGAAGGAAGGATGGAAGAAAGAAAGAAAGAAAGAGAAAAGGCGGGTGGAGGGGGGAGGAGGAGGAGGAGAGGGGGGCCTTGGCCTTGGCTCCTCCAGGCGCGAGGTCTGTATTGGGGGGGGGGGGGGGAGAGGATGGTCAACAAGGGCTCCAAGCCTTGGCCCTGATGGATGGATCACTAGTACAGTCCTCACCCCACCCCCCAGGGCATCATCCTGTCCTCAACAGGAGCAAGTACGTACAAGTTCTTGGCTTAGTGCTAAGCAGCACGTTCACCTGCCCGGTTAGCCTGACCAGGTAACAGGTGACAGAGAATGGCGCCTCAGGTCAGCCCAGACTAGGATGGAAGCCTTGCGGGAGGGAGTGGATGGGTGGAAGGAGGGTGCATAAAGCGTCAGTATTGGAGGAAGGGGCTGCTTGGGGCTCCTATTGTAGAAAACTACCAATCCCAGGATCAGAAGAGGTTCTGGGATTGGGGGGGGGGGATTATTTAGTTGCAGTTTGCTAACCTTGCTTTGAGCTGTTGGAGGACCTGCTTTGGAGCTTTTACCTGTGTCCAGAAAGTGCGTGTGTGATACCTAAAGATTTCCTTGACCCTTCAGTTGGGTTACATATCTGTTTGCACCATGTCAAACTCTGTCTTGTATATAGGTCAGAGTTCTAGACTAGAGCATTCTTTCTCGTTAAAAAAGGCCATCCTCTGTCTTTACATATTTGCAGCCAGAGTGGATCAGACATTCAGATCTAACTGAACTATGGGGGGGGGGGGGAGAAAAAGATCAGGTTTTCTTATTATAATTCCTAGAATCACCATAGAGTGCTGTCCTGCCTGAACCATTTCTGGATCTGTAGTCGGGGGTGGAAAAGAGGAAAATTTCCAATTCTTAACTAGCAGCTCAGTTCTTTCCCCACTGAAAGACACTTATCTATCTATAAATATGCCAGACATTCTAGTGTGGAACCTAAACAGATACTGTACCTACAAAACAACCCCTAGAGCAGTGGTGGTGAACCTTGGCACTCCAAGTGTTCTTGGACTTCAAGTCTCAGAAGCCCAAGTCTCTGTGAATCCACACAAATGGGTTTACTGCACGTATGCTCAGTAAACCCATTTGTGTGGATTCACAGAGACTTGGGCTTCTGGGACTTGAAGTCCAAGAACACCTGGAGTGCCAAGGTTCTCCATCACAGCCCTAGAGTGAAATTGGTTCTAGCATCCTTAAAAGCAATCTGTGCTCTTTGGGATTCAGAAAGCATTGCAAAGTAGACTTCTGTAATCAATCCCAATCCACAATTACTAGCACAGACCACCTGTTTTGTATCCAGTATTGTTAGAAAAAGATGCAGCAACAGTTTATCTCCCCAGTGCTGTCAGTGTTCTTTGAGCTATTTCTGGTAATGCTCTTGACCAGCAGTCTGGACTTGGTGCATGAAAGCTTTAAATACAGGAGTTAGTCTTTAAGGTGCCACAACATTTTTTTCTGTTCTGTTTTATTTAGTCTCAAATACAGTCATTTTCAGACAACCAATATCTCCTGGGTTTCAACTTGATATCAGAACTGGGCTTGCAATGTGTACCAGGAGGGCAGAAGAAGAGAAATAGGATGGTCTAGGGAAGGAGATTTCAGCAGATATGGTTTTTTTTTAAATTTCTGCAAGGGTTAGTAAGCATTCTTCTGCACAGCTCTTGAAAGGCACCAGAAGTGTTCTTTTCTTCTCAAACACACTAAGCACCAACTCTTGTGAAGGGTTTCCATGGGGCTGCCTGTATGGGATGCAGTTTCCAGGAATTGATAAGTCACAATGTGTTCCCTTTGCTTGCCCTGTGAATTTCCAAAGCCAAGCCCCATGCTTGCTCTGATAGGCCAGTACTGTAATTAGGGTTGACAGCTTCTGCATCAGTTTTAGCTCCTAGGACTTTGAAAGCAGATGCATACATATACATTGGCTGAATGTATTGTGCATTTCTGTCTTCTCAAAAGCCTCCTTCATTGGTTTTCCTGCAGTTCGAACGGCAGCTAAAAGTACAAAAGCAGGCTATTGTGGCATGGGAGGAGGAGGAGGAGGATCTCTGCACCTTGTATAGGTTGTTAGAACATTAGAGAACAACTGGTGATGATTTTCAGCCCCCTTGGCTCTGTTGAACTTTCTTTCATTCTAATGATCAGCATGTTGCTGGCTAGAGCTAGACGGAGTGTAATGTTGCATGCATGATTAGGCAATATGTCCTTATTTTTTGCAACTCTAGGTGATCCCTGGGAAGCAGTCAGGATCATACATGCACGATAAACCTGGAAAAGAGCTATACCTGTATAGACTACCCCCACCGGAAAAACATAGCTAGCACATCCTTGACAGGTGGCCCGCCAGCTACTGCTCCTGGTGAGTGAACCAGGGCCACAGGTGCCTCTACAGTACTGACCTTGGCTACTAACACACAATGGAGATACTGTACTCATTTCTGTAGCATTCTAAAAGCCCCGATTCAGAAATAATCACCACCACAGAGCTTTGGTTTGGCAAAAGATCCCATGGATGATACCCATATTGTGTACTCAGCTTCAGGATATGCAACTTAGCTACTCATCATAGCAGCAGTGTGGATTTGTGGGTAGATGAGTGCTCCCAACAATGTGAGGGGAGTAGACAGAAGCTTTGTGGCCTCCACTCATAGCCTCTGCTGTCTGCACTTGAGAGCAGTTAATAGAGAAGCAATTGCCAGAGAGAGAGGAAAGGGAAGATCCTATCCCAGGGGTGCCCACACTTTTCAGGCCATGAGTTGGTCATGTAGTTCAACAGGCTGGTCACGTGGTCCCTCCTACCCAGAAACAGAAGTAAAACTTGCCTTGCAATCTGTTTTGCAACAAAATGAGATTTTAAGCTGCCATTTTCTCTGCTTAAACCAGGGATGCCCAAACTACAGCCTATGGGCCAGATCCGACCCCTGATGCCCTTGTTGCTCCCAGAAGCAGAAGTAAAATGTGGCCATATGGGCACGTTTTACTTCTGCTTCTGGGAGCGATGAAGACGACGTAGGCCAGATGAATTGGCATCGGGGCCAAATCTAGCCCACTGGGCTAGCCCACCTCTCTATCCCAATCATTCCCTTGATTGTAGGGCAGATTCATATGGTTTTGTATTTTAAAATGTATTTGTGAATGCCAACTCCATCCCATTACAGACAAGAAGACTTTGAACTCTTAGTAGGTAAGATTTGTCATAAATACAGCTCAGTTTATGTAAACCTTCACCCACTCAGTGTGGCTTTCAGTTCTAAAGCCTTGATGAAGCCATTCTTAATGGTCTTCCAATCTGGCTGGATCTCCGCCAGAAGAGGAAACTAGGAGATTTGACATACAGTATCTTGTTGTGAGGTCAGATTATTGAAACACACACTCTCTCTCTCACTCTCTCTCTCTCTCACACACACACTCACACCCAGACTCTTCTCATCCCTTTGTTGCTCTTTGTTTGTACTACAAACCCTGGTGGCGTCTGGGTTAAACTGCTGTATTGCAACCAGAACATTGTGCATTTGATCCTGACAGGTCCAAGGTTGACTCAGCCTTCCATTCTCCTCTGAGTTCGATCAAATTAGTTCCCAGCATGTTGAAGGCAAAATGCTAATTAACTTATTAACTACCCAGGAGTTCACTAAGCACTTATATGGGGCAGTATAGAAGTGTAATTACTATTGGTATTAAAATAGTCATTATTTTAGAAATCACAAAATTTTTATTGCATTGCAGCATTAAAATTCATGAAATATACTAAAACTATGGCCAATAACAATGGTCGACCAATAAAATGGCTCATTTAAATACCCAGAATATTTCCTGTTTCTTCAATGCTGTAAATTCTCCCCCTCCCCCGCCGCCCCATTAGCCATGCTGTTAGTTACACCTATGGTAGTCCTGGGAAACAGATGGGGACCGAGAAAGGAAAGTGGGCCAAGGCCATCCCAGAAAGCATTGGGGGGGGGGGAGTATCTCTCTCTCTCTCTCTGAGTGAGCAACTGAATGTAAAGGATGGAGATAGCAGTAACACAGTTTAAGAAGGGAATTGACAGGCCAGGGCTCTTCCCTCTCCCCCCCCCCAGCCCCCGGTGGAATTCAGGGGTGCCTCTTTACGGCAGCTGTCCAGATTCCTTGCACTAAGGGACCATAGGTCTGTCCACCTCCACCATCCTCTCCAACAGTTGTTAAATCAGCTGGACAAAAAAGAAAAGAGTTGACTGGGTCTACTCTCCTGACCAGCATTTAGGGTTGAAAGCCAATGGGTTCCATAGTGTAGATACTGACTCCAGAGGTAGGAAGTCTCCAAGTAGTGGTGTAAACCTTTTCCATTTTTCAGAGAGCAAAAGCAAGGAACTTCTTATACAGTAGATGTCTACATGATAGAAGTGCCCATGAGAAATTTCTAATCTAGATGACAGTTTTACTGAGAAACTGATGGCAGCCAGTCATTTCTAACTAGGGTGCCAGGAAGCTGCTTTCTGCTGAGCCAGACTTTCAGTGTCTTGCTAGTATTGCCTGGTCAACTAACTCTGGCAGCTTTGCCTCGCCAGAGGTTTCTGCCAGGACACTTTCCAGTCTTCCTTGGAGATGCAGGGACTGGAGTGTGCAAAGCAGGTGCTCTGCCACTGAGCTGCAAGGACAAAATACGTGTTTGGCACGCTGTGGCTTTATGAGGCCAACAGGAAGGCCAGTATGGTGATAAGAGTGCTAGAATAGAATTGAGGTGAGCTGGATCTAAATGCCCACTTGCTCATGAAATGGACTGTTTCAGCTTAATCTACCTGACAAAGTTGTGGGGAGGAGAAGCATGTGTGCTGTCTTGAGCTCGATGGAGGAAAGACAGTCTATATTACACATAATAATAGCACTTTTGTGCCTATTGTTGCTTTTGGCTGCACTTCTAACAGCCAGATAGCAGAGGAAACCACTCTCAGAGTATTAGGAACATTCTCGCGTGAGAGCAGCATGCCATTGTTTAGGCTCTCCTTGATATTTTCAGTCTCCTCACCATTTTTATTTTTCCAGAAATTGGACCATTTCGCAGTGCTGGAGATGTTCTCCCTGAATTCATGTAGAAGAGGTAAGAAAGCAGATGACCTGGAAGGGGGGGAGGGGCAGTGTTGGGGGGGGGGGGGTTAGCACCGCTTCTGAATGCCTAGACATGAAACTCTGGAATGAGACATAGGTGGAAACAGCTCCTTTCTTTGGCCTCTCAGCCAACCCTGCCATTGGCCAAAGCATGCTGGAAAGATGGCCTTTAATTAAAATATATATATTTCCAAATCGTGGTAAAAGTTATGGACCACTTATAAGACCAACTAGTTTTTACATTCCATAAGATCTTTCATATTTTTAAGAATACTTTTAAGTGTGCTTAGACGCAATTGAAGAAAAGAAGTACTTTTATGGCTGCTAGTATAAGTGACTATAGCAGACTCCCCAATGTCTTACTAGGCTTCTCTTGAGTTGATCAGGCCTTTGTGAGACTTGAGCTTCCTACTGTGTGGCAGCACAGGAAAGGCAGGAGTCATTTTAACCACATAATTTTCAGTGCCTCATCCTGGCCTCATTCGCTTAGAGGTGATCATTTCCCATATGTGCCACTGGAAGAAAAGAGAATAGCAGGTGTTCAGGAAAAGAATTTTGTAATTCCTCTATTTCTCTCTCTTTCATGTCCAGCTCAATCTTGGGACTGCCAAAATGAAGCCACTTTCTAGGCTTTGTTGTTGGCCAAAATTAAATCTTAGTTAGTACATGTTTCTGGTAGCCATTGGCAGACCAGGAAATGAGCCAATGGATTCTGCATCTCACCACACTCACAGAGCGTGTTGTTACCTGCCAGGAGCCTCCACTTGAGGCTGTTGATCTTGCATTGAGGGACTCCCACCCTCAGCCTATTCAGGGTCCTTGAGGTTCTCAGCCGTATCCACCTCCTTTAATAATGTTATTCCTTGCCAAGTGTCCTCCGCTGAACCATCTCGTGCCTTACCTTCCTGCAGTGATTTTACCGCTGGTGCTATTTCAACAAAGTTGTACAGCAGCCTCCTTCGGTTGAGGAACCCTGTTTTATTTAGGACCATGAGGTATCTTCCCGATGGTCAGTCAAGAAACATTTGAACTGGGGGGGGGGGGGACATTAGTTACCTACGACCTTTTATTTTTGTTTGTGCCCAGAATGTCAAAGGTTTTCATTGTAGCTTTTCAGTAGGTAAACTGAGGACGACTACTAAGTATTCCTGAAAAGAAAGACCCAAGAAGGCCAAGTGGCCTTCTTCTTCCATCACTATCGAACACCTTTGGAACGCACTCCTGCAAGTCGACATTTCTGCCCACACTCGTTTTTACACTGAATTTCCGGGGCAGGTTTTGTTTTTTTGCACTTGATTTGAATCAACAATAGCCACGTGCTCTCCAATGTCAGGCTTCGCGCCGCCCCGCCCCACGCGCGCACGCGCAGGGGAACCTCTTGCCGGCCGGCCGGCCGGCCGAGCTGCCCGAAGGACTCCCTGCGGTCCTCCCCTCTAGGTGGCGCCGCTGCTCCCAGCTTGTCTGCTCCAGGCCGGAAAGGAGGGGCGCCAGGGCGCAGGCGCGCTCACCTGGGCTGTCCTTTCGCAAGATGGCGGCACCCGGCGCCTTTTGGCGTGCGCTGCTGGCCGGCGCGGCGGGGCCGCTGGGCCGAGCGCCTCCCAGGCTGGGCGGCGGCGGCGGGAGCGGCGGGGCCGGGGGCCTGTGGCCGAGGAGCCTGTGCCAGGGCGCGTGCGGGGCGGAGCAGGAGCCGGAGGCGGGGGAAAGCGAGGGCGCCATCATGCTCTGCGAAGGTGAGCCGGTTGGTTCCCGGACCTCGCCGGGGAAGAGCCGCGGGGAGCTTTCCGCCAAGGGAGAGGCCGGACGCGCCGCCTGGGCACAGCTCCCAGGACGACAAACACACACACACACACACCCCACCCCGGTTAGACGGCCGGACGGCCCCTGGCCTGGGGGTTCCTCCTGCCTGCCGGGAAGGTCACGCACCCCGGTCGCCCCCCACTGCCGCCCCCCTGAAAGCGCCGCGGCCTCTCCAGCTCCTCCCAGCGGGTGTGTGTGTGTGTGTGGCTGCTGAGCGGAGGGGTGAATGGCCGGGGGGGGTCGGGGGGGGCAGCCCTTTCGCAGCCTCTCTCTCCTCCCCCCCCCCCCCCCCCCCCACTATCCGGACAGCCTTCCTCTTCGTCGGAATCCCCGCCCATTTAGCCCATTGCCCATAGGAATACACCAGGTTGCTGCCCAAGGGCAATATTTAAGGAAGCTGCCACAGCAGCTGATGAAGGGCAGTTTGGCACTTCCTCAGAGAGAAAACCATAAAGGAATGGAAAATACTTCACAGTAGATTCCCCCCCAGGCACCTGCTCTTTGTTAGGCTTTTCTCTTCCACTGCTGGATGCTGTCAATTTTTACACTTTTTTTAAAGTTCTTGCTATTACTACTGCAGTATCAGAATCCAAATATTGGATATTATCATAGCGAGCAACCATGAAGACTATCCTGAGAATATAATGCAGGCCCTCCATTGCCTTTCTGCATCGTAGCATGACACCCATAGTACCACAGATCCAGTTCCACAAGTCACTTTCTGGACTTCCTGAGGCCTTTTGGCACGCAAAGTCCTCCTCAGCCCCAGGCCAGGAGGGATGAAGCTCTTGCCCTCCGTCAAGAGGGATTCAAGTGGGATTTAATCCACTTGGGGAATCATCACCCTTCCCTGTGGACTTCTCCACCCAAGGTCGTTAGTCCTCATGGTTGTCAGGTACTAACCACAGTCTGAGACTTGGCGTGGAGTCGCTGGCAGTATGCTACTACTGTTTGTAATACGAAGTACAAAGATATGCATGTGGCTTACATCTTTAAAAAAAAACTATTGTTTACAGTAGTAAACTGCTCAGAATGTCAGTGTACTATATGAGCAGTTTTTAAAAAATAATTGTGGTAGTGTTCATGGAGGAAAAGATGAGCAGGCCCTTTTCTCTCAAAATATCTTGTTCCCCTGCGCTTACCATTGTAATATGCACAGTGCTTCAAAATGTTAGTGTTTGTTTCCTTGGGTTTCCTTTGTCATATTTGTGGTTTCTCATGCCCAGCAATTTAGGGGTAATGTCTGTTTTTGAGAGGAAGACCACAGCAAGAAGAAACAATCTGGGGCTATTCTACACTGAGTCAAACCAGAGCTTTGCTCTGGTGGTATGTCTGGGGTTGCAGGTTTTAGTCTACTCTGTACTTTAAGACTTCAGTAAAGTTGGACAATTCTAGCCAGTGGTGGGCAGCCAAAAAATTTACTACCACACTATGGGCGGAGCTGATGTCATGGGCGGAGCCAGCAATATGAGCGGAGCCAAAGTAAAAAATAAAAATACTGTACAAATAGAAATTAAAAACACATAAAATAGAAATTAAATAGACATTAAATACACATAAAAAGACACTACATAAAATAACCACCCACCCCAAACACAAACCCTAGTCCCTTACCCTGGGGTTGGGGAGCAGCAGGTGGCAACAGCAGTGGTCCGGCAGCGTGACCTGGCCCAGCAGCCTTGCCTGGCCCAGCAGTGCCCCACGGCCTGGCCTGGCACAGCGGTGGCGAGGTGGCGGTGGTCGGCAGCATCAGTGGCGTGTGATGAGCGGCAACAACAGACAAGCGCCAGTGAGTGGCAGCGGCGCAGGGCTGGTGGCACAGCGCGGAGGTGCAGGGTGGCATTGCGGCATAGGGCGACTTGAGCGAAGGCCGCCGCACCTCTAAAGAGGCTGTTGAGGGCCTCAACAGCCAGCCGTCGCACCCTTCAGTATTCAGTGTGCATGCGTCAAATGGTATTTTGATGCATGCACACTTATCAGCAGCCATTTTGGGCCGCAATGAAGGGCGGCCGGAGAGGCAGCCGAACCGGTTGCCTCAAAAAAAAAGTAACCACCCCGGGTGGTCTCCCGGGAAGGTTACTCCCCCTCCCCCCGCTGGGAAGACCACCCAGGATTGTTACTACCTGTTTGGTAGAACTGGTCCGAACCGGCTGCTGCCTACCACTTGTTCTAGCTCTTTGGCTGTAAATGGAGATAAGCACCACCCACCTAGATTTGACTTTTGAGCAAGTAAGATTTACACCTTTACTAAACTTGGCACTGTATCTTTGAGCTGTAGGTGAACCCGGCATTCCTATACACTGAAATATAAATTTTTCCTGGCATAGAGTGAAGTGGGAATCTTGCTAGTCCTTTGCAACAAACCAGCAAGGATTTTTTGGCAAGCTTTATTTCTATAAGATTTTTTGGATAGATGTTTTATCAATCTCCAGAAGTTTCTTATAATGTGGCAAAATTTATGTAAATAACCACCATGCCAGGTTATTTGTGCCTTGATAGGGCTTCCAGCACCTCTTAAGCACCACCATTAAGTCACCCAAGGAGCATGAGAAAATTCTTAGGGGGGCATTACTGTATTTCCATTTTACTTTGTGATGCTCCCACCCCCCTGAGCCTGGGCGCCATAAATTTGAAGACATGATCCATAATCAGCAAAGCTATATTGCAATTGTTCTGTGCAGTAATCCTTCTGGATGTATTTTCTTTTGGGAACTTTCTGAAAGGCCAGCATAGACCACAAGGTAAAATATAAAGTAATTATGAGTACAGTGGAACCCCAACATACAAACGGTTCAACTTACAAAAAATTTGACACACATATAGAAATCCTGGCTAAAAAAAAATTGACATACAGGGGGAAAATAAGGTGATATCTACTGGCCTCTTCTGGTAATGCAATGTGTTTTCGACACATTTTTTGGCATACAAATAAACTTGCTGAACAGAAAAAAATTGTACGCAGAGGTTTTGTTGTATGTGTTATCACAGGGGGATGTCTTAGTTTTTCTTTTTTCCTGGTGTAATGGATTTTGTGGGACTGGTGGGGGTTGGAGATACCATCTTAGCCATTTATCCCTTTTTTTATTGTGGATCTTTTCCTTCTTGCTTTCCTCTTAGATAGGACAATGCAAGTAGGTGAGTTACTTTCTCTTCCCCTTCTTCTTGATTTACAAGTCTATTTGTTGCCACAGTAGTAACGAGAGAGCATGTGTTTCCAGGGAGTGAATCTCGGTTTTCTGGAAAGGATTTCTCAATCTGTTATGTGAACATGTCTTAAGTAGTTAAGAGGACCAGCTAGCTGAGAACTTGTACAGAGTAACTTTAAGTGGAGTTTCTCAAAGCTACTGAGTGATGATGCCACATATCTTCATGTATCGAAAGCTCATTGTGTTTCCTTACAACCAAGTTTTTTGTTAATTTCGGTAGTTAGATAAAGAAATTTCCAGAAGGTATCTGTTTACCGGTGCCTCAAATTGTGGGAAAGCCAGTTAGGTTTTAAGTGGTCTGTCCTCTGCTACATTGGGGGCATCAGGGCCCTAGTTTAACTACATGTTCTGTGCTGTGAATTCCACGGAAATGTCATAGCTGAAAATTTTCTGCTTTTTTTCCCCTTTCAGAATCAAGGGATTTGTTGAAGGAGTTCCCCCAACCTAAAAATTTGCTCAATAGCGTTATAGGAAGGGCCCTTGGAATCTCTCACGCAAGAGACAAGCTGGTGTACATCCATACTAATGGGCCACGGAAAAAGGTAAGTTGTCTTGGTTTCATCTACTGCTTGCAAACTGCGTAAGGCTCGTTGTGGCAAGCTGCATGCATAAGACGGAAGATGTTTCCCAGGGCTCTACTCCTGTGCTCTCCGCTGAATCAATATTTCTTCTGCATGGATGTGGCCTCTTTTCAGGTGTACCTCACCATACCATCTGCTAACCTGCAGTTAAGTTCTGCCCCACTGGGGGATGGGAGAGCCACAAAATGTAGAATGATTCATTCAAGGCCCCATTCAGATTTGCTGGGGAGTCCTAGTGCAGAAAATACAGGAACCTTTGCTCTGTCTAAGGGTATAATATAGGGAGGGGATGGCAAACCGTGGCACTCAAGCTGTTCTTGAACTTTAATTCCCAGAAGCCCAATTCCCTGTGAATCCACAAGAATGGGATTACTGGACTAGGTACTGCGTACGCGTAATAAACCCATTTGTGTGGATTCACAAGGACTTGGGTTTCTGGGAATTGAAGTTCAAGAACAGCTAGAGTGCCAAGGTTCGCCATCACTGTCCTAGTTAAGTTGTTCCTCATTCATGCTTCCTAGCAGAGTGAGTGTCTTCAACTTCTGTTTGCAAAGCAGCTTAGAGCAGTGTTTCCCAAACTATGTTCCGTGTAACACTGGTGGACTTCAATTCCCAGAAGCCTAAGGCAGTGCATTGGCTGATCAGGGCTTTGGGGAATTGAAGTCCAAGAACCAGAGGTTGGGAAACACTGTCCTAGGGAGAGATGAGCAAGGACTGGAGAGGCTGAGCTGGAAGATGCCTCTGAAAGTAGTGAATTCAGAGTTTAAAAAAAACCCAGAGGGTGGGGGTGGGGCAAAACCAGAAGGCATCTTGGCATCTCTCAGCTGGTGGCAGGAGCAGGTAGGGGCCTTCCCATGCTTTGATTTTAGACAGTTGGCCTCCCCCCGCCCGCCCCCAAGCTTCAGGGGTTGTATTCCCATTGAGGAGAATGTCTGTCCAATGTGGTCAGGAGTTTTCCCCCTTACTAGCTGACTTCTTTCAAAGGTAAGGAGAGTTTAAAGTATGTCGACTGACTCTTGTGTCTTCTTGCTCCAGAAAGTGACGCTGCTCATCAAATGGCCAAAGAACGTAGAAGTAGAAGGGTACGGAACCAAGAAGATTGATGCTGAGCGACAGGCTGCAGCTGCTGCTTGCCAGCTCTTCAAGGTAATTTGGAGAGGGAAATGGTGGTGGTGGTGGTGGTGAATCTTCACTGGCATCTACATTAAGATGCAGCCACAGCCTCTGGTGCGCTCAGTCCCAACTTTATGACTGATCCACATATTCACTTTCTCTGTGGTTTTCCTATCTGGCTGGTTAGAAAGCGTACAACTTGCTTAGTAACAAATTCAGGTGTACTTTGGAAACAAGGACATCTTTTCTAGGAGGCCGTGGGATGGAGGGAAAGGATGCATGAAGGTGGGAAGGAAAGGAATTCCTAAAGAAATGGTCCTTGTTAATCTGGGTGACGACTGAGCCAGCATGGGATTAGAATGATAACTTCTCACCATATTCAATGGGGTGTGCAACAGATTTAATCTGGTTCTAGGTCTCTGCCTCCTTCCCTCTCTTGCCTTTGGGGGGGAGGGGAGATGGCATGATGATGATGATGATGATTGTTATTGTTAATGTTGTTATTCTTAACAGTGATTTTTACCTGCCCTGATTGTGACAGCCTGTCTTCCCACCTGACAGGGTTGGGGATTGCTGGGCCCCCGAAATGAGCTCTTTGATGCCGCCAAGTACCGCATCCTTGCCGAGCAGCTGGGCTGCCCCGAGGAGAGCAGGTGGTGCCCCGAGAGCCGTTGGCGCTCGAAGTCTGGCCCGTCGCTGGCTGACCTCTCCACTTGCTGGCGACGGATGGAGCCCGATGAGCCCATCCAGCCCCTGGAGCAGCACAACCGGCTGCCAAAGCCTGTTCGGAAAGAAGAACTGGAGGAGGGGGAGCTCGAGGAGGGGGAGCTCGAGGAGGGGGAGCTGGAGGAAGACACCCTCGATGTTTCTGATTGGATGTCTCTGGCACACCCAGAGGCTCGAACGCCTGCCAGGGACGTGAGGTAAGGCCCGTCCAGCCAGAAGCAAGGGTGGAGGCGGTGGCGGCAGCAGCAGCTTCTGGAAGCTTGGCTTGCCATGGTGGGTCCAGCGGCAGCCTCCGAGGGCAGCAGGCCATGGACACAGCCTGGGAGCTTAGTGTAAAAGCCGAGTTTCCCAGCCTTTGGCTCTTGGACTGCAATTCCCCGAAGCGCTGATCAGCCAATGGACTTCCTGAGGCTTCTGGGAAGAGAAGTCCAAGAACCAGAGGGTGGGAAACACTGCCTTCCCTTTGGCTCTTGGACTTCAGTTCCCAGGAGCTTTAGTCAATCCCCCAAAGCACTGATCAACCAATGCACTGGCTGAGGTTTCTGGGAATTGAAGTCCCCCGGTGGGTCCCATGTTTGGAACCACTGATCTAAAGGCAAAGCTAGGAAAAGTGAGCAGTTTTGGACTGCAGTTCCCAGAAATCTGTGGCATAGCTATTAAGACCCCCTCCCAATTTGCAGGACAGGCAACCTGCAAATGAGACAGATACATCCTATGAGAGTTCTTGTTCAGCAATTCACTTTTCTAATCCCATTCTAAAGATCAAGGAAGGAAGGTCTCTGTCTGAATATCTCCTCCTCTACGTGTTGATTCCGGTGACATTCATGGCTTCCAGCCTTCCTTGGCTCCGCCTGCCTTTACTGGTGGACACTCTTCTCTCTTGCATTTGGGATGCGGCCTTTCCCTCTTTATGTGGAAGAAGAAGAAGAGCCCAGTGCCCTCCATCAACACAGAGCCAGAGGCTTTTCCTGGTTGTAGAGCTCTGGCCAAAGCCTCCTGGAAGTGCCACTTTCCTTCCTTTTCCCCACCAGACGTGGAGCGCCACAGGAAGCCGTGAGCAGGGAGAGGCAAATTCTGGAGTGCCTGAGGGTTCACTGGGGTGCAAATACCGTTCATGCCTGAGAAGGAAGTTGCCTTCAGTAGCAAGACATCCCTCTGTTAGACTGGGGTGCCCAAACTTTTCAGACCACAGGCTGGTCAACTGGCTGGTCATGCAGTTCCTCCCACTGGAAACAGAAGTAAAATGCGCCTTGCAGTCTGTTTTTGCAACAGGATGAGATAGATTTTAAGCGGCCATTTTCTCTGCTTAAACCGGAGGTGCCCAAACTACAGCCTGTCGCCCAGATCCGGCCCCTGACACCAATTCATCCAGCCCACGCCACCCTCGTCACTCCTGAAAGTGGAGGTTATGGGCGTGTTTTACTTCCATTTTTGGGAGAGATGAGGCTGGCGTGGATCAGATGAATTGGCATGGGGGTCCGGGTCTGGTCCATAGGCCGTAGTTTGGGCACCCCATGTTAGACTGCTCTCTTAGCTGATCCTCTCTGGGCCAAGTCATGTGAATTCACAGAGACTTGGGCTTCTGGGAATTGAAGTCCAAGAACACCTGGAGTGCCAAGGTTTGCCATCATGGGGGGGTAGGAAGCAAGTGAGGCTCTGCTCATGGAGACAGACAGAGCGCCTTGTCCCCTGCCTGTTCCAGGCTGCCGCCTCCTCCTCCTGCCTGGCTTTCCCTTCGCTTTCCTCTTGCTGTGCCAATCCGTTCCCCACATGCACATGGACCTTTGGCTGGAGTCAGCTGCCAATCTCAGAATCAGACAGTATGTGTTTTCTTGTTGTTGTTAAGTCTGACTTATATCCCGCCCCACTTGCAAAGTGCGACTCTGGGCAGCTTACAAACATGTCCTCAACATAATATACATCAACAAAATGATACAATTTACATAAGAAACACAATTTAACACTAAAAAAACACGTAGCAATTAAATATAACAATTAAGTAACAAAAAGCCTTTGCCACTCACAATCCTCCAACCCTCCAATATATAATACAAGAATGTATATCAACAATACATCAGCCACAATAGCCTGTCATCGTAGAGACAACAGACCTCCTAAAAGTGCAAGAGGAAAACATTTCAAAACCTAACAAAGGCATTATTACAAACAGCAGCGAAGTTCCTGAAGTTCCTACCAAGCCCCGGCAGCTGAAGGCCTTCACCCTCCGGTAGGGCAGGCAAGGCAGGCGTCTAGCCATAACGGCAGCGAAGTCTCGCAGGACGGTTGCCAGAGTCCTCCCTCCGTGGCTGTGAGGCTTCTCGATGGCACAGTGCATCGGTACCCCAGGCAGGCATTGCTTTTTGCCGTGGGTATGAGTTCGTGTCGTCCTGCAGCTCCACCTGCCTGCCACTGACAACCAGGTGATGGTCTGCTTTCTCTTTCCTGCGGCAGGGATGGGTTTTCTCTTGAAATGACAGACGAGACGAATGCGCTCCGGGCTCTGACCCAGTTTCCTCTCCCCAAAAACCTCCTGGCCCAAGTGATCCAGATTGCCACTTCTTCATCCACTGTCAAGGTAAGTACGCTTTCGCAGGAATGGGCCTCTGCGCCTACAGATTTTGGGGTGGGGGGAGGAAGAAGGGCTGTTCTTAAAGCAGCCAGTGGCCCTGGCTCTCAGGGAGCAGTGGGAGGAGCCACATGGCCAGTGGGAGGAGCCACACGGCCAATGGGAGGAGTCACACGGCCAGTGCTGCCAGATGCCAAGAGAGAGACTGAGCCCAGAGCAGCCAGTGCAGAATGAGGCTCTCACGGGACAAAAGGAGGGGGGGACCGGGAGGAGGTCTTCTTTGTGCATCTTGCATCTTCTCTGTCAGCAGAGAAGGGCAGGTTTAAACCTGCAAAGTCTTATGCAGCTTTAGACCTCTGTATCAGGCAGAATGCCTGTCCTGCTGTCGTTCTCACCCTGCTTGCTTGCTTTGTTCATACTAGAGCATTGCACAGTGATATCTTTTATGACCAGAAGCAGGCTTCTTCAGTGGCGTTCTCTCGGCCATTTGTTAGATCCTGCTCACACTCTCTAAGATGAGCATCAGAAGCCTGGCTCCTACAATGGCTTAGACCAGGGTGTCCAAACCTTTTGGGCCGTGAGCTGGTCAGGTGGCTCAGCAGGCCAGTCGGGATTCAGTGGGCCGGTCAGAGGGTTCTCCCACTGGAAGCAGAAGTAAAACATGCCTTGCAATCTGTTTTGCAACAGAATGAGATAGATTTTAAGCTGCCATTTTCTCTACTTAAACCAGGGGTGCCCAAAACTACAGCTTGCGGACCAGATCCGACCCCTGACATCAATTCAGCTCTGGCCCCTGACACTGTATGGGTATGTTCCACTTCTGGGGGCTGCGTGGGCCAGATGAATTTGTTTCAGGGGCCGGATATGGCCTGCAAGCTGTAGTTTGGGCACCCCTAGCTTAGACTTAGAGAGTGGCAGTCTCTTTATGTCTCCCCCCCCCCATTTTTTTGTTTTTGTTTCAAGAAGAAACATCTGCATATTTCAGACATTTTGTTTTTCTTTTTTAAAAGTTTTTATACGTTTCAATGTTGAGAGGCAGAGTCGTTCCATAAAAAGGAGGCCATCAAAGAATCATTACTATCCCAACAGCACTGGAATTTGTGGAGCCTTTCATGTTGAAGACAAAAACCTAGAAACATGATGGCAAACTTTGGCACTCCAGGTGTTCTTGGACTTCAATTCCCAGAAGCCAAAGTCCCTGCGAATCCACACAAATGTGTATGCGCAGTGAACCTATTCATGTGTATTCACAGGGAACTTGGGCTTCTGGGAATTGAAGTGCAAGAACAGCTGGAGTGCCAGGGTTCACCATCACTGACCTATTGGATTGCTTCCAGATTTTCCTTGGATAATTGCTATTGCTTTGCTAAAATATTCCTTTGGAAAACATTTCATAGCTCCCACATATTGTCTGTAAAACCAGCATTTCCAGGCAACAGCTGCCTTGACGAATTTGGCATATGCAAGGCCTTTAGACCTGATTTCCCCACCCTACCCAGAGGCTTCTGGGAGTTGTAGTCCAATAGATGATACCAGGTACTGGAAGGCTGCTGTAGCCAGCGATAAGGAGTTCAGCCCATGGTTTCCTCAGCAGCAACGGTGAGCAGCCCCTTCCCTCTGTTGTGCTCCTTGACATCCTTCTTCCAGCACATGTTGAATTCAATGTGGGGCTCCTATGCTCACTCTTCTCTCTTCCTTCCAGGAGTACATGCAGTTCCGAACTGTGGGTACCAAGACCAAGATCTGCAAGTTGACACTACGCTGGCCCTGCCCCATGACCTTTGCTGCTAAAGGCCGTCGCAAGGTGGAGGCGGAGAACAAAGCAGCTGCTCTGGCCTGCCAGAAGCTGAAGGTGAAGGAGGGGTTGGGTTAGCAAGGCCAGAATGGACAGCCACGAGGGCCAGGTTGCCAAGGGGAGCCCCCAACGCTCCGGCCATCAGAGACTCACAGAGTAGAAGCATCCTCCTCCTCTCCATCTCTTCCCCCCCCCCCCATCTCCCCTGGGGAGGGAAAGATTGCTCGTTCCCATGCAGTTCCTACAGTCTTAGTCTAATAAGGATGAAGATGTTATCTAAGACGACCAGCCCTTCCCAAGGCTTTCTGTGTCTAAACTAGTCAGAAGGAGTTGGCCAGTTTCCATTCTGCTGGGCTCTGCTGGGACTCTTGCCTGAGCAATCCAGTGGTCCAGCCCCCTGAACTATTTATTTACAGTATTTGGTTGGTTGATTGATTGATTGATACCCTGCCCATCCGGGATATTTTCCCACTCTGAGCAGCTTAACCAGAAAACCCAACAACAGACATTTGCCATTTTAACCCTCTTCCGGCTCCCCTGAGTATCCCTTCTGGAGTACTCTCTCACAGAGTGAAGGCTTTTTTGGAGTAGAAGTAAGAGTGGAAGGGTTAGAAATAGTCCAACTCATCTTTCTCCTACGGCAGGGGTGCCCAGTTTTTTCAGGCCAGTCACGTGGTTCCTCCACCTGGAAGTGGGAGTAAAACACGCCTTGCAATCTGTTTTGCAACAGGATGAGATAGATATTAGGCTGCCATTTTCTCTGCTTATAGCCAGGGGTGCCCAAACAAGGGCTCATGGTTGGTATCCGGCCCCCAATGCCAATTCATCTGGCCCACGCCACCCTCGTCACTCCCAGCCTGTGCATGTTTTATTTCCACTTCCGGGAGTGACAAGGGCACCACGTGTCGGATGAATTGGTGTAGGGGGCCGGATCTGCCCCATGGGCTACAGTTTGGGCACCTCCGCCCTAAGGTTAGGCCAGCTGTCTGTCCTCTCTCAGCCTCACCATGTCCATCCTCCTTTCCAGAGCCTCGGCTTGGTGGACAAGAACAACAATCCCCTGAGCCACGCCATGTACAACATGACCTCCCTCCGGGAACTGGGCGAGAACCAACGGAAGCCTTGCCACATCAAAGTCCCTGACAGCATTCTGCGCAAGATCGAGAACTACCTGAATCATGTAAGTCTTTCAGATAATCTGGAGAAGCAGGGTGGGTAGAACTGGCTTCCAAATGGGAACACGTGTCAGTCCAGAAGGATGCAGACAGGGCTGGGGGGGGAGGGGGGAGCCCAAGCGTGTCGTGTCAGGGGAAAGCGTGTCCTTGCTCAAAGTCTTTGGCTTCTCCTTTGCTCGTGAGCCGCTCCTGGCAGCGTCTGAAACAGGTGAAGACATCGTTAGTCGGGTGTGTTCGTTGAAGACCTCAGCTGAATCGTCTACTAAGTGAGATTGACCAGCGTCCTAAGCCAGTGATGGTGAACTTTGGCACTCCAGGTGTTCTTGGACTTCAATTCTCAGAAGCCCAAGTCTCTGTGAAGCCACACGAATGGGTTTACTGCACATGTTCTTGGACTTCAGTTCCTGTGCAGTAAACCCATTCGTGTGGATTCACTTGGGGTTCTGGGAATTGGAGTCCAAGAACACCTGGAGTGCCAAGGTTCACCATCACGGTCCTAAGTGACATCTTAACCTCTGTGAGTGAAGCAGTAGAAGAGTGCGTAGAATCCACATTTGGGAGGGGGCGGCGGCAAAAGGCTTTGAATGATGCAAGGCTTTTGGAAAGAGCAAAGCAGTGTATCGAGGGCAGCAGCCGAGGATCCTGGCTCAGGTGGGGAGGCAGATGTTACGGGTGAAGAAGCAGATGGTTTTTCCATCTCCTTTTTAAAGCCTGGGAATTCAAGCAGCTATGATTAGTTTTCGTCTTTGTGTCGAATATGTGTCTGTTGCCCGGGAACAAAAGTTCACCCGGGAGGATTAGAAGTGTGGAAGAAAGGAAGCCAGGTAGATTTTTTTGGTAGTGGAGACAGGGGTGGGTGGCCCACACACGTCCTCTCTCATCTCTTCCAGTATCCACTGGACACTCGGGAATCTCGGCTGTCGCTTGCTGACGACATGATGAACCTGAGCAAGGATTCTGGTGCCACGAGTGACGCCATCACGGGCAAGCCCTATGTCCCGTTGTCTGAGTCGGAAGAGCTGCGCCTGAGCCAGAACCTGCTGGCGCTCTGGAAGAGGAGAGGCACCTCCTGGCAGGAGAGCCACCCGTTGCCCGTGGATTCCCACCGCGAGGCCATCCTCTCCGCCATGGAGCAAAACCCGGTGGTGGTGGTCGCGGGAGACACGGGCTGCGGGAAGACCACCCGCATCCCGCAGCTGATGCTGGAGCACTACATCCTGGAAGGGCGCGGGGCCCAGTGCAACATGGTCATCACCCAGCCGCGGCGGATCAGTGCCATCTCGGTGGCCCAGCGGGTGGCCCAGGAGCTGGGCCCCAACATGAGGAAGAACGTGGGCTACCAGGTGCGCCTGGAGAGCAAGCCCCCTGCCCGGGGAGGGGCCCTGCTCTTCTGCACCGTGGGCATCCTGCTCCGGAAGCTGCAGAGCAACCCCCGCCTGGAAGGGGTCAGCCACGTGGTGGTGGACGAGGTGCACGAGCGTGACGTCAACACCGACTTCCTGCTCATCCTCCTCAAGGGCATCCAGAGGCAGAACCCGGACCTCCGGCTGGTGCTGATGAGCGCCACCGGCGACAACAAGCGCTTCTCACAGTACTTTGGGGACTGCCCAGTGGTCAAGGTGCCTGGCTTCATGTACCCGGTGAAAGAGTACTATCTGGAGGAGATCATGGCCATGCTCGGGCGCAACAGGCACCGGCACTATGAGATCAAGGTGAACCCAGGGCTGCTTGGGAGTAGGGGAAAGCTGTGGGCAGATTAAGCTTCTGTGGAGTCAGGATCTGTGCCATGGAACCTGGATTTTCAGGGAAACTGAAAGTCATCCAATGCCTTGCAGTTCCTCAAAAGAGTGGAACAGCGTTTGCTTAAAGCAGGGACGCCCAAACGTTTTGCTTCTGGGAACGACAAGGGCAGCACAGGCCAGATTAATTGCTGCCGGGGGCCAGATACGGCCCACGGGCCATCGTTTGGGCACTCCTAGCTTAAAGCAAGAAGCTACGGACAAGTAAGGAAGTTCATATGCAACAGACGAGTGCCCCCTCGCTCAAAACATGGGCACATTGATGCACCCTGGTTGTGTAGGTAAAGACTATACCCGTGATGGTGAACCTTTGCACTCCAGATATTCTTAGACTTCAATTCCCAGAAGCCCAAGGACCCTGTGAATCAACATGAATGGATTTACTGCCATTTATCCGGCCCACGCTGCCCTCGTCACTCCCAGAAGCAGAAGTAAAACGCACCCGTGTGATTAAGACTCTTCTGGGTTAACCCTCCATACGGGCGCGTTTTACTTCCGCTTCTGGGAGAAATGAGGGCAGCGCAGGCTCGCAGTAAATCCCTTTGTGTGGATTCACAGGGTGCTTGGGCTTCTGGGAATCGAAGTCCAAGAACATCTGGAGTGCAAACGTTCGCCATCATGGGACTATACTATAGTTTCCACTAGCATCACACCTCCCGTGTAGATGAGAAGCGGCTCAAGTGAAGTGTGTGGTTTGGCATAGCCAACACCCTGCTGGTTCCTAAACTGAATCATCTTGAGTTAATACCCACTATAGGTTTGGTTTTATTCTGCAAAGAATGATCCACAAAACATTCCAAACCCTTCCATTTGAGGCAAGAGGTGGTGGCTGAACATTACGCCTCCAGAAGGAAGGAGAATCATGGCCACTGTTCCATTTTACTCACTCAAATCATGAACACATTGGATGCCTCCTATTCTTGGATGTTCGCTTCTTCCTAGATTAAACACCACAGCCTAACGCTACAAGCGTCTTTTTCTATGTCACTGGGATCATGGAAGACCTGAAATGAAACACACAATGGAATAATTTTTACACATCTACACACAACAGACTTGCGACAGAATCCTTCTCTGACATTTCATAGCCTTGACTTGTCTAGTTCAAGGGTCCATATTTTGGAGAAGTAAATGACATCATGTTTATTGGGTTTAAGCCAATGGGAAATCAGAAGAAGGACATTCTTCCTGGTAGCCTTGGGGTCGGGGGGGGGGGGAGGTATAAGAAAGGATGCGTTAAAGCTGGCAGTGTTTTGAGTGGGAGTATAGGTTGATCTCATGCTTGAGTGTATCTATGGGCCCTACAAGATGATGCAGGGGCTTGGATGCCAAACCCCTGGCCCCAGAGCAGAAAGTACAGCAAGGCGCATGATGTGAGGCCTGAGGGCCCAGGCACCTCTTTGGCCTTGGCAATGGGTTGAATGGTGCTGCCTCTCCTGTGCTCTCTGTCCTGGCCAAGCTGGCTTCCTAGAATTCCCCCAGAGCAATGGTTCCCAACAAGGGGTACACAGCCCACTAGTGGACTTCAATTCCCAGAAGCCTAAGTCAGTACCTTGGCTGATCAGTCCTTTGGGGAATTGACTTGGGCTTCTGGGAGTTGAAGTCCAAACATCAGCATTTGGGAAACACTACGCCCAGAGCAACCGGTGTGCTCAAGGCAGGAGTTTGTGGGGGTTGACCTTTCTTTGATTCCTCTCCAGCAATCCGATGAGGAGTGTGTTCTTGACCTGGAGCTGATCACAGACCTGATCCTTCAGGTTGACACGCATGGAGATCCAGGTAGGTGGCGAGAAGCCTTTGGTCTGGGTGACCTTGTGGGGCTTGGGTGGTTTTTCCCAGAGGGGCCCCACATTTAAAGTAACATTGAGTACAGAGTCCCCTGGTCTCTACCTGTCCAAGCTGGGTGGGGAGAAGTAGGGAGCAGGAGCAAAGGTGGGCGGATGTCCAGAGGTCCAGAGGAGGAACTTGAGGTCAGACCGGGGGGGGGGAGCTTAGCAGGCCGGATGCTTGTGGCCCTGGGCAGAGATTCCTCATGGAGGAGAGGAAGGGCTGCAAAACGCCAGCCAGGCTTGGGGGCAGCCGTGGGGCTGAAAACCTCCACTTCCTCTGCCTGGAGGTCTGGAAGGCTGAGCTTTCTCACACGGGAGCAGGGCCAGCCCCAACAGGGGTGCACAAACATTCTGGGCCGTGGGCCAGCCATGTGGTTCAGTGGGCCAGTCACCTGGTTCCTCCCACCGGAAGCGGAAGTAAAACGTGCCTTGCAATCTGATTTGCAACAGGATGAGATAGATTTTAAGCTGCCCTTTTCTCTGCTTAAACCAGGGGTGCCCAAACTATGGCCCGTGGGCCATATCCGTCCCCCAACACCATACAAGCATGTTTTACTTCTGCTTCCAGGAGTGACGAGGGTGTTGTCAGTCAGATGATCTTGCGTTGGGGGCCAAATCTGGGCCACAGGCTGTAGTTTGGGCTCCCCTGAGGTCCAGGAAGCTCCGTCGAAGTTAAGCCGATGGTTGTTTATTCCTGGGAGGAGAGAGAGAGGCCTCACAGGTGCCTCTTGGTGCTGGTCTCAGTCGACGCTCGTACAAGGAGGGCAGGAATGGGGTGGTACGGGTCCAGGCTGCTGCAATGACTTCCACTCTTCCCTCCTTGCAGGTGGCATCCTGTGCTTCCTCCCTGGCTGGCAGGAAATCAAAGGGGTGCAGCAGCGCCTCTTGGAGAGTGTGGGATCGCACAGCAGCCGCTACCTTGTCTTGCCAGGTAGAGAGAGGTCGTTTCCATCCCTCCTGGCTTGCCTTGCGTTTTGGAGACTGTGGCGGCAGCAGGGGCTGTGGTGCATGTGCAGCTACAGTAGCCTCCAGGGGAGGGGGAGGAGCCACACATGGGAGGTGACGGAGAAGATGGAGCGGGCACTGACTCTCCGGTCTCTGCCTCCCCCCCCCACCCCCCGCTTTAGTTCATTCCAACATCCCAATGATGGACCAGCAAAGCATCTTCCAGCGTCCTCCTCCTGGTGTGCGGAAGATCGTCTTGGCCACCAATATCGCCGAGACCTCCATCACGGTCAATGACATTGTGCATGTGGTGGACAGCGGGACCCACAAGGAGGAGCGCTACGACCTCAAGACCAAGGTTCGCCTCCGAGCCTTTCTCCCCACTCCCCTGTATGTTGTTCCTACAGCCCGCCCTGTCCCCAGGGCTTCCTGTCCGAACCGCTGCTGCACGTTCCTTAGAAGACTTCATGGGCAGAATTCATCCTCTGCTCCCCCCCCCCATTCCCTATCCTACACCTCTCCACCTCCCTTGGACTACTCCCTCCAGTGCTTTGCTGGCCCTCGGGCAACTGTGGTCTCTCAAAGCACACTGCGCTAGAGGAGGCCCTGCAGAGCTTCCACCCCACAGAGCCAAAGGGCGAATTAGGCACTAGAACACTAGAGCAGAGTGCCCAGAACGGTCCGCTTGATCTGAGCGGCTCTGCAGGGTGGGGTGGGTGGGATTCTGACCCCCTCCTCTTTCCACAGGTCTCGTGCCTGGAGACAGTATGGGTGTCCAAGTCAAATGTCATCCAGAGGCGAGGCCGCGCTGGCCGCTGTCAGTCGGGCTTTGCCTACCACCTCTTCTCTCGCAGTCGCCTGGACAGGATGCCCACCTTCCAAGAGCCGGAAATCCTTCGCACTCCCCTTGAGAATTTGGTGGTCCAGGCCAAGATCCACATGCCAGAGAAAACGGTCAGTGGTTCCCTCTAGGAGGGACACCCAAACCCACCCACCCACCCCTGGGAGGAGACACTTGCTAGGCAGTTGAATGAGTGAGTGAGTCTGTCTGTCTGGTCCAGGCACAGAAAATCCACAAGGACTGGAATGGTTGATGTCTCTCCTTGAACCAGTCTTTAAAGAGGGGTTCCAGACTCAGTCCAACAACCCAGGTGTCGAGGGAAGGAGAGAGGCCTCACTGTCTCCTCCTCTGAATGACGACGTTGGGGCCAGAGCGCCCCCTCCTCCTTCCATTTGGGTGATTCTCTTAGGAAGGCTGGTGCTTTCTGCTTGCAGGCTGTTGAATTCCTCTCCAAGGCCCTCGACAGTCCTGACATCAAAGCAGTGGACGATGCTGTGGTCCTCTTGCAGGAAATTGGTGAGCAACAAGAGCACAAATAGCTTGCATTGGCCCCGGGGAGGGGGGGGGGTTCCCTGCTGTGGTGTGAATTGTGGCTCTTGAAGGGGCAGGAGTTTAAAAGAAACTGGAAGAATGACACCAGTCCCTTTCCTGCCTCAGTGCACCTTCTAAACCAGGGGTGCCCAAACTACAGCCCATGGGCCAGATCTGGCCCCCATTGCCAATTCATCCAACCCATTCCGCCCTCATCACTCCCGTAAGTGGAAGCAAAACACGCCCGTATGGGTGCATGTTGCTTCCACTTCCGGGAGTGACGAGGATGGTGTGGATCAGATGAATCGGCATTGGGCCAGATCTGGCCTGTGGGCCATAGTTTGGGCACCCCTGGTATAAGCAGAGAAAATGGCAGCTTAAAAATCTATCATCCTGTGACAAAGCAGATTGCAAGGCGCATTTTACTTCTGCTTCCGGTGGGAGGAACCATGTGACCAGCCCGCTGAACCACATGACTGGCCCTCAGCCCCCTGTTCTAGACCAGTGTTTGGTTTTGGGACTTCAGTTCTCAGAAGCCTCAGTCAATTCCCCCAAGCACTGGTGGTAAGAATAAGCCTCGCCAGCTCATGTCCCCCCCCCACTCTCCTAGGACCCACTCCGCCTTCTTCCAGAGACCTCTTCCACCCCTTCCAGAAGCCCCCACACGACCCTCTGTGCTGCTTCAGGGTAGAGAAATCTAGGACAGGTTTCAATCACTGGCTGCCCTTACAAACCAGCCAGATCAGGTAGGGCCTGCAGTGTGAATTAACGATAGCGCTACCAATAAAGGAACCGGACTTTCTCCCAGCAGCTTAGCTCTGTAAGAAACAAATATGACTTTTCTGGATGCAATCCGATTTATTTAGTACAATTATAAAGATTCAGAATAATAGAAGGAAGGAACAGATTTGCTGATCCCGTTCCAATATAAAATAAGAAACGTATAACTAGCTATTTTGGCCTGGCCTGGCCTGGGCTCTGCTAACAGAAGAGTACATTTTGCTCTCTTTTACTCGCAGGCACATGTTGTAGCAAGCAAACCTCAAAAGCCTGGCAAAACGGGCCGTTTCCCTCCCACATCTTCCCCTCTAACCAAAGCACATCTTTTCCCTCGACCCTCATCTTCCAGGGTTTTAAGCAATTAAATCGCAGTAGACAAAGTTCATCAACTTAGTTTCTTTCTCACAGACTTCAGCCTATTATGACTACAAAATAAACAAGCTAATCAACACCTGCCTTAAAGGCTGAATCTCTAGCTCTGCTCAGGGGATTAAGAACTCTAAGCAACTACATTGCTCCTTAAGAGCAAAGCTCCTGTATTAACTCATTACACTGATCACTTGCTTAGGCTTCTGGGAATTGAAGTCCAAAAACCAAAGGCTGGGAAAGACTGTTCTAGACCTCCCGGCTTCCCTTCCCAGGCCCACTTTAGCCAGTGCTTTGGCCCTTTCAGGTGTGCTGGACCACCGGGAGGGCTTGACCACTTTGGGCAAGCGTCTGGCTCAAATCTCCACTGACCCCCGGCTGGCCAAGGCGATTGTCCTGGCCTCCATCTACCGCTGCATCCACCCACTCCTGGTCATCGTGTCCTGCCTGACGCGGGACCCCTTCAGCAGCAGCCTGCAGAACCGCACAGAAGTGGACAAAGTGAGTTGCATGGTTGAGAGAGAGAGAGCGCCGCGTGGCCGAGGGGGGGTGAGGCAATCAAGGGAGGGAGGGAGGGAGGAGCTGTGGGGCAAGTGGGTGTGTGAAGCTGCAGCCCTTCCGCCCTCCCTGAGAGGCTGCCCTCTGTTTGCTAGGCCAAGGCCATTCTGAGCCGAGAGAGCGGCAGCGACCACTTGGCCTTCGTCCGGGCGGTGGAAGGCTGGGAGGAGATCCTCCGGCGAAGGGACAGCCGCGCTCGGGACAACTACCTGCAGGATTACCTCCTCTACGCACCCAGCCTTCGCTTTATCAATGGTGAGTCTCTGGGCTCAGGCAGGCCCTTCCCCTCTCCCGGCCTTGAGCTGCCTTTCTCCGGAGCATGGGATTGCCTAGCAATGGAACCTACCGGTGACTCTTTCTCTCCCTCTCCCCTCTTAGTGGGGTGGAGGAGGGCTTGTCTTCCAGTCCTCTGGAGGGAAGACATCTAGGCCAGTGATGGCCAACCTTGGCACACCAGCTGTTCTTGGACTTCAATTCCCAGAAGCCCAGGTCCCTGTCAATCCACATGGATGGAGACACGCAGTAAACCCATTCGTGTGGGTTCACAGGGACTTGGGCTTCTGGGAATTGAAGTCCAAGAGCAACTGGCGTGCCAAGGTTGGCCATGACAGAGCTAGGCTCCCCTCCAAGGGTTGTTGTGCCTGACTTTGCTCTTGAGGAAAAGGATGGGGCCAGGGGCAGGAAGCTCTGTGTGTGTGTGTGTGTGTGTGTGTGTGTGTGTGTGTGTGAGAGAGAGAGAGAGAGAGAGAGAGAGAAAGGGGGAATGGGCCGGGCCCGTGGTGGGGTCAGGGCGGATGGACAGCCCGTGGCCATGGGTCATCTCTAGCAGCCTACCTCAGGGCCTTGTTTCAGCGCCTGCTCTCCTGCCTGTCAGTGATGCCCACGGCTAGCCACGGCCACCACCGCCTTCCGTGCCTGGGCAAGTGCCCCCCCCCCAGGTCCCTATTGGCCAGGAGTTCCTTCTGCACTTCCTTCTGCCTTTGGCTACATGAAAGAGGGCAGGAGGACGAAGCCCCGCATGGTCCAGGCCTGCTGGTTTCCCCACCTGACCGCCGGTTCTGTCCCAACCCATCCAGGCCTCGTGAAGCAGTTCTCGGAGAATCTTTACGAAGCTTACCTGGTACCGACGCCTTCGGACTGCCTCCTGCCCTCCTCCATCTGCAACCAGTACAGCGAGGAAGAGGAGCTGGTGAAGGGCGTCCTGATGGCTGGCCTGTACCCCAATCTCATCCAGGTAAGACGGCCCCAGGCTCTTCTTCCTCACCGGCCACGGCTTCTCTTGTGTCAGCAGGGAGAGGCCTTGCAGGTCCTTCTGGAGCTGCCGTGGAGCCAAGCCCCTCTTGGGCCTGCCTGCGGGTTCGCCCCCCCCCCCCAAAAAAAAAAAAAAAACACCAAACAAACAAACTTGACTTTGACTCTGGACAACATCAAACATGGCTGCTTTTTTGGCTGTGGGCTAGTCACATGGTTCAGCGGGCCGGTCATATGGTTCAGTGGGCCGGTCACGTTCCTCCCACCAGAAGTGGAAGTAAAACATGCCTTGCAATCTGTTTTGCAACAGGATGAGATAGATTTTAAGCTGCCATTTTCTCTGTTTAATGTAGGGGTGCCCAAACTAGAGCCCGTGGGCCAGATCCAGCCCCAGATATCAATTCATTCTGCCCATGCTGCCCTCATTGCTCCTGTAAGTGGGAGTAAAATACACCTGTACAGGTAGTTGTCCTGTATGGGCTCATTTTACTTCTGCTTATGGGAACGACAAGGGTGCCATGGGCCGGATGAATTTGGGTCAGGGGCTGGATCTGGCCCACTGGCTGTAGTTTGCCCACCCCTGACCTAAAGATCAGCAGAGAGGCTTCCACAGCACCTCTGGGTCTCAGTGGAAGGAGGTTTCTCATCTTCAGGAGAAGCTTTGGCAATGCAGGGGCGGGGGCAGGGGGGAGCGGGAAGGGTCTTTCCCCTTGGATGGGTGGCCAGGTGAGGGTGGATTGTCAGGTGCTGTGGAGAGAGCGGCTGGATTCTCCAGGGCGGGGCTTCCATGCGGGGCAGCAGAGCAAAGGCCACGGCCCAAGAGAGGGAGGGCCTCCCTTTGTGCTTCATTCTGCCCCCCCCCCCACACACACACACACACATACACACAAATCTCTCTCTCTCTCTGTCTTGCCAGGTCAGGCAGGGCAAAGTCACCAGGCAGGGCAAGTTCAAGCCCAACAGCTACACCTATCGGACCAAATCTGGCACGGTTCTCCTGCACAAATCGACCATCAATAGGTGAGCCCAGGTGTCTGGCAAGCGGGCCGTTAGCCCTGTGGTGGGGTGGGAACGGGGGGGGGGGGCCCTCCGGTATAACCCTGTCCCTGCCTCTCCTCCTCTCCCTGCAGGGAAGCCTCCAAGCTCTACAGCCGCTGGCTCACCTACTTCATGGCCGTCAAATCCAACGGAGGGGTCTTTGTGCGGGATTCCTCCCAGGTCCACCCCTTGGCCGTCTTGCTCATGACGGATACAGACATCCATGTGCGGGGTGAGTGCCGCCTCGCCCATTGGGCTGCCCCTTCTCCCCCAGGAGGAAGAGGCCCCCTCCGCCCTCCTCCCCTGCAGAGGCCCAGCAAGGCCGAGGAGGCCTCCAGGGTGGGCTGGAGGAAGAAAGGAACCTCCCTGTCCCTCGAGACTCCCTTCGGGGCTGCTGGGCCTGTGCATGAAGCTTGAGTGCTCAACTTCTGACGGAGCCCCTCCTGGCCCTGGCAGGCTTTTCCTACCGGTTCGTCCCACTCCCCAATAGGCCAGGCCTCACCTGGTAGCCTCCCCGCCCCCAGCTCTGCTCTGAAGGCTTAGGAGGAATGGGCTCACCTGCCGGCCTCTTCCCCCCTTCTCCTCCCCCCCCCCCATGACTCACATTCCGTTCCAATGGAGCCACATATAATAATAATAATAACAGCAACAACGACGACGTGAGCTGGAGTATCTCGTCCTGATGCTGGTGATAATGTTCCCTATTTTATGCCTTACTCGAAAGCCAGTTGTATCCGACTCTAGGGTTCGGTGCTCATCTCCGTTTGCAGCCCAAGAGCCAGCACTATCTGTGTCTGCAGATGTTTCCAATGGTCATGTGGCAGGCCTGACTAGGCACTGGAGTGTACGGAATGCCGTTACCTTTCCCGCCAAAGTGGTACTTATTTATCTACTTGCAATTTCTTGCTTTTGAACTGCTAGGCTGGCTGGAGCTGGGACAGAGACAGGAGCTCACTCTGTCATGCAGCACAGGTCTCAAACTGTTGACCTTCCGGTCATCAAGTTCCGCATCTTAACCTCTAAACCGCTGCAGTCCCTGCCTATCGATGTGGCCTTTCTTAGTCCTCCAGCGTCTAGTATAGAACAAGGGGGAATGAGGACAACTTTTCCTTCTCACAAGGTGAGGGCTCTGAGCCAAAAGAAGGACGTTTAGGACTCACGGGCCACTGAGTGGTTGATAACAGATGTCCCTGATGGAGGGGTGGCCGTATCTGGTCTCCTTCGGTCTCCTGACCCCAAGCCGTTGGGAGGTCAGCCATTTGGGGAAGGGGAGGCTAAGGTCTTCTGTGGCCATCTGTCCGTGGGGCCAGGTCACCAGAGGACTTCCTCTACTGGCAGGTTCAGCATCTCAACCCGTGATGGTAAATTTTGGCTCGCCAGGTGTTCTTGGACTTCAACTCCCTGAAGCCCAAGTCCCTGTGGATGCACACGAATGGATACGTGCGCTAAACCCATGCGTGTGGATTCACAGGGACCTGGGCTTCTGGGAACTGAAGTCCAAGAACACCTGGAGTGCCACGGTTTGCCCTCGCTGACCTAGATCTTGCTTGCTTGCCCTCCCCACCCCACCCCCAATTCTGAGCCAGGGGACGTGACTGGGTGGCCACCTTGGCCTCATCTTTTTCTCCCTCTCCCTCCCTCCCCCCAAGATGACGGCTGGCGGGCCACGGTCTCCCTTGTGGACAGTGATCTCCTGGTGCTGGAAGGGGACTCCTACACCATCCGGCTCTTGCGCGACTTCCGTGTGGCTCTCTCCAGGATGGTAGAGACCTGCCTTTGCTACGAGATGGCGGCCATTCCGGAAGACCTCCGCCACCAGCACAGCCAGCTGCTAGGCCTACTCGTGGAACTGCTGAAGGAGCCCACAGGCAGCTTGGGAGCCTAGGCCGTCTCATCACCTGACCTCACCTGGCGGGCGGCGCCTTCCTCTCACCACCGCCCCCACCGCCTGCCCGGGGAGAGGACGAGGAGGATTTGGACCTGGGGACTTGTAATTTGTACAAAGAGGTTGACAAATGTTTATTTAAATAAAGTTCTATTTATCCCTTGTGACATCATCTTTCTCCACCCCAGAAGACTCCTCCTTCTCCTGTGGGTTGCCACGGGGGGGGGGGGGGGCAGAGGAAGTGGCCGCTTCCTGCTGGCAAGGCGTGGAGGAGGAGGAGGCCGACCGACCGCACGGGACAGTGGAAGGACAGACTGCATGATCCCTGGGAAGGTTAGGGTTGCACTGGAAGCCGGCTCCAGATCTCGCAGGTGGGAAGGGCGGGGGGGGGGGTGTTCCTCCAGAAGGTCCTTTGTTGTATGCTGCTTTCCAGGGGGTGAGATTGGGCCTGGCCTTCGCAGCAGCCGAGGAGGGTAACTCCAGGTTGCCTAGTGCTGCCGACACAAGAGGATTCCAGTCCCAGCAGCTTTGGCTTTTCCCTGGCAAGAGAGTGTGTGTGTGTGTGTGTGAGAGAGAGTCTCCCCCCCCCCCATGCCATGGAATCCCAGAGGGATCTGCTCTGCACCTGGCAGCCAAGGACTCCTGGAGGCCTTTGGGCCTAGAGCTTCAGGTCCCATTGTGGAGGGGGCATCATCTCACACTCAACCAGCCCGCTTGCGTTGGCTGTTTCCCAAGTCCCTCGCGCGCGCGCACACACTGGCAGTTCTCTAGAAGAGATGCTCCTTCCCCCGCCCACAATCCCTATTTGTTCTGCTGTCTCCTTTGCTCACTCTGGTTTGCCCAGGGACCGTGCATGATCTCTGTCCACATGTTCTTGTGCGGGGGCCAGACAGAGCAGGAAGCAGCAGCCAAGGGAGGAGCCTGCCAGGCGGCCAGGGCACCCTCCTGCCCTGCCAGATAACTTGTAGGGGTGCACCTTTGGCCCTGTCAAAGCCAGAAACAAGATGGCACAGCGGCCCTCCCCATGCCCCCCACCCCGCTTCACCCCCTCAGGTGTGGCCGATGCATGGTTGTGGTGCAGTTAAAGCTCTGGGCACCATGGATTGGGACTTGTGCTCTGTCAGGGCCAACGGCACATGCGGTCCACAGATGCTGTGGTGGCGGCATTCCTCTGGCCAGTCCTGGCCCGCCAAGGCCAGTGGCAACTCTTGACACCCTGTGGGGGGGGGACACCTTGGCTTTCCCTGCATGGCTGGGCTTGTCTGTTGCCTCTTCCTGGAGGCTTCCTTGCTTGCTCTGCCCTTTGGGCTCATCCATGTGTTTTTCCTTTCTTTCGGGGGGGGGGGGGGCGGTCTCTCTCTCTCTCTCTCTCTGGTCTCATGACCCCATTGCAGCCCGTGGGGAGGAGAAATGCCCCAGGAGCTCCAGGGTCTGAGCCAGAAGAGTAGCGTGCCTTGGCGGGGCCCCGTATAAAAATCTTTTGGGGGCCCTTAGGAAGGGTAAAGATTTGTTTTGTTTACGCACGTTGGGGGCCCCCGGGACCCGGGGGCCCCGTATAATTGATACGGCAGATACGGCAGTAGCTACGCCTCTGGTCTGAGCTGGCCTGTGATTTGGACGGAGGTTTCAGTGGCTGGTGGTGTTACATGGATCTTTTTACAACCTCAGAGTCTAAAGACAATAAAAAGAGGGACAAAGTTGACTCATGCACCTTCTCCCTTTCACACGAGATGCCAGAGGAAGGGCATTCATTCACATTTATACCCCCACACACACCCTTTTGGGACAAGCACCCCTCAGGGCAGCTTACAATGTATATGTGTCTATACCTTGTAGATCAGGAGTGCCCAAACTCTTCAGGCCGTGGGGCTGGTTACGTGGATCAGCGGGCCAGCCACGTGGTTCCTCCCACCAGGAGCAGAAGTAGAATGCACTTTGCCACCTGCTTTGCAACAGGATGAGAGAGCTTTTAAACTGCCATTTTCTCTGCTTAAACCAGGGGTGCCCAAACTATGGCCTGTGGGCCAGATCCAGCCCTCAACGCCAATTCATCTGACCCATATCACCATTGTTGCTCCTGGCAGGGTTTGTTTGGGTTGTGGGGTTTTTTTTTTTTTTTTTTTTTTTGCTAATCCCTTTTTTATCCATATCTCACATGTTAATTTGTCATTTATCACTATATTCCATATCCCTATAATCCCAATTCAAATGTCCAACCTTTCTCAATTTTTAAATTTTCAATCTCAATGCTGTTACAAATATAATAATCTCTTTTTCTGTTCTACCAGCATACTTCCAAAATTCATTAATAATGCAATTTTAGAATACATTTCCAATTTTATAGACTATTTAATTAATTAAAAAATAGGGTTGCTTCTTTCACTCTCCACCCCCTTACTGCCACTCCCACAATATTCTCTGACTTAACTCACCATTTATCATTTATCTGCCATAGCTTGTTTTTCCATCTTGTACAATTTGTGGCTTGGTGGTTATGTTGCTGCGCTTGACGACTGGAACGTCAACAGTTCAAGACCCGAGTGCTGCATGACAGAGTGAGTGCCCATCGTCTGTTCTAGCTCCTGCCAATCTACCAATTTGGAAGCAAATTTCAAGGAGATAAGAGGCACCACTTGGGTAGGAAAGGTGACTGTGTTCTTATGTACATAGGCGTCTAGTCATGCCTGCCATGTGACCACAGAACTGTCTGCAGATGCAGACGGCGCTGGCTCCTTGGCTGTAAAGGGAGATGAGCGCTGGACCCTCGAGCTGGATTCGACTGGCTTTTGGCCTTTACCTGAGAACATTCAATCCCAACCCCCGCCCTTTGCTTCCCTATCATCACTTTTATGTGCAAACTGCATATTCACCATTGCATGCACACTAATGTTTATTGCACCTATTTCAGGTCTTGTAATTCTTGACGATACCTTATTTGATAACAAAATCACACTTTTGTCTGTGTGTGGTTCATGTTTTCCGTTACATTTAATTAAACACTGTATTTTGGAGTCTCTTCTGACTTTTATGCCAAGGGTTTTTTAAGTGTGTGTGTGGGGGGGGGGGGGGGGAGGGAGAAGGCCTTCAAGAAGGGTCAGGGCTGGCCACGGTCCTCCCTTAGTCAGGGGGGGGGGTTTCCAAGGCCACGAGGAGGGTCTCCCCAGCCCTGGCCGGCCCCTTTCTTTCTTCCCCACCGGCTCTCAAGGGGGGGGGGGTCTCTTCTCGTTCATCTTGAATGTTTCTGTAGGGATCCGACCCCCCCCCCGACCCCTTTCCAAGAGCAGCAGTTTAAAATGCTTTCATATTAATCAAATGGAGGGAGCGGGGGGGGGGGACGCGAAGGCTCCTCAGGACTAACTAAGGATCTCGGCCCGGGGGGGGGGGGAGGAATGGATGCTCCCCCACGGCTGGACGAGGATAGATAGGACAAAGAGCCGAGAGGGGGGGGGGCTATCAGTCCGGGGGGGTGTCTGCCTCTTCCCCCCCCCGCCCCCAACCCAATGGGAAGGGGAATAATGCGGGGCCGGCGGAGGGGTCGAAGGTCACAGGACAGCCAGGGGCTCTTGGGGAGGGGGCTATATATATAGGCCTTCCTTTCTCCCTCCCTCTGGAGCCCCCAGACCGGACGGACTGGGCACAGGACGCCCTTCCCTGCGGGGGGGGATGCTGGGATTTGTAGTCCGAAGAGGGAACGTTTACACGCCAAAGGTCTCAGTCCCTCCGGCCGCTTCCTGTGGAACTCCAGTCCCCAGCAGCATCTCCAATCCCAGCCTGGGGAAGCAAATGGAGCCACCCCGCCCCTTCCCCCCTTCCCGACTACATTTCCCGGCATGCCCCGCGCGGGGGTGGGAGGGCGGCCGGGAGCGCGCCCCGGGCCCGCGCCGCGCGCTCCGCTTTCCCGGCTTGTCCTTTCCCGTGTGGAAGGGGGGTGGGGGTCTTTGGTGCCCTTTCCTCCGGGAGGGGCGCAGGAATGGCCTCGGGGGCCCCTCGGGCGCAGGTAGGTCCGTCGGGGGCCCCGCTTCTTCTCGGGACCTGCCCGGGGGGGGGGGGCGTGGGGTGGGGTGGGGATCCTGCCTGCCTCATGATCCCTGCTGGAGCGGACCGGCCAGGGGGAGCCTGGCGGCGTTGTGCCTCTGAGCCCGTGCAGAGCGCCGCGGGGCTGGGGGGGGGGCAGCCGAGCAGTGTTTCCCCCGGAGCCGCCTCCGAGTCCGAGGGGTCTCCTTGGCCGGAGGAGAGGATGGAGGGGGGGGGGCAGGAGGAGAAAGCAAGCCCCCTCCTCCCTGGCCGGAGCCCTTGAGCTCAAGTGGCCGGCAGTCCCGCAGGCGAGGCCAGGAGGAGGAGGAGGAGGCGGTGGCAGGGAGGGAAGCGGCCTAGCAGAAGCCAGGGGGGGGCGGGGGGCGGGGGGTCCCTCCCCCAAGAAGGCACACCTGGGAGGCACCTGCCCAAGCCCAGGGAAAAGCCCATCCTAGGGTGACTTGAAGAAGTCCAGCTCCCAGGGGCCAGAGTGTGTGTGTTGGGGGGGGGGGGAAGGCAGGCAGGCAGGCAGGCTGGGCTTCTCGAAACGGGAGTGACCAGAAGAAGTAACTTTTCCCAGCGGTGAATTCAGAGGCCACAGGGGGGTGGGGGGGGTGGCATCGGCATCGGCTGCTTCCCCATCCAAGAGGGTCCTTCCCACATCAAGGTCAGATGGGAAGGGAGGCGTTGGGTCCGGCTGGGTCTGATCATGGGATGCTGAGCAAAGGAGCCAGGATCCCACTGGGCCACGAGTGGCGGGTGCAGGACCCCAGCAGTGGGGGCTACGCTAGAGAGACCTCTCAGAGCCTGGGAGGCGAAGCTGCAGCATCGACGGGAAAGGAGCAAGAGGAGAAAGAGCCAAGATCCATCTCTCCCCCACCCCAAAACCCCCCAAGAACTTTGCTTGCACTGAGCCAGCCGTTGCAGCTGTTCTTCTTCTGGGGTTAAAGGCAGGGGCGGGGGGGGGGAATCACCCTGTATTAATAGCCTCCTTTGTGAAATGCCCCCTTCGTAGGGCCCTCAGTGCTACCTGGCCAAAGGGACTGGTATTGGGAGAGGGGATCAGTAAGCAAAATCCGTACCCCCAAAGTATCTCCTGTGGGTCTGAACAGGGGACTTGGAATGAGGATCCATGTCTGGATTAGGCCTTTAGGGGCATTTGAGAAGGAAAGGCTTCACCTTTTGCATATCCAGAACCTCTCTGGGCTGGAATCGGGGGATCCTTTTGCTGGCCAGAGAAGGTGGGCTTCATCCGTCTGATCCAGGTGGGTGAATTCACCCAGGGGCAGCCCTAGTACGTAAGACAGAGTCTTTCCCCAGATGGACGGACGGACGGACGGACGGAGCTCTCCGTTGCATCTCATGCTCTGCAGGCAGACATTCCTTCCTTTGCTTCCTGTGTGTTAAATCACAGCCTGCCGCCGTCGCCAAGTGGACTCTGGCTTAAACCAACCCTTCTTCCCAGTTCAGCCTTTGGGGAAGTCCTACTTTCTGGGCGAGGAGGTCCTTCCCTCCAAGCAGGGCTCTCTCCTCGCTCTCCGGCTACAACAGTGCCCTCATCCTGGTCTTTGCATCTTTCTCTCTCTTATGTGCTTTCCCAGCTTCAAGGAGCAGCTCTGGGTTTTCAAGGGGAGGCTGGTGGCCTCCTGGCAGGGGCTCCTCCCCTGAAGCCGGGCTGATGTCCTTCTCCCTTGACCTCTCTTAGCCCCAGAGGACTTCAGGATCTGCTGTGCCTTTGTTGTGGTCCTTCTGGCTTCTAGCCTGGAGGCTTATTTCTTGGCCGGCCGTAGGAGGAGGGGTGGCCTTTCTGCACCCCTCTCTTCCTGCAGCCTTCTTAGGGCAGCAGGGATGGGTTGAGGACTCTGGTTTCATCTAGGATGAAGGTTCCTGGTTCAGGCAAGAGCAAGGCTATACCACCTGAGGCCGCAGGTGCGGCAGAATTGGAGACCTTCTGAGAAGGCAGTGCTGTCCTGTCCGGGGGGGGGGGGGCAGGTCCAGTCTGCCAAACCCCTCCCTTTTTGGAAGACACACCTTGGCATGTAGGGGAAAGGCCAGTGCGTGGCCTCTTGCGGGTCTACTTTGCTTCAAATGCAGAGAGTATTTCTCCCATGGAACATACACACCCAGTCCCATCATCTGCTCCAAAAGAGTCTACACTTCTGCTGGCTCGTTCTGTTAAACATTCAGGAGGCCTGTTGGCTGAAGAAATGAAGAGTTGTGGCTGGTGGGTGTAGTGGGGGCCACTGGAGGCACTGAAGGGTTGGTGGAAAGGAGGACGCAAAACCAAGGACCTCTTCTACCAGCCGTGGCCGGGCGTTGCAGGACATCTTCTGTGGCCAGGGCGCCTCTTGTGCTGAGGTTGCTCTTGTCTGAAGAAAAGATGGGTAGTGAATGTGTGTCCCCCCCCCCCCCGGCTTTATAGGGCAGCAGGTAGTCAAAAGCAAGCCACTTTGCCAGAGTCCCTGTTGCCTCTGGCTCATTGAAGTCCTTGCCAAAGAGAAAGCAGGCAAAAGCTCTTTCCCCACCGTGTGTTCCTCAAACCTCCTGGCTTGCTTTGGGGCCACAGGTGATGTTCGAGGAGGTGGCCGTCTATTTCACGCAGAGCGAGTGGGCGGAGCTGGCCGGATGGCAGAAGGACTTGTACCGCGCAGTGATGGTGGAGAACTATGAAGCAGTGGCCTCCTTGGGTAAGGGTCTCGTCTTGGACCGTTGCCGGGGGGGAGGGGGCAGCCTGGGTCTCCTCACCCCACCCCACCCGGTGCTCCAAGTCCCAAGGAGGGTAGGGGAGGCAGTGGTTTCAAGGAGCCCTTTGGGGTGCCAGGGTGGGAGGGGGAGGGTCTTGGAGTGGGGCTCCGATGGAGAACACGGATGCCCAGTTGAGAAAATGGGAGAGGAAAGAGGGGCTCCCAAAAGAGAAAGATAGAACCACAAAGCAAACCTTCAGAAGAGATGGAGGATCAAGATCATCTTCCTGGTGGCGCTGGGGTTAAACTGCTCTCCTGCAGCCCAAACGTTGTGAGTATGATCCTGATGGGATCCAGGTTGACTCTGCCTCCTCCATCCTTCCGAGTGTGCTGGGGCAGAATGCTCATGAAGTTGTCAACTGACCAGTGTGCCCTAAGCGCTTCTACTGGGGTGGGGGGGGGCAGGTATAGAAGTGGCCGTGGCTGTTCTCTTGGTGGGCTGAGTTCCCACCTTCCAGGCAGCAGCAGAGACCGAGGCAGGCAGGGAAGGAGAGGCTCTCTCTATGGCGCCTTCCTCTCCTCTCAAGCAGGGCCTCCCTCCGCCAAGCCCAGGCTGATCTGCAAAATAGAAAGAGACGAGGATCCTTCCACTGCGGAGACCCGGAAGACCCCCCTGCGGAGGAGGCCCCAGAGCCCCTGGTTGGGTGAGTCCATTGAGCAGGGCCTTCACAGAGGGAAGGCCTTTGCCCCCCCCCCCGCCCCTTGACAGAAGCGGGCCAGAAAGGCTGCGTTGTGTTCCCATCCTGGCCTGCGGCTCTTAACGGATTTGCGGTGTCTCCTGCAGGCAGTTTTGCTTTCCTAGAGTGGCCGGAATGGCTTTGCAGTGCGCCAGTTTGGGTTCATGTGCTCCAAAGTTTAGCAAACAACACCTCAGTTCCTCGTCTACCCCCTGCCCACTTGTCTGCCATGTTGGCTGAAACCCTAAACCAGGGGTGCCCAAGTTATGGCCCATGGGCCAGATCTGGCCCACAGTACCAAATCATCTGGTCCGCGCTGCCCTCACCACTCCTGGAAGCAAAAGTCAAACGCACCCACACAGGCACAAAACGGTGCCACAAATGACCTGCGGTTGTCGTAAATGTGATTATGACAGCTGTGGGTGCATTTATGGCAGTGTTTTGTGCGGATGCATTTTACTTCCACTTCCAGTGGGAGGAACCACATGACCAGCCCCCTCAACCATGTGACCGGCCCACAGCCCGAAAGGTTTGGCACCCCTGCCCTAAACAGTAACTTCCCTGGCACTGCAGAAACTGCAGGGAGAATTGCAGCGTGCCTTGGCCAGAGGGGAACCACGTAGCCACCGCTGCCACCGCCGCCCGTGGCCTTTGGGCCTCTGCCCCTCCCAGGCAGGGTGGCAGACAGCGAAGGCTTTCCCTCCTTATTAGGACTCTGGTCTCCTCAGGAGTAGGAGAGACCTCTCCTTCAGCCCTGCTTCCAGGTTCCTGCCTCCCTCCCCCTCGTTGCTCCCCATTGGCTTCTCCTCCTTTGAGGAGGACCCCTGAGCTGACCCTTTTACTCTGCTTTGTCACACACACACCCCTGTCTGTCTGTCCGTCTGTCCAGCTAAGTGGCCTCCCTCCAGGCTCTCCTCTGGCCCTCTCCCGTCCAGTCGTGGACCACACCTACCAGTGTCCGATAGCCCAGTCTTTCCCAAGCTTTGGTTTTGGGACTTCAAATCCCAGAAGAAGCCTCACTCAATCCTCCAAAGCACTGATCAGTTCCAATGGACTGACTGAGGCTTCTGGGAATTGAGGTCCAAGAACCAAAGATTGGGAAACACTGCCCTGTGAATCCACACGAATGGGTTTCCTGCACATATGCTATGGGGCAGATATATAAGTGTGATAAGTATTACTATATCCTTGTTAAATAGAACAATGTTCTAATTCTGGGCTATCTGCAGTGTCTATTTCTGCCCTACCCTCTATCAAGTTCTTCTTCGTGGTCTGTGAATCCACACAAACAGACCCATTCATGTGGATTCACAGGGGACCATGAAGAAGAGTTACAAGTAAACAATGTGTCATTATAGAACCCTGCTGGTGTAGGGGTTAAATTGTTGGACTGCAGGCCAAACGTTTTGATTTCAATCCTGACCAGGCTCAAGGCCGTGTCCTGCCTACTGCAATAGCAGCTCTCGGGGCTCCCAGTTGAGCCGAGGTGCCCCGAGTGCTTCAGGGGTAACTCCGGAGGGTCTTCCTCGGTCTGTGACGGCAAGCTTGCCTCTCTTTCGCTCTTCCCAGCAGGAGATGGAATTAGGATAGCAGAGGGCGGGGAAGGCCGAATCCCGCGGAGGCGCAGAGCTCGTCATGGGAGGAAGAGGAAGGAGGAGTCCCGGACAGGACGGGCGAAGGAGGAGGAGGAGAGGGGGCTGCCGGGGCCACAGGCGGAGGAGGCGTCAGCAGTGGGCCTCCCTCCGCGGGTGGCGCTGAAGAGGAACCCTCCCATCTGCCCGGAGTGTGGCAAGACCTTCCTGAGCAACGTGGCCATGACCATCCACATCCGGACCCACACGGGGGAGCGGCCCTTCAAGTGCCACCTCTGCCCCAAGGGCTTCCCCTCCATGGGGGACCTCAAGCGCCACCTCCGGACTCACCTGCGCAGGAAGGAGCCGCCGGGCGAGGCCGAAGCCCAGGAGCCTCCCCGGGCCAGGAAGTGCCTGGCGGCCAAGCTCCAGCTCCTGCGGCACTTGGGGGGGGCCCCGGGCCCCAAGAAGCCCCACACCTGCACCCGGTGCGGGAAGAGCTTTAACAAACGCCAGGACTTGCGGAAGCACGAGGGCACCCACTCCACCGAGCGGCCCTTCCCCTGTTTGGAGTGCGGGCGCAGCTTCCGACTCAAGCAGATCCTGGTGGCCCACCTGAAGGTCCATGTGGGCGAGCGGCCCTTCGCCTGCGGGCGCTGCGGCAAGCGCTTCAGCCAGAAGCACCACGTGGAGAGCCACCAGCGGGTCCACACGGGTGAGAAGCCCTTTGCCTGCTCCACCTGCGGCAAGCGTTATGCCCAGAAGCAGCCCCTCATCAGCCACCTGCGCGTCCACACCGGCGAGCGGCCCTACGCCTGCGCCGAGTGCGGCAAGACCTTCCGCAACCAGGCCACCCTCACCATCCACAACCGCATGCACACGGGCGAGCGCCCCTACCGCTGCCTGCTCTGCGACAAAACCTGCAGCCAGCTGCAGCACCTCAAGAGCCACCAGCGGGTCCACCGGGCCGAGCAGCACCTGCTGGCAGCCGGTGACACCCAGGCCCTGGCCCTGAAGCGGGCCCGCGAGCTGCAGGAGAAGCCCTTCCCCTGCGCCCGGTGCGGGAAGCGCTTCCGGGACGAGAGGATCATGCAGACGCACCTCAAGACTCACGAGGAGAGGGCCGTGGCAGACAAACGCAGCGCCCTCCCCAGCAGAGGAAGCCCGACCTGGCCAAGCCCCCCGGCTCCGGACCCTCACCCGGAAAAGGGGCCCCCTGAGCCCCCACCTGGGAGAAGCGTCATCCGTGGGAAGCAGCCCTGCGCCAGCCGGCGGGGAAGGCCATCCAAGAGGCGCCTTGCCTGCTCTGACTGCGGGAGGAAGTTTACGCAGGCCAAGTACCTCGCCATGCACCGGAAGAGCCACACGTGACGGGGGCGCCTGGGCATCCTTCGGAAGAGAGCTTGCGAGCGGAGACTCTGGAGCAGGAGCTCTGCCCTCACCTGTTGAGCTGCTGCAGGATGCGGCCTTCCCAGTGAGACAGCCTCCTCGGAGCCTCCCATGGGAGGAGAGGCCCAGAAGAGTAGCCTTTCCAAAGCTCCGGGTGGTCTTCTTTCACTCCGAGTCCAGGGCGGCGGTCGTGGTTTTCCTAGGATTTGAGAGAGCCCAGTTCTAGTCCCTGCTCAGCCGTGAAACTCACCCGGTGACTTTGACTCACACCATCATCCTCTTTCCCTCAGTCCTAATAATAATTTCATGTCAGAAATTAGTCTGGGTTGAAAGGATTTTTGGTAGAGAACCTCCGCTCAGGGGACGACGCCCGAATGAGGCTCCTTTCATGTCTCCAAAACATGCAGTACCCGGGTCTTGAACTGCTGACTTGCCGGCCTTCCAGCTAACAAGGGGAGCTTCTTAACCCCTGAGCCACTACCGCAGCCCCTGCCCTCAGTCCTTACTCTCTCTTACAAGCCTGTGAGGCTGGACCTGCGGAAGAGAAGAAGCCTTGGGGTCTCCATCTTCTCACGGGAGGAAAGATTGGAATGTAAATGGCGCATTGTGCCAAAGAAAATTGAAAGGTGGGGAGGGGGGAAAGGAGGGTTATGAATGGGTTTTTAGAAAGATTTTCTTTCAGAGTTCCTGTTTATATTGGTTTCCTCCTCTTCCTGCCTTGATTACCAGAATACCAACTGTTCTGAATGAAAAGAGTATCTCTCTCTCTCTCTCTCTTTCTTTCTGCTTTCCTTTTCACTTCTGTGGCTCTGGCATTGGCACCATGAATCCAGACCCCTCTTCCTTATTCAACCTTTACACAGAGCACATAATGTGCAGTGCAGGGATGGAGGAATCACAATTTGGGATCAAAATTCCTGGGAGAAACATCAACAATTTCAGATATGCAGATGATGCCACCCTAATGGCAGAAAGTGAGGAGGACCTAAAGAAGCTCCTGATTAGGTTGAAAGAAGTGCAAAAGTTGGCTTGAGACTCGATATCAAGAAAACCAAGATCATGGCCACAGGCCCTCTCAGTCCCTGGAAAATAGATGGAGAAAAAGTAGAAGCAGTGACAGATTTTACTTTCTTGGGATCAAAGCTCACTGCAGATAGTGATTGCAGCCATGAAATAAAAAGGCGACTGATTCTTGGGAGGCAAGCGATGAGAAACCTAGTGAAAAGCAGAGACATCACATGGCAAACAAAGATTTGTATCGTCAAAGCAATGGTATTCCTGGTGGCAATGTAGGGTTGTGAGAGCTGGACCATTAGGAAAGCTGAGCGCAGAAGAATAGACCTTACTAGCGCCTTTGAGATGTGGTGTTGGAGGAGAATTTTGAGTGTCCCTTGGACAGCGAGGAGAACAAATAGGTCAATCTTAGAAGAAATAAACCCTGACTCGGCTCCTTAGAAGGTCAAATAATAAAGATGAGGCTAAAGTACTTTGGACATCAAATGAGAAGAGAGGATTCGCTTGAGAAAGCCTTGATGCTTGGAAGGGTAGAGGGCAAAAGAAGAAGGGTCGGCCCAAGATGAGGTGGCTAGATGGTATTGTAGAGACAATTGGGGCACAGAGGTGAGCGAGTTGAGGGGGATGGTGGAGGACAACAGGGGTGCCTGGCGGACAGTGGGGTCCATGGGGTCACAAAGGGTCCGAATTGACTGTGCAACTGAACAACTATCCAGTGGTGGAGGTGCTGGGACTGCAGCCCCCATTGTCCTCCCCCCATGGTTGTTCTGGCAGGGGCAGATGAGAGTTGTAGTTTGTGACCCTCTTTTAGCCTCACCCAGAGTAGTGTTCCCCCCCCCACTACTTCCTTGTAATTAAGCCATTGGTTTGCTCAATCTCTTGCCCTGAGAAAGTGCTGTAGTTGATTAGCTTTTTAATGTTCTATTCGTTTGTGTTGTCAAAGAGGCATTTCTAATGGTTTTGTCTGAGATTACATAAACCGTCTGTGGGAATCGGGCATCTGCTGAAGGCCATTTCTGAGGTTTCTCCAGGTACTGCAGGCAGGAATCCTGAACAGCCCCTGCTGAAGAGAACGGCCCACCTGCAGAGTTACACAGGATTATTTGTGGGGCCCCTTCCTGTGTTATTCCAAAACCATCTCTCCTGGAGGCCGTAAGGATGGACTAGTCCTAATTTGCGGGTGACTTGTGACCTCAGCTGGCGGCTCCTTTTCCCTAAGAAAAGCCTAAGTGGTGAAGGAACAAACACAGACACACACGCACTCTTCCCCATTTGCCTTCAGCTTTGGTGACAGGAGGGGTGCATTTTTTGTATGGGGGAGGGAAACATTGCAGTCATGCAAGGCTAATTATTTTGCCAAGAAGGACTCAGCTAATAATAATAATAGTAATAATAATAATAATTTTGTGTCAGAAATTATTCTGGGTTGAAAGGATTTTTGCTGGAGAAACTACGCTGAGAGAATGCCCAACCGAGGCTCCTTTCGTGTCCCCAAGAGCTGGGACAGAGACGGGCACTCAATCTGTCATGCAGTACCCGGGTCTCGAACTGCTGGCTTGCCAGCCTTCCAGCTAACAAGATGAGCTTCTTAACCACTGAGGCGCCTTTGCAGCCCCCTCTGGCTCCTGATGTCTTGTACCAGAGTCGAGTTTAGGTGGGCGCAGTCTGCTAAGAGTGGAGGAGGATGCTGTGGCTGATGCTGTTGAGGACGAATGCCACCCATAGTCACTCGATGCCGGTGTGGCTCTGTGGGCTGCGTTGGGTGCCCTCATCATGAGGCCACATGGAAGGGTTTGGTTTTGACTTCTCCCAAAACGAGGTGGACAAACGCAGGAGCCTCAGCCACAAAGCCCATGGGGTTACCTGTCCTATTCAGGCAGACCTACCTCGCAGGGCTCTTGAGAGGAAAAGGTAGGAAGGAGGAGAGCCACTGCCACTCCCTTCGAAGGAAAGGCCTGATAGAAACATAACAAACCCACCCTGGTCAGGAGAGGTTATTATGGTCGCCCAGTTGGCCTCCCTTTCGGAGGAGGGTACAAGTTTCTTTGCTTTAAGATGTCGAGGGCTGGAGCTTAACTGTCGGCATGGCCGCTCGGTCTGTGTTGCGAATCCCCCCCCCGCCTCCTCTGGCCAAAGGTGTGTGGACTCCCCCCCCCCCTCCGGCCACATGCTCAGCCTTGGGCTTGTGTTGCATTTGGTAGTTCGAGGGAGATGCTCCATCAAGTCAGAACCGACCGACTCCTTCACTCTGGCATTATTGGGTGTTCTCTCTCTCGCCACCTCCTTCTTCTGCCTCCTCCGGGTCTTTGTCCTTCTCCTCTTTCCACATGGGATGCCTTGTAAGGTATGGAATTCCAAGACATTCTCTCCAAATGGGCAAAATCACTTCCTTTGTTCCCTCTGGATGTAGTTTAAAAAGGGGGTAGTTTGCTTGCTGGATAGACTACTTGTGCATAAAGGGAGGAAGCCACAGTCAGTAATAAAGTCTGGATGTACAATGAAAGGCACCTTGCCATCTTTTCCCATTTCTCCACGGTGGGCAGGGGGGAACATGGGGTCTCTCAAAGGAGCATCTCTTGCAGGGTAAGGGGTGGGGTGGGGGCTGAGAGCTCTCTCTAAACACCTGCCAGAGAGGTAAAAGGGCCGGCCTTCTCTGGGGCAGTGAAAACCACCCTGCTGGATAAGACGGAGGCCTCCTTGGAGCTTGTTTGAGGAACCCGGGGGTGGGGGGTGGGGAGGAAATCCTGAAAACCCTCAGGTCTCCTCCAGAGCCCAGAGGTTGCCATGCACCCATTTTGCTTGCAAACCCATCTTCCCCAGGAGCTCCTCCAGTCTGGAGCAGGCAGAAGGGCCACCATAGCCAGCAGGGACTTCCGGCCACACGGCTGCCCCTCTTCCCTCTAGAGCGGCAGGTCTGGTGAGAACTGCTTGAAGGGACTCCAGGGTCCTTGGTGAGTATTTTAGTGCAACCCCAGCATGCACTGAATACTAACACTTGTGAACCAGGGAGGGAGGGAGGGAAGACTGGGAAGTTGTTTTGCATTGTTTGCCTCTAATTACAATTAGAAAGGTTCTTTCCTGCTTCAGCGGTCACCTGACCCTATTTGCATGTCTTAAGGCCTTTGTTTGTTCTGGCCTCCTCTTGCTTCCTGCCTTTTGAGGAAAGATGTGCACTTTTTTTTATCTCTTCCAACTTCCAGGTCACATTGCAGGAAGAAAGACCATCTTTACTTTTGTTCTAAACCAACTCACCTGGACTTCCTACCTACATTAGGGCAGGGATGCCCAAAAGTTTTAGGCTGTGGGCTGGTCACGTGGTTCCTCCCGCCAGAAGTGGAAGTAAAACACGCCTCGCAATCTGTTTTGCAACAGGATGAGATAGATTGTGAGCTGCAATTTTCTCTGCTTAAACCAGGGGTGCCCAAACTACAGCCCAGGGGCCATATCCGGCCCCCCATTCAGGCACATTTTATTTCCACTTCTGGGAGCGATGAGGGCAGGTGTGGGCTGGATGAATTGGCATTGGGGGACAGATATGGCCCATGGGCTGTAGATTGGAAACCCCTGGGCTAGGGATCCCACATCCTGCTTGCCTCACCTCATTGCTAGACACAGTGGAAGAAGGGGAGGGAAAGACCCAAACCTTCTGCAATGATTCCCCATCCTTTCCTGGGCAAAGAGCTGCCTGTTGAGGTGGGGGAAATGCGGTGGGTGGGTGGGCCGAGGGAAGAGGCGAGCCTAACGGGCGAGGTTGACATGGCACCTCCCAAAGCCAAGTGCTCTTGACATGCATGGAATCCCACAAATTGGGGACCGCATGACTGGCCAAGAAAAGCCGCCTAGAGAAGCCTGGCCCTCCCAGGCAAGGTCCGGCCTTTCAAATGCTTCCGTGCAAAGGTTAACATGCGAGACAGGCAGCAAAACGTGAGGTGCATGGGCAGCCCCTCAAGTTCCAGGTAAAGCTCGGAAGCCAGTCCTATCCAACTCTAGGGGTCAGTGCTCGTCTCTGTATCTGCAGACATTTCTGTAGACATGTGGCAGGCATGCCTCGACCCTGGAGCACATGGAACACTGTTACGTTTCCTGCTGAAGTGGTACCTATTTGTCTACTATCTTGCTTTCAAACTGCTGTTAGCAGGATTCCCTTTGTCTATGTCCTGGCAGGCGGCTGAGAACATACATCGCCCCCTCCTCTGGGCCCACAACAATGGCCAGAGGGGAGTGAGTCAGTCTGTGTTCTGCTTTGGTTGTTTTGTGAGGTTCTATTTTATGATTTTTACTGTACTGTTGCCGTTTTGACTGTAAGCCGCCCTGAGTTGCCTGGGCGAGTGGGCGACAATATAAATCTGAAGAAGTAAATAAACAAACTGAGGCAGGCAGTGGGAGAGCTCACTCTTTTGCGTAGCACTTGGGTCGTGAACTGCTGACCTGCCGACCTTCCAGTTGTCACGCTGTGCGTTTTAACCACCAAGCCACCAAGTGGCCCCTTTCAGGTTCCAGGAGAGGGCAGAAAGGGACCCCAGGCCCTGCTTCGGGAGGCCTCCCGGGGCAGGAAGCCCCTTCCTGATACTGCAGGAGCTGCACTGATGCCACTGCCTCTTACTCACATTTGCTACAGACAAATGCAGACACACAAAGGTACCTTGGTTTGGACATTCACAGTTTATTGGGTACCTGGAGGTTTGAATATTTACATCCTTTATGAGCTAGAATTTCTTTTGTAGTCTCCACGTGACGCTGAAGAACAAGACACGTGGTGGCCAAGATCACAGAACGGTGGCACCCTGAGGTATGCCGGGTGTTGGGATTCCTCTTGTGCTGCTTGGAAACCCCATTCTGGCTTCTCTCTCTCTCTCTCTCTCTCTCTCTCTCTCTCTCTCTCTCTCTCTCTCTCTCTCTCTCTCTGCAGGGAAGTCCATCTGGCCGATCGGCCTCTTGTGGCTGGAAATAAGAAGGTGGCCTTGTCCTTTTTTGTCCTTCACACAGCCTGTGTGCTCCCCCCTCCCCACAGAGGATGATGGGAGCAATAGTTCAGTGTATCAAGAAGCCCACAGGTTGTATGAGGGATGCCATTCACTGTGTTATCAGCCTCTTTCCGGACGCAGGGGAGAAACTGTGGAGAGGCTTCACATGCTTTTTGTGTCTCCTTCGGTTCGCAGTGGTGGCGGTGGCGGTGGCGGTGGCGGCGGCAGTGGCTACAAAGGCCGTCCCCAGCATGACTGTCTCAAAGAACGCGATTGCTCTACAGGGGCCAGGCAGCCGAGAGGCCCCAACTGACTTTGCGGATTAATTGGACCTTCCCTAAAAACCCAACGTGCCACGTCATGACTTGACTTTGGGTCATTCTTTGTTGCCCAGAGCCCTTGAGGTCTGCCTACCCACCAGCCACATCTCATGGACCACATCCTCCAGCTTGTAGAAGGCCTGGAAAGTAGCCAACGGTGCCGAGTGGCACTCAAAATAATGCCTCAGTTTGGCCAGGCTCTCTCTGACCTCTGCCCGGGTGGGGCAGCGTGGCAAAAGTGGTCCTTCTGTCTCTGCCATCATCTTCGTCTCCTCCTCCTCTGCTGTTGTGCTGATAAGATCTGGCGCCTGAGGATCCTTCCTGGCCGTCTCAACGTCCTCCTGGTTACCAAAACACTCTAGCCCATCATCCACCAACACAAACTGCTCAAACTGCTCCTGGTTCTGGAAGCCCAGCGCCCGGACAACGTCCACCGGAGGAGGGGCCAGGAAGTGAGGACTCAGGCTGAAACCTGCGGCTTGGAAGCAGCGTGTTATCGTCTGTGGGCACACCTCGAGCCAGGCCTGCACAATCATGTGAGTGGCATCCAAAAGGGAGAGGTGCTCTGAGCCGTGGCCTGTCCCATGGGAGGCTCCGTGGCCGTTGACCCCGACAAGGAGGTGGACGAGCCTCCTCCTCCGGTAGTGACCCTTAAAGTTCAGCGTTATCCCTTGCTCCAGAGGGTGGTGCCAGGAAGGGCAAGGGGGCAGGAAAACCATCTTGATGTTGGAGAGCTCTGTTAAAGGATGTGCCGCGCACGGGGCCAGGCAAAGTGCAACGTTCCTCCTCTGGCTCTGCATCTCTCGGTTGAACGTCCGAAGCCATGTGGTGAAAACAGCGGCTGTCATCCATGCCTTGGGGCTGTCTCTGTAGCTCGCTGGCAGCGACTCCTGCCCCCTGGTCCCTGGCAAGACCCCCAATGGAGCTGGAGTCTCCCCGACAATCAGGGGCTCCCTCTTATCGGAGGCATCCATGTTGCAGCAGAGCAGGACAGTCAGCCGGTCCTGGGCTTCTTCCCTTCTCTTCTCCGGGGCCAGATCCTCTGGGGTGGCTCTAAAGAGGAGGCCCACCTCCCCACAGGCGTAAACATCGGGGGCATCATATTTGCTCAGGAGGTCGGGCAAGATGGCATTTCTCCATCCTTCCTCCCTGGCCTGCTCTCCTTTCTCTTTCCCAGCCAGGGGCGGTTCAAGCCCCACTGCCGGCCTTGCCTTGAAGCGGCTCAGCCAGCCCAGCCCGGGCTCCCCCTCTGGCTTGGCCCCTCCCTCGGACAGGCACCTGGCCACGTCCTGCACCAGGGCCCCGTTGGCGGAAGCACAGCTGCGCTGGAGCCACTGCAAGAGGGCCGAGGAGTCGCTGCCCCCGGCGGGGCCCTTGTCCTCAATCTTGCGCTTGCGGCCGGGGTTGGCGTTCTGGTACCACTCGGCCAGGATGCGCTCCTTGTTCTTGATGATGCGGCAGATCTGGGGCTGGGAGACCCCGAAGCGCTTGGCCAGTTCGCTCTGGGAGACTTTGGGTCCTTCCAGCATCTCCAGCACACGGACCTTCTCCTGCAGGGAGAGCTCCTTCCGCTCCTTCCTCTGGATGGCCACCGGCTCACTGGAGGCTAAAGGCAAAACCCTCCTCGGGCAGCCCACGTGGCTAACGGGGTTCCCGGCCATGCAGGTCCCCTGCCCGGCTACCAGAGCCACGTGCTCCAGAAAGTTCCTCCCGCAATCGCCACAAATGTATGAACATCCCCCGGCATGTTTCAGCTGGTGCTTCTCCAACTCCGCCTTTTGCCCAAAGTTCTTCCCACACTCCAGGCACCAGTGGGGCCCACAGATCCCAAAAGTAGGGGTGCTGGGCCCTTGTCCCACTCTAGGACCTGCCTGTGGTTGCCCCTCCTCGCTGGATGTTCCAGAGTCTCCTCCCTTCTCTGGTTCTGAGGGGTTACACCCAGGCCCTGGACAACAAAGCCCATGTTCCCCTCCTTTCCCAGGAGAGGCCTGGATCTCGTCCTTTCTCTCAGGATGTGGCTGCAACGCCTCTTCTTCCGCAACTCTTTTAGCATTTTTGTCCTCTCCTAGATCAAACAAACAAGGGGAGGGGGATAGGGTTAGTTGATGGGCAACAAGAGGCAAGAGGCTTAAATGGGTTCTTCTAGGGTTGTGGTGGCTTAGTGGTTAAGATGCTGAGCTTGACGGCTGGAAGTTCAGGAGTTTGAGCCCCGAGTGCTGCACGACGGAGTGAGTGCCTGTCGTCTGTCCCACCTCCTGCCAACCTAGCCATTTAAAAGCTAGACATTGCAAGTCGATAAACAGGGACCACTTTGGTGGGAAAGGTAACAGTGTTCTGTGCACTCTGGTGTCTAGTCGTGCCTGCCACATGACCACAGCAATGTCTGCAGACACAGACATTTGGCTATAAATGGAGAGGAGCCCCAAACCCTAGAGTCCGAGACCAGTGGCTTTGGAGCAAGGCAGGGTGACCTTGAGTGTTACCTGTGGGTGGCCAAAGGCTGGTAAGGAGGTTCCCTCCCCCCCCCCCCAAGAATCCTTCGGCTGTTGGGCAGTTCTTCAGAGAAGGGACTACTTGACCCATGCAATGGTCACTCCAATGCCGTGGGCGGAGAAATCCTCTCCTGCCATGATGGCCACGCGCGGGCCTGGAAAAACCCTCGGGAAAGAGCTGGGAGGAGGGGGCTCTTCGGTCATTCTTCCCTCCCCGGGAGAGACTCAGAAACAAGCCTCGGCCCTAAGGCAGGCAGGCAGGCAGGCAAACTCCCTCCCCCCCCCTTTCCCACCTCACGAGACAGCCGGTGCCAACAAGGCAGGGGCGAACACGCACCCTCGCTCAGTGCTGCTAGTACTACAACTCCCACCATCCCCGCCCCCCCGCTCTGCCTTACCTGGGCCGGTCTGGGCCGGTCCTCGGCCTTTGGGACGCATGGCGGGCGGAGGGAGGGCTGAGCCGAGCACAGCACGGGCCCGTCCCCGGATGATGATGATGATGATGATGCCCGGGAGCAGGAGGGAGGGAGGGGGGGCACCTTCGGAGGAGGAAGGGGCCCCACCCACCCCCACGAAGGGCCCCGCCCGCCCGCCCGCCTGCCTGCTCGCTCCTCCTCCCCCTCCTCCTCCTCCTCCTCCCCCTCCCTCCGCCGGAGTGAGGAGGATGCTCAATTCCTGCATCCCTGCCTTCTCCCGCCCCGCCCCCTTTTAAGTCCGCCCCTCCCATTGGCTCGGGCGCTGCGCTCAGGCTCTCTCCTCGGCCTGGATTGGGCCAGGCCTCCTCCAATGGGGGAGGGAGGAGGCGAGGGGGGGGACCACCACCTGCCCCCTCCCTCCCTCCCTCCCTGGGGCACATCCCGTGGCTGTGGACACCTTCCTTGCCCAGCCTCTTCTGGCGTGCCCCCCACTACTACTACTACACACCTTTCTCCTGGCCCGGGGGAGCTCGGGAAAATGCCTGCAGCCCCAGCAGGCAGGCAGGGAGTGAGTGGCCCCCCCTCCACTGACCTGCTCCCTCTCCTCCACTCAGCCCCCCCTCCCCAAGGTGTTCCCCCCCCCTCCCTTGGCCTCCACCCTTCCTTTCCGGGAGAGGCGAGAGAAGAAAGAGGCTGCCTGCCTCCCCGTGTCCCCTTCTCTCTCTCTCTCTCTCTCTACCTGTGGCCACATCCATGGGTGTAGGAAGGTGGGTGTCTTTCTCTGTGTGATCCTTCCTTCCTACCTCCTGATAAATGGTCTCACCTGTCCAGAGGCCAGGCCACTCGTATGCACAAAGAGGTTGACCCACACCCAGCCAACACAACAATTCTTCTTTCATGTCCCAATCAAACCCTGGACTGCCAAACTTGAAGTGTCTTTCTTGGCTTTGTCATTGGCCAAATTTAAGTCCTCCTTGATGCATGTTTCTGGCAGTACTTGGCAGGCCACATTCACACAATGTGTTGTCCACCAGCAGCCCCCACTTAAATATGTTGGTCTTACATTTAGGGACTCCAACCCTCCACCTATTCAGGGTCCTCCAAATGATTTAGGGGCGGTTGAGTTCCTCAGCCACATCCTCCTCCTTTACTGTTATTCCTTGCCCAGTGAGGTCCTTCCTCCATCTTCTAATTTGATTTTGCTCTTGCTTACCCTCAAGAATGTTTGTTCTTGCCATGAAGCTCTTCCTGGATTTGAGCCAGCAGACTTGAGGCTCATCTCCATTCAGAGGATGTTGAGGGTCATTCTCTGGCTTAGCTCTCTTGGCATCTGCTGCCACTTCTCTCCTAATCTTAGGTGAAGCAATGCTAACAAGAGGGTACATTTTCACAAGAACCATTGTGTGGATTCCTAGTAATTGCCAGATCCAGCAACATAATTCTGGTGACCCTTTTGCTCTCCTGAAACATGATTTGCAGAGGTGGGCAAATTCCTTGGGCCAATTTTCTACTCTGGCACGCTCTAAAAGTCACCCAAACAGAGCCCAAAGTCCCATCCTGGAGATAGGTTTTATTATTATTATTTTCTATCTAGAAAGGGGAATCACTCCTGCTGTAGATTTCCAAGGGGAGTATTTTTTTCATTAAAAAAAGAGAGGAAATGTCAGAGTCGTGGTGGTCACAAATACATAGGGCTGCAGGGCTACATTTTGCCAAATCACACCCAAGTACATTAGTTAGTCCTCAGGGTTTCTGTTGCTGAACCTCTCAGGGATGGAGGGACCGAAAAATAGCAGCTCAGACAAAGAAGTTGCTGCATCTAGGAATCCTTGCCCATGGGGTATGTAGTACCAGTTATAGTCGTGTAGGATAATGTTACAGTACTGTGTTATATTGACCTTGCTGGTAAGTCAGTGGTGTAGATATGAGCCTGCTTGCCTTCAGACACCATCTGGTACTATTTATTTTGTTGTTTGTTAGTTATATTATTGGTGAAGAAGTTCACCTTGTTAAGCCAGCAAGTCAATAGTTCGAGACCCGAGTACTGCGTGACGGTTTGAGAGCCCGTCTCTTCCCCTGCTCCTGCCAACCTAGCAGTTAGAAAGCAAGACATTTCAAGTAGGTAACTAGGAACCACTTAGGTGGGAAAACTATCTTGGGGACATGAAAGGCATAAAAGTTGAAATTAATAATAATAATTAATAATCATCATCCCCTGAGCAGAGTTTCTCCAGCTAAAATCCTTTCAACCCAGATTTATTTCTGACATTTAATAATAATAATAATAATAATAATGAGGAGGAGGAGGGGGAGGAGGACGTGCCGGGGTCGCCCACCGTTGCAAGAGGCCAAGGGCCGAGAAGACCTCACCGCCGCCCCCCTTCCACTTCCTGCCGGGCGGAGAGGCTGCAGGCGCGACCTCCGGCCTGCAGGGGGCGCTGCGGGTGGGGGCGCCCGCTCTCCTTCCTCCTCCTCCTCCTCCTCCTCTTCCTCCGCTGCTTCAGTTGCTGCGACAGCGGCTTCCTGGAACTGTCCCGGCGCCGCTGCTCATTCGCCCTCCGGCCCCCTGACCCTCGAGCCCCCCCCCCGAGCGACGGCCATGGCCGAGTGGAGCCCCACCCAGGTGAGGGGGGGGGTCCAGGAGCAGGGGTCGTCGGGGGGGGGGGCTGCTTAGGTAGGGCGGCCCCATTCCCTGCTCGCAGCTTGAATTGGGGGGGGGGGTTGTCTGCGGTGGGAGGGAGGGAAGGGGGTCCTCCCTGGGGGCCCCAAGAAGGGCTGGTTAGGGGGGGGCTTTGAGAGGAGCCCCCGCTTTCTTCCCTCTTTGCTTCTCGGGACTGAGGAGAGGCGTTGACTGGTGGCGTCTGCGGTAGCTGCTGCCCCCCCCCCCGTCCCCGAGGCCTCAGTCTCCTTGCCTCCACCGGGGGGGGGGAGAGAAAGGGGGGCTTCCCGGAAGGGCTGCCTCATTTCCTATATTGTGGCGAGGGGGGGGGGTTAGAAGCGAAGTGACACAACGTTGGGAATCTGTCATGGGCGGGGGAGGGGGGCCCTCGGGGGGGGCTTCCTTTTTTTCGGAAGGAGAGAGACCCCCCCCCGCCCCCGCCCCGAAAATGCGTGATCTTTCTTCTGCTGAGGCGTCTCTCTCTCTCCCCCCCCCCCCGCCTTCCCGGTTCAGGGTTTGAAGATGCCCTCGTTTGTTCCTTCCAGTGAAAGCAGCAGGGTGAGACCTTTTACCAGAGAGGAAACAACCATAATAGGCAGACAAAACGCTGTAGCACCTTAAAGACTAACTCCTATATTTAAATGCTCTTCCCACACGCGCGCACGCGCACACATACACACCACCCCCCAAATTGCAATCCCGCCACCCCCACCCCCCTTCAGACAAGGTTTTGGAATACGTACTGAGTGGGCAGGTATTGGCCCAGCTCCTGATTCCTGCCAGTATAACCAGCCGCTGTTGCGTTTTGTTTGTTTGTTTGTTTGTTTATCCTCTGCAAAGCAAGGAGTGGTGGGAGGAAGTGCTTCCTGTACAGTATTTGCATTATTCCTCCATCGCTGACAGGACTAGTGATGGCACTTCGATACCTTGCTCCTCTGGGTGGTTCGTTCACAAGGGAATTAGCATTTTGCCCCCAACATGCTGGGGACTCATTTTACCAACCTCGGAAGGATGGACAAGGCTGAGTCAGCCCTGTATCACATCAGGATCACAATGTTTTGGTTGCAGTGCAGCAGTTTAACCACCTGCCCCCCAGGTCTCTTAGATCAGCTTTTGGAATGACAGTCGCAATAATTTCCTCTAAGCTGCCCTACAGATCTTGAGAGGGAAGGATGATGTCGTCGGAGAATAAACTGCTTCCTAGCTTTCCACTAAGCAACGTGGAGTGCTGGAGCAAATTTCACGTGCATTTCTGATACTTTTTGCACAAATCCATGGTGGCCTAAACAGGGCTTGCCATTCGGGTGGGGGGGCAGTCGAGAACGGTATCCCTTTAGCTCCTGCAAGGTTGCTACATCATCTCTTTGGCTGAATCCTCTGGCCAAAATATGCGATGGTGGGAAAGAAATGATGTTGCTGTTTGCTCCTAACATGGAAGTGCGGCGTTTACCAATCTGAGAGCTGGAAGGCAGCCGAGGTTGGTTTTAGTCCTGCCTCTCTGCCAAAGCCAAAGCCTTGAAAATACAGTAAAACCTCAGATAACACTAAAACCTGGTTCCACAAGTCTTGGTGTTATCCGATTTTTAGTGTTATCCGATGCATGTTAAAATCCTATGGGATCCATAGAGATACATTGTAACCACACAGGCTTTAGCGGTTGTTATCCGATGCATCCCATAGGATCTTAATGTTATCCGATGCAATTCTTCCCCCCAGATTGCTTAATGTTATGCGATTTTAGTGTTATTTGATACTAATGTTATCTGAGGTATTACTGTACTTTTCATGCTTCTTCATGGTGGAGGGAAATGAAAGATTTTGCAAGATTTTGGTAGAATATTATGGAAGAAGGACTGGAGATTTGTTCCTTGCAATCTACCTCAGTGGACAGAGTTATAATCATATTAGGGATATAACTCTGTTAGATGTTTCTAAAAGGGAAAGAAAATCTGCTCTTTTTATTTTATACAAACCTTTTGCTTCTTGTCCTGATTATGGAAGACAGAATTCTTTTAACAGCGAGCATAGTTTTCTCTACACATAACCAGCTTTTTGTTTTTCATTTTTAAATTTCTTACCTTTTGTTGTTCAGTCGTACAGTCAATTCCAACTCTTTGTGACCCCATGAACCACTGTCCTCCACAACTCGCTCAGCTCTGTGCCCATTGTGTCTACAATACCATCGAGCCATCTCATTGAAGTTCTTTCCCAGTTTGTGTGGCCAACTCTTCCAGCCACCCCCCCCTTCAATAAAGCACAAGAAAGCATTTTCTCTCTCTCTCCAAAACCTGTGTTTGGGCACAAATGGCCTTGTGTCTTTTGTCTGGCCTGGCATTGGGCACAGCCTCCCACCTTTGTTGACCATGCCTCGTGGACCACCTGGTGGTTGCTGGGACATTTGCAAAGAATACTGTCATTCAGTGGGGCTCTGTCTGGCCCGCAAAGGAATGTGGACCTTATGCTCTACCCAGCAAGGGAACACTTCTGGGTAACATAATGAGGATTGTGTATTTTTTTGGTTTTGTAAAAACCATTTCAGACCTCTCCAAGGCCACCTAGAAAATAAGCCTACAACATATACCCTTGCAAAAGGTATAAAAGCCACTCAAACGAATAAACCCAGGAGCCTACTCTGCTTAAGGACAGATTTGGTGAAGCTCTTCAGAGGACAAGTTCTGGGGTTTTCAGTGGCATCACAAGGAAGGTGGTATCTGGCATCCGCCATTTGCAAGGCTCCAGGTTGGGAAGCAGGCAGAGCAGGAGGTCCGAAAGAGCCACTGGTTGCTGTCCTTGGGTTGTCCTGGATCCCTGAGGCTTTAATAATAGCATGGAAGGGCAAAGTCAGCCCTTGGCTTGAGGCAGAGGAACCGAGAGACTGAGATCCCATTCAGCTGTCCTCGCAAGAGGTGTGCTTGTTCTTCCTTCACATTCCACCTCTCGCCCCACTTTAGCATCCCTGCTGTGAACGAGGCACTTTTCCAGGAAAGAAGAGGCCATCAGCAGGACTTGCAGGAGAGCCTGAGGGAGGGAGGAAGCAAGCTGCAGCATAGGCAATAGAGAGGGAGTCCCTGGGGGGAGGCTGGGCCATAGAACCACAGAGAAGGAAGGAAGGAAGGAAGGAAGTGGGAAGGAGGGAAGGAAGGGCAGGCTCTTTTAGGCCAACCTCCTGCTCACTCACGGCAGGAATCCAAACCAGCTTATCTGACAGGTGGTTGCTGTCCAATTCGCTCTTGAATGCTTCCAGTGTTGGAATGCTCACCACCTCTTGGGGGAGTCTGTTCCACTGTTGAACTGCTTTAACCCAGGGGTGCCCAAACTACGGCCCATGGGCCAGATCTGGCCCCTGATGCCAATTCATCTGGCCAACACTGCCCTTGTTGCTCCCAGAAGCAGAAGTAAAACGTGCCCGTATGGGCCTGATCTATATGGGTGCATTTTACATTCAATTCCGGGAGTGACAAGAGTGGTGCGGGACAGACAATTTGGCATTGGAGACCACATCTGGCCCATGGGCCATAGTTTGGGCCCCCATACTGGTTTAAGCAGATAAAATAGCAGCTTAAAAGCTATCTCATCCTGTTGCAAAACAGATTGCAAGGCGCATTTTACTTCTGCTTCCGCTGGGAGGAACCACGTGACCAGCCTGCTGAACCACGTGACCGGCCCTTGGCCCGAAAGGTTTGGGCACCTCTGCTCTAACCAATAAAATGTTTCTCCTGATATGTGCTTAGCCTATGTTGCTAGCAAAGATGGGCATGTATCTAACAGGGTTTGTTGTCTAGCCCCCAAACCCATCATTTGAAGTCTCTTGTCTTCACGGTTTTCCCAGGGCATTTGAAGCCTGGCGTGAATCAGGTCCCAAAAGTTAAAACGACAGGCCTTCTTTCTCATGCTCAGGGCAGAAGTGTGCAGAGTGTTGTAAATGCACCCCTTTTGGGGCAAAGAGACTGTACCTCCCCATCATTACCCTCTAAAGTAGGGGTTTTCAACCTGCGGCCCATGGCCTGGATTTGGCCCTCGGTGCCAATTCATCTGGCCCCTGCCCTTGTTCCAGCTGCCACCTCTGTAAACGCATTAACGACAGCTGCAGACTCATTTACGGCTGTTGTAAATGCATTACGACAGCCATAAATGAAACCACAGCCTACTCCACATGCAGCTGGCCCACCAGTCTGGCCCACCAACTATTTGAGGAAACATGACCCAGGAAAGGTTGAGAACTCTTGCTCTAAAGCAGTGGTTCCCAATGTGGGGCCCATTAATTCCCAGAAGCCTAAGTTAGAAGTACATTGGCTGAACAGTGCTTTGGGGAAATGACTGAGGCTTCTGGGAATTGAAGTCCAAAAGCCAAAGGTTGGGAAATACTGCTTTAAAGCAGTGATGGCGAACCTTTTAGAGACCGAGTGCCCAAACTGCAACCCCAAGCCCACTTGTTTATTACAAAGTGCCAACTCAGCAACGGAGAGGAAGGAAACTCTCCCATTGGGTTGCTGGGCAGAGGGGTGGGGCAAACTGTGCTGGGGGAGGGAGGAAGAATTCCCATTGGGCTGCTGGGCAGAGGGGCGGGGCAATCTCTGTGCTGGGGTGACTGAATGGTTGCATACAGAGAGGGCTCTGAGTGCCACCTCTGGCACGTGTGCCATAGGTTCACCACCACTGCTCTGAAGCTTCAGACGGAGCCGGTATTGATGTACCTGAACAGACAGAGTGGGACTTGGAAAAGTTCCCTTTTTATTTTTGTTGAGAACAGCTTCCAGAGTCTTCCAGGCAGCGTGATCCAGATGCCCGGGTGATTGTGGGGAACATTCGTTTTCAAAACACCAGCTGGGGAAACAGTTTCATGGCAGTGCTTGGGGGGTGGGGGTGGGAGAGACCACCTGGGAATGCTGTCAAGGTGGCTGACGGCTCCTCCTTTTCTTGCCCACAGGCACTTCAATGGGATGTGGCACCCCAGCACATGGCGGCAGCCTCCTCCTCCTCCTCTGCAGCCCCTGCCCCCCTCAGCCTGGCGGAGGAAACCCCCTTGGGGGACATCCTGCCCGAAGGCACGGAGCTCTCCTTGACGGTGGTGGCTGAAATCCAGGCTGTGGAGAGTAAGGTGGATTCTTACGCTGCCCAGCTAATGAGCCTGGAGGGCCGGATGGGCCTGGCCGAGACCAAGCTGGACGGTTGTGAGAAGACCGCTGTGGAGTTTGGGAACCAGCTGGAGAGCAAGTGGGCTGCCCTGGGGACCCTCATCCAGGAGTACGGGCAGCTGCAGCGGAGGCTGGAGAACATGGAGAACCTGCTCAAGAACCGGAACTTCTGGATCCTCCGCCTCCCTCCGGGTTCCAGAGGGGAACCCCCCAAGGTGACGGAAGAGTGTGGCCGGGAACCGGAAAGGGTTGCCAGCCATTGGGGGGGGGGGGGTTGGCGCAGGGAGGGAGAGACTTCCTGCCTGCCATGGATGGATGGATGGAGAACCTTATCTGTTCTCAACCTCTCGTTCTCTCTCTCTCTGTCTCTCTCTCTCTCTCTCTCTCTCTCTCTCTCTCACACACACACACACACACACACATATGCAGGTCCCTCTGCTGCTGGATGACGACGACTCCTGTAATTTTTCTGAGCAAGAATGGAGGAGTCTGGATGAAGGACAGAAGGACCTCTACCGATACATTATGAAGTCCAACTACAAGGCCGTGGTCTCCGTAGGTAAGAAGGGGTCTTGGAATGCCTGCTTATGGGAAGGGCTGGGCTGGGGGCCGGCAGAGTGCCATGGCTTCCCCTGCCTCACCCAGGCTCTGGGGCCAAGGAAGACAGGCCAGACCAGGCCTACCTGAGACTGTCTACTCCAGGGGTGCTCAAACGTTTCAGGCCATGGGCCGGTCACATGGTTCCTCTCACCGGAAGCGGAAGGAGTAGCAAGGGTGACGTTTGCCGGATGAATTGGTGTTGAGGTCTGTATCCGGCCTGTGGGCCGTAGTTTGGGCACCCCTGATCTACTCAGCTGGACTCTGGACTCACCTTGCTCAGTGGCTCCCCTGGCAAGGAAGAGTCTTTCCCAGACAAGCCCTTTGGGTGCCAAGAAGGCCCTCTGCCCCGGAGGACTTGGTGGGGGGCAGGGGGTGAGGGGCCCCTAGAAGAAGTCCCGATGCTCTGCAAAATGTGCTCTCTTCTCCCCCGCCTTCTTAGATGCTGCCATTTCCAAACCTGACCTCCTCTCCCGACTGGAACATGCAGACCTTGAAGATGCCAGGGCGGGTGAGGAAAGGGAAGCCCTGCTTAAGGAGTCCACTCTGGGTGAGCAGCCGCACCGACAGGTGTGAAGTGTGTTGGTGTGTGAATGAGACAGATCAGAGGATCAGGCGGGGCTCCTTCAAAGCCTGCTCAGTCCTGGAGACATACAAAACCACCCCTACATAGATAGGCTTCCCTCACCAAACATTTAGATTTGATTTGGGGGTGGGGTGGGGAATCTTCTTCTTCTTCTTCAGCATATCCTCCTGGCAGGGAGGTGGGTCCCCCTCTGCTCTGCTCTCCTCTCCTGTAGAACCCTTGCCTTGCCTGTGAGGCTGCCTTGTGGATCTTGGCAGGGGGGCCTAGGCTGGGTTTTCTCTCCCAGGTGCAGAGCCTTGGCTCAATTCACCTGTCTTGCTCGATAGAGGAGGTCGGCAACCAGGCAGCCCTCCAGGGTTCCAGGCCGGCTCTCCTCCTGCTAGCCCTGCCTCCCTTCTGGTTCCCTGCTCGAAGGCGAAGCCTCCCTCCTCTGGGCTGATCTCGGTTGGGGGTTGAGGAAGCAGCCGGGGGGTCCCCTGAAGCCCCTTTTCCCCTTTCCACAGGGTCTCCCATTGCTGCCCTCAACGACAGCGCCTGGATGGAGCAGGAGGAGATGTCGCTTGTCAAAAGCATGGGGGCCTTGGAGGAGAGAGAGACCACTGGAGACCACCCTGCGGGAGCTCTGGGCAGAGGTGAGGCTGGAGGGGTCTCGGGAGTCGGTCCCAGGATCCGGGAGGAATAAGAGGCACGTGACCTCTAGGGGGGGGGGGGAGGACTTTCCTGGCCTCTTCACGCCCCCCCCCCCTTGCCATGTGGGGCGCAGGTGGGTGGAGCAGTAAGGGAACGCCAGGGCCAAATCCCACCTCGGGCCTTGTGTGCAGGCAGGTGCTTCGGGCCACAACCCCTCTTTCGGATCTCGTCTTTTAACGGGTGTGGGAGCAGGTAAAGCCGCAGCAGTCGCAACTCCTCCTCTGGGTTGCTTGAAAAGCAGTCAGCCCTATTTGCAGAGGAGGGAGAGGAGAGGTCTGTGGACGCTGTGGCTGAGAGAGAGGCGCAGGGAATCACACCCACCCACAACCCTTGTGTGTGTGTGTTGGTGTGTGTGTGTGTGTGGGAAGGAAGGTGCTATTCTCTTGCCTTTTAGGAATCCGTGCCCAACCCAGCTATGTCAGCATTTTGACACTGTCTCCCCCCCCCCCCCAGCCTTATTCTGACAGAAAGTGTGTGTGTGGGGGGGTAATGGACTGAGAGTAGGCACTGAAAGCTCGGGGGGGGGGGGAACATAAGTAGAACTGCCACAGCATCTGGCTTGCAGGAGGGGGGGGGGGGAGAGACAGAAGGATGGTTTCCTGATAGACATGTGGCCCCTTGGCCAATGGTCCACCATGGTCCTCTCCTGCACCCGTGAGAAAGAAGGCCCAAGGGCTCTCTGGCCTTGAGTTGTGTTGGGGCACACAGAAATTAATGTGTTGCCGGCTCATCTTTCTCATAGCAGGTCAGGAGAAAGGAACTGAAGAATGAACTCCCCCTCCCCCCCCAGAAAAAAATAAAATAAAAATAAATGGTGGCTTTGTTTTGGCAGTTTCCTGTCTGGCCTAGACATGGAAGAAGAGGAAGAAAATTGCCTTGTGTTCCTTTGGGAAATGGGTCTCGGCCCATGTGCCTCATTGGCTGCTGTGTTTGTGCTCAAGAGAGAGTTCAGTGTGGCGCACCCCCCCCCGCCCCCGCTTGCCCTTGCCAGGGTCTGTTTCTGCTCCGTTGCAGAGCAGGGTTGTGTTCATTGCAGGACGGGGCTGAGATGTTGTTGTTCAGTCGGACATTCAAGTCCAGCCCTTTGCAATGGCCCCATTGGGCCCCCCCAGGCCAGGGCCCCCTGCCCCACCTCTTCCGCCCACTCAGATCTATGCGCACTGTGTCAGTGATGCCTCCTCCTCCTCTGCCACCCGCATTTCTCCTTTGGCCTTCAATCTTGCCTAGCATCAGGGTCTTCTCAAGGGAGTCCTCTCTTCTTCTTCTCCTTTGGTGGCCAAAGGACTTGAGCTTCCGCCTCTGTCCTTCCAAGGAGCAGTCGGGGTGGATTTCCTTCGGGATGGACGGATTGGACCTCCTTGCCGTCCAGGGGACTCTCCAGAGTCTCCCTCCAGCACCCCAGAGTTCAGAGGCGTCTCTTCCTCTGTGCTCAGCTCAGGGTTCCTTAGAGTCCAGCTGTCACAGCCATGCTTTCCTATGGGGAGCTGAGCTAGGCTGGCCCTCTGCTGCCCCCAGTGTGTTGAGGGAGATGCTGAGGGAGGCCTCCCTTCCCTCCTTCCTTCCTGATCTCTTTCCCTTGACCTGCCCTTCCCCCCATCTCTCTCTTTTAGCCAGTGCTCCACAGCTCCTGGAGGAAGACCCTGAGAGCTTAGAGCTGCCTGGCATGTTCCCACGGAAGTGGACGGAGGTCTTCCAGGGCCCGGGGGAGGAACTGCTGTGTGAGGGCCATCCGCTCTCCGTTGCCCCGCAGAGGAAGCCTCCGGGGAGTGGCCCCAGGCAGTCCTTTCTCTCGGCAGCGGCAGTGGCACCGCCGGGGGACTCGAGGAAAGAGGACGCCTCCCCGCTGGCCGTGGACACCCACACGGGGCCCTACATCTGCTGCGAGTGTGGGGAGGGCTTCCTGGACAAGCGGCTCTTCACTGCCCACCAAAAAAGCCATGGCGGGGGCGGCCCCTTTCCCCCGCTGGACTCTGGAGGAGGGGGCTTGAAGGCCAAGGGCCCCCCGGTGGTCCTCCCGAGGGCACCCCCGCCCAGCCGCCCCCGGCCCCCCAAGCGCCCCGAGGTGGCCCAGAGGAGCTCGGCCTTCAAGCCCAGCAGCGCCGGGAAGCGCCCGGGGAACCACATGGTGGAGCGCCCCTACACCTGCGGGCAGTGCAAGGAGAGCTTCAAGCTGGAGGTCAGCCTCCTGCTCCACCAGAAGCTGCACACGGGCAAGGGGGAGGGGCCCCTGACCTGCACCTACTGCGGCAAGGATTTCCGCGACCTCTCCAAGGCCGTCCGGCACCAGCGCATCCACACGGGCGAGAGGCCCTACCAGTGCACCGAGTGCGGCAAGAGCTTCATCCGCCGGGACCACCTGCTCAAGCACTGGCGCGTCCACACGGGCGAGACGCCCTACCAGTGCGCCACCTGCGGAAAGAACTTCCGCTACAAGGAGTCTCTGAACTGCCACCAGAAGATCCACACCCGCAACCCCTCCGGCCACCACCACCACCACCACCTGTCCGTTGTCGGGACGCAGGCCGGCCTGCTGAGCTTGAAGCAGGAGCAGCCCTAGCCACGCCGGGGTGGGCTTGGAAGTCTGCTGCTGCTGCCGCCACTCCCTCTTTGGACCCGGGCCGGGAGACGGGAGCCCCTTCTTGGCCTCTGGTGGATTTGCCCCGCCCTGCGTAGGGGAGGGTTGGCATCGTACTCCCAGGGCAGAAGCAGGGCCGAAGAAGGTGCACTTTGGAAGGTTTCCGTGGGCCTCCTTCCACGTCAAAGTCTGTCCCCGTCCGTGGAGAACAGGCGCACGTGTGAATTGTTTGTCTGCTGTGAAGGGGAGGCCTCCTCTAGCTATGTCTCTCTCGTGTGTGTACGTGCGCGTGTAGGACCTTGAGAGCAACAACATCTGCCGTGGGCATTTCCATGCTTGAGGTGGATCTGCCACACGCTCGCTTGCTTGCTTGCTCACTCTGCAGCAACGCGGAGCAGGCGGCCAGGAGTCTGGCAGGAGGAGGACTGGCCACCTGCCACCCTGGGCATGACCTTCGCTTCCCCACCCTTTCGTCCGTGAACTGCCCTTTGCTCCAATTACCTGGTCCCTGGGCCCCCCCCCCCGGGGGGGCATTAAGCACTTCTGTGGAGCTGAAAGCAACAGGGCACCCTTCCCCCAGTGAATTGTCTGTAAAGGTGTGTGTGTTCATTTTCGTTGTTTGAGCTTTTAAGCTGCAATTTGGTTGTGCTGCCAGGTTGTGTGTGCAGGTGTGTATGTGTGTGTACAAGGAAGAGCCGGCTTCATCCCACCGCCCGGAGCAGGTTGGTTTCCTTCCACTGCCCAGACCTTGTGTCGTGTTGTTTCACCGGACAAAGTGGGACTTGCGCCTGAACCACTGGTGCTTCCCCCCCCCCCCCAAGTCCCTGCACTCTCCTGGGCACCTGAGAAGAGACTCCACCACTCCGATGCCCCTGTGGTCTTCTTGTTGTTGTTGCTGCTGCTGCTGCTGTTTTTATTTCCAAAAGGCCTCTCTGTACATAGTGTTTGCGTTATTATAATATGCACTCCAGTGTTGTCGAGCTAAATGTCAACTGTGGTGACTGTAACAAGGGAGCTTCCCCTCTGTGTGTGTGGTGTGTCAAGTGTGGGGTCTCTTGGCTGCATTTGGTCCCCTTTTATGTAACCCCTTCCTTTGCCAAAGCCCTCAATACAGCCCGGTCTCTTCTGACCTCCTTGTCGTCCTCGTCGTCTGTGAGGAGGAGGAGGTCACGAAATGGAGCTTCACCAAAGCTACTCTCTGGGTGGGGTGGGGGGTGGTGGAAGGCCGGTGGGTCTGTCCTTGGCATGGCCCTCGGTGGGTGGGCAGCCTCTCTCCTGGCCATGAGCATTCCTGGGCTGGGATGTCAAGGGAGAGGGGCAGGAGGCGGGTGGGGAGGGGGCCCAGGGGGGGCAAGGGATGCTCTCCTAGGAATCCAGGTAGCCTTTCAGCAGCTACTAAGAATGTTGAGGCTTGTCTTTAGTGGTTTGTTTCATTAGCCCAGGGGTGCCCAAGCTTTTTGGGCCGGGGGCCAGCCACGTGGCTCCTCCCACCGGAAGCAGAAGCAAAACCTGCCTTGCCATCTGTTTTGCAACAGGATGAGATGGATTTTTAGGCTGCCATTTTCTCTGCTTAAACCAGGGGTTTTACTTCTGCTTCTGGGAGCGACAAGGGCAGCGTGGGCAGGGTGCATTGGTGTTGGGGGCCAGATCTGGCCCATGGGCCGTAGTTTGGGCACCCCTGCATTAGCCAAACCATAGACAGCCGCCGGATGCTTTAATCCAAATCTAACTGGTTTAATTTTTGCCTTGCTGCAAAACTATCCGCTCCTGTTGACAAGTGAGAAAGGGTTGGTTTTGCAGCCTTCAATTCCCAGACGCCTGAGTCAATCTGCTAAAGCACTGCTCAGCCCATGGTCTGACTGAGGCTTCTGGGAAGTGAAGCCGACCCCCGACCCCCCCCCCCGTTGGGAACCACTGGCCTAGGCAATACACATGTTTCAGCACATCTTGGCCTTGCAGTCGCCCAAGGACAGAGATCTCCTCCCCTGCTTTCTTGCCTGCTTGACTCTTACACAGAGGGTAGAAATTGCTGACTCAGAAGAAGGTGGAAGTTGAAGGGCAAACCACGCCTCTCATGCCGACCACCTCTAGCAGAGGAAGCCTCTCCCACGCCCAATGCCGTGTGTATGTCACAGACAACCGGCAAGGTGTCTCTGGTGTCCAGGTCAGACCCAAAGGTCACGAAGGCCAGCGTCCTGGCTGCAACGTGGCCGGCCAGAGGGAAGCCCACGGCAGGAATGCCACTCGAGGCTTCCAGAGGCGTCTGAGCAGGAGGCACGCAGCCCTGCGGACTGGCCACGTGGAAGGAGGCTCCTCTGCCTACCCACGGGCTCCCTGCCTGCCTGGGCGTCCACGTCCCCTTGACTGCCAAGCTTTGACTCATGCGCCGCAAGTGCCTGTGAAGGGGCAGCTCTGTTCCAGCATCTTCCCCTGAGCAAAGGGCTTCCCTGTCTCTAATTCCGCCTCAAGGTGGTCTTTGCCACAACAACAACAAAACCCCCGCTTCTGACTTGGGGCACCCCAGTGAGCCAGAGGGCTCCCCAGAGCCCTGCCCAGCCCTTGCTGTGGTTTACTTTATACCCTCAGTCCATCACACATTGGGTTGCCCTCTTCTCCTGCTGCCCCGGGCTCTAAAAGGATTAGAGTCCTCTAGACTTAAGACTGAGACTTAGGGAGGGGAGGGCCTGAAATCATCCCCAGAGAGGGAGGGGGGACCAAGCCCAGCCAAAGAAACACAACAAGGCTTTTGATGGCTTGACAGAGTGGTGGGCAGCAAAAAATTTCACTACCAGGCTGTGGGCGGAGCCTATGTCATGGGTGGAGCCTATGTCGTGGGCGATCTAGTCATGCCTGCCCTACAGCCATGCATACATCTGCAAACACAGGCAGGACTGGCTCTGGCTGTAAATGGAGAGGAGCACTGCACCCTAGAGTCAGATAGGGCTGCCTTTTGAACAAGGGAGACCTTGAACCCCTTGCAGGAACAAAACCTGACGGGACAGGGAGGTGGGCATGGCCACCCAATGGCGCTAACCCCCCCCCGCTGCCCGAAGACCACCCAATTTTGCCGCCACCCCCCGCCCAGAGGCCACCCAAGGGGTGCGGACCTGTTGCTGCCCACCACTGGCTTGACAGTGGTTAAAACTGCTCTCCTGCAGCCAGTGAGTTCGATCCTGCTGGGGTTTCAGGTTGACTCTCAGCCTCTTTCATCTTACAAGGTCAGTAAAATTAGTTCTCGGCATGTTAAGGGCAAAATGCTTTCATGACCTCTCATGAACCACCCATAGGCAGGGTGCCCTAAGTGCTATATGGGGCGGCATAGACAGGGCCGTCTTCTGGGGGAGGACTTTCAGGAGGGCACCACGGGTTGGGGGGGGGACCCCTGTTAGCTCAGGAGGATCCCACCCCCACCCCCACCCCCCGCTACGGCCCCTGGGCACAGAAGTGCCATTGCTAAGGTTATATGCTTGTTAAATCTAACAATGTTCTAATTATGGGCTATCTATCTATCCACAATGTCTCTTTCTGCCCCTACGCTCTATCATCAAGGTCTTCTTCAGGGTCTCTGTGAATCCACATGAATGGGTTTACGGCGCGTAGGGTGTCATCCTAGGTTAGAGCAACCGTTACCGGTGAGCAACCTGTCGTTATAGAACCCTTGTGGTGCGGGCGGGGTTCAATGGCTGCCCTGCGAGCAAAACGTTGTGAGTTCGATCCTGCCTGGACCAAGGGTGGCTCAGCCTCTTCCATCCTTCCGAGGTCGGTAAAGTGGGGACCCAGCACGGTTTACCCTGCGGTCCGCGCGGAGCGTGTCCTCAAGCGCTAAAGGGAGGGTGTGTGTGTGTGTGAGTGAGTGCCTATAGAAGACGACGGACCACATTGCTCCAGCGCTAGAGCAGCAGCGCCTGTCCCTCCCTCCCTCTGCGCAGCCTGCTGTTGTCCCGAGTGCTCGGAGCACGTGCAGAGTGCCTGCTGCTGCGCCGCTCCCACGCCAAGGACGGGGCGGGCTCGACCCACTCCTCTTGGCCTCCTGCTGCGCCCGCGCAGCTCCTCCCCTTCCCCCCTCCCCCCTCCCTCCCCCGCCGCCTGCCTCGCCTCCACTCCCCGAGGGTGGGCGGTCGGGTCGGGTCGGGTCCCTCTGCCTGGCCGCGGGGCTTTGGATGGTTGTGGCCTCCCCCCCCCCCCCGTGGGCAGGGCAGGCGCACCCGCGTGGCGAGCGGTGATGATGATGGATGATGCCAGCTGGCCGGTCTCCCCCCCTGCAGCTGCCCAGGTAGGTCAGGAGGAAGAAGAAGCCCCCGCCGCCGCCCCCCGGGCGCGCCCTCCTCCTGAGTCCCCACCCCGCATCGGGGGCCCCGGCGCTGGAGGATCGGGCCCCGCAACTACTAGGGGCTCCTTCTTTCTGCAAGGGAGGGAGGGGCTCACAGCTCCTGGGTGGGTGGGTGTGTGTGTAGGGGGGGGCCCTCCCTCCCCTCCCCTCCCCTCCCCGCCCCAGGCAGCGGATTCTCCGAACGGGTCTCCTCGGTTGCTAGGAAGAGTTAAAGCAGGGGGGGGGCAAACTTTTTTGGGGGGCGAGGGCCGATCACGTGGTTCCTCCCACTGGACGTGGGAGTAAAAAACTCGCCTTGCAACAGGATGAGGTAGATTTTAAGCGGCCCTTTGCTCTGATTAAACTAGGGGGCCCTCAGACTACAGCCAGTGGGCCACATCCAGCCCCCCCCCAACGCCAATTCATCCGGCCCACACTGCCCTTGCCATTCCCGAAAAGTGGAAGCAGGGCTTCCAGGAGTGACCACGGTGGCAGGGCCGGATGAATTGGCAGCAGGGGCCAGATCGGGCCCAAAGACCATAGTTTGGACATCCCATTGTTAAAGTCTGTCTGCTGTGCATGTGCAGAACGTTGGGCCCTTCTCAGCAAGTTGCCTGGCTCTCGACATGACCTTGCTGAGGACTAGCAGTCTTAGGCAGTGACGTCCACAGGGGTGAGGGATGGTCCCCAAGTGGATTAAATGGTCTCTCTTGCATCCCTCTTGATGGAGGGCAGCAGCTTCACCCATCCTGGCCTCCTGGGGCCAAGGAGGAGGAGGACTTTGAGTGCCCAAAGGGACTCGTGGAACTGGGTCAGTGGTACTCGGGGGGGGGGGGGTCACAATGCGATGCATAAGGCAAATGGAAGGCCAGTGCATGGTATTGTTCCCAGAGCAATCTTCCATGTTTGATTGCCTTGAGGTGCCTCCAACCTCCCCCCCCCCCATGTAATACATCCTAAAAGGGGCTCTTTGGCCTCCTCCTCCTCCTCCTCCTCCTCCTCCTTTCATCCGGTGAGGCTCCCTCAAGGCTCCCCTTTTCCCTGCCCTTTTCTGTTCTCGCCAGCAGGTCTTGGACTGGGGTTTGTCTTCTCTGCAGCTGGCAGTGCCTGCAAATCCTCACATCTGTCCCCAAGGCAGAAGGTGTGAGGAGGAGGAGGAGGGCCACCGCCAGGCCACGGAGGTCTCCCTGTGGACCGTCGTTGCTGCCATGCAAGGGGTGGAGAGGAAGGTGGACGTCCATGCCGGGCGGCTACTGACCCTGGAGCGGAGGATGGGGCTTGCAGAGAAGAAGCTTTCGGGCACTGAGAAGGCCATGGCAGAGTTTGGCCACCACCTGGCCACCTTAGGGACCCTCATCCAGGAGTACGGGCAGCTCCAGCGGAGGCTGGAGAACATGGAGAACCTGCTCAAGAACCGGAACTTCTGGATCCTCCGCCTCCCTCCAGGCTCCGAGGGGGAAACTCCCAAGGTTGGTTAGTGGGGACTGGGACAAACGCTTGGCGTCCAAGGGCTTCCGTAGAGCTACTTTGTGCAAGTTACTTTGTTGGAATACAGAACTCAACATTCTCCAGCCAGTTCAGGAGGCTGGTGTCCCCAAAATGCAAGACACCTGAGTGGGCCGGTCATGTGGTTCAGCGGGCCACTTAGGTGGTTCTTCCCACCAGAAGCGGAAGTAAAGTGCGCCTTGCAGTCTGTCTTTGCAACAGAATGAGAGAGATTTTAAGCTGCCCTTTTCTCTGATTCAACCAGGGGTGCCCAAACTGCAGCCATATGGGCACATTTTACAGTACTTCCGTTTCCAGGAGTGATGAGGGCAGCATGGGCCAGATGAGTTTCCAGGAGCGGGATCCGGCCCATGGGCCGTAGTTTGGGCACCCCTGTGTTACAGCCTAGCATTGCAACCTGTGTCTGTCTCCCGTTCCAGGTGCCTGAGTGCTTTGATGAGGTCTCCGTCTACTTCTCCAAGCAAAGATGGGAGAACCCGGAAGGAGGGCAGAAGGAGCTCTGTGAGGAGGAGGAGGAGGACGACAACGACGTGGGGAAAGGGAAGGGGGAGTCCTTGGCCTCAATGGGTAAAAACCAGGGGTGGGCTCCAGAAATGTTTACTACCTCCTCTGTGGGCGTGGCCTGGTGGGCGTGGCCAGGGGGAAGCCCTGCCTTGCACCCGAATTAGGACGACTTTATTTCAAAACTTGGGTGGGCCCTGGGGGGGGGGGGATTTCTGCTACCGGTTCTGGCAAACTGGTGCAAACCTGCTGATGGCCACCACTGGTAAAAACCACCTCCGGCAGCACCCAGAAAGATGGAGATAAAGTATTGTCAGGGAGTGGTGGTTGGCGTGACCTCGCCTAGATTGGCCCAGCACTGGGTGCGTGTGTGTGCATGTGCGTTTGACAACCCCTTTAAGGCTGTCTTGAACGCTTAGCAAAGAAGTGGCCATCAGTGGCTCCGAGCCAGGGGAACTCCCATGGTCAGAGGCAGTCTACCATTGCATGGTCATGGGGTTCTTCCCACCAGGAGTGGAAGTAAAACATGCCTTGCAATCTGTTTTGCAACAGATACATTTTGCAACAAGAGGGGATCGATTTTAGGCTGCCATTTTCTCTGCTTATAGCAGGGGTGCCCAAACTGCAGCCTGTGGGCCAGATCCGTCCCACGAGCCATAGTTTGGGCACCCCTGGCGTAAGATTTGCCAGTCTGCTACTACAACCGAAGGCTTCTGGGGAGCACCAGCAGGGGAAGAGGGATGGCTTCCATGCCTCGTTTGAAAAGGGGTACCATGGGACTCACAAGCTGGCTCTTTGGACTCTAGGTCCATGATGGAGAACCTTTGGCACTCCCGGGGTTCTTGAACTTCAGCTGCCAGAACCTCAAGTCTCTGTGAAGCCACATGAATGGGTTTACCGCACAGTTCAAGAATCGAGGTTCAAGCACACCTAGAGTGCCAAGGTTCGCCATCAAGGCTCTAGCTAGGAAGTCTAGCAGGGCTCTCCTGCATGTCCAGTCTTCTGTTGGACAACAGAACTGTAGCTGGCCAGTCTTACCAAGTCTTACAAGGCATGGATTAAGTTGTGCGTCAAAACGATTCACATTTGGACTCGTCTCATTACAGTTTCCGTTTGAGTTTCTATAAAGATAACCCACAAACCAAAATTTTGCTAGAAACACATATTCAGGCCTGGGGATTGTGTGGCCTTCCAGATGTTTCTAGGCTACAAATTCCATCAGCCCCCAGAGGCCCAGCCAGCAGCCAAGGCTGCTGGAAGCTGTAGTCCAGCAACACTTCCAAGATCCCTCCCTTTCCCTGGATGAGAATGGCAGGCATAAGAAAGAGTAGAGATCAAGCGGGGGGGGGGGGGTGCGGAGGCCTGCCTCAGACCCCCTCTTTTTTTAGGGGGTGCCCCCGCACCTTGGAAATTCCCCCACCTGCCACTCACCTGCAGCCAGGTGTTCACTAGCAAACAGAGAGAGGATAGAAGCAAAGGTGCACCAGTTTTTGGAACGGGCCTTCTCCGTTTTGCACTGGTTTCCCTGCCTCTTTCCCAAACCCAGATTGTGCCCTCGCAAAACCTGACCTGATCTTCCGGCCCGAGGGGGGAGAGGGACCCTGTGTGGAGGAGGACCAGAGGGAGAGGCCTCCAGAGGGAGACGAGCCCGCCAGAGGCATCGTCAGCACAGGTGGGCTTTTGAGGCTCTGGTTTGTGTACAGCAATACCTCGGATAATGCTAAGACTTGGCTCCACATGTCTTGGTGTTCTCTGATTTTTAGTGTTATCCGATGCATGTTAAAATCCTATGGGAGTCGCATATTCGTGAGTGGGGTGGCCTATAAGTTGATAACACTAACACCACATGTTGAACGGGGCAGATTGAAGAAGCCGAGGGGTTGATGGAGGAGGAAGAGCATGTTTTAGAATCTCCTTGTCCGGATCTCTTGGTTCTGGGCTCCCTCTTCTCTTCCCAAGCTGCGGTGGATTGGTCTAACTCCAGCTGGATGAGAAGCAGGATCCTCCCAACGTCGCCTCCCTTCTCTTCCTTGGTGCCTAGAATCCCCAGCCTCTAGGAAGGACTCGACGGCTTCTATCAGCTGGGAAAGGGCACCTTCCATGGTGGGCGAGTGGAGCTCAGAAGGAAGGAAGGCACCCGTCGGCCACTGCCCAGGTGAGTGTTGCAAACCAGTGGGCCTGGCTCTGAGTTGGGTGCTTGGAAGGGATGGCCGCCCCCTCTCTCTTTGGCTTCCTCCAGTGCGGCTGCTGCAGATTGGCATGGCGCATACGTGAGCCTCAGGCAGGACTGCTGGCCAGACAGAGTGGGCCGGATGCTGCAGAGTTTTGTAGGCCCAAGACCTGCATCCCGGTGCAGTGAAGTCTCGGGAGAGGCTGGATTCAGAGGGGGACAAATTCAGAAGGGTGGCATTCTAGTCAGCCAGTATAACGGTAAAGGTCGCCCCTGCTCGAAAGCCAGTCGTATCCGATTCTAGGGTTCAGTGCTCATCTCTGTTTATAGCCAAAGAGCCAGCGCTGTCTGCATCTGCAGACGTTTCTGTGGTCATCTCCCAGGCATGCCTCGACACCAGAGTGCACGGAATGCTGTTTACCTTCCCACCAAAGTGGTCCCTATTTATCTACTTGCAATGTGTTGCTTTCAAACTGCTATCTTGGTAGGAGCTGGGACAGAGACGGGAGCTCACTCTGTCATGCAGTACCTGGGGATCGAACTCTGACCTTCCAGTCAGTGAGTTCAGCATCTTAACCACTTGAGCCACTGCTGTCCCTAGTGAGATAGTACTCATTGTAGAAGAATAAATAGATAATAAAATAAGGTACAGTACTGTGGCTGGAAAAGCAGCAGGAAGGAGCTGCCTGTCCAGAAGGGACAGAAGGGCTGAGAGTTGTCCTGTCATGGCTGATCTCGGCTCCTCTCTTCTGTGGTTGGAAAACGAGTGGGGAGTCCAGTCCTTTCTTTTCACTTCTTCATCTGTGACGCAGGGCCGGAGGCGGTGGGCACGCGCAGTGTCTTACTGGAGGCGCCAGGAGATCCGGTGGTGCTCTGCTTCCCCGAGGAAGGCTTGGCGTGCGCAGATGAGCGGTCAGTTGGCATGGGACACGGTCTTGAGCCACCGGCCAAGTGGGAGAGAGGCTTTGGCGACTTCACCACCATTATCCTCCAGGAGGGGGCCCTTCCTGGCGAGGCGCCCTACGTGTGCCCAGAGTGTGGGAAAAGCTTCCTGTACGAGGAGCAGCGCGCTTTGCATCGAGAGACGCACCCCCGGCCCTCTCCTGAGCCCCAGGGAAGCCCCCCGCCTGCCCTCCAGCCTGTGGCCAAAGCTTACCCTTGCCCCGAGTGTGGACGGTGCTTCCCTCACCAACTCAGCCTGAGCAAGCACCGCCTCTGGCACTCAGGCGAGCGGCCGCACACGCGTGCCGAGTGCAAGAAAAGCTTCCGGCGGAAGATCAACCTGCGCCTCCACCAGCAGAGCCACACGGCCAGGGTGAGGACAGCTGCGGGCGCCAAGCCCGGCTCCTACACCTGCAGCCAGTGTGGCCGAGGCTTCAACCACCACTCCAACTTCCTGCGGCACCAAATGATCCACACTGGGGAGAGGCCGTACGCCTGCGGCGAGTGCGGGAAGACGTTCATCCGCAAGGAGCACCTGGCCACTCACGGCCGGCTGCACACGGGGGAGAGGCCCTACCGCTGCCTTCTCTGCCAGAAGACCTTCACCCGCAAGCAGCACCTGGTGGGCCACCAGCGCCTACATCAGGGCCTGGCAGGGGGGCTGGGAAGTCACCTGCCCAGGAAGAGACCTTCCAGCGGGCCTTCCAAGACCCCCACCGAGGGGCAGGACGATGAACTCCAGGGCAGAGGCCAAGCTGCCTCCTTTTAGGCAGGAGGGGGGGCGGTTCTCGCCAGAAACAGCCCATTAAGGGTTGCAGGGCAGTCCTGGCGCGTAACGGGATGTCCTGGCAGCGGCCATCTTGGACTTCTTCTTTTGTGCCCAGATTTTGAACTGCCCAAATGAAGCCACTTTCTTGGCTTTGTCCTTGGCCAAAATTAAGTCCTCATCGATGCATGTCTCTGGCAGTAATTGGCAGGCCAGTAAATGAGCCATTGGGTTCTGTGTTGTCCACCACCATCCCCCACTTCAGCCTGCTGGGATTCGTAGTCCAGCCTCATCCAGAGGAGAACAGGTTGGAAGACCCCTTTGCTTTCTGATTCTGCAGCTAGCTCGCTAGAGCAGGAAGTGCCACTCTTTGGACTGGAGCCGAGGAAGCCATGCGCCCCTGGGACTTCTAACCCTTACCTCAGGCATCCTCCCTTGAAGTGTGGCCTCACCTGGGAGCAGAGGCTTAAACTGGGAGGCCTTTGAGGCTTTGAACTAGGCCTCAAAGCCTTTCGTTTAGGTCAGGGGTGCCCAAACTACACCCCGAGGGCCAGATCCAGCCCATGACACCAATTCATCTGGCCCACGCTGCCCTTGCCGCTCCTGGAAGCAGAAGTAAAATGTGCCCGTATGCATGAATTGGTGTTGGGGCCCAGATCCGGCCCATGGGCCATAGTTTGGGCACCCCTGATTTAGGTCTTTGCTCCCAAGTGAGTTACAGATGGGTGTCTTTAAAACAGGTGGAACTCCCAGGGTGGAGAATTATGGGGGTTTTGCTCCAATAAATAAATAATTAAAAATTCCTGTTCTTATGTCTACACATTTTGCTAGGTTTCAAAAGTTCCAGATGATTCCCCCTTTCAGTGACGGTTAGGCAAATACCTGCCCACCTTCCTGAATTATCTGTATCACTTGCTAATTATGCCCAGCAGACGGAGGCCCTCTGTTTCATCTTTTAAAACTCCTGCTAGTAACTTCCTCCCCTAACTGCTTTCTCCAGGTAATCTCTGAAACCATTAAGTTACAGCAAAGACTCAAATGTATTTTGTCCATGTTCCCCTGCCCTCTTCTGACCCCGCAAGGCTTGGAAATATTATTTTATATTTTTCTTTTAGGGAGAGTTTCAGCCACCATTGTACAGCCACGGATGTTCAGACTGTTCTCTGATGTTTAGTCCAAAAATGGATTTTCTCCAGATCTGGCCCTAGCAGCATCTGCATGTGGGAATGTATTTTTTGGTTTCAGGAGCTTGACTGAAAAACAATTATAGATCTCACTTTTCTTTTAAAAAATTATTAGCAACTTGAGTCAAATACAGACGAGCAAAGAGAAAGAAGATGGCATACTGCAGTGATGGCGAACCTATGGCACACGTGCCAGAGGTGGCACTCAGAGCCCTTTCTGTGGGCACCCATGCAGTCACCCCAGCACAGGGTTTGCCCCGCCCCTCTGCCCAGCAGCCCAATGGGAGCATTTCCTTCCTTCCCTGTTGCTGTGTTGGCACTTTGCGATAAATAAGTGTTTTTTGGGTTGCAGTTTGGGCACTCAAAGGTCTCTAAAAGGTTCACCATCACTGGCATACTGTAATAATGTAAAAATAAACCAATAATAGCAAATGAGCTCAAAACCCTAGTCAGAAAATACATATGTGGTTTATGCAGTGTCACTTATTCATGGAATAAAATCCCAATGGGGTGGTGGATCTACTAACTAACCTGTGGTCATATTCGGATCCAACCGAGGGCATCCATAAAGATATAACATTACCCTAAAGTGCAATTACCGATACTTCTCAGTCAAGGTTGGGCACAGAGGCGCATTTATCCATCAGAAGGGAATCCGATCTGAGAAGGAATTCTTCCTGTAAATGTGGGGTAGGATGGGGGTTGGGATGCTTTTTATTCTATTTCTCCAGCTATGGAAACTTTTGGAATTCAAAATGTGACATGGACATAATTTTAAATGGATCGTCCTAATGGGATCTCCTTTAGCTTGGGTGTAGCTTTTGGAGAAGTGACTGTCACTTCCAGAAGACACACAAATGGGTCCTAAGTCAAATTCATCACGAACTCTCTTTGGAGGCAAAAATAATGAAAGTGAGGCTCTCCTTACTTGTACACATCATGGAAAGACAAAACTTGTTGGAAAGGATGATAACGCTGGGACAGCAGCAGGAAAAGAGGAAGAACCATTGTGAGATGGATGGAGGACTGAAAGGAAGCCACAAGACCTAAACAGGCCTGTTGGGAAAGGAGATCTTAGGGGTCACGAATTGGGTTGCAGTAAATCAGAAACCCCTTGTTGGCATCTTTCTCAGGATGCTTCTACACCAGAACACCCACTGGTTTGCTCTACGGATTTGTTGGGCACTGATGCAAGGAATTGGCTTCAGACAGTTGCCAAAGTGGTAGTACGGCTAATGTTAATAATCCTCAGGTCAGCTCTCACGTAGGGAATTCTGGGAAATTGGGTTTCTGCCAGATCGTGTTAAATGGCTGCATAGAGAGAGGAGGAAATTGGCTAAACAGCCTTGTTTGCAGCTTGTTAATACTGTATGACTGTTCTGTAGAAGACAGAGGTGCCTGGAGGACAAAGGGTCGGAATCGACTGTGTGAGTGAACAACAAAAATAAGGCATAATTACAGAGAACTACCTCAGTGGTTAAGCAGCTTGCCTTCTTGGCTGGCAAGTTGGCAGTTTGAGACCCAGGTACTGCATAATGGGCTGAGCGCCTGTCTCTGTCCCAGCTCTTAGGGACATGAAAGGCACTTCATTTGTGAACGTTCCCTGAGTGGGGTTTCTTCTGTAAAAATCCTTTCGACCCAGAATAATTTCTGACACAAAATTATTATTATAGAGAGCGACCTTATAAGGTGTAAACAGGGCACATCCCACCGCCAACAGGCGCTCCTGGCCAAAGCTACTCTGGGGGTGGCGGAGGGGGGGGACTACCACGGTTGCTGCCCCCCCACCCCGCCGCCGCCCCTGCCAGCCCAGCAACGTGCCAGCCGAGTGCTGGGGTGCTGCTGCTGCAGTCAGTGCGAGAGACGGCCGGGCGGTGCCTCCTCCTCCTCCTCCTCCTCCTCCTCCTCGCCTGGGCCGGTCCTGAAGCCCTCGAGGGCCTTCGGCTCACTCGGCGGGCGGCAAAGTCACGGGAGCCTGGCGGTCCGCCCTCCGACCGGCAGGGGCCGCCAGCGTGAAGGGCCGCCGGCTGCAAGTGCGCCACCCCCAGGCGCTCTAGGCTTCGCTCGGCCATAGAGGTGGGCTCCATGAAAACAAAAGGACACTTCCGGTTCCCAACGGAACGCGAGCAGGTGCAGGGAAAGCCAGCGGGGCCCCTTGAGGACGCGGACCATAGACGCTCGCGGGGGAAGAAGAGCGGCTCCGAGTCCCGCTCAGGCGCCGCCTTTGGCCCGCAGACATTAGAGCCGCCTGGCGCTGGCCCACCTGCAGCGCCATTAGTCAGTGTGGGAGGGAGCCTGCACGGGCCCTGGCCTTCAGACCATGGGTAGGGACCGGGGTGGGATGATTCTGCAGGTTCGCCCCAGAACCGGGAGCAGAAATTCCGCCCACCCAAGTATTGAAATAAAGTGGCCCTAATAACAATTCAGGTGCAACGCAGGGCTTCCCCCTGGCCACGCCCACAGAGTAGGTAGTGAAAGAAGTTGGATCCCACCACTGGTTAGAGAACGTTTCCCATCTTCATATCCAGATTTGCACCAGAATTGGGACGGCTTTATTTTAAAGCTTGGATGGGCAGAGGGGCCAACGCCAGCCAGAATTTCTGCTACCGGTTCTGGCAAACTGGTGCAAACCCGCTGATGCCCACCACTGACCTCAACACTAAATATTGTGTTACAAGCCGAGCACCACTCATGGCAAACTTAACTTTCTTCTTTCAACCTAATCAGAAGCTTCTTTAGGTCCTCCTCACTTTCTGCCATTAGGGTGGTATCATCTGCATATCTCAAATTATTGATGTTTCTCCCAGCAATTTTGATCCCAAATTGTGATTCCTCCATCCCTGCATTGCGCATTATGTGCTCTGTGCATAAGTTGAATAAGCAGGGTGACAAAATGCAGCCTTGTCTTGCTCCTTTTCCTGTTCCAAACCACTCCGTCATTCCATATTCTGTCCTAACTGTTGCTTCTTGATTCATGTGCAGATTTCTCATGAGGCATATAAGGTGTTCTGGTATTCCCATATCTTTAATTACTTGCCACATTTTGTTGTGGTCTACACAGTCAAAGGCCTTAGTCTAATCAATGAAACAGAAGTAGACTTGTTTCTGATACATGAAAACACCGGATAACGATTTGATCGGATAACACTAAAATCACATGTTAAGTAATCTGGGGAGGAGAATTGGATCGAATAACGTTAAGGTCCTATGGGATGGATCGGATAACAACCGCTAAAGCCTGTGCGGTTACAATGGATCTCTATGGAGCTTTAACGTTATCCGATCCATCCCATAGGATTTTAATTTGATTCCATCATCTTTTAGGGCTTTGAAAAGTTCAACTTGGATACCATCATCTCCACTGGCTTTGTTGTTTGCAGTGCTTTTTAGGGCCTTTCTGACTTCACTCTCTAGGATGTCTGGCTCAAGTTCAATTTCCTCATCATTGAGATTATCAGTTGTGTTGAGGTCCTTTCTGTAGAGTTCCTCTGTGTACTCTTTCCATCTTTTCTTAATCTCTGCTGCATCTGCTAACTCCTTGCCATCTTTGTCCTTTATCATGGTCATTTTTGCTTTAAACGTTCCCTTGATCTCCCCAATTTGTTTGAAAAGCTCTCTAGTCCTACCCCTGATATTGTTTTCCTCTACTTCTTTGCACTGTTCATTCAGGTAGGTTTCCTTATCTCTCCTTGCTTTTCTTTGAAATTATGTGTTCCAAGTGATTGTATTTTTTCCTTTCTCCTTTGCCTTTTGCATTCCTTCTGTCCTCTGCTATTTTAAGAGCCTCCTCGGACAACCACTTAGCTTTCTTACGCTTCTTTTCTTTTCGTATGGTTTTCTTTGCTGCCTCCTGCATGATGTCCCGCATCTCTGTCCATAATTCTTCAGGCACTCTGTCTATCTGGTCCAAGCCATGAGGACCATGAGGTAGAAATTAAAATGCAAAAATAACCACGTGTCACAAATTATTCTGGGTTGAAAAGATTTTTGCTGAAAGAACTCTGCTCAGGGAATGCCCAAATGAGGCTCCTTTCATGTCCCCAAGAGCTGGGACACAGACAGGCGCTCAAGCCATCATGCAATACCCGGGTCTCAAACCGCCAACTTGCCAGTCTTCCAGCTAACAAGGTGAGCATCTTAACCACTGAGTAGCCATGTGATCGGCCCACTGAACCACATGACCAGCCGATGGCCTGAAAAGTCTGGCCACTCCTGCTATATGGAGTCAAAGCTTGGCCACTGACTACAACATCAGAAAAGAAAACTAAAGGTTCTGAAATTTGGATCTACAGATGGCTGCTAAGAATAGCATGAGTTGACTATGTGACTCATGTCGAAGTGTTGCTCCGGATGGATGAAGAACAAGAACTATTTAAGACCCTTTAAAAAAAAAAAAAGAAAGCTCCAATAACTTGGGCATGTCATGAAGAACAGCATGAAGTTTAGAATACTCCAACTTGCTCTGCAAGGGAAAGATCCCTGGGAAGAAGAGAGGAGGCCCTGGATGTAGACAGACTTCATAGTTAAAGAACCTGAGAGGCTGGTGCGGAAGGTTCTCGGAAGACTCTGTTCCCAGGAGTGAAGAAGAGAAAGACTTTGGCTATGATGAGAGCCAATATTCAGAACGGATACGACACTTGAAGAATTTTATGTAAATTGTTTCCGGGGCCTGGCGGGAGAAAAAAATTGATTGACAAGTGAGAAGTGCTACACAAATAAATAAAGATAACCCACATGTTGTGCCGTTGGACATTTAGAAAATATTGTTTTCCAGGCTGGTCAAGTTTCTTCCAAATTCTAGCCTACGGAAGAGCCAGCACAGTCTTATGGCCCCTGCAAGACTAACCAACCAACTGGACCTGGGCATCCTTCGGAAGAATGGCCCGTTTATTATGGTTTGGATGAAGAGACTTATGTTATGCAGATAAGGAAGGCAAGGGAAGGGAAAGGGAAGAGCCAAGTACTGTTTGGGGTGGGGTGGGGGTATAACAAGGACACCTTCTTAATTAAGCAGATTCTCCTGGGTGTTGTTCCTCCGAAAGAGTTGTTGTGACCAAGGAGAATGGAGTTTTTTTACGCAGAGCAGAGCTCTGCTCGTTACCTGCTGTCCGGCCAAAATGGTCCCTATTTAATCTCCTTGCAATTTCTTGCTTTCCAACTGCTAGGTTGGCAGGAGCCTGGGACAGAGGACGGGCGCTCATTCCGTCGTGCAGTGCTCGGGTCTGCTGACCTTCCGTGCTTGAAGATGACCAAGAGCAGCCACCGCAGTCCCTGGGCGCCGCGTGCGGGGAGGGGGTCGACCGAGCGCTGTCTGTCCTCCTCCCCCGGTTGTTCCTCTTCTTCTTGCCCTTCCCGTTAACTCAGCCGAGGGGGGGAGGGGGAGGAGAGAGGAGGCCCCGCCCCGCCCCGCCCTCCGCCTCGAGGTCGCATGGGAACCGGAAGTGCCTCGGGCTCCCCGGCCTCTATGGGCAGCGAGGATGGCACACCATCAGAGAGTCGTCCAACCCGGAGCGGTCCGCGCGGCCCTGTGCGCATGCGCGCCCTCTAGCGCAGGCGAGTGGCGCCGGGGCTGACCGAGCGACGGACGGCGCGGCCGCAGGACGGACGGACTGACCGACGGGGGGAGGGACGGACTGCTTGCGGGCCCTCGGCCGCCTCCCGCTGCCCCGCCCGCCCCGCCCCGCCCCGCCTGCGCCTCGGGAGGGGAACCGGCGGGCGGGAGGACCCAGGGGCGCCCGCGCCGCTCGCCCGGCTGGACGGACGAAGCCTCGTTGTTGCGGCTGGAAGGAAGGAAGGAAGGAAGGAGCCCCGTCGGAGGGGAGGGGAGGGGAGGGGAGGGGAGGGGGGCCAACAAAGCAGGACCATGGAGGGGGGGCCGCCCGCCCAGGTGAGCACCTTAACCCTCTCCTGCCCGCCCGTCACCCTGGGGGGAGGGAGGGGGGGCCCTTGACAGGCGACGGTTGGGGAGGGGGGGCAGCAGGCAGAGTCCCCTCGAGGATTGGGGGGGGGGGAGGGAGAGACCCTGTGTGCCGGTGATGGGGGGGACGCCCCTTTTTGTGTGCGGGGGGGGCACCTGTCACCTCCTCATTGGTGCTGCCGTTGGGGTGACAGGGCTGGGGGGTGTCGCCTTTTTGGGCTGGGGGGGCTGGCCTGCTTCCCCCCCCCTCACAAACGTGGGTTGCCGTCGGGGTCACAGTTTGGTGGTGGTGTTTTTTTGGGGGGGTCGCCTGAGTCTCTCCCCCCCCCTCGCCTGTCAAAAGCCAGCCGGCTGTTGGTGTCTGAGGCAGGGGGTTCTGGAGGGTGGGGGGGGTCAGGGGTGGTGTCCCTCCGTCCAGGCGGTCTCCGGGGGGGGGGGGCAGAAAGGCTTCCAGGTGGGACGGGCACCGCCTGCCCTGCCTGGGCCTGAGAAGGAGAGGCGGTTGGCGCAGGAGGGGGGGGGGGCGTTTGTTTACAGCGCGCTTTGTGGGCAGCCCTGGTCGCGGGGGGGGGGGCCCTTTGGCCTCAGGAGGGGAGGAAGGAAGGGTCGGGGGGCCCCTCCCAGGGACCCCCCCCCCCTTGGCTGCCGGGACCCCCTTCTCCCGCCGCCGCGCCCCCCCCCTCTCTGTGGGCCTTCCTCTCTCCAGTCGGGCGGTGGTGCTGATCTTGAAGAAGGAGCGTCGAGACAGGCCGGCCAGCTGGATGGGCGCGGGGGGGGGGGGGGAGGATGACAGTAAGGCCGGGGCCGTTGGTGTCCAGCGTCTCCTGGCCCTTAATCTCTCCTCCTCCTCCTCCTCCTCCTCCTCTCCCTCCCTGCCAGCTGCCCAGGAGGAAGTACAGCCATGCACAGATTTGGGCTGCGTGGGGATTGAAGACCTTCAGCCCCACCGAGGGCCGGGGCAGCCCTGGCTGTGGTGGTTGCCTTGCCTCTTCCTCCTCCTCCTCCTCCTCCTCTCTGCCTTGGAAATCCCCCCATCCCAAGGTCTCCCCCCGGGGCTCAAGAAGCCACCTGAGATGCAGGGCCTTGGGGTGGGGGTGGGGAGGGAAGAAGGAGACCAAAGTGTCACACAGTACATTCATGTATTACTATGTCTCTCCTGCTCCTCATCCCGTCAGCTGTTAATCTGTTTTTGGGAAAGAGCAAAGGTTGGTTGGTTGGTTTCCCTCTGGTTTGGTAGCAAAATGAGAATGAGTGGGTTTGTGGTCTCAAGGCCCCTCGTCTTGGGCTGCTTGAACCCCAACTGGAGGGATGTTGAGAAGAAAGAAAAGTGACCCAAAAGTGGCAGGGGCCTTGTGCTGGTTTTGTGGAGGGTCCCACATCCAGGACGGACATTGCAAACCTTGTCCGTGGTTTCCTCCTCTTCCTCCTTCAAAGAGGGGATGAGGAAGAGGATGTGGCAAGGAGGGGAGGGCGAAGCACCTCTGACCAAACCTGAGGCCAAAGGGTTGAAGATGACCTGGACGCTTCTTCCTCCTCCCTGTTTCTCAAGAGGAAGTTCTCGGCTTGTATGAAGGCATAGCGGTCTCCTTTTGGGGTTCTTTGAGGGAGGTCTCTGGAAGGATCCCTTCCACGGGATGGCAGGTAGCAGCAGCCTTGACTTCACCTGGGCCACTAGGTCCAAACCCAAGCCTAGACCTGGTCCAGAGGAGAGCAGCAAAGGCAGCACAGGTGTCTGGAGGAGGTCCTGTGTAGGAAGAAGGCTGGTGTATGTTTAGGCCGGAGAAGAGTTCCCTTTGGACAGGCGTAGAAACATCTGCTCACCACCTCAGCTGCTATATTATTATTATTAATTATTATTATTATTATTCAATTTATATTGAATAATATATTTATATATATTTATATTTCCCTGCCACATTCTCTTGGCCACTCTGAAGTCCAGTGGGTGAAGCCCAATAGCACCTGGAGGCCCAACACATTCCCTAGCCTCCTTTTAAGAGGTGGCATCCTGGTTGCTTGAAGTCTGCTGTCCAGAGTAGTAATTTATCACATTTTGGCTTTGTGGAGATTTTGGACTACACTTCCCAGAAGCACCAGCCTGCACAGCCAAAGCTGGGGCATTGTGGGAGCTGAGGTCCAAATTATTTGGAAGGCTAGAGGTTGACATTCACAGGCCCAGATGGGAGAGCAGATTTGTTTGCTCTTGCTTCACAGGGGAGGCTGTGAAATGACTGGTTCAAAAGTCAAGCGAGGCTAAGGATTGAGACGGAACTCCTGAGGGCACCAGCCGTTCAGCGATGCAAAAGATGTCTGTGTGTATGTGTGTGTGTGTGTGTGTCTCCTTTGCTGAAGGTTTACCTGCAAAGGAAGTTGTCACTGTGCGGTTTGTGCATTGGTAGGCGGTGGACTGGACGACACTCGGGGAAGGCCAGGGAATGTATGGACCTTCTCTCTCTCCTCTAAATGGGAGTCTCTCCTAGCTAGCACTGACAGCCAAAGGATGCTGTATACTAGCTCAGCCCCTAGTCTTCCCTTAGCAGCAGAAGGTGTGCCGTGTCACATTCCATGGCTAAAGTCAAGTCCCAAAGTCTTCTGTCGTTCTTTCTCTGGGCTCCAGGGAAAACTTGTGGCGCCTTGATTTCCACCCCAACCCAGAGAAGCACAAAGCTGTCTAAAGGCAGAAGGAAGGAGTGAGCATGCCAGAAGGCTGCAAATGGGGCATATGGCAATGAAAAAGAAGGGAATCCCTCCTCTTTCCCCTCCACTCTAATGTCTTATGTGTGTCCTCTAAGGGGTATAAGAGCCACTTGGTCATAAGATCAGTGATTGGATGACAATATTTTTACTACCACATCGTGATGCCATGGATGTTGTAGGTGTGGCCAACATCATGACATCATGGGCGGAACTGATGTCATGATGTTGTGGGCGGGACCCAAAAATCAAAAATTAAAATTAATAAAATTAAATTAATATAAACACACACCCCTCATCCCACCCACCCACCCACCCAAACAACCACAACACAAACCCATAAATAAATAAAATAAAATAAAGAAAGAAATATAATAACAATTAAATAAAAATACGCCCACCCACCCATCCACCCCTAACACAAATAAAAACCCCAAACACAAACCCTGGGTCACTTACCCTGGCTGGGTTGACTCGTCTGGGAGCAGAAGAGGCAGCAGTGTGGCGGCAAACCGTCGCAGCGGCCTGGCGCCACGCCAAGGGAGGACCACTGCCCCCACTTTAAGCGCTGCCTGCGCTTCCTTTCCAGGCAGCCAAAATGGCTGCCCATACCTGCGCACGCATCAAATAGAGGTTGAACGCATGCACGGTTACGGGCAGCCATTTTGTCTGCCCGGAAAAAAATTCAGGAAGGGGTTCACCCCGAACCGGGGAGGTAACCGAACCGGTCGCTTGGGGTTCTATGAACTCCCTCCTCCCCCCCTGGGAACACCTTGTGATGGGCGCTACTGGTTTGGGCGAACCGGACCAAACCGGTAACATCCCATCACTTCATAAGATGCATGGGGTGGCCCCCTTGCAAGCCATTTCAACCTAGAGGGTTTCCATGGCCTCTCGTGGCGGGGGCTGCAACCCTTACTAGCAAATTAGGAAATAAGACTTTAAAATGAACTGCCTGTTCTGTTTTCAGACGCATTTTTCTGAAATGGGTTCCTAGCAGTCATTTGTTGTCTAGGCCACTGCTCTTAACAGCATTCGCTTTAGTAGAGGAGGGTACTGAGATGTTAAATTATGTGGAGCCAGCATTGGGGCATTTTACAAACGGTTCAGTTGCATTTATTTCATTTTATTCTTTGGGAGTTGGATTGTTCTGTCAGCTTTCTGGAAAATGTTCCAAGCAACTTCCAGAGAATTCTAATGTAACACCAATAATTTAAATCACAACCAAGATCAATCGTGGGGAAAAGCGATAGGAATTGGTAATGAGATTGACAACGCAAGGGATTGTTTTTGCTAGTTCTATTACAGCACCGTAGTAGAGTTTCTGGACAGCTCAACTGCTTGGTGGAGAGGTTGAGGGTTCGATTCCCCACTGTGCCTCTTTGACAGGGCCTGGACCTTGATGGCCAATCAGGTGCTTTCCAACTCTTTTTCTTTTACCACCACCACCACCACCTCCACTACGGCTGCTACTTTTCACACACTCACACATCCCGGATCCTCCTGCCAGCCAACCTTGTGGACTGTCTGCTTAGCCATAGGAGCCAAATTGTGTGGTTTGTTCACTTAGTGCCAATGATAAACACAGGAAGGTCATTGTCCCTTTTGTGCCCTGCTTGTCAGGACAAGGAGCATTTAGCTTCCTGCCAGAATCATAGGTTAGTTAGATGGAACTTCAGGTTGATCTGTCCATGCTTATGTCTGAGGACGATAGCGATGACAATTTTCTGTGCCATTTCTACTTCGTACACATCCTGAGCCTTTGTAGAACAGCATGGCAAACACGAAACTTGCTGAATTGTATGATATGATGAAGCTCCTGGCTGGGAGAACACCAAGAGAAAGAGGCAGTAGAACCCAAGGGGATCTGTGGTGTAGGATCAGGGCAAAATGGGACCTTCCTTCCTCTGGCTGGCTGTTCCCAAAAGGGGCCAGTCAGTAGCCCCAGCCAGGAGTTCACCAGCAGGGCAGAGGGGCAAGGAGAGCTTCCTGTTCTCCAGCAGCTGGTAGGGTCAAGGGATATAGCTTGGGCTACTGGTGGTGGTGGCGATAAGTAGATGTCCTGACCATTGGTGGTCCTAAACTCCATGAAGTTGCCTTTTCAAAGCTCCACAGGTGGGCAGCCGTCCTCACTAGGTCTGGGGCATTTCGCATGTATGTAGAACAGACCCATGTGGAAGAATAATGCTCTGTAAAGGAGAAATAATTTTGTTGGGATGGATGGGTGCTTCCACAGAGGCGGCCAGTTTCTGTGCCAGTGCCAAATGGAAATCCTTGGGCCATACCAAAGATTCCAGTTTTACTGGACTTGGCAGTTGGTCTTGGAAGAGGCCACTTTCCCGGAGGGTGGGGGCTGGTCTTGAGATGCAATGGGGATGTACGTAATGCTGCCACCTTAAACCTAGCCCATCATAAGTGGACTAATAAAGGGTGGCGATATGGCATGAAAACATTATTCTGGATTACAGGGATCCTAACCCCAAGCATTGCCAGGGAAATAATCCTCGCCAAGATGAAGCTTTCCAACCTCTGAGATGGATCTGTCTTAGACAGGAACCCAGATATGCTGTAGTACTTTCCTTATTAAAACTCTCCCCATGTGAACTCTGAAAAGGCCCCATTTGTTCTCAGAACGAGGCTGGCAATCTCACCCACAGTTGTGGTGGTGGACAGGGGCATATCTCAGTCGCTTGCATGCATGAATGACATTCTTGTACATGAACCTGCAGTTTGGGCCATGCGTCCTGTGCTGCTACCAAGCTGTGGCCATTTACACAAAAGGTCTGCCTAAGTATCCAACCACAGGAGCCATTCATAGGAATCCAGAAGGCTTCCCCTGGCATTTACATGTTGATGATCTCTCTGGCCACACTTCCTTTTGCTGTGGACTCTGCTGTGAACCAGATGTCGTCAGCTGTGTTCGATTATCTCAATAAGCCTTGGAACCTATTCTGCTAATCCTGCGCCGTGATTAATTCACCCATCCTCCAAAAAGAGTGGTTAGAAGTGGAGGTTTTACTGAAGGCCAAGGGTGGGTTTGTGCATGAGATAAAATCAGAGTTGGGAATGGCTCCCTGCGCATGCTTAGCCACGGTAGCCAGTATCACCCGGTTGCGCCCAGCAGAGGTTCTATGGGGCTCCTTAGCAGAAGTTATAAAAGGAGAGGATGGGCGGGTTCTCCCCACCCCTGCTATTAATTAATTAATTAATTAATTAATTAATTAATTAATTAATTAATTAATTAATTAATTAATTAATTATATTTATGCCCCACCCACCTAGGAGATTTTCCTACTCTGGGCAGCTCTGCCTTCCAGAACATTTGTGTCTTGGCTGTTTAGTTCCAAGGAAAGACTTCCATGACCCTTGGCTTTCTGTCTTGTCCAGACTGAGCAACTAAGCCTACCAATTTGGGGACAAGCCCAGGATGTTACATCAGTGTGAAATGGTAGTTTAATATCCTGGCTTGTTCAAACCCTTTTAAAAAGGGGATGCAAATACAAATCTAAACAACAACAACAACAATAGCTTTTCATTGTTGACCCAAACGACGTGTAAGCCCTTTATTGACTGTTTCAGTGTTGAAAGGCGTTTTTAAGGAGCCATTTAATAATTTTGAAGACAAAGAGCGACTCCTCAGTGCAGCCCTTTCATGGTCTTCCTTCTCTGTCTTTGCCAACAGGCGCCAGAACTGGATACTTTGCGTCTCTCCGCCAACCCTGACCCTACTTTTGAAAGAGAAACTCAGACTGCAGAGATCTCTCTCACCTTCATCGCATCCTTCCAAGCGATGGAGAAGAAGGTGGAGTCTCATGCGATGCGGTTGCTGGACCTGGAGGGGAGGACGGGAACCGCGGAGAGAAAGATCATAGACTGTGAAAAGACAGCTGTGGAAATTGGGAACCAACTGGAGAGCAAGTGGGCTGCCTTGGGGACCCTCGTCCAGGAGTACGGGCTGCTCCAGCGGAGGCTGGAGAACATGGAGAACCTGCTCAAGAACCGGAACTTCTGGATCCTCAGGCTTCCCCCGGGCTCCAAGGGGGAAACCCCCAAGGTAACTCCTTGAATCATGGCGTTGGGTTCCACTGGGCTGTAGTAAGCCTCTTCCGGATTGATTCCCACAGGGTGGAGTGGAGGCTGCAGTTTAGGTTCCCTGAGAGGGGAATCAGGCCAAGGCACAGCTTGAAGAAGAAGCAAAGGATGCCAGGATGCCCAGTGGTTGTGGTTTGGGATGACTGTCGGAAGCCTCTGGGTCCAGGGCCTGGGCACATCTGCTTGGCCCATGGCAGAGGGAACAGCTTCAGGGCTGGAAGTACACTGGCCTAGCTTCAGGGCTCCTCCTCTTCACCTTTGAGATTTGCAGAGTGTGTGGAAACAGAAGTTCCTAGGCAGGCAAGAAAGAATGGAAGAGGAGGAGGAGGGAATTCATCCCACCGTAAAACCAATGGGGTCAGAGTTGATCCAGAACGCAGAAAAGGAGTGACATTTTCACCTCACCTGGGCTTTCACTTCTAGACTTTGCTAACTCAGGTTGTGGAGATGGAGTCAGATAGCGACTAGATAGGTCTTTCCTTTGGTCTCACAGGGCTTTTCTTATGGACAGAATCAACAGAGAGGCTGAAAACTTTGGGGCCTGGAATCCACTGGCTCTCTCAGGGCAGAGTGTGGCCGAGTCTTTAGGCTTAATAGTAGCATCAAGAATGAAAATAAACATGCCTTGAACCTGTAGTAGGTCATTTCTCTTTACTTGCTTCATGGTTTACATGAAGAGAGGAGTCGTTTGCACAAATATTGGGCTTGTAGAAAAGACCCTGTTCCGGGTGACCAGGTCCCTCCTTGGTAAGGGGGGGGGGGAGAGACTGGTTGGCATGGCTCAGCTGACAATTTTGCTGATTATCTGACAGAGACATTTGCTCGGTTTCGCTTGAGGTTTAACCCCCGACCTGGAGACAAGGGGTCTGGAGATGGCTGAGTCACAGTCTAGCCGTGTTATCTAGGATCAGTTTGACCCAGTTGTTCCTGAGGAAGGGGTCAGGCTGCTGGAGGATGTTCATGACACCCCCTGCTTGTTAGATCCATGTCCCGTCTGGCTGATCAAATCTGACAAGGCAGTAACAGGCAGTTGGGTCAGAGCAATGGTAAATGCTTCTTTATGGGAGGGGGTGTTTCCGGCATCATTCAAACATGCGCTAGTGCACCCCCTACTGAAGTAACCATCACTCGACCCAGCAAAATTGGACAACTTTAGGCCTGTATCCAACCTTCCCTTTTTAGGGAAAGTACTATTTAACATCTACATGAAACCACTGGGTAAGATCATCCACTGCCACGGGGTGAAATATCATCAATACGCTGATGATACCCAATTGGATACTGTATCTCATTCCGTGGTGATCCAAGCGATGCAGTTGGAGTCCTATCCAGGTGCCTGGAGGCTGTGAGGGTCTGGATGGGGGACAATGGGCTTCAACTGAATCCTGGCAAGGCTGAGTGGCTGTGGGTCGGGGGTCTTGCGTTATCTCGGGAGCCGCCATCTTTGGTGCTGGATGGGGCGGTTTTGCCCCAGACAGACCCGGTGCGTAATCTGGGGGTCCTCCTGGACTCACGACTCCTGCTCGAAGAGTAGGTGGCAGTCGTGGCCAGGAGGGCTTTTGCACAACTTCATGTCATCCGTCAATTACGCCCGCTCCTGGACCGTGACTCCTTACTTTTGGTCACCCATGCTCTGATCACCTCCAGACTGGATTATTGCAATGCGCTCTACATGGGGCTTCCCTTGATGACCATTTGGGAAGCTACAGCCAGTTCAGAATGCGGCTGCCTGGTTCGTGACAGGGTGCAGGGGCTATGCCCATGCCTCGCCACTGCTACGGGAGCTGCATTGGTTGCCAGTGTGCCTCTGGGTGCAATTCAAGGTGCTGATTTTGACCTTGAAAGCCCTTCATGGTAGTGGGCCAGGATACTTAAGAGACCGCATCACCCCAAGGTTTTCTACCCGTCCTATGAGAGCAGACTGTAGGGACTCCGTAGTGGACCCATCAGCCAGGGAGGCACATCTCCCGGGGACCAGGAGGAGAGCCTTCTCAGTATCTGCTCCGGACCTATGGAACCTCCTGCCACTTGAATTGCGCCTCCAGGCAGAGTTGCTTCCCTTCAGGAAGGCCTTAAGAACGTGGCTCTGCCAGCAGGTGTGTGTGTGTGGGGGGCACCACTGGTACCACACAACCCATCCCTGCTGGCTTACTTAGCCCTGCCCGGGTGTCCTTCTTTTTAAGGGGATTGGGGAGGTTTTTATGATGTCTTTAACGTAGGTGTGGGGCTTCTGCCTTGTGAAAAGTGCCACTTCTACCACTTGTCATCAATGACATCGAATTTGCTTGTTTAAATACAGTATATGTTTTTTACCCAAGGCGTGGGAGGGGGGAAGGAGGGGCTTAGTTCTCAGTGGTTTGATGATCGAGGCTCCTGCCATCACATACCCACACACAGATATGTCACACAGAGTTCATTGGAACGTACTGCATAGGATTGGATTTTGGGAGGATTAGAATTGAAGAATGGAGAAGGGATAGATGGCACATTGGTTGCATTGGCACAGCGCTTCTTGGGAGATCATGCTCTGGTGGTCTGGTGGAGGTCCTTTGCCACATCCCACCACCACCCAGGATGTGGCTCTCCAGGTGGATTGCCAAGCACTGCTCCCCATGGATGGCCCCATAGTCCTCGTTCCTCAATGAGAAAGGAATGGAGGGTCACATTCTGGTGTTGCGTGGGTGGTTTTGGGGCCAGCGGCCAGTTCTGGGCCACGGAGGCAGTAGCAGGAGGAGAAAGGCTTGTAGCCTATGGGAACCAACTACTTAAGCAGGATTCTTCCTTACCAAGAGATTCTCGGCTGGCCCCAGTTCTGGGCAAGGCCGGTTCTAATCCAGAGTCAGCCCCTGATGCCACTGAGTGTGCTTTTTGTGCTGCCTGTGGGGTTTCAGGTGCCGGTGACCTTTGACGACGTCTCCGTCTGCTTCAATGACAAGGAGTGGGAGAAGCTGGAGGAGTGGCAGAAGGAGCTCTACAAAAACTTGATGAAGGGCAACCACGAGTCACTGATCTCACTGGGTAAGAGATGCGCGCGTGTGGCTCCAGTGCTGCTCATTGAGCACTTTACTGTGGGGTCTCCCTTGTCCTTTTGATTCAGGGCAGGCCATCCTAGAGGGCTCCTGTGAGGAGGGGGGGTGTTCCCCTCCTCCCTAGTCAAGAGCCATTCCAGCCCCCCCCCAAGGCTCCCAGGGAGGGAGGGAAGGAGACTGACGGCCACCTCGTGTGCAATGGCTCACTTGAAATGGGGGAGAGATGAGCCCCGCAACCTAAAACAATTGGACAATGCCCCCCCCCACTCCCTTTCTCTAATAGACTATGCAATATCGAAGCCGGGTGTTTTATCCCAGACGGAGACGGGGACGGACTCTTGCCTTGGCGATGAGCAGGACTCAGAAGAGCAGGGCAGCCTTCCTGATCCCACTGCAGGTACTGTGTGTCTTTCACGTGGTCTAGGGGGTGGGGGTGGGATAAAAGAGGACTGGGGTTGGCATCTCCACAGGACCTCCATATGGCACATCAGTCTTTACCACAAAGGCCACCGTCCATTGTGTTCAGAGCAGATATGCCGTCACTTAGTATGAACTGCTCTAGTCTTACTATCGCTTTCTTAGTATTTTTCTTTCTTCCCACTGTTATATTTTGAGAATACTGTATATTTTACTGCAGATCTGCTCCACAGATTAAAAAAACCTTGCTAGGTTTTGGGCTTTCCCTTCCTCCAGTCCCCACGTTGTCTCTTTTACTCTCTAGCTTGACAACTGCAGGAAGAGAAATCCAGAAATCTAGCCAGCCGTTTGCTGCATATTTTGCCCATTCACAGTTGACCATCAACTGTTATGGGGCCCCTGTGGAGTTCTGTGTTCCTTTCATTCCCACGAGTCAATGTTGCCTGTTTTGCTTTTTGGAAAGAGGTTTTGTAGGATAGTCCGGCTACCCTTCCTCTTTCGAGCTGTGCTGTGGCTTCCTCAGTTAATTGATGCTTCAACATCATCTTCAGGAGGCAGCTCTACGTTAGAGAGTATTCCAGTATCCAGTCCTCAGGATTAGGCCCACGTGGGTAAGACGACCCGGAGCCCAGTTCCCAGGGGAGGCCTCCAGTGCCACTGAGAAAAAAAGATAGTGTAGGCCAGTGGTTGGCGAATCCTTCTTGGGCCGAGTGCCAAAAAAGAGGTGTGGGGGGGCAGCCATCATGCGTGCCACCCACATGACATCATTGCACATACATGCGCACCACCAATTTACATCACACACCCCATCCCCCACCAATGCCAGGCAAGTTTCCCCTCAACCTGTTCTTCTCCCTGACAGGCTTCTCTGGGGTTGGGACCTTGCCTGGTGTGTTGGCGGTGTTTAGTCCAAAACCACTGCTAATGCGCCTGGCAAGCTTCCCCCACCAGCAACCCGATCTTCTCCCCAGCACCAGGGAAGCTGAGAGAATTGTCTTCCTCCCCCCCCCCTTCCGTTCACACCACTTTGCTTTGTGGAGGGCAAAAGTGGGGAGAGAGCACTCTTGGCCTTCCCAGTGTGCCCCGTGGGGGGTGGTCTGCAGCAGGGAAGCAAGTGGGTCTGGCAAGGCGGGGATGACGCAAGACAGAGGCACTGGCAGAGCATGCAAGGGAGAGCAAGAGGCTCCGGGACTCCTCTTGTCTTGTTGCCACCGCCACCGCCTCTCTCCGCACCTGCCTAAATTCTTGCTTTTTGAACTGCTAAATTGGCAGGAGCAGTGACAGAGGATGGCGCTTATTCTGTCATGCAAGAAATTGCAAGTCGATAAATAGGGATCACTTTGGTGGGGAAAAGATCTTAGGGATATGAAAGGAGCCTCAAATCAGGCATCCCCTAAGCAGAGTTATTCCAGTAACAACACTTTCAAATCAGAAAGCTCCTTTGTGTGCTTCTGACACGATAATAAAAAAAAGTGGGTCCTTTGCAGCCTGAGAGAGAGAGAGACAAGCAGCCAGGAGTGTGAGGGTGGGCAGTGCCCCCCCCCCGGTCACCCGCTGGCCACGTCCCTGGATGGAACAACTCTGCCCCAGGGGGTGCCCGACCCCAGTCTCCCTTCTTGCATGAGGAATGAGCCCCCATCTCTGGCACAGCTCCTGCCACCCTAGCAGTTTGAAATCAAGAAATTGCACAAGAGTAATAATCCACTCTTATGTCCCTTTCGATGGGGAGAGGGGAAGACTACTATAGAAAGGGGGGAGAGAGATAGGGAGATCTCAGTCATGCTCCCTCATTGAACGGTGGAAAAGGGGTGAAAACCCGGAATCACCCGACCCCCACCCCATTTCTCTAGTAATCTTGCTTTCTGTTGCCTTTCACCCCTTCACAGCCGTGCTCATAAGGCGAAAGGGGGAGAGAGAGATCTTGTGGCTGTTGTAAAGCTTTTGGGAACCCTTGCAAAGTTACACAAGCCCATTTTTTTCCTGGCAGGCAGGTCTGGGGCTATTTGTCCACGGCCTGCAATAATGCGCCTTTTTGCCTCACCCGCCACGCTTGCCTGGGTCCTGAACTCCCTGAGGGGCCAGCAGGGAAATCCAGCCCTGCAGAGGAGGTCCTTGGCTCTTCCCCCCCCCCAAAAAAAAAAAAGAAAAAAAACTTGCTCTTCCTCTCCTGGGAAATATTTTCACCCTGGGCTTCTGACAAGGCCCTGCTTCCACAGTGCCCACAGCCCCCTCCCCACTCACCTCCCCCAGGCACTGGGCATGTTGAAATCCCTACCTTGAGGAGAGGAGAGACCCCTCCAAGGAAGAGGAGCAGCATGCTGTCTCCCCGCCTCCTGGGTAGGAGGGGAATGTCTGGCCACGCCTCCTGGGTGGGATTTCAGCCTCCCTATTGGGAGAGGGAGCTGGGCGGTAGAAGAGGTTGTGCTGCCATTGGCAGTGCAGGGAGTGGTGTGGAGGTGAGGGCGTGGCTTACTCGATGTCTGCGCACTGAATTGGCTCTGTGTGTCACCTTTGGGCACGTGTGCCATAGGTTTGCCATCACGGCTGTAGGCCAACAGATGCCACCCATAAACAACAGCAATGACATTGCACTCTCTGGGTGGTTTACAGGTCATTGCCATTTTGCCCCCCCCCCAAAAAAAAAAACAAAAAACAAAACACAAGCCACACACAGCATGCTGGGTCTTCATTAGACTGACCTCAGGAGGATGGAAGAGGCTGAATCAACCTGGATCCCCATCAGGATCAAACTCACAATGTATAGAAGTGTAATTGCTATTGCTGTTAATGTGGGGTGATGAATTCTCAGGCAGACTCAGAGCAAAGGTGAGGATGATTGGGTGCTGCTGCTGCTGCTGCTGCTGCAAAGTCATGAGTTCAGAGTCGAGAAGAGTTCCTTTCCCTCAAGGTCCTCGTGAGCCTTCCGGGAGGGCCTGTTCATTGCTGCAGAGGGCATAGAAGGGGCTTCTTTTGGCAACTCAAAGGCCATCTCCTCTCTCTGTCTTTCTCCCACATGGCAGCAGGCATCAGAGTGGTGATCAAAACGGAAGAGCCCCATTCGGACGATTGCCCGGAAGACCTAGAGCACCACCAGACCTCCGGGAGCTCAGAGGGGGATTGCCATGGCCTGGATCCAGAGGCCCCCTGCGGAAGCCCCTACAGCGCAGCCACCCCGCTGGGAAACCTGGCTGCAAACAACCTGGAAGAAGGGAGCGAGTATGACCTGGGCTACGGGGAGATCAAGAGGGTCACGGTCCAACACAGCAACTGCACCGGTAAGAGTCGCTGGAGCATCGCCGGAGCGCTAGGCAACCCCCACCCCCAGTTTCTAAGCCAGTAATGGCCCACCTTGGCCCTCCAGCTGTTCTTGGACTTCAATTCCCCGGAGCCCTGACCAGCAGGAGTGCTGACTTGGGCTCCTCGGGATTGAAGTCCAAGAACACAACTGGAGTGCCAAGGTTGGCCATCACTGTGTGCCATCCGAGGCTTCTAGCTGGGTGTGCCTCTGAGCCTGTGACACCACTCACTCTCTGGCCTTTGGTGGATGCTGTGCAGACAGGCTCACGGGAGTGGCTTGCAAGAGTCTCCCCCCCCCCCCCCGGGGACTCTGAACCCAGCATGACGGAGCTCTTGTTCTGCACCCAGACTGGAAGAGAGCGGAGGGTTGTGGCCCTAAGGCCAGTCCGTCCCTGCTTATCCGCTGGCTTTTATTCCGGCTCCTGCGCTCCACCCATTGAGGAGGATGCCCAAGTCCTGGTTCGAAGAGTGGCTGGGTCCTGATGCAAACCCTAGTCCGGGGCCCAGCTCCTCCCCATTCCTCCCCACCTCCTCTTGCCATAGAATCGGGGTGGGATCTGGCAGTCCCCGAAGTCAGATGCAGAGGCTGGCCAGGAATGCAGCACTCATAGCCTCCGTGCTTGGAAGGGAGGAGCAGCTCACAGGCTGGTCGTTTCAGAACAGTTTGGAATGTTTTCCTTGCCATCAAAAGAGAAATACATATGTAACGCTCTGTATCTTTTCTTCCCCCAACAAGACGATGGAATTGTGATCAAAATGGAGGAGGACGACGAAGAAGAGGAGGAGGAAGAGGAGGAGGAGGAAGAAGAAGAGGAGGAGGAAGACCCCGACCCCGTCAGCTTAGAGCCACGAGGACTCTTCTCTTCCAGGGCTGAGCCCCCCTGCTCTCTCAATTGCAACATGGAGGTCCTGCGGGATGACCAGCGGATCACCAAACCCGCCAGAGCCACGGTGGGCATTTGTGCCCCCCTGTGCGAGAGGGACACTAGCGCTGAGGCGCGGCCTGTCACCTTCCAACAGAGGAACCGGACACGCGAGAGGCCCTACATCTGCCCGGAGTGTGGCAAGAGTTTCATGCTGCGCATTAACTATATCATTCACCAGCGCAACCACCTCAAGGAAGGCCCATACGAGTGCCACGCCTGTGACCTCAGCTTCCGCATCAAACAGCAGTTCCTGCTCCACCAGCGGCTGCACTCCGCCCGGCGCGGTGTGGCTGCTCCGCCCCGCCGGGGCCAGGCCTACCCAGACAAGCGTGGCCTCAAGACGCAACCCCGGCCCCCTCCGGCCCCCGGGAAGCCCTACAAGTGCAGCGAGTGTGAGAGCAGCTTCAGCCACAAGTCCAGCCTGAGCAAGCACCAGATCACCCACGTGGGCGAGCGGCCCTACGCTTGCAGCGAGTGCCGCAAGAGCTTCCGGCTGCAAATCTCCCTGGCCATGCACCAACGGGTGCACGCCAGCAAGAGTGAGCTCTCCTTCATCTGCCCTCAGTGTGGCAAGGCCTTTAGCCGCCCCTCCCACCTGTTGCGCCATCAGCGGACTCACACGGGGGAGCGGCCCTACAAATGCAGCCAGTGTGACAAGACCTTCAGCGAGAAGTCCAAACTGACCAACCACTACCGCGTCCACACCCGTGAGCGGCCCCACGCCTGTGGCGAATGTGGCAAGGGCTTCATCCGGAAGCACCACCTCCTCGAGCACCAGCGCATCCACACAGGGGAGCGGCCCTACCACTGTGCCGAGTGCGGGAAGAACTTCACCCAGAAACACCACCTATTAGAGCACCAACGGGCACATACCGGCGAGCGGCCCTACCCCTGCACGGAATGCGCCAAATGCTTCCGCTACAAGCAGTCCCTGAAGTACCACTTGCGGACACATGTGGGGGAATGAGGGCCAGCCCCTGCTCCTCTGGGCCCCCTCACGCCCCTGGCCTCAGGGACAGATGACCAAGTGGGGGAGCGAGGAAGCAGGGGGAGGAGGGGGAGGAGGGGAGACTCTGCAGGGGTTCCTCTCTGCCTCCCCAGGGAGAAAAGAACGCGTGGTCTCTTCCTTGAAAGAAATAACGGGTTTCAGAATGCATCAAACCACCCCTCTTGGCACCATGGACTTTGCCAACCCTGAACTCTTCCCCCTTGCGTCTTCTGCCACCCCTTCTGCCCCCCCCTCTGTTCTTTTTGATAATAAATGTGGAGTCTGATTTTATTTGATAAGGAAATGCGTACGGTTTGGCTTTGTTTCATTAGCAGCCAGGCCACTCTTTCTGAAGCAGCAGCAGCAGTGGGAAGGGGGGAAGGCATACTTCTTCTTCTTCTTCTTCTTCTTCTTCTTCTTCTTCTTCTTCTTCTTCTTCTTATTATTATTATTATTATTATTATTATTATTATTATTATTATTATTATTATTATTATTATTATTGTCAGAAATTATTCTGGGTTGAAAGGATTTTTGTGGGAGAAACTCTGCTCAGGGAATGCTCAGATGAGGCTCATTTCATGTCCCCAAGAGCTGGGACAGAGACGGGTGCTTGATCTGTCATCCAGTACCTGGGTCTCGAACTGCCAACTTCCCAGTCTTCCAGAGGCGCACTGAGAGTGTGGGGGCTGCCCTCCCCGTGTGCTTAGCCTTGCAGGGGGAAGCCCCCCAAGTTGTTGGCCCCTCAGCAAAGCATGAGAAGTCCCACCACCCTCAGGTTGGCTGTGAGAAAAGGGGCCTTTACCCTGCCTTTATTTTCCAGGACTTGAGAGGTTCTGATATTTTCCACTGAAGGAGAAGGCAGGGAATGGTAAGTGCAGAGGAAAGAGCAGGAAATGGCCTGCGTAGAAGAAGAAGAAAAGCCCCCCACACACACACCCGTTCAGGTGGTTTCGTCTTCCATGGTTTCGTCTTCCTGCTCATGCTCTTACTGTCATGATCAAGTCACTTTCAAAGTGACCCAAAGAGCATTTTTAGGTCAGATAGAGATGTTCAAGGAAAGGTTCACCATGGCTACCCCCCCCCCCCCCCCCCGTGAGCCTCCGTGGCCGAGTAAGGATTTGACGCTGAGCCCTAGGGCAACACTTGACAAACTGTGCATTTTTTAGCTTTATTACAATCCTTGATCAGATAACACTGAAGTTGATTGTGTTCTGTGGATGCCTGCAAGGTAACAGGCACAATTTACAATTTCCCCACTCACTCATAAACCTAAGTGTGCAGAATGTCATCTAGGAATGGCCTGAGGGACTGGTTGTGTTCCCAATGAACTGAAAGGTGGTAAGGATACACCGTCTGGCCATGTTGTTCTCTTTCTGGCTGGGGCCTCTAGCCAAGGGTGGTATTTGGGGAAGCAGCTTATCTGCACTAAGTACATAGTGTGGTGGGAAATGAAAACCTGGGCAGTGAACCTGGAAGGTCTGGTAGGCATAGTTTGGTTCATTTCATTGGTGAATGGCTGCTAGACCACTCAGCCTCAGGCCTTCTCCTCTGCAGGCCATCTCAATGATCTACCTTGCTGAGTGATTGGCTTTAAGCATTGATCTGAATGGTGGTCAAAAATTATAGCTGCAGAATCATTATTTTGCTAGAAAAGTTTAGCCTCTGCATTTGTTTGTGGTTCCTTAGCCTTTAATAAACAATATGTATTCAAAAGTCTCCTAAATTAGTTTTCAGCTTGGTCTTCCATTGAAAAAAAATGGCAAAAGTAAGCTTTTGAAGTTTCCCAGAGAAGCCTTTCCTGGAATCAAAATCCACCCGTGTATTTCTAAGGAGGCTTGGTAGATTTTTTATCATGTTTTTAGTTTTATGCTCTCCAGAGCACTTTCCTTTGTCAAATTTAGGAAACCATCACAGACGCCTTTCTGTTTAGGTGTCCATAAGGAAACTAGATGCATTGGATTTCTCTCCAGCCCACATGAAAATGTAATTCCTAAGAAACGCTGCAAAAGTCCCACGACAAAGACTTATAATATTGTTCCACATCACTGCTGGCTAGCTCTTTTTAAAAAAAAAATGAGCAAGAGAACAATTCTCTTCTGCTAGTTATATGATTCAATGGGGGTGGTGGGGGGTCAATGCTTAGAGTGCAATAATAATACTAGCAGCGCCCCTCAATTGCTCTGAGGTAAGGTATCCCTGCCAGTGCTATGGGTGCTTAACCTACTGTGGAAATGTGGTTTTCTTTTCTACCTAGCAGGGTTTAAAGCAGAAAGAGCAGGCCGCAAGAGGAGAAGGCCACCACCACCACCACCACCACCACCACCAGGACCAGGACCAGGCCGGGGCTTCTACCTACTCAGACTCAACCCCGCCCCCTTCACTGACTGGCATTTTGTAAGGTAAAAACCAGCGTTGGCGCCTTCTGGAGGCCTCTTTACTTACAGTGCAGGCCTCCCGCCAGAGGCGGCGCTGTGAGAAGAGCCTCCGCTCCGCCCCCGCCCCCCCAGGAAAGCGCTCTCTTTGCCTGGCTCAGCCCTGGCGCGCAGGCGCAGTACCGCCTCGTTCTCTTTTTTTTTTGGAAGAACGCTTGAAGCTGCGCATGCGCGTCGGTGGAGCTAGCCAAGGAGGGGGCTCCGGTGAGGGGTCTCCTTTTTCGCCCCCCTCCCTCCCTGTTCCCGGCTCCCCTTCTGCGCCCGGGGACCAGGCAGTGCGGCTCGACTGGGGAGGGGGGCGCCTCCTCTCAGCCCCCCCCCTCCGCCGTGCCCATCCCCCACCCCGGCCGCTGAGGGCGCCTGATTGGCCCGTTCGGGCGCCCCGCCCCCTTTTCCGCCCTGGGAGGGGGAGGGGGAACAAAAGGCCGAGTACGGGAAAGGGGGGGGGACGTTATGGTCGCCCCCGCCTGAGGTGAGGCTGCCCCGTCGGTGCGGGGGGGGGGAAACATTACTGAGGAGACGCGACCCCCCCCCTCAGCACGGTGGGGGGAGGGGGCGCCTGACTCAGGGGAAAAGGGGGGGCGCCCTGAGGGTTCTCTCCCCCCCTCGTTTCTCCTGAGGAAAGATGGGGAGGGGGTTTCTACAAGGCCAGAAGGGGCCGCGGGGTGGGGGAGACGACTCTTGGGCACCGCTTGTGGGGGGCGCGAGAAGGGAGGGGTTTCTTCCCTTGCAGTTGCAAACTCCAAAAAGGCTTTATTTATTTTTTTGCCGGGGGGGGGGAATGGGTCACGGTCGCCTAATAGGATGGAGGGAGACTGAGGCCCCTCCCAATAATGTCCGCCCATGCATTGCGGGGGGGGGGGCTCCTTTCTGTGCAACTCCAGTTAAGGAGAAGGAGGGGGCCCTGAGCCACCTCTTAAGGCTGAGAAGCTTTATTCCGCACGAGCATGTTTTGGAAGGAGGGGGGGGGACGAGAAAAGCCCCCGTCTTCAGATACAGTAGTATAGCATTCACGCCACAGGTGTATGAAACACAGCGGCGGGGGGGGGGAGTTTGCTGAATTTTATTAGGGTGAGGCCCCAGAGGGGGGACCCAGCCAGGGCCACTCCTTGGAGACTGTGGCAGGACGGAGGCTTTCCCTAACAGCCTCAATAGGGGAGGGGAAGAAGGCCCTTCTCTGAGGTTTTTGAGACCTGGGAGCAGTTTTTAGATATTGAAGCCCCCCTTTTTTTCTCATCTTCAAGATAGATTCCTGCCTTGAGCCCCCGGAGGTTGGACTCGATATCCTAAAAAGCCCCTTCTTCCAACTCAGTGATTCTATGGAGCCCTTAGTTACCCATTTCTTTGTTTTCTGTTTCCTATCAGAAATGTTTTTTAAAAAGATACAGGCTTCTTACCTATTTCGGTTTTTTTAAAAAAACTTATATTTCTGCCAGTGTGTTTAAGGTGGTGTTTTTTGCTCCTGTCGTGAATAGTAGCATGCAAGCTTAGCAATGCAAGGGGGAAGAAAATAAGTAAATTCAGCTGCTAATTTGTGCCAAATATTATGTTACATAATAGCCAGGTAGAATAATTATTGAGAGGACAAGAGATGTAAAGTGTCACATTTCCTCAGGCAAGATGGTGAAGTGGAGTTCAACTTTTCTCCTCTTTCTTAGATGCAGCCAGATTGTACAGAAGAAAGAGTTGTGGCTGCTGCTGCTGTCATGGAACAGTAAGGAAAGCTTCAGTTGCTGAAATTACCTGTTCTATAAACTATACCAGGTAAAGAGCATTTGTGTTTGATGCACTTACTCCCAGCCCTGTTTTCCTTCCCTCTGTTTGTGTTCTTCTTTAAAAAGTTACAACTCCCCCAATTAATGCTTTTCCATGTTTAACTTACCTCACGCCCAGGCAGAATTGGCATTGTCAGGATTTTGGGGAGTTGAAGATTAAAGGTTGAGAAACATGCTGTGAACAAAAAGAGCCACAAAAGGAAATGGTGTGATATCTGTGATCCCCACAATTGGATTGGGTCAGGGTGCAATTTGCTTGTTTTCCTCCTCATGCTGAGCTAGCCAGCAGTGATGTGGAACAATATTATAAGTCATTGTTGTGGGACTTTTGCAACATTTCTTAGGAATTACATTTTCATGTGGGCTGGAGAGAAATCCAATGCATCTAGTTTCCTTATGGACACCTAAACAGAAAGGTGTATGTGATGGTTTCCTAAATTTGACAAAGGAAAGTGCTCTGGAGAGCATAAAACTAAAAACATGATAAATCTACAAGAGTAAGAATGTGTCCTAGATTATGCATTTGGAGGAGAGAAAGTTATAAGCCCAAAATAAGTGACATTTGGTGAGGATTCTTGTGACTTTTATAAACAGCTTTGACTTTGCAACATGGAACCTCGTCAGCCGGTGCCTTTGCAACCTGAGCAGAGTTTTGTCCGAGATGTCAAGCAAAACATGGCCGACCTCTCCCTGTGGACAGTGGTGGCTGCCATTCAAGCAGTGGAAAGGAAGGTGGATTCCCATGCCACACGGCTGCTGAACCTGGAGCGGAGAATGATGACGAACGAGAAGAAATACGTGGACTGTGAGAATGCAGTGGTGGACTTTGGCAACCAGATGGAGTGCAAGTTGACTGCCTTGGGGACCCTCATCCAGGAATATGGGCTGCTTCAGAGGAGGCTGGAGAACATGGAGAACCTGCTGAAGAACCGGAACTTCTGGATCCTAAGACTCCCCCCAGGCTCCAAAGGAGAAACTCCCAAAGTAAGAAAGCTTTTGGGTGGGGCTGGGGGGAGATGGTCTTGATTTTCGGCTTTTGTTTGGTCTTCTTCTTGCAATACTGGTTATGAAAAATGTCTTAATCTAAATGATGAATGGTATTTAAGAGTTGCCAGAAGATCATTGAGCATGGTAGATTTGGTAGGTAAACTAGGTACACAGGATATTTATTTATTTATTTATTCAAATTTGTATTCCGCTCTACTCACCAGGGTGATTCAGGGTGGATTACAAATACTTCATGTAAAAACATAAAATCACAAATTCAGTACAATTTTAAAAATCTAAAAACAATTTAAAACTGCTATTCCTTCATAAAATAAAGAGAGGGTGGCTATAAGATATTAAATAAGCCAGCGGGGAGAAGACAGTAAACCATTGCTACCCCACACTTGTCCTGCCAGCCAGGTCTTCACACCCTTCCTAAAGGCCAGTAGCTCCATCTGGAGACGCAGCTCTAGGGACTGGTGGTTCCAAAGGGCCGGAGCGGACACGGAGAAGGCTCTCTGCCTAGTGCCAGAGAGGCGAGCCTCTCTAGCTGATGGAACCACTAGAGGTTCCGGCTTTCTAGTTTTGAGTGCCACAGGTGGTTAACCTTGATCCTAGTCTTCTGATCCTGTTTCATATGTTGATATTTATAGAGGTGTTGCCATTATCCAGCAATTAAGGGATAACAAAAGAAGAGGAAAATTCACGGGGGGGGGGGTAGGTGGGAGTCCATGGATCTGTGTCTGCATCATATTGTGGTTGTGTGAGTACTGGCAGGATGCTAATGTTTCTGATTGACTGACAGTAAACTGGTGTGGTGTAAAGGCTTTTGCATTTTTGGCTAAGGCTTCTAGTGTCAACTTGGCCAAGAAAACTCAGCAGATGATCTTGAGTTGATCTCTCTCATCTAGTCTGATTTACCCCACATGGTGGTGGTTGTGAGGAGTAAGAGACCTGTGTATGCTGCCTTGAGCTTTTTGGAGAAGAGGCAGTATATAAATACATCTAAAGTAAACATCTGGGACTGCGGTGGCTCAAGTGGTTAAGACGCTGAACTTGATGACTGGAAGGTTGGAGTTCGATTCCTGACTACTGATGGAGTGAGCTCCCATCTCTGTCCCAGCTCATGAGAGATTCCATAATCAGCAAACTTGCTGTGTTAGGCCTGTAAAATCTCCTGTGGTAGAGGCAGTGGTTTTATTTGTGAAGCAGTGTTTCTGTGCCTGATTGGTGCTACAATGATTTGGTTCTTCCTGCTACAAACGGGCGGGTCAGGGCTTTGTCTCCCACATGCCTTCTCCTTGGTTGATTGTCTAAAAAGCCCAGTTTCAACTTCCGTGGTCACTGGTACAGATTTCTGTGGTGTTATGCTTTGAGTTCAGCTTTTTTGTAGAGTTCAGAAATCCTTGGCAATTGACAAGAGACTTGTTTCCCTTTTGGAGACCAAAGCCATTTGCAAATGCTGTCTATGGCTATGCCTAGGCTCACTGCCACAGCGACTAGCCTGCTTAGTTTAAATAGCACACTCTGGGAGTCCAAGGACAGCCAAGCCCTAGTGAGGAGTGAAAGGAAGTGGGATGCAAAGGGGAAGTCACATGGTGTGCATCAGCCGTGAAGTAGGGCTCTATCCCTGTTCTACTGAGTTTCCATTCCAGCACGTTTTCTCCAGCAGTCCCCAAGCCACCCATGATGGTGCAGGGTCTTCTCTCAAGGAAGCCCTTCCTTTCATGTCCCCAAGAACTGGGACCCGCAGAATGATCCATATGTCCCTGTTGGTTAGTAATTGCATCATCAACAACCATCAGGATGGTACAATTACCATCAGGAGTATTTCTTATCCTTTTAAAATCTATTTGTTTTTGTTCAGTCGCACAGTTGATTCCAACCCTTTACGACCCCATGGACCATTTGCCCTCCAGTCACCCCTGTCCCCCACCCTCCTCCTCAACCCGCTCAGCTCTGTGCCCATTGTGTCCACAATACCATCTAGCCATCTCATTTTTGGTTGCCCCCTTTTTCTCTTGCCCTCCACCTTTCCCAGCATCAAGGCTTTCTCAAGTGAATCCTCTCTTCTCATTTGATGTCCAAAGTACTTTAGCTTCATGTTTACAATTTGACCTTCTAAGGAGCGGTCAGGGTTGATTTCTTCTAAGATTGACCTATTTCAGTGTTTCCCAAATGCTGGTGTTTGGACTTCAGTTCCCAGAAGCCTAAGGCAGTATATTGACTGATCAGTGTTTTGGGGAATTGACTTAAGCATCTGGGAATTGAAGTCCAAACACCAGCATTTGGGAAACACTGACCTATTTGTTCTCCTCTCTGTCTAGGGCAGTGGTTCCCAACAAGGGGTACACAGCCCACTAGTGGACTTCAATTCCCAGAAGCCTAAGTCAGTACATTGGCTGATCAGTGCTTTGGCTGATCAGTGCTTTGGGGAAATGACTTAGGCTTCTGGGAATTGAAGTCCAAAAACCAGCATTTGGGAAACACTGGTCTAGGGGACTCTCAAAACTCTCCTCCAACATCACATCTCAAAGGCATCTATTCTTCTGCGCTCAGCTTTCCTAATGGTCCAGCTCTCACAACCATACATTACCACCAGATATAGCATTGCTTTGACTACTATTTTTTGTTTGCAAGGTGATGTCTCTCCTTTTCACTCTGTTCCCCAGGTTTCTCATCGCTTGTCTCCCAAGCATCAGTCGCCTTTTTATTTCATGGCTGCAATCTCCATCTGCAGTGATCTTGGATCCTAGGAAAGTAAAATCTGTCACTGCTTCTACTTCTTCCCCATCTATTTTCCAGGGACTGAGAGGGCCTGTTGCCATGATCTTGGTTTTCTTGATATTGAGTCTCAAGGCAGCTTTTGCACTCTCTTTTTTCAACCTAAGCAGCAGCTTCTTTAGGTCTTCCTCACTTTCTGCCATTAGGGTGGTATCATCTGCATATTTCAAATTCTTGATGTTTCTCCCAGCAATTTTGATCCCAAATTGTGATTCCTCCATCCCTGCACTGCACATTATATGCTCTGTGTATAAGATGAATAAGCAGGGTGACAAAACTCAGCCTTGTCTTACTCCTTTTCTTATTCCAAACCTTTCCGTCATTCCATATTCTGTCCTAACTGTTGCTTTTTCACTCATTTAAAAGTGCTATAAATGTTCTCAGAGCTTCATAGAGTAAGACAGACCTTTGATTTCATGAGCTTATAGCATTAAACTTCAAACAGGAAGGCAGCAGAGGGACGGGAAGAGGCGAAACGACATTTGGGCACTATAAGCTGTTAATGCTTCCTTTACCATCTGTTCTTCTCTCTTCCTCTAGTCAAGTATAGGATTGCATTGGAGTGAAAGGGCCTCCTTGTACAGAAACTAAGACTGGTTAATAGAAAGATAATGTAGTCCAGAGAGGGGCTTTAGAGTAGATACCACTTTCATTGTTTTTGGCATGTGAATACCTTGGGAGGTGTTTAAATACTGTAGGAAATATATAGTCCTTATTGCATCTCTTTTATTTTTGGTAGGTAATGGATATTGTGCTATTGCATTTGAGACAAGATTTGCCCATGTGTGCTGTGGAAGCTAAAATGTAAAATGTTCCAGGTGGCACAGTAGTTATAAAGTTCTGTATTGCAACCAAAAGGTTGTGAGTTTGATCCTGACTAGGAATCAAGGGCGATTCAATCTTCTATCCTTTTAAGGTCGGTAAAGTGAGTCTCCAGCATGTTGGGGGCAAAATGTGAACTGCCCAAAGAGTACACTGAGAGCTATGGGGCGGGTATATAAGTGTGATTAAAAAAAAAAAACCTGGCTTACCTGGATAATTTCAGAATACAGTCTTGTGCCAGTGGGTAGCCCAGGAGATGCATGGCTGGTGAATTTGCTTGTCCAGGTGGGTGTTAGGACACAGGGCGTATTGGTTGTTTTCTCAGCCCGTTCTGAACTCCTTCTTTCTCTCCTGCCTCCTCACTCAAGGTGTGAGCTGAGGAAGAATAGACTGTGGCAGGGAATCTCAACCTGTGGCCAATGAGCCAGATGTGGCCTGTGACGCCATTTCATGTGCCCCCTGCCTCCACCACACCCGGAAGTGCCATGTGGTGGAGGGAGAGCAAAATGGCCATCCGGCCCCCAGAAGCTATCTGAGGGAGCCAGACCCAATGGTCCCTGTCTTAACAAGGTTGAGAATTCCTGGACGAAGGGATCCTCTGCCATCAGAGCAGGGGCTGCTGGCTTCAGGTGGGTCCAAGGCTCTCTCTCTCTTGATTTCCAGGTGCCAGTGACCTTTGAGGACAACTCTGTCTGCTTCTCTGAGCAAGAGTGGGGGAACCTGGAGGAGTGGCAAAAGGAGCTCTACAAGAATGTGATGAAGAGCAACTATGAGTCCTTGGTCTCCCTGGGTGAGGGCTCAGTTTTTCCTTTGGATTCCCGCCTCCTTGATGGCTGACTGTTGACATGATCCCATCCAGGTCTTCAATGATGGGGAAGGATATCTAGTTCATGAGTACTTATAGGCCATTCAGTCCCCCTGACTGATTTTTTTTAAAACTGAAATGTTTTGGCCAGAAAAAATGAGTTAATGCTCTTAGAAGCCATCAAGAGGGGCAGTTCACCTTTTGAAGATGCTGTATATCACACTATACCAGTGATGGGATGATAAAAATTTTAGTACCCCACCCTGACGTCATCACAGTGGGGGCGGAGCTAACGTCATGACGTCATGGGTGGAGCCAACGTCATGACGTTGTAGGCGGGGCCAAAAATAAAATAAATAAAATAAAAATAAAACACACACACCCCTCAACCCACACACACAAAACCGTTAATAAAATAAATAAATAAAATAATAATTAAATTAAAATACACCCAAACACCCACCCACCCCAAACACAAACCCCACTTACAATGGGGACCGTTGGGGCTGGCCCCGAGCCTCGGCGCCCAGCGGCGGCGCGCCTAGTCGGGTGGCCGAGGGCCTCCCGGCCGCAACCCTCCATGGGCAGCCCTGAGCCTCGGCACCCATCGGCGGCACGCCTAGCCGGGCGGCCCAGGGCTCCCGACCGCAACTCTCCACAGGCGGCCTCGAGCCTCGGCGCCCGCGCGCCTAGCCGGGCGGCCCAGGGCTCCCGGCCGCAACCCTCCACGGGCAGCCCTGAGCCTCGGTACCCATCGGCGGCGCGCCTAGCCGGGCGGCCCAGGGCTCCCGAACGGAACTCTCCACAGGCGGCCTTGAGCCTCGGCGCCCGGCAGCGGCGCGCCTAGCCCGGTGGCCCAGGGCTCCCGGCCGCAACTCTCCACGGGCTGCCCCGAGCCTCGGCGCCCGGCGGCGCGCCTAGCCGGGCGGCCCAGGGCTCCCGGCCGCAACTCTCCACGGGCTGCCCTTGGAGAGTTGCGGCCAGGAGCCCTGGGCCGCCCGGCTAGGCGCGCCACCGGGCGCTGTGGCTCAGGGCTGCCCGTGGAGAGTTGCGGCCGGGAGCCCTGGGCTGCCCGGCTAGGCGCGCCACCGGGCAGCGAGGCTTGGGGCGCCCGTGGAGAGTTGCGGCCGGGAGCCCTGGGCCGCCCGGCTAGGCCCGCCGCCTGGCAGCGAGGCTTGGGGCGCCCGTGGAGAGTTGCGGCCGGGAGCCCTGGGCCGCCCGGCTAGGCGCGCCGCCAGGCAGCGAGGCTTGGGGCGCCCGTGGAGAGTTGCGGCCGGGAGCCCTGGGCCGCCCGGCTAGGCCCGCCGCCAGGCAGCGACGCTTGGGGCGTTCGTGGAGAGTTGCGGCCGGGAGGCCCTGGGCCGCCCGGCTAGGCACGGCTCCTCCTCCTAAGCCCTCCGCCACTGCCGGAGCCACTCCAAAATGGTCCGGCTCCGGCAAAAACAAGTGCGCATGCGTAGAAACGGAATCTGACGCATGCGCAATTCAAAATTGCCGCACGCATGCGTCAGATTGACTTCTGCGCATGCGCACTAAATTGGAGCCATTTTGGCTCCAATTTTAAAAAAAAAATTCTTTTTTTCAGGCGTCCGGAATCGGACGCCTTAAAAATGGACTACCCTCTCGGAGAACCCTCCAAAATTGTTCTTACCGGTTCCTGGGAACCGGATGGAACCGGGGTCATCCCATCACTGCACTATACCTTTTGAATGTGAGAGAACTGGAAGCAGATTTCTGGCCATTGCTGGTTTATGGAGCAGGGTTGGGCGGGAAGGGGCAGTAGGTTTAAAAAGAATGTTGGCGTCTTTATGAGAGTCTGAGTGATGGGAAAATGTACCCGCACCATCACATTTGTTGAATATCCAGCTTGGTGATGGATATTGGATATAACGTATTAAGGCTATGATGATATTAGTGGTGGATTCATTCCCTGAGTGTCTCTGGGACAGTTGTAGGCAATGCATGACCAATAGGCCCCATAAACCTGAACTTTATATTTTTAAAAAAAGATTTTACTGTGTCGACCACAACAAAATGTGGCAAGTAATTAAAGAGATGGGAATACCGGAACACTTTATAGGCCTCATGAGAAATCTGTACATGAATCAAGAAGCAACAGTTAGGACAGAAAATGGAATGACGGAGTGGTTTGGAATAGGGAAAGGAGTAAGACAAGGCTGTCACCCTGCTTATTCAACTTATAAGCAGAACACATATTGCACAATGCAGGGATGGAGGAATCACAATTTGGGATCAAAATTGCTGGGAGAAACATCAATAATTTGAGATATGTAGATGATACCACCCTAATGGCAGAAAGTGAGGAGGACTTAAAGAAGCTCCTGATTAGGTTGAAAGAAGAAAGTGAAAAAGCTGGCTTGAGACTCAATATCAAGAAAACCAAGATCATGGCAACAGGTCCTCTCAGTCCCTGGAAAATAGATGGGGAAGAAGTAGAAGCAGTGACAGATTTTACTTTCCTAGGATCAAAGCTCACTGCAGATGGAGATTGCAGCCATGAAATAAAAAGGCGACTGATTCTTGGGAGGCAAGCGATGAGAAACCTGGGGAGCATAGTGAAAAGCAGAGACATCACATTGCAAGCAAAAATTTGCATAGTCAAAGCAATGGTATTCCCTGTGGCAATGTATGGTTGTGAGAGCTGGACCATTAGGAAAACTGAGCGCAGAAGAATAGATGCCTTTGAGATGTGGTGTTGGAGGAGAGTTTTGAGGGTCCCCTGGACAGCGAGGAGAACAAATAGGTCAATCTTAGAAGAAATCAACCCTGACTGCTCCTTGGAAGGTCAAATAGTAAAGATGAAGCTAAAGTACTTTGGACATCAAATGAGAAGAGAGGATTCACTTGAGAAAGCCTTGATGCTTGGAAGGGTCGAGGGCAAAAGAAGAAGGGGACGGCCCAAGATGAGGTAGCTAGATGGTATTGTAGAAGCAATGGGCACAGAGCTGAGCGAGTTGAGGGGGATGGTGGAGGACAGGAGTGCCTGGCGGACAGTGGTCCATGGGGTCATCGCAGAGGGTCGGAATCGACTGTGCGACTGAACAACAACAACAAAAACTTCCTGCTTTCCCCTCCCCCCTGTGGTAAAGTGTGGTATTACCCATCTTCCCCACATGACAGCTGGCTTGAACATAGCAAGAGTCAGACATAGCTACAGTAATACCTCATATAACATTAGTATCGAATAACACTAAAATCGCATAACATTAAGGAATCTGGGGGGAAGAATTGCATCAGATAACATTAAGATCCTATGGGATGCTTCAGATAACAACCGCTAAAGCCTGTGTGGTTACAATGTATCTCTATGGATCCCATAGAGGATCAGATAACACTAAAAATCATATAACACCAAGACTTGTGGAACCAGGTTTTAGCGTTATATGAGGTTTTACTGTATTTGTTTTAGTGAAAAAGTGGGTTTGGTATTATTATTATTTTTGGTCTACTTCACTTAAACTAGCAAAACCAAAGAGGTTCTGGCCATACAGTTCAGGAGATTGTTGCTCCGTTTGTTATAATTACAAATAAATATTTTTTAATAAGTAAATTCCATTTGTAATAATTGTTTGAATACTGTATATACTCGAGAATAAGTCTAGGTTTTTAGCCCCCAAAATGAGATCCAAAAAGAGGACTTTACTTATACTCAGGTCAATGATCCCAAGGGTCCCAAAACTGTGGTGGTGCAAATTCAAACATACAGTAAAAAAAAAAAGCACTAACGCTACAGTAAAAACCTCAAAAACGTACCCACACAAATGTCTAAATTAATTAATTCTACCCTATTTTTATGTATTTTAATTATTGAAACTCACTAGCAGCTGTTGCATTTTCCACCCCTGATTTATACTCAGGTCAGTCTATTTCCCTAGTTTTAGAGGTCCAAATTAGGTTCCTTGACTTATATTTAGGATGACTTATAGTCAAGTATATACGGTACACTGTATTTTTAATATACCAATTCTTATAATGTTATGCCAAATCAAATTGTACATAGTCATATTTTATGTTCCTAAAGTAAAAGAGTGACTTTCAATATGTTTTAAAAAGTGTCAATGTTACATTTTTTGTAATTTTAATTTAAAAATTTCCATTCCCCAACCCCTCAAGAAAAAAAAAAGTTTTTTCTCCCATGGCTTCAAAATTCCTAGAAGTTTAATCTCTCACGCTTTAATTGTGCCTTCTTTTTTTGCACATGGTCCTCCCATTTTTTAGGCAGTAGCCCCTCTCTCTGGGTAGGGTTTGTGCCAGTTTTATGGCCTTCAAAGCATGTAGAGGCTAACAATGTGGAATGCATGTTTAGTTGCATCTCTCTCTCTCTCTCTCTCTCTCTCTATGCCATTAATAGAGACATTTCCTGTTTATTGCAACAAAGGGATGAAAAGAGGGTGATGCTCTTCTTGCTCCCAACAGATTATGCCATTGCGAAACCCGACCTGCTGTCCCGGATTGAACAAGGAGAACGCCCCTGTGAGGAAGAGGAAGGAGGCGAGGAAGAGGAGGTGGCCTCAAAGGGGAGAGAGCTTTCTTCAGATCCCGGCCCAGGTGAGCAGCTCAGAAAGGCTCTGGCAAAGGATGGTCGAGCAGTGATGCTGGCCTGGTGGCCGTCTCATGCTTGTAGAAGAAAAGGCCTTCTGTCATATTCTTGAGAAACTGAAGTCCCTCTTGGAGGGGAGCTGTCAGGACCAGTTACCTTTCAAGGAGAATGCCTCCTCAAACCCTCCTCTTGCTTATCTCTCCCAAAACAGAGGTGTTGGCTTTTCGGCCAGGTCTGGCCCACCCGATGGAAGTAGGAGAAAATCTCCAAGCAGGTGGAGAGCAGGAGACGGCTGAGGGAAGAGCAGCCCCAGGCAACCCTAGCCACCACGGTGAGTGAAATAGCATGCTAGCTCCTTGTTAGGTAGGTTTGTCATCTCCCTCCCTGGGATGGAATGTCCCACAGGGAATCCACTTGGGAAGGAACCGTTCAGCATTTGGAAAATGAAGGCATGGGGGGGGGGGAGAATGACTTGCAGCTGCTAAAAGGGAAACACCTGGGACAGTAAGAGGCTGCCCTGCTTGCAGCTTGGATTCAGCCCTCCCAGAGGAAGGTTTCCTCACTTCCTTGACCTGGGTGTAGTTTCTTCTAGGGCAGGGTTGCCAAAACGACAGTCTGTGGGCCAGATCTAGCCCCCAACATCAAGCCCTCCGGCCCGCATCGCCCTAGTTCTCATTCCTGTCTCTCTTGTCTTGACTTCCTTCTCTCTTCCTTGTTAATTTCTGACTCCTCTTCTAGAGCTCCTCAACCAATTCATTCTTCATTATTTATATTTTATTTATTTATTACCTTTTTATACTGCCCATCTGGGATATTTCCCACTCTGGGCGATGTACAGACAAATAACATAATAAGACAAACAAACTAAAATAAAATAAACAGCAAAAGAAAAAACTAAATGCGTCTGAGAGCAAGCAGCAAAAACCTGGCCAGCTAACCTATTGTGAATGGCATGAAGTCATTAAAGGCTTCCTTAAAAAGGAAAGTTTTAAATTGTTTTTTTAAACATGTCCAGGGGTGGGGCCTGATGCGGCTCTTCAGGTATTGAATTCCAAAGCAACGGTGATGCCACCGAGAAGGCTCTGTTTCTAGTCATCAACTTTCTAGCTGTCCTCGGGGTTGTTACCTGGAGCTGCACAGATTGTGATGAACCAGTGATATGGGGAGTTGTTCTGAGGGAGAGACGCTCCAACAGATCAAAGCCCCCAAATTTGGGGCTTATATGCTAACGCTAACACTTTGAATACGACAGAGTAGGGAACAGGAAGCCAGTGCAGACCTGTCAAGGCTTGGGAAACAGGGTCACATTTCTTTTGACGTGAATTCTATGATCGTCTTACGTTTTGGTTGGGTGGTCTGACAGTTCTTGCAGTGTAACAAAAATCATGTACTTTTACCAAGCTGCAACACCAAAACTAAGGCAGCCTCGAAAATAAGGGTTATGTCATTTGAAAGATCGTCTCAATGACTTTAAGAATTTGTAGAAAACAAAAGCCAAAAATGCAAACCAATGATGTCATCGCTTTAGGAAGTAACATTGGAAAAGTGACAGTTTTGCTAGGGGGGATCGGTTTCGGGGGTCCAGCGAAAAAACTACCCAACCAATTCAGATGATCCCAAGTGCGTTTGAAAGAGGAAATATTAACCTTTGTGGGGACACTTTCAGATTTGGAATTGGACTTCGGAAACATAATCTATGAAGCGTTTTACAAAAAACCACTGAAAAGAGGTCATACAAACCCCCCAAAATAGGGAAAACCAATTTTAAAAGTGAATATGACAACTTCCCAAGGTGGATACAGTTCACATACAACATGTGGTTAAAATTACACCAAAGCAGGAATCCACAAAAAAGATATTGAGGAAAAACGTGACTGTTGAAATGACATTTCGGGGGAGGGGCTGTTTGGTGGTGATCCAACAAATAAACCAGTCGACCGATCGAAGTGATCTAAAGTGGGCTTGAAAGAGGACAAAATAACTTTTCTTTTCATATTTATACAATTTGGATTGGACTTCAGAAACATTTTCTATGAAGGTTTGAAACAAAAAAACACTCTAACCTTCTTTCCTTAAAAAAAAAATCTCCACACTAGATTAGATGCTTTGGTGTGAGAATAGATACACTGTAGGAAGTTTCTCCTTTGAAGTCATAACCAGTTTCCTTTTTGGCTTTCCCTCTTATTGAAGAACTGCTTTCAAGAAATCGTGAAGGAAAAACTCTTTCTTTGCGGTTTGACTATTGAAAATTTTATTAAAAATAGATCCTTTGCAGTTATTCACCTGTGGTGAATTGTTGTGTGTACAGTGGACTACTTATGGACACATGTGCATAGTGGGTAGAGAATGGAAAATAAAGGTTAAAAGCATCTTTATTGAAAAATAAAATATAAAAAAATAATAAACACAAATGAAATTGGGATTTCTGGTTTCAGTTAAAACAACGTAGGAGTTCAAAAATGAAAAATTGAAGAAATAAGGACCACTTTGGTGGGAAGGTAAACAGTGTTCCATGCCTACCACATGTCCATGAAAATGTCCGCAGACACACACAGCACTGGCTCTTTGGCTATAAACAGAGATGAGCACTGAAACCTAGAGCCAGATATGACTGGCTTGTGATCAAGGGTGACCTTTACCTTAGCTCAGAAAACCTTAGATTTAATGAACATGTTATGTAAACCTTAATTTTATGAACAATGTCTTATTTTTTGCCTATTTGAAACCTCACTCTTAACTAATGAATGAAATAAAAGAAACAAATGAACTAATGAGCATAATTCAACACATCAAATTCATGCACTAAATCCCTGTCGGTTGTGTCCTTAGACTCTACCTGCCACTTTTTACCTGTCAGCAGCGTGGCTGCTGTGTTCTGGACCTGTCACAATCTCCATATCAGACACAGGGTCAGCCCCACAGAGAGAGCATTACAGTAGTCAATCCGTGAGATTGGCCCTCCACTTTCTATTGTCACCTCCACCAAGTCTATATAATTTCCCAATGCTATCCCCTTTGCCTTGTCTCAAACCTCCACTAAGGGTGCATTCTCCCCCCCCCCCCTTATAATATATCCGCTGGACTCCCTCCCCCCCCCCCACTCTGTTTCACTTCTTGCAGCCCTGGTTCCTTCAGAGCCCTCTGCGGTCTGGTCTATGTGTAGGACAGGCCCTGTCAGGACCTGTGGTGGGCGATGGGCCACAAGCCCCAGGATTTTCCTCCCTTTGGTTGATGTCACAACCTGGGAGGGGAGAGGCCAAGTCTGGACAGACATGGAGACACTCTCCCCAGGGCAGTTGCAGTCTGCCTTGCTAATTAAAAAAGGGGGGGGGGAGATGACGTAAACATTGCCCCGTGTCCTAATTTCTTTTCTGTTGGGACAGATGATGGCTTTGCTGCCCCTTCCTTTGGCTCCCAAGGGAAACAGGACCCAGAGGCGGGACCGGTGGAGGGCCCTGCGGTCTCTGAGGAAGGTGAACTCCCCGTCAAGCCCAGGATGGGTGAGTGAGTTCTGGTGCTCGGACGGAGGGAGGGAGGGCAGGGTTGCTGGGGGGGGGTGCACTAGAAATCAGTGGTGACCAACCTTGGCGCTCCAGCTGTTCTTGGACTGTAGTTCCCAGAAGCCCAAGTCCCTGTGAATCCACATGAAATGCGTGCATGTGCAGTAAACCCATTAGTGTGGATACACAAGGAATTTGGGCTTCTGGTAATTGAAGTCCAAGAACAGCTGGAGTGCCAAGATTGGCCATCACAGCACGAGATTGGGAATGCTTTGGGAAGGCTTGCGGTTGGTTCATCTCCCCCGTCCTGCGCACTTAGTGCTCCTCCTGCTTGAGGCTGGCCTGCTTCCTCCTTTGGCCCTTCCAGCTGTGCTTGAAGTGGGAGCCTCACCTTGGTCCTCCTCCCCACCTCCCCCGTTGAAGAGTAGCAGCTCTTGGTGCTTGAAGGCTGCCGTCTGAAGCCGCTCTCTCCGTGCCCATCCGGGGGTGCCCAGCGGTCAGGGCTCTGCCTTATGCTTTTCCTCTCTACCCGTGTGGGCTTTGGGGCAAAACATACGAGCATGGGTTTCTGCTCCCAAGGGTTTTTGCTCCTTGGGGAGGGAAGTTGCTGTGGGAGGGACTCTCTTATGTCTCTCTGGGTCTCTGCTGTTGTCCCAAGGCTTGCGCTCAGCCTTCTTCCAGAAGCCAGCCTGCCGGCAGGGCCCCCCCCCCCCCCGCCAGTTAAGGTCAACCTTCAGCTTTTGGGTGCTCTGTGTTTTTGACCTATTCAGAATGAGGTGTTTTGCCCCATACTGCCCCACATGTGTGTCGTCCCCCCACTTAGTCCTTTTGGCAAAAAGACCCGCTTGTGAGATAAATAGCTGTCCTTTGGTCCAATGGCTCTTCTGCTCGTCCCTGAGGGGTTGTGCTGTTGGGTGTCTACTTTGCCCTTCACACTGGCTGCTTTCCTGCCAGTTGGCCAGAGCAAGGATGCCATAAGGCACTCTACCTGAGAGAGGCAGCGTTTCTCTTTAAGCAAGGAAAGAGCTGGGGGTGGGGTGGGGCTCCTCCTTTGGGGCAGACGAGCTCTGGTGGGGGGCTCAGAACCCCCCCCCCCGGAGGGTTTGGCTGGGGATGTGCCACTCACTCTTCTGCAAGGGAAAGCTCTGGGCTGCTGGCTGGAGGGCCAAATCCTGCAACGGATTGAAATGGCTTCCCCAGGGTGTTTATCTTGTGTCATGAATGTCATCCTGGCGAGGAGGAAAGGAGTTCTGACTGTGGTTAGTGGCCTTGTACAGGGCTTGCCTTCTGGGCCGTCTCCTCTGCGGGGCTCCCTCCCTCCCTCTTGGCATGTGAGAGTGTAGACCAGGGGTGCCCAAACGTTTTAGGCCGTGGGCCAGTCATGTGGTTCAACAGGTCAGTCACGTAGTTAGTGGGACGGTCATGTAGTTCATCCCACCAGAAGCAGAAGTAAAACACGCCTTGCAATCTGTTTTGCAACAGAATGAGATAGATTTTAAGCTGCCATTTTCTCTGCTTAAAGCAGGGGTGCCCAAACTATGGCCCGTGGGCCAGATCTAGCCCCCAACGCCAATTCATCTGGCCCACACCACCCTTGTCACTCTCAGAAGTGTGGGCATGTTTTACTTCTGCTTCTGGGAGCGATGAAGGCGACGCGGGCTGGATGAATTGGCATCAGGCAGGATCCGGCCCATGGCCTATAGTTTGGGTACCCTTGGCGTAGACCATAGAGAATTGTTTCTGTTGCTCTTGCTACTGCCGTGTTGCTTCTTCCTTCCTTCCTTGCTGGTGGGGAATGAATGAGACTGAGGGTGGTTGCTTCATTTCAGGCTGCCCAGCATGCCTGCCTGTGTACTGTACATGGTCAGGATGTGACCGCAGTGGCCTTGAGTCTGCTGCGGCTGATGCTGTGGAGCATGGAGGCCAGAAGGCCAGGGGATGCTCCTCGTGAGGTGGGCCAACCCTGAGCTTTGGAGTCTTCCCCAAGCCGAGGAATGGGAGGTTAGGCTGCTTGCCCACCCGGCCTTCCGCCTCCCTGGATAGACTGCTCTCCCGCCCCCTTGCCTGGGTGGTTCCGTGGGTCCAGAGAGCAGCTTCCCACATAGCCAGGCAACCTGTGGAAGTGCAGTGGAAAAGCATCATCCCAGTGAAAAGGAACCAGTGGTGGTGCAGGGGCTAAACTGCGGTGCTGCAGCCAAAACATTGTGAGTTTGATCCTGATGGAGATCAAGGGTGAATCAGCCTCTTTCATCCTTCCGTAGTGAATAAAATGAGTACCCAACAGGTTGGGTGGGCAAACTTGTGAACCACCTAGAGAATACACTGAGCACTCTGGGGCAGGTCTAGAAGAAGTGGCCATTGCTCTTGCCGAACATAAGGTACCCATAAAGCACCTCCTATTTGGACGACTTTCTCCTGACGCAGCCAGTGATGAGTGGCAGACTGGTGAAGAAGCAGGGCCGAAGAGGGGGGATTGGTTTACCCCTGCCTGACTGGAGGAGGAGGAGGAGGAAGAGGAAGGCGAGCCAAGCCCAGCCCAGCGTCTGCAGGAGTCGAAGACGGATCTGTTTTTTTGTAGCGGAGGAGGAGGAGGAGGAAACCTTAGCCTGCCTGGGAGCTGAGCGTGCCTGAGGGCTGGCCCTGGCCCTCCCTCCTTCCCTCCAGGATGGCAGAGGCTTGGTGGGCTCTGAGTTCTGAACATGGCCTGGGGGAGAGGCTGGATTAGAGCCTGCCCACCTGGACAAAGACATGGGCTGGAAAGAGGAGCAGAGCTGGCTGGCGAGGCCGAGAAGCAGGGAAAAGAGAGGCAGAAGCAGAAGCCGAAGCATCCGAAGCAGCCCAAGCCCTCTTCTTCTTCTTCTTCTTCCTCCTCATCATGTAAGAGCACAGCTACCGTCTCTTCTTCCCCTTCTCAATTCATTTCCTGCTCCCTTCTGTATAGCTGCAGCTGCTTCTAGGTGGGCCCGTCGCTAACCCCGTGTCTTGACTTTCCTCGGCTCTTTCCGTCTCTTGGTCTCTTATACAACACATCCAGAATGCCTAGGATTTATGGAGGGGGAGGGTCCTCTGTTCCAAAAGCAGGGCAGGGGTGGGCGGGTAAAGGAGGGGAGGGTTGAGTCAGAGCGGTCTTTGGGGTGCAGTTTCCACCATCTTAAACCTGCCATCTTGCTAGGTCAACCCCATGTGTGACTTCCTAGCTGGGGGTGATCCCTGTGCTGTTCTAGTCCAAGTCAAGGGGTCACTTTGCTGTCAAAGCTGCCTTGGCCCACAGTTGAGCCTTGCCAGGCCCTGCTCAGCCAAGCGCTGTCTTGTGGCTCCTTGGAGGCCTGCCGTGATGCTTCTGGCCCCAGGGCGAAAGGAGCCTTCCTCCTCAGGATGCTCTTGCAGGGCTGCCTCAATGGGTCGCCGGGGGCGCAGGTGGGGGGAGGTCAAATGGGGTTCCTGGACGTCTCTGAAAGGGCGGTGGCCCTGTGGGAGGCTCCCTGAGAGCAGCATAGCTGACCTTTCTGCTGCCCCTCCGAAGAGCTGCCTCAGTGGCCTGGAAGGGAAGACGCCTGGGCACACTTTAAGGGTTTCCTTTCTGATGGTTTGCTAAGGACAGGCGTTGACCCACCCGTGACGCTCCAGCTGTCCTTGGACTCCACTTCCCAGAAGCCCAAGTCAGCAGCACACCTGCCGCCCAGGGCTTTTGGGAATGTGGGTCTCCAAGACCAGCTGGAGCCCCCCCCCCGGTGGGCCAGACCTGGTTTAGGCTGTTGGAGACGTTGGGAGTCGCATGTGCACCAACCCGCTTTCTTTGTCTCCAGCAGATGATGGGCTTGCTTTCAAAGCGGAAGTCCTCCAGGCTCAGCGGGCGCTGTGTGAAAGCTTGGGCCTCCAGTGCACGGATGAAGCCATCCTCCACAGCCCCCACCAAGGACCTTCCCTTGGGAACCATCGGTACTCTGCTGTGATGCACCCACAAAGGCACCTGGAGAGCCAGGGGGAGGAGGAGGCGGAGGCTCCGGCCGGAGAGGCAGCCTTGGGGGGCGGCAGTGGCAGCCCAGGAGGGGCAGCTTCCCTGCGTGACCGCTCCGGGGACAAACTCTTTCCCTGCCCTGAATGCGGGAAAAGCTTCCGGCTGCAGAAGAGCCTCTTGCTCCACCACCAGCAGAGCCACGGCGTGGGCTGTCGGCCGTCCTGTGAGAAGAGCTTCACCTACAAGCAACAGTTCACCCTCCACCAGCGGATCCACATGGGAGGGGGCGCCTACACCTCCGTGGCCTGCGAGGAGACCTTCAAGCAGAGCCACAACCTCAAGCCTCTCCCCCGGGGGGGAGGAGGAGGAGGAGCGGCAGCAGCAGCAGGAGAGAAACCCTACGGCAGCGCCAAGTGCGTGAAAACCTTCAACCTCAAGTCCTCCTACCGGCAGCACCCCAAGGGCCACGGCCGGGAACGGCCCTACAAGTGCAGCCGCTGCCCAGAGAGCTTCTCTCAGAAGAAGAGCCTGGTCACCCACCAGAGGCTGCATGCGGGGCGGGGTGGGACCTCCCTGGCCTGCTTGTACTGCGGCAAGAGCTTCAGCCACCCCTCCGACCTCATCCGGCACCAGCGCATCCACACCGGGGAGCGGCCCTACCGCTGCGGTGAGTGCGAGAAGAGCTTCACCCAGAAGCAGCACCTGCTGCAGCACCAGAAGATCCACCTGCGCGAGCAGAACCGGCTGATGGGCACCGCTGTCCGGGAGGCTCTGCTGGATGCCATCTTCATCTAGGGACCCCCTGCCCGACGGATAGATGGAGAGGGTGGGTGGGTGGGTGGAGAAATAGACTCTTACCTCATAGACAGACTCTCAGCGTTTAAGGCCCTTGTAGGCTCTGGGACTTAATTAGCCATTTGATTTGTCATTTTTTGAAGGGTGCCTCCTAGAGATTGCTCAGAGTCGCTCAAACCCTGGAAGGCCTGGGGAGAGACGACGCCCTCCTGGGGTGCTCTTGTCCGTCCCGCTTGGATTGTGTCCAGTACTGTAGCTGTTCTTATCCCCCATGTCGCCCCCGTTGAAGAGGAGACCTTCCCTTGGAGGAGGGGCTGATCCAGAGGCCGGGCGGAAACCCCCCCCCCCTTTTTCCGCTTTCTGTAAACGCAGTTTTGTCAAAATGGAACACACTTTTATATATATATATTTTCTGGTTTGTTTTCTTTGTTCTGTGGAAAATAAAATTAGAGATGCAAAAAATAGCTCTGTGTAATGACCCTTTTTCTATGGGGCTTAGAACACCTGGGGGTGGGTGGGAGAATGACTAGAGGCCAAAGCGCATGGATCACTGTTACCTTTCCTGCCAGATCAAGTACCTGTTTATGTACTTGTGATTTCTTGCTTATGAACTGCTAGGTTGGCAGGAGCCGCGCCCGCAGCCCCTCCATGGGTCATACCCAGGGTGGCCAAGTAAGAGCAGATTGCTCAAGCTCTCGGGAAAAGCCTGCCTACCCATGATTGAGGTCAAGGAAAACCACCACTCCCTCCGTCCTCCCCCCACACACACGAGTGTTTGATTCAGGATTAAAGGCCGTGGGGGCCTGTCCCATCTGGCCAGCCTCTAGGTCCGTGATGGTGAACCTTGGCACACCAGATCTTCTTGGGCTTCAGTTCCCAGAAGCCCAAGCGTATGTGCGGTAAGCCCATTCGTGTGGATGGGAACTGAAGCTCAAGAACAGCTGGCGTGCCAAGGTTCGCCATCACTGTGTCTAGGTCCTTTAAATCAGGGAGCCGGCAGCCTTTGCCATTTCAAAGCAGGCAACTGCTGCAGTTCAGCGTGCCGGACAGACTCTTCAGCGGCGCCTCTTCCTGTTGGCCTTTCTTTCTGCCCGTCCTCTCTCTCTGCCGACAGAGGTCAGGCGGCCCCAGCCCTAGCGCCTCTGTTGGTCAAAAGGACGGACTATTTTCTGAATGGCAAGCAGCTAAGGACGCATTGCCCTTTTGGGAAAGGAGCACATCTTCTCTGCAATGTATTTATTTATTAGTTCAAATTTATATTGCCGCCCACTCGCCGTGGCGACTCAGGGCGTGCGGCTTACAAATAATACATTACAATACAATATGTTGCCGTGGGCAGAGGGGGAGGGGCGGCAAAGTCCTCAACCTGCCCTGTGGCAATGAGGAGGGCGCACAATGTGTCTCTTGGGGAGACGCCAATGACCTCCAACTTGTCCTTGATCCGAAACAGCCTGCATTCTTTAACAGTGGTAGATGGAGGAGTGGGTATAATCCAGACAACATCTTCGTTAGCAAGAAGATAGCAGTGCAGGGCATGAAAGTTCTTGATGATCTGATCCCACACACTCAACGCATGCCCATTGAGTGCATAGCAGATGCTGCCATGAAACCCCAAGAGGTGACTTTTCGCAGACGGTTTAACTTTAAGAAGACTAAATGGGTGAAATTTCAGGAACAGCTCGAGAGAAGTGTGGACTGAAGTGGGGGGAAACTGATGCAAGCTCTAGCTGAAAATCAGAAATCACAATGGTTCACATTAGTCCAGAACCTGGAAATTATGAAGCAGAACAGTAGATGAGCTTGGAAACTCCTTAACAATCTAGGTGGAGAGTTAACCCAGCCACAGCTAAACGATACTAGAGGAACAGCTGGGAGAAGGTGCGGGGGGGGGGGGTGGAGCCATCTGACCAGAGAAACAAGGAGGATTTACTTAAAAGCCCCTTTATGGCTTCTGAATTGGCGGAAGCTATAAACTGCATGAAACTGAACAAAGCAGCAGGTATCAATGACATAAGAACAGAGCAGGTAAGGCAGTTTGGTCCCCACACTTTGGAAATGTTCCTGCAATTAATGAACAACAGGTCAGCAACACACTGTGTGAATGTGGGGATACAGAGAATTCTGCTCATTTTCTGGTCTCCTGATTATTGTCCGAAACATGCACTGATGAGGATTTGAGTTTGGGCAATGACAAAGCAAAGAAAGTGGCTTCATTTGGGCAGCCCAAAGTTTGATTAGGACACAGAAGAAGAAGAATGGCAAGATTTACAATAGAATAGTTAATCCCTGGCAAAGAGCTGGCCTTGCAAAAGGAGTGAAAATGAGTGCATTTTCTTAGGTGGGGAAGGCCAGGTGGGTGTCTGTTGCCTGGAAATGGGGGAGGGTGTTTCTGGCAGGGGCCAGAAACATATGTATGTGCCCAAGTAGGAAAAGTGAGTGACCTTAGCGCCCCGCCCCCCCGGTGGTCCTGCGACTATCACATTTGTTCCATTACTCTAAGGCTTTCTCATCTGCGCGCTTCTCTGCTTTCATTCTCCATCTCAATGTGATCCTAAACATTTTTGGATCAGGAAGATAATAAGATGCTCTCAAGACTTAACTGATTTGGACCCCTGGTATTGTCACCCCTGACGGTTTGGGAACAGAAGCTACTCAGGCGTTGGTATTCTGGGTCCAGATTTCTGTACCATTGGGCTGGACATTTTGAAGATACAGTACTGGCCTTTGTATCTGGGGGCCCTTGACGCAAAACCTGGCCCTTGCAGAAGAAGTCATGGTTCCAGGTTTCATGCAGGTTTTCATGTGGCCTAAAACTGCGGGTGTGGAGAAAGTTGTCCTAAGAACAACGCCGGGGCCACCCTTGCAGGAGCAGATGTGAAGTGTGTGGGGTTCATGTCAGCACCCTGGGAAGCCCAGATCTTCAGTAGTAAGGAATATGTAAATCTTACCCATTCATTGATGTGGCGAGCTTGGGAAAGTATTGAAGGGACCTCAAGGGTTTCCGAGGTTAGGGAAGGGATACTCTAGGATTCCACCCTAAAAAAACATTAAATGTAGTCATCAGAAATGGAAGTGTCTGCTGCACGTGCAGAGTTTGGAAAAGTTAACATTTTGGCCTCCAGACGTGGGCGGCCACTGGCCTGGGGCTTCTGGGAACAGTTCAATAATAATAATAATAATAATAATAATAATAATAATAATAATAATAATAATAATAATAATAATAATAATAATAATAAACTTTCCCCCAGCCCTATAAATCAGGGGGTTCCCAACATTTTCAAGCCGGGACCTGGGTCACGCTCTCTCAGTCAGCTTTGAGGGCTAGATGGCCATTTTGTTCCAACAGCTTCAAATGGGTAGCCATTTTGTTTCTGGAATACCCTTGGAGGGGTGGGGGGCACATGAAATGGTGCTGGGGGCTGGATCTGGCCCTTGGGTCATTGGTTGGGAACCCCTGTTAGAAATTGATCCCGAGATTAAATTTAGCTAGTCAGAGACATTTCACGGGGGATGTGAGTAGGTCTCCGTGACCACCTCACCGTTTGAGTGAGGACTGGAGAGAGGTTTTCTGCTGCTGCCTTGGTGGATCGGCCTCTGGGTCAGTTTCAGGTTGCAGCGATGGAACGGGGCACGTCGTCCCAAAGGCTTGCTTGGTGGCTGAGAAGCAGACCTGCCTGAGCCTTTCTGGCGGTCCCTTTTGAGCCCTCAGGGGAGCTGGAGAACCTTGCCCCTCTCCTCCGTGGGGCAGCCCTTCCCTTCCCGGGCTGATGGGCACTCCCTCCCTCCCTCCTCATACGGCATGGATGCCCAAACTTTTCAGGGTCCGTCCCGTGGTTCCGTCCACCAGAAGCAAAACAGGCCTTGCAATCAGTTTTGCAACAGGATGAGATAGATTTTAAGCTGCCATTTTCTCTGTTTAAACCAGGGGTGCCCAAACTATGGCCTGTGGGTTGGAACCGGCCCCCAATGCCCTTGTTACTCCCAGAAGCGGAAGTAAAATGTGGCTGTGTGGGCTGGATGAATTGGCATCAGTGTTGGAGCCAACCCATTAGCCATAGTTTGGGCACCCCGTCATAGGTTGATGGGAACAAACAATGGGGGTGAGAACGGGATCCTGAGTGTCTCTCTCTCTCTCTCTTTTCCCTCCACAGCTTACCCGGCGGACACGGAGTTGGTGGAAGCCAAGCAGGAAAGAGAGTCCGAGAGCCACGAGGTGTGGACGCCAACGGGAGCAGCTCAGGAAAGTGTCCTCCTGGGCAAAGGTTCCCTTGGGCCTGAACTGTGGCTGGGACTCCCTGCAGGAGAGCCACGAGGTCTCAGTCCCCTGGTGGCCAGCCTGGCTGAGTGGCCAAAGCCCGGGGAGGCCGGGAGGCCCTTTTCATGCCCAGAGTGTGGGAAGAGCTTTGGGTTCCCGGTTGGCCTTCTGGACCCTCAGCAGAGTCTGGGCGGCGGCGGCAGCCTGGGAGGCCCAGGGGGCAGCCTCTCCTCCTCCCCTTCTCCAGGGAGCAATGAGAGCCGCCTCCTGCTGCCGGAAGCGGTGGGTAGGCCCGGCCCACCCCAAAGCGTGGAGAAGATCTGGGCCTGCCCGTGGTGCCAGCAGCGCTTCCGGCTGCGGGTCAACCTGCTGATCCATGAGAGCAGCCACTTGGAGGCTGCAGCCGGGCTGGGCGGGAAGGACCGGCTGGCGTGCCACTTCTGCCCGCAGCGCTTTGGCCGCTCGGACCACCTGGTGCGCCACCAGATGAGCCACACGGGGGCCCGGCCCTACCAGTGCTCGGCCTGCGAGAAGAGCTTCACGGACAAGAGCAAGCTGACCAACCACTACCGCATCCACACGGGCGAGCGCCCCTTCCGCTGCTCCGTCTGCGGCAAGCGCTTTGTCCGGCGGCACCACCTGGTCAAGCACCAGCGGACCCACACCCGCGAGCGGCCCCACCAGTGCCCCCTCTGCCCAAAGAGCTTCATGCAGAAGCACCACCTCCAGAAACACATCCGGACACACACCGGCGAGAAGCCTTACCAGTGTGCCCACTGCCCCAAGGCCTTCTCCTGCAGACAGCGCCTCCTGAAGCACTGCTGCAGTGCACTGGTCCCAGGGGGTGCCACCGGACAGGCTGGCCCATCCGCGGGCCCTGCCCTCTGACCCGGGCGGCCCTGGTTTCCTAGGAGGAAAGAGCCGGCCTACCACCTCTGGGCCGCTTTGGGAAGACTGCCAGGGGCTGCTCTCCTTTGGAAGCCTCCTAAGAAGCAAACCTGGGCTCCTTGTGCAAGGAGTTGACTTGGCCGGGAGGGAGGGAGCCTCTTTCTTTCCTCTTCCCCACAAATTCAGCAGCCCAGAGTGAGCGGCAGAGCCTGGACTGCTCTTGCATGGCAGCGGTGGAGAAGAAGGAGGAGGAGTGGTGGTCTAGAGAGCAGCCACTCCTCTGCAGAGCCCATGGAACCCTCGCCACAATGCGCCCGGGAGCTTCTTCCCCGTTCCCTGCAAAGGGAGCCATGCGGAGCTGGTGTGTCGCCTGAGGAGCTGCTTCCGCACAAGGGAAGGACTGCCCGTGGACCCACAGCGGCCCTCCAGAACTGACTCGGAAGGCGCAAGGTGTGTGTGTGTGTGTGTGTCCCCAGTTGTGTTGGTGCTCAAGCAGTGGATCAAGAGCAGGCCTTCCTTCCACACATGGACCAAGACCGGTGGAGGGTGGGTGGGTGAACCATCTCTCGACTTCACGTAGGACCACAGAAAGGGTCTGAATGGTGCATTTCCACCCGTCATCAGAGAAGAGCTGGAAATGAACGCAAGCCTTAAGAAACCAGCTTAAAGCTTCCCCCTCCTGATCTCTTTTCTTCTTCATTTGCTCTAAAGCAGGGGCTGCCAACCTTTTTAGCTTGGGGGCGGGGAACGCTCCCTCAGACAGTTGAGGGGGGGGCAGGACTGATGCCTATCCCCTCCTCCCCCCGCAAACGCGGCCATCTCCGCCACCCGGCTGCAGTGAGGACGCAAGCCAGATGATTTGGCGGCATGGGCCATAGGTTGCCGACCCCTGCTCTAAAAGAATAGGGTGTTAGAGGTAGACGGGGCAAAGGCAACGCCTGTCTGATCTACTTTGGGGGGGGGGGTTCCTCATGCTGGGATGGGTTTAGAACAGTTGGTGTAGAACGGGAGTTTAGATCAAGGGAGTTACTCTGCTGCGGCTGCGGCTGTTGTTCTTTTCTTTTTAAATCCTTAAAATTTGGACATGTAGGAAACGTGTGCCCTCTTAAATGGCTTTGGGGTGCCTGGGATCTTCAAAGAGGGTACACACAAAAGGCTGTGCATGAAACGCATGCCTCTCCTCAGAAATAGAACTTAGTGGCTGGAATCCTTTGGCCCACTCCTCGTGTGTAAAGGGTGGTGCCAGTGCCAGCGGTAGGCATTTGAGTTAGAGCGCCCCCTCCCCCACAACCTCTGCAAGCTCATTAGGGCTCTGGGGTGCCCCAACCTTTCAGGCACTGGGTCGGTCGTGTGGTTCCTGCCACCGGAAGCGGAAGTAAAACCCGCCTTGCAATCTCTGTTTTGCAACAGGATGAGAGAGATTTTTCTCTGTTTAAACCAGGGGTGCCCAAACTGCGGCCCATGGGCGAGATTCACCCCCGATGCCAATGCATCTGGCCAGTGGCGCTCTCATCACTCCTGGAAACGGAAGTAAAAACACGCCCATATGGGAGTGACGAGGGTGGCATAGACCAGATGAATTTGAATCGGGGGCTGGATCTGGCCCACAGGCCATAGTTTGGGCACCCCTGCCGTAGGGTTCATTTTCAACCTTGGGAAGCTTTTGGAGGCTAGAAGACCTTTCGTATCCCAAAATTGCCACTGCTGGTCCCATAAAGGCAGTGACAACTTTCTGATATAGTCAAAACCCCACCACACCACCACCACCCTTTTCCGGGCTATTAAGATCAATGTCTGTGGCTGATGTCATCCTCAGCCTTGGCATGTGAGAAGTTGACGCAACAGGATTCCAGCCGCAGAGTTCAACTGGACCCAGTTTATTCCTGGTTCCTCTGGTTGGGAGCCCTGCATTGAATCTGAATACAGTTGGGCCTTCCGTGAGAGCGACGGCATCCAGCACAGCCCCCTTTCTCTTGGGAGGAGCAGGTCCGGAAGCCTTCCTCACCCACACGCCTGCCGTGGGACTGTGTCCCTCCCTCCTCCTCCTCCTCCTCCTTCAATGAGTAAAGGTTTCCCTTGCTCGAAAGCCAATCGTATCCGACTCTAGGGTTCAGTGCTCATCTCTGTTCCAAAGCCGAAGAGCCAGCGCTGCCTGCTTCTGCAGACGTTTCTGTGGTCATGTGGCAGGCATGACTAGACACCAGAGTGCTGCTACCTTCCCACCAAAGTGGTCCCCATTTATCACTCCTCTGAATGGCAAGTGGGAAGGAGTGTTGTCGGTGTGGCGAAACGTGCCCAGGGTGTGTGTGCTGTCGCAGTTCTTTTGGCTATTTCCAAACTCCGATGCCTCTTCCTAAAATGCTCCTCCGACTGAGCAGGGACCCGTTTTATTGCTTCAGTCGCATGTTCCCACACTGAGCAGGACTGGGTTGGACTCAATGCCCTCCAAAGGCCCCTTCCAATGCAGTCGCTTTATGATTCTATGTTAGGGAGAGAAAGTGAGGCCGGGAGGCGCCCTTTGCATTTGTGAAGTTTTTCTTCCTGCTCCTTCCCAGTTTATATTGTTCCCTTTTGTCAGTTATGAGCAGGAGAACTCATCCCGCCTGCCTCCCACTCCATGGCACCTTTCCCCTGTGACAATGGCCTTTCTCTCCTGCTTTTCTTCCACTGAGCTCAAGGCTTGGCTTGTGGCTCTCCTCTGTATCCTGACGGCACCCTTCTGGGGTCGGTTACGCCAGGAGTGCTTGGCCCAAGACCACCAACTGATGTTCCTGGTTCAGGGGCCACCAGAAGCTGCCTGAGAGCAGCGCCCGGCCACTGAGCCACACAAACTCTCTCCACATGTGATAGATTGTAGTGAACCCTGAATAATTGGCTAAAGGTAAATGACCAGCGAAAATAAAAGCTTCCTTCTTACCTATGTATGTTTTGGTGTGTGTGTGTGTGCGCGCGCACGTATGTGTGTTTTCAGTGCTGTTTCAGCCCACATAGATCTCCTGCTGTGTGCGCACTCAGCAACTGTGGTGTGTGTTGGAGGGAACACAGCGAAGCCGTCTCCGTCCAAGGAGAGCTCCGTCCCAAGAAGCCTGCTGTGGCTTCACTGCTTGAGGCGAAGTGGGCTTGCAAGAGTTATGCCAGTGCCAGTGCCGTGCCTCCTGCGCCTTGTGGCAGAGCCGGTGATCAGCCATGCCAATTAGCTGTCCTTCAAAGACCTCTGCCTCCTAGTTCCAGGAGGAGGGAAGGCTGCCTTTGAAGGAGGGGCCCTTTGCCCACCCCCTGCCCCTCTCATCCTCTTTCTCTCTGTGGAGAAATACAAGGGGTTGCCAGCCACCCTTTGCCAGGGTGCCAAGCGTGGGCAAGGGAGGCCCATTGCCAAGGATGCCAAGACAGAGGTCCTTGTCGTGTCCGTGCCACGTGTGGATGGCGCATCTCTAGTTCTCAGGCCCTGAGGAGCTGGCAGTGTAGAGCGTGGTGCCCTGTGAGACGGCCAGGGCTTGGCTCTGCCTCTTCCCCTCCTCTGGCAACTGTGTGCCCCTCTTCCCCCCCCCCCCAGTTGGCACATGAGTAGCACTGAAGGCCCACACGTGGCTCTGCCTGCCTTGGCTTCAGGAGCTGCCCTTGGCCTGGACCTCTTCCTTCCCCTCCAGGTGAGCTTGGCTGGGGCGCATGGCTCCCCTCCTCTAACAACCCTGCGAGGTGGGCCAAGAGCAGTGCTTTGCCCCCGAGCCTGGCCCTGGAAGAGCCGGGTGGGGCTCACTTGGGTCCCCCCTGGGCCTCTCCTGGACTTAAGGCTCCCCACATCAGACTCATGAGAAGAAGGAGCCACACGGTTGCCCTGGGCTAAGAGAGGCCGGGGAGTGGGCCAAGCCTTAGCTAGGCCTATTCTGGACTACCACTCCCAGAATTCCCCACCCAGCAGTGCCTCCCTGCCCCAGGGCATCCCGGGAGCTGTAGTCCGGAAGCCGCCCCGCGTCGTCGTCATCGACGTCTCTACCTCCAGGGCGCGCCCTTCCTCTTCCAGCCTGCAGGTGGCGCAAGAGGGAGCCTGGCGCCGGAAGCGCCTCTCTCCCCTCGTCGCTTGGTGCCGGCCCACGGGCGCATGCGCAGAGGCGGCGAGCCCAGCGGAGGGGTGGGGGTGGGGTAGGGGGTGTCCCTTCTTCTGCTGCTGCCGGAGAGCGGGAGGCAAAAGCAGAGGCGGGAGCCGAGCGGAGCCCTCGCGTGGCAGGGTGAGCCGTGGGCAGGGGCAGGGGGTTGGGACCCGGCGAGGGGGCCGAGGGCCGCGGAGGGAGGGAGGGGGCTCGGCCCCGTTCAGGAAGGCAGTGCCGGGGGCAGCTGCCAGGCGCAAGGCCCGTCAGGTTCTCGGGGAGGGAGGCAGCCGGCAGGCTTCCCGGGAGGGGGCGGCAGCAGCGGGGACCACGGGCGGAAGCAGGGGCAGGTCCTGGCGGAAGAAGCGCCTCCTTCCATGCCCGCGTTTTACTTCCGCTTCTGGGAGTGACGAGGGCGGCGTGGGTCGGATGAATTGGCGGCGGGGGGGGGGGCAGATCTGGCCTACAGGCCGTAGTTTGGGCACCCCTGGTTTAAGCAGAGAAAATGGCAGCTTAAAAGCTATCTCGTCCTGTTGCAAAACAGATGGCAAGGCGCGTTTTACTTCCGCTTCCGGTCGGAGGAACCACGTGAGTGACCCTGAAAAGTTTCGGCATTCCTGACTTATATACTCCCCCATAGCCCTTAGTTTACTCTCTGTCTGGGTGGTTCACAAGTTAATTAACATCTTGCCCCCAACATGCTGGGTCCTCATTTTACCAACCATGGAAGAGGCTGAGTCCACCTTGAGCCCTGTCATGATCGAGCTCATGATGTTTTGGCTGCAGTACAACAATGTAACCCCTGTGCCACCATTAGGTTCAGGTGGAGGAGGGTGCTGGGTTTTTGAGTGGAAATGGGTCGCCTCCCTCGAGAGGAGACAGAGGCTGTTTCAGGGAGGTCTTGGTGGTTCAGGACTTCTCCCCTTGTTGTAGCTTTTCTATTTTTCCACCAACAAGGAAGGCTCAGAGAGGTAAGGTTCATCTTACAGAGGTAGTCAAGGTGGACAGGCAGTTGCTGAAGTCACCTGGGTCCAGAGGATCAAGTCAGGCTTTTGGGTGCCCCAGGTAGGAACGGATAGTTTGGTCTCATCCACAGCCTTCGGTGCGCCAAGAAGCTAGCAGTAATTATTCTCATCTCTCTGACATCGCTCCTTGGTTGCTGGTAACAAGATTTTTAGTGAATGAGGACTCTAACTAAATGGTCTCCTGCCTTGAGCAGAGGGCAGGGCCGTAGCCAGGATTCTAAATGTAAGTGGGTGAATATTTTTTTAAGGATAGGCAATAAATCCTCTTTTCAGTGCATTCCTATGGGAAACTGCGCTTTGCCAGGGTGGCCCTGGCTATGGTCCTGGCAGAGGGTTGGAACTGATGGCTGAAAAGGCTCCTTCCAACTCTGTTATTCTATGGTTCGTAGTATTGCCGGTGCCACTGTTGATTTGGAAGTCTGTTAAGGATCCTTCTGCCTACCTTGACCCCCATTGCCATCTCACTTATCCCACCTCTCTTAATAGCCTATGCTTGGTAGCCTACGGATGAGGAGCCACGTTTCTGGGGAAATGGAATGTAATCTGACTTTGGAGAAAAGCAGCTGACACTGAAATACATCTATCTGGTAGTCTTTAAGCTGACAACTCTTCATTGTTCTTGTCGCCATAAATGCTGAAATGTGGCCATGGGTTCCTCTTTGAAAACAGTAACGCAGAAGTGTGAATTTTAAGAGTCAGGCTTATTCATTTCCAATCGGAGGTGACTAAATGAGCTCCTTCTTCTTCCCTGCCTGCAGAAAGAGGCTATGGAGCATAAGGCCCTCTTCGAGTCTAGCGGCCCACTGCCCACACAGCCCACAGCCGCTGGCCGGCTCACCTTCAGCCGTGGAGGGACCAAGGTGCCAACCACAAGGCTCCCTGAGTGGGCTGCAGCAAAGGCCATGGAGAAGATCAGGCATGCTCAGGACACCCGGTTGCTTCGCCTGGAGCGTCGGATGACGGTTGCAGAACAGAAATGGGCGGGCTGTGAGAAGACGGTGGTGGACTTGGGGAACCAGCTGGAGAGCAAACTGGTGGCCCTGGGGACCCTGATTGAGGAGAACAGCCTTCTGCAAAGGAGGCTGGACCACTTGGAGAACCTGCTGAAGAACCAGAACTTTTGGATCCTGAGATTCCCTCCGGGCATTAGAGGAGAAGTCCCCAAGGTAAGGGGGGGCACAGCAGCACAGGGGGGGGGAGAGGGGGCAGGGCAGGCCTTTGGTTTAGTCTTGGGTCGAAGCAGAGTTGCCTATTTTTCATCCTTGGGTGTATCATTGTGTCCTTTAGATTTATCCTTTTGCGTTTGCAGTAGCCTTATTTATTTACTTAGATTTGTATCCCGCTCTCCTTGGTAGAAACCAACTCAGAGGGATGCACAAAGTCCCCTAATATCACTATTAATAAGTGCAAACAAAACTACAATAGCATACGATACAACAGAACAGTAAATATCATAGAGTTGTAGGCCAGGACACGTGACACATCAATACACATTATGGTACAAAATATCATGGCATGTAGTGCAAAGAGCAATACGATTCAATAAATATCATACAATAGAACAGCACACATCACAGTAGAAAACATTATAAAGCAAAAACGTCCACCTGCGACTATAGTCCAATTCCTCTTCCCGGCCAGAGGGTGTTGGTCGGGAGTCCCAGCTGCGTCTCCTCTCCCCGGGCTACTGGGCGAGAGAAGGAGTCCGGGGGGGGGCAGATCTCATAGCCCCCCAGCCCCCAGTTTAGCTGTGTCTCCTTTCCCCGGGCAAGAGGAGTCTGTTAAGGTGGTAGGGCTAGGAGGGAGCAAGGCGCGTCGGCGTCTTCGAGCCTCCGGTGGCCGCGGGAGGCTCCTTTATCCTCCCAGCTGATGGCGGGGCCGGGAGAGCGCAGGGCGCGTCGGCGTCTTGCATTCTTTGCTGCAGTGGCTCAAGTGGTTAAGATGCTGGACTTGATGACTGGAAGGTCAGAGCTCGATTCCCAAGTACTGAGTGAGCTCCCGTCTCTCCCCCAGTTCCTGCCAACCTAGCAGTTTGAAAGCAAGAAATTGCAAGTAGATAAATAGGTACCACTTTGGTGGGAAGGTAAATGGCATTCCATGCACTCCAGTGTTGAGGCATGCTTGCCACGTGTCCATGTAAATGTCTGCAGATGTAGACAGCAATGGCTCTTGGGCTATAAACAGAGATGAGCACTGAACCCTAGAGTCGGATACGACTGGCTTTCAAGCAAAGGCGACCTTTACCAATACATTTGGCATTGAAATGATGAAGAAGGTCCGAGAATTGCCCATGCGTTGGGCCAAGGTGATGTGGTGACACCCCCCCCCCCTTGCTGGCTAATATAGCAATATTGCTCCCTCATTCCTTTAATTCTTGTAGTATTTTTAATGGGTTTTTAATGTTTTAGACTGTTAACGTTGATTTCAATGTTGTGAACCGCCCAGAGTCGTTTCTAGTTGGGTGGCTATACAAATTGGATGATGGCTCTCCTTATTTCTGAGCATGCGCTCTCTGGCTGCCCAGGTACCGGTGACCTTCAGTGACACCTCCGCCGACTTCAGTGGGCAGGGATGGCAGAGCCTGGAGGAGGGGCAGAAGGAACTTTACAAAGCCATCATGAGAAGCAACTATGAGACTCTGGTTTCCCTGGGTAAGGACTTGACCAGTGCCTTCCTCCGCCCCGCCCCCCCACTCCTCCCCACAGATCCTTTGGGCCTGACCTCTCTTAGCCAGTCCTCCACCCTGTATGGGTAGGTGTGTGAGTGTAGGCCTCCCTCCGGCCCCTGATCTGCACTGACCTTTGGCCCTTGATGCGAGGACTCTGTCCTCAAAGAACTTGCTTCATGATCACCTCTCTTCTTCCAGACGATGCTGTTTCCAAGCCGAAGGTCTTGTCCCAGATTGAGCAAAGAGAAGAAGAAGAAGAAGGCCTGTGCATGAGGGACTCAGAAGACCTGGAGGGGATAGAAATGCCTGCCAACCCCAGCTATGGAGGTTTGTACACAGAGTGCTAAGAAGGTCTCACGCCTGCCTCCGCCTTCCAGTGGTTCTTCCCAGGCAGGGGAAGCCTGTGGCCTGCTGGGAGAGGGCAAGAGAGGAGGGAGTCTGGAGCTTCTTCCAGGAGGCCTGTGTCTGTTTGCTGTTCTTAGGAGACAGACTGGTGGCTCACAGTCCCTGCGGCTTCCCTGCAAAGAGGGGGCTCCGCTCTCCATAGGTTCCATCCAAGCCTTGTGGAAGGGTGTACGGGTGGAGGGGGGGGGGCTTGCCTTGGCTCCTTGAGAAACCTGTGCCTCGTTCATGACCAGGGATTTTCCGTCAGGAGTGGGGTGGGGGTGAAGATGCCCCAGAATTCTTGGTGTTGTCCAAAAAAGGTGCTTTTCCCCTCCAAAAGTCTGCTCAGCAACTGAGCTGCCACGGGAGGGGTTCGGTCTGTGCCCTTTGCTGGTGCTGAGGGAGGACTGGAAGGAGACTTGCCACACAGGCTTCAGTTGGGTCATTGTGGGGTCATCGAGAGTGGCCCAAAGCGAGATGTTCTCCCAAAGGAACTGTTTATTCTAGAATAAGTTTAGTGTGTGCGAGAGAAAGAGAGAGAAAAATAAACAAATCCAGCAGTCTTTCAGGAGGCAAAGCAGAGACCGGTGGTGGTGCTGCGGTGCTTCCAGGCTCATCGCGCTCTCTTGCTCTCGCTCTTCTCCTCCCCCCCCCCCCTGGTGGACAGACTGCCCGGTTGCTGTGGTGGATGCTGTTTCCTGGGGTCAAGAAGAGGTCAGGGAAGATGCAAAACATTTCGCTGACCAAGAGGACTGTTGTGATGGCCCTCGCCTAGGTGAGATCTTGTTCCCCTCCAAATGGTTTGTCATGAGGGATGGACCTCACCTGGGTAGCAAAGCAGGGAAGCCCAAGGAACGATCCGGTGGGTGGCAAGGCCAGGTCTTGGCTTGGCGCCTGTTAGGGCCGCTTTGGTCACAAGACGGCAGGTGTTTCAAATGGTGGTGGTGGAGGAGGAGGAGGAGGAGGAGGCTCTGTCCCCGTTGATGGCGAACCTTGGCACTCCAAGTGTTCTTGGACTTCAGTTCCCAGAAGCCCAAGTCCCTGTGGATCCACACACATGGGATTATTTTATTTACTTATTTGTTTACTATTCAACTGTATATATTGCCACCCAATTCGAACAGACGACTCTGGGCAGCGTTACAACAGCAATATGAAGCATTCTAGTCTTAAAACATTAAAAACCCTTAATAAGTAACCCTGAAATTACTCCACCCCCTCCCCATCAGTTATTTTAAAAATGCAGTTATAAGAATGGCTAAAAAAGCAGAGAGGCCTACACTATAATTACTGCATGTAATTCAAGAACAGCTGGAGTGCCAAGGTTTGCCATTGTTGGTCTATCCCAGGGGTGCCCAAACTATGGCCTGCAGGCTGGATCCATCGCCCCATCGGGCACATTTTACATCCTCTTCTGGGAGCGATGAGGACGGTGTGGGCCAGATAAATTGGCGTCGGGGGCTGGCTCTGGCCTGCGGGCCGTAGTTTGGGCATCCCTGGTCTATCCTGTACCTTGAATGCTACAGTGAAAGGACCCCAGAGCTCAGTTCCCAGTCGGAAACGCAGGGGCCGTCATTGTTTTTGTTCTCCAAAGAACCACAGGTCATCCACCATGATGTGGGACTGCAGGTCAAGCAGGAAAGGGAGGAAATGTTGATCAAGGAAGAGCCCTTGTCTCCTGGAAGCCCTGACCGCGGTGAGTGTGAGCTGGCCAGAAGGCGGTGGCTTGGAGTGCCAGGCACTTGGAGAGCTTGGGACTATAGGATGGGTGGGGTGGGCACAGCAGTTTGCCTGGGGAACTGGAGATGGCATCCGTTGGCTTTCCATGTGGTTTGGGGCACACTGGTGCTGTGTCACGTACAATGGAGACAACAGGGGTGTCGTAGATCCTGGGACTGAAAACTTGAACATCCAAAGCTCTCCCTGCCTCCGTACAGTTCCCAAGATCCTTCTGCTTTAAATGGCAAAAAAACAAGGCTTTCTGTTACTCTCTGCAAAGGCAGGCTGAGTTCCTGTTTCCATTGGAATGTAGAGAGTGTGGGGCAGCCTCCAATGGAACTGCCTTTTGTCATACATCTTGACAAGGCATTAAAAGTCTTGAAATGCCTGCCTTGCCTTGCTGTGGGGCAGTTTCCTTGGTGTCCAATGCAGGAATGGCCCAGGGGAGAATAGGGAGTGAAGAAGGGCTTTTGGGGTTCAGAACTTTCAGGCCCAGAATTATGCCTAGGGCTGTGGTGGTGAACCCATGATACTCCAGATGTTTTTGGACTTCAGTTCCCAGAAGCCCAAGTGCCTGTGAATCCACACAAATGGGTCAACTGCATGTGCGGTCCTAGGAGGTTCCGAGTGACTTTTGGAACTGGAAGTCCAGGCAATGCGAAAAACCCCTTCCGTAGTGGCATGAGAAAAGGCTGTAAAGTGTAGACCTGTGGCAAATAGCTTCAGAAGGAAGGAAGGGAGGAGGAGGAGGAAGAGGGAAGAGTCCCTCTGCAGTGGGAGGTGGGTGGGAGAGTCCGAGGCTGCCTCTCAGGTGAGCCTGACTTTCCCATGTGAGGTCTGGGACCCAGGCAGAAAGATTAGGGTTCCCAGGTGCCTTCGGGCTTGTGGGAAAGGGTCCTTGACTCTCTTGTCTTGCACCCAGATTTGTTTGTGCCTGTCACCATTAAGCAAGAGGAGGAGGAGGAAGTCGAAGAAGAAGAGCAGCGTACTGAGAAGTTGGTCTCCTTTGGTGAGTGTTTGTCTAGCAGGAAGAGGAGGAGTTGCGGTAGTCCCAGCCTGCACTGCAACTACGGGGGAGACACTGAAATAAATACTGGAAGGTTCGTCCATGCAGCAGAGCATCAGGAGAAGAACCCCTGATGCTCTGGCTGGGATCTTGGTGCTTAACAGAATAGGTCACAACTCGAGTAGGCCCACTCAGTTGGGAAAGGAGTGAGTGAGTGAATTCTTCTGTAAGCCCCATTGACTGAATGGGCCTACTCGGCTGCAACTCACTGTGCTAAGCGACAGGATTTCCTCCTCTGTGCCCGAGGTCAGCCTTTGGGCAGGCACATCCCTGGACCTAGGGCAGAGCTGGCTCCCCTGGGAGAAGGCCCTGAAGACTTCTCTCTGATCCCATTTACTTGCTCCAAGTAGGTAAGGTCAAGGTCTCCCTTGCTCAAAAGCCAGTCGTATCCGACTCTAGGGTTCAGTGCTCATCTCTCTTTCAAAGCCGAAGAGCCTGCTTCTGCAGAAATTTCCCTGGTCATGTGGCAGGCATGACTAGAGACCGGAGCGCACAGAACGCTGTTTACCTTCCCACCGAAGTGGTCCCTATTTATCTACTTGCAATTTCTTGCTTTTGAACTGCTAGGTTTGCCTTCTTCTGCCAGCCTGTCGAAGTGTGCCTTCTGGCTGCCGGGGGGGCGGGGCGGCGGCGGCGGCGGCGAAGGTGTCGGCTTTTAAATCCCCCCCTTGGAAGTTCTTGATCCTCTCTGGAGGGTTTTCTGCTTTCCTAAAGACTGCCCCCCCTTTTTTCCCCTTTCTGCCTCAGTAGGGCACGCCAGGCTGCTCCAGGATGCAGAGGAGGAAGCTGACCAAACACTTTGGGGGGGCCCCCCTGCCTCCCCCAGCAACGCCATTCTCCCAAACCCCTTGGAGAACCCAGTCCAAGGAGAACCCCATGCGCAGGGATGTCTGGTCCAATGTGGCATGTGCAATGAGGGCTTCGTGCGCCAGGAGACCTTGGTGGACCACCAGTACAGCCGCAAGCAGCGGAAATTCCAGTGCGCCGAGTGCAACCGGAGCTTTGCCTTCCAGGGCCAGCTCTCTCAGCACCTGCTGACCCACATCCCTGGCACCCAGTTCCACTGCTCCGAGTGCAACCTGTGCTTTTCCAGCCAGAAGGCCCTTATCCTGCACGTCCGTGTCCATGCGGTAGACTGGCCCTTGTATTGTTCTGTGTGCAACCGGAAATTTACAGATGCCGCCGCCTTTGACCATCACCAGCAGTCCCACGGGCCAGGGCAGGTGCGCCGGTGCCTGGAATGCAACGTGTATTTCACAAGTCCAGCGGCTCTGCAGGAGCACAAGAGGATCCACTCGGAGGACTGGCCTTTCCGATGCGCCCAGTGCGACCGGGCCTTTGTGCACGAAAGGCTGCTGATGGAACACCTTCAGAATCACGGCAGGACACGGAGTCGCCGGTGCCACATCTGTGGCTCGTGGCTTTCCTACAAGGGGAACGTGGAACATACTGGGACCCAGTTGTACCACTGTAAAAAGTGTGACACCGCTTGCCGAGTCCAGGGCAGCCCCGGCTCCGAGGTCGTGAGCTTTGAGGTGACCCACAAGTCAGGCCGGCCCAGTTCTTAGGCAAGTGCAAGGCCTGGCCGGGCGAAGTCAGAGACCAAGGGCAAAACTCCTGGCAAACGAGGCCTTTTTTATTCGCCAGGCAGGCAGGAAAGGTGTTCAAGGAAACCTGAGCAGAAAGAGGAAGGCAATGTTTCTCCCAGGAGATTCCACGGGAGACCACAGTCCGCCCGGAGTCCATGTGCTGCCAAGAGCCTGTCCTGCTTTTTGTCAGGCTGAGAAGAAATAACCCTGGGAATCGAATCATCTTGCTGAGATGCAATTAGCAAGGAAGGGGCCCTTTCCTCGTTTGGCGAGGCCAGATGATATGTTTGTTGTGGGTTAAGGCTGTGCCAGCATGTGCCATGTCCCATTCTCTTGCCCCACATCTCACACCCCTGGGGAGTTCACAAAGCACCCCTCACTTCCAGTCTCCCCTTCTTTTTCTTTCTTAGCGCGTATATCTGTGGCTCCTGCACGTAGTGACATGGACTTTGTCCCCGTGAATCTGATTTGCTTTTCCTTGGGTAATGAGGCCGTGCGTTTTATTTCACCCTCCTCTCATCTAGACCAGCAATGGCCAACCTTGGCACTCCAGGTGTTCTTGGACTTCCATTCCCAGAAGCCCAAGTCAGCGCTCCTCCTGCTGATCAGGGCTTCTGGGAATGGATGTTCAAGAACACCTGGAGTGCCAAGGTTCGCCATCGCTGGTCTAGACTGCCTTGGGGATGGGCGCAGCCGACCTCAGTGTCTCTGTGGCAAGAAAAAGGGGCCTTTATGCACCGATGTGTTGTAATTTCTCATCACTTTTCCTTGACCTCCGTGAAGGAAGTTGTGCTTCAAAAGCTTCCGCAGGCGAGACCTGCTGGCCTTTCGGGTCCCACTTCTAACCTCTCCCCATGTCTTGGCCAGCCTGGTTGTCGGAACGGAGCCCTTTCCTGGCAACAGCTGGAGACCTTTGGCGCCAAGCGGCCTTTTCTTTCTGGACGGCAGAGGAGGAGATCCCAAGCCTTGGCGCCTGCCGCCTCCAGAGCGAAACCTCATTCTGTTCCTACTGAAAGAAGGCGTCCCACAGGATGTGGCCATTGAAGAGCTCAGAACCTCTGCAGTTCGATTTTAGGCCAGGGGTGCCCAAACCTTTGGGGCTGGGGCCCTGACCGTGCCCCCAAAACAGCTGAGCAGGCCAGACCAAGCCCCCAGAACAGGGCGTGTTTGCACATCCATATTCACTTCCTGGTTTGGCGCAGATGCTTCTGCGCATGCGTGAAAGTGGCCATATTCGCTTCCTGGGTTCAGCACGGATGCTTCTGCGCATGCACGAAAGCAGCCATATTCGCTTTCTGGGTTCAACAGGGCGCTTCTGTGCATGCGCGAGCACGTCCTTGCCAAACCAGGAAGTAAATACAGACAGTTCTGTGTGCGCATGTGTGAGCACATCTGCACCGAACCAGGAAGTAAATATGGATGTGGGCGCACCTGCGCAGAAGTGTCCGTATTCCCTTCCTGGTTTGGCGAGGGTGTCGCGGGCCTGATGGAATGGCTTCAGGGGGTGTATCTGGCCCACAGGCCGTAGTTTGGGCATGCCTGCCTTAAATGGTTTTGGAGACAATAATGAGAGAAACGTGTATTTCCTGCCATTCATCCTCCTGCCTGAGGTTTTCTCTGTGATGCACACCTTGGCCGTCAGACATGCAGACTCCTGCGGATTGTTCCCCTTCCCCTTCTAGGGAACAGAAGCGTGAAGGAAGGCAAAGGCAAGATCTGCAGCGGAGGCCAAACACAGGCCCTCCTGACACGAAGGGAGCCCATCTTTTTAAAAGTAGGCGAAGTACGTCAACTAGCTCAAGAAGACGGGCGCGGCATTAGACGCCCTTTTCCCCTTATGGCCACAGCAATGCCCTCTCATCCAAAGGGAGACCAAAGAATGGTTAGCTTGTGGTGGAACACAACCCAGCGCTAGAAGAATGTACTCGTCACACATCACAGTTCCCCAGGCAGGCCGGCTGGGAAATTTATTAGAGAACCATCACTTGGGGGAGGGGCGGGGGGGGGGGAGAGAATAACCTTTCTTGAGATGTTTTGCAAATTCAGAGGAGTATCCTAAAGAAAAAAAACAGCTGCAGTGTGATGGGAAAACCAGGGGGAGAAGGGGGGGGCTCCCATGTTGCACTGGTCAAAACTCTGCTCATGGTTTGAGTTTGATCTCCACAGGCTCAAGCCTAAGTCTGCCTTCGATCCTTCTGAGGTTGGTAAGAGTACCCAGAGGGTTGGGGGCAAAAATGGCAATTCTTTGTGAAGCGTGCAGAGTTCTGTAGGTCAGGGGTGGCCAAACTTTTTGGGCCGTGGCCTGGTCACGTGGCTCCTCCCACCGGAAGCGGAAGCAAAACGCGCCTCCTTGCAAATCTGTTTTGCAAAAGGATGAGATCGATTTGTAGGCTGCCATTTTCTCTGCTTAAACCAGGGGTGCCCAAACCATGACCTGTGGGCCGGATCTGGCCCCCAACACCAATTCCTCCGGCCTGCATGGGTGCATTTTACTTCTGCTTCCAGGAGCAGCAAGGGTGACGTGGGCCAGATGACTTGGCGGCCGGGGCCGGATCCAGCCCACAGCCCATAGTTTGGGCATCCCTGCATGAAATCCTTCCTGCTTGAGGGCCAATATCTGGACAGGCCTTCCTTTCACATCACCCAGGCCAGTGCCTTGAAACCTGGTGAGCCACACCTCATGGCGGTGGGGAAGGAGGCACGCATGGCATCCCAGGTCGCGCACTCTCCGTTTGGTGCTGGTGCCATGGCTGGTAGAGAGTAGAACCTGCCCCCTTTTGCAGGGGAATATCCTGCCTCTTTTGCTTTGGAACAGAGGAGCCCCATTGGGCTTGCTTCGTTTCCTCTCTTCCCTCCCCCCCCCTTTGTTTATTTTATACAGGCAATCCTAATCCTCGCTTTCCTGCTGGAGATTGTCTTTTACCGCCTGACTCAGAAGCCGGAGTTTTAAAGGCATATCAGAAAACAAAAAAATAGCAAAACAAAAAACACTGCAGCACTTTAAAGACTCACGGCTCTATTTTTATTGCGAGCTTTTGTGGATCAAGTCCACTTCTTCAGACAAGGAGTAAAACTTCCAGGCATGGTTTCTATACACCCGATGCAGGGCTTTTAAAAAGAGACAATGGGCACAGAACTGAGCGAGTTGAGGATGGTGGAGGACAAAAGTGCCTGGCGGGCAATGGTCCATGGGGTCATTGCAAAGGGTCGGAATCGACTGTGCGACTGAACAACAACAAAAACAGACAAAGAGGATCAGAACAGGGTTCCCCTGTCGCTATGTAGGAGAAAGACTTTTGCAAACTTACTGCAGTGCATACATTAGGAATGAATGGTAATGCTCAGTCTAACAGTTTGTCCATGTATTCCATGTGTCTGGCCAGAGATGTGATGCTTTGATCACCTTTTTTTGTCTAATACAATAAAAGAAATCCATATCACATTAAAGTCACATTTCTTTTTTCTGTTCTCTTATCTGATGGGATCTTAAAAAGAGAATTTCTCTCTTAAGCCAACAGTTCATGAACTAGGCGGCCCGCCTCGCCTCTCCATGGTCTGGCCAAGGGGCCGAGTTGCTCCCAGCACAACGCAGTTACCCTTCACGTCCAGCGGGTTTTTAACTTCATTTTCAAGCATGCGAAGTTGTGGCAGCAGTAGTGGCTCAAAGCCGATTTGGAGCCCTGGAAGTTTACTTCAATGCACAGCATTGCCCAATTCAGTCACATGACCACTGCCGAACGACTGGATCCTTCCCTGAAAGCCAGGCTTCCCCTCCTGCTTCATCTGACCTGATGAGCTGGTCGGATGTATGCAGGGGTGGAGAGACGGCTGGGCTTCAGGGGAACTTCCTGCAGTTGCCGGAGGGCTTGGATCACATTCCCCTGGTCAAGCGGACTTTCACTACTTCGGACTCCGGAGTGAGATTTCTCTACAACCTCCCGAGTGGTCTTTGCCACACCAGATGCCTGTTCATGCTTCTTTTTCAGCTCTTAAGGATACTTAAGAGACCGCATCGCCCCAGTGACATCTGCCCGTCCTAAGGGTCGTTCAAATGCCATGTGACCATTTTAGGGAGAGGGGGTCAACCAAAAGTCACAAAAAGTCACGGGAGGGGGGGTTCAGAGTAAAGTCATGTGACTCCAAAATTACCATTTGCTTTTCGCATCCAGCTGGTCATAGATCTATCCTCAAACCATGTGATTGGGGGGGAGCAAAGGTCATGGAAAGTCACGGGGGGGGGGGGCAAAAAGAGGCCTGTTTTAGGTCATGTGGTATTTGAAAGAGCCCTTACTAGAGTGGACCTGAATGTTCCTGCCGCCTGAGCTGCAGCTGGGAAGGGTGCTGGAGCGGTGAGAGTGCGGACTCGAACTCGAGCTGCGGCTGGGGGAATCCTGTGACCCCAGCTCTACCCCTTCATCCGGGGAAGTCCAGCTGAAGACAGGCGGGGGGGGGTCCACCCGACTAGGCCCGATCCCGGGAGTTTCAACGGGAGCAGCTGGAGGACGAGTCACTGGAGGTTGCCTGAGCTGCAGTGGAACGGGAGCCAAGAGAGCCGGGGAAGAGGGGAGTGCTGGTTCCGGTGGGTCAATGGCTTGGTGTACCAGGAAGTGGCGATGAAAGGAGCCGTGGCGGGGGCTGTCAAGTGGCACTTGGTGGTCCCAAAGACTTTGTGGCTGGCCCAGGACTGCGCCTTTGCTGGCCACCTGGGGTGGAAGAAGACTCTGAAACGGATGTCAGACTAGTTCTCCTGGAAGAAGGGGCTAGGCCAAGGACGTGCTGGGCTATGGCGCTTCCTGTGATGTCTGCCAAAGGGGGGGCCCTGGGGGGGGGGCCCTTCCATACCAAGGCCGAGGTTCAGATCCCCCGGATTGAAAGGGAACCTTTCAGCCAAGTTCAAGTAGACATTTTGGGGGCCTTCATGCCTTCCCAGGCGGGAAAGAAGTATCTGCTGGTCTACATCTTCCTGTCCACCCGGTGGGCGGAGGCCATCCCCCGACAGGCATCCCGGCCATTCAGGTGGCCATTCAGGTTCCTCGAAATCTGTTCCCGGGTGGGCCGACCAAAGTCCGTCATTTCCGCTGGACACTTCGAGGCAATGGAAGAGGAAGACGGGAAATTGTCGAATGCTCTCCTGCCCAGGATGGTGTTTCCTGTGGCACTTTTCCCGGACCCCGTTTTGCCCACCAGGACTATCCTCAGCGCTGACTCGGGGGTATCTGGGGAAGAAGCGAAGGCAGAGGGACACCGAGCTCAGGGCGAGAGGCGCAGGGCCCACTGGCCCACCCCTCGGGGCAGCAGCAGCGATCCAGGTGAGCCAACAAGCTGATGCTACTGTCTGACCCAAACCCCATACCTGCCCCGCCAGCCAGGTCTTAACCCCCTTCCTAAAGGGCAGCAACTCCAACTGGAGACGCAGCTCCATTGGCAGGAGGTTCCATAGGGACGGGGCGGACACAGAGAAGGCCCTCCTTCTAGTGCTAGAGAGGTGCGCCTCTCTAGTCAATGGTACAACCAGAGAGCCTCTCCGGTCCGCTCTGGTGGGACGGACAGATGTTCTTAGAGTGATGCTGTCTCTTAGGTATCCTGGCCCACTACCATGTAGGGCTTTAAAAGTAATGACCAGAACCTTGAATTGCACCCAGAGGCACACTGGCAACTAACGCAGCTCTCAGAGCAATGGTGAAGCATGAGCATAACGCCCGCACCCCATCACAACCCGAGCAGCCACATTCTGGACCAGCTGCAGCCTCTGAATGGTCACCAAGGGCAACCCCATGTAGAGCGCATTACAGTAATCAAGTCTGGAGGTGACCAGAGCTTGTGTGATTATGAGCAAGGAGTTCCGATCTAGGAGCAGGTGTAACTGGCGAGTCACACGAAGTTGTGCAAAAGCCCTCCTGGCCACAACTGCCACAACTGCTCCTTGAGCAGGAGTTGTGAGTCCAAGAAGACCCCCAGATTACACACCGGGTCTGTTTGGGGCCAAAGAAACTGCCCCATCCAGAACCAAAGATGGTAACTCCTGAGAGAAGACCCCTGACCCACAGCCACTCAAGTCTTGCCAGGATTCACTTGTAGCCCGTTGTCCCCCATCCAGACCCTGACAGTCTCCAGGCACCTTGAAAGGACTTCCACTGTATTGCTTGGGTCTCCACAGGGCCGAGATATACAGCTGGGTGTCACCTGCGCATTGGTGATACCTCACCCTGTGGGAATGGATGATCTCACCCAGCGGCTTCATGTAGATGTTAAATAGGAGAGGAGAAAGTACCTAGCCCTGAGGCACCCCATATTGCAGGGGCCTAGGGCTGGACCTCTCGCCTTCCAGCCACACCGACTGGGTCCGGCCCCTCAGAAATGAAGAGAACCAGGCCAGCACAGTGCCCTGGATCTCCAATCCTTGGAGCCTTCCCAGAAGGATACCGTGGTCAACAGTATCGAAAGCCACTGAGAGGTCAAGAAGAGCCAAGGCAGACGGATGTCCACCATCCCGCTCTTCTCTCCAGAGATCATCCACCAGCGTGACCAATGCAATTTCTGTACCATATATCCAGGCCTGAATCCTGACTGAAAGCCGGGGTCCAGATGAGAAATAATCCACTTCATCCAAGGCTTTGCCTCGCCCGGGCCCTCCTACCTTGAGTCCAAACAGGCCACACGCACGGGGTGGGAGTGAGAGTGGAGACCCTGCTGGTGGAACTCTGCACATGCTCAAAGGCAGCCAAGCCAAGCCGTGGCCCTCTTCGAGCCCGCCCAGCCAGGGGTGTGTTTGCGTTGGGGGGGGGGGGATTTTTTCATCCAGCTGCAAAGGAAAGCGGGGCGTCAGCCGGGCCCGCAACGCTTCGGGCGGCCCGCAGGCGGCGGTGCAGGAGGAGGAGGCCCCTCCTCCCGGTGGCTCCGCCCGCCACAAGCCGCGCCGGGCCTGCTGCTGCTTCCTCCTCCTCCTCTGGACCACCGAGCGAGGCCAGGCCCGCCCGGAGGAGGAGGCGCCATGATGGCCGAGTGGGCCCCCGCCGCCGCCCAGGTGAGCCCCGGAGGGAGGGAGGGAGGGGCACTGACTTGGGTGGGCCGGAGGGGGGGGGAGGACTTTGGGGTGCCCCCCCACTCACCCCCCAAGACGAAGGGGCAGGCCGCCGCCGCGCTGTCCTACTACCTTCTTGGGCGGCGGCATCATCGGCCCCGCTCCTTCCGGCCCGCCCGGGGGACCCGCCGCAGGACTCGCCCGCCTCGCGCAGGGGGTGGGCGGAGGGCAGGGCAGGGCAGGGCAGGGCAGGGGTGTGTGCTGCTGGGGCTGGGGCTGGGCACCTCCTCGGGAGGGAGGGGGGTGGGCAGGAAGGGATGGGGTGGGGTGGAGAAATCACATCCATTCCCATTGACCTCTGCCTGCCTGCCTCTGGGGGGCGCCAGTCGCTGGGGCGCACCGGGATGAGTCCCTGTCTCCCAGCACGTGCCTGTGGGTGGGTGGGTGGGGGTCTGGCAGGGGTGCCTCGGTGGGCCTCAAGGCGGTGGTGGGAGCTGGGAGGGCTTCCCAGGGGGTTCCCCCTCCCCCACTAACCCTGCCGGCTCTTTGGGGCTTCCCCCCCCCCCACAAGACCCTCCTTCCTTCTTCCCCAGTCCATTCACACACACACACACCCACACACCCCTGACCGCCTCTTCCGGGTTTCCCGTTAGGTTTTGCAGCCTCAAAGTCACCCAAGGAAGGACACGGAAGAGGGTGAGAAATTGGTCAGACTTCAAAGGCCATTTAGATCAAAGGATCCCAAAATTTGAAGCAGCCCTTTAAGGCAAAACCGAAATTCAGTTTAGGACAGGACCCTCTCTTTTTGGAGGGGAAGACGGAGTGCCCATAATAATAATAATAATAATAATAATAATAATAATAATAATAATAATAATAATAATATCAGAAATTATTCTGGGTTGAATGGAATTTTGCTGTAGAAACCATGCTCGGGCGACGCCCGGTTGAGGCTCCTTTCATGTCCCCAAGAGCTGGGACAGAGACAGGCGCTCAATCCATCATGTAGTACCCGCGTCTTGAACTGCCGGCTTGCAAGCCTTCCAGCTAACAAGGTGAGCTTCTTAACCACTGGGCCATTGCAGCCTCTAGTGCCCATATTGATACCCAAAGATCAGAGGGCTTGGCGGGGTTATTATTTATTTATTTATTTCTCACACTTGCTAACCCGCCCCAATCGGGCAAGCCCGACTCTGGGCGGCTTACAGCATAATTAAAACACATCAATATTAAAAGAAATTTAAAAATTCATAACTAAAACAGTATCTGGGGTGTCGTCAGAGGGATGGTATCCCTAGACTAACCACCCCACATGGGATCCCCCATCCCTGGAACCCCACACTTGTCCTGCCAGCCAGGTCTTTAAGCTCTTCCGGAAGGACAGGAGCTCTGTCTGCATGCGCAGCTCAGTTGGGAGGAGGTTCCAGAGGGCCGGGGCGAACACAGAGAAGGCCCTCTTCCTGGTGCTAGCGAGGCGAGCCTTCCTAGCTGATTATTGGGGCCTGAGGGGGGGGGGGGGAACCTCACAGTACAAGAGAGGCATCGATTGCCTTGTTTGGGGTGACCGGATGAGAGGGAAGAATTCCTTGGGGGGGGGGCTTCTTATTACCCCCTGCCCTTTGTGTTGCTGACCTCCGAAGACTCCTGTGCCAAACAGAGGTCTTTGAGGCCAAAGGCCCAGTGGGCAGTCCTGGCTGGGGTTACTGGACTGCAGCTCAACCTCCCTGGAGGACCTTGGGCCTGTCCTACCTGAAAGGGTTGTTGTGATGGCAAAGTTGCATCCACATAGATGCAGTCTTAATGCCTGTTGGAGGTTGAAGGTGAGAAATGGGACACGGGGACAACACTGAGAAGCCCCCGGCTGGCCTGGGACTCCAGGGGTTAATTAAAGCCTCACGGCCAGCAGATTCCTTCCAGACTCACTTTCATCTGGTGGGGACTCAGTTCTGGAAGCATTCTGTGAAATGGGTTGTGTCCTTGGAAGTATCTACTGATGTGGGGTCCCCCCCCCCCACTTTTCCTTGTAAACAGGCTTCAGAACAAGAGGCTGAACCCCGGGGTCTCGCACTGATGCCTCCCCCTGCCGGCCCTGAGTGGACCTCGTTGTCCGGGCAGGCAACCGAGTTGTCTATGTGGAGTCTCCTGGCTGCGGTCCAGGCCGTGGAGAGCAAAGTGGACTCCTTGACCAGGAGGCTTCTGAGCCTGGAGGGGGGGAGGACCAGCGCAGCCAAGGAAGAGGAGAGGAAGAAGAAGAAGAAGAAGAAGGAAGTCTTGGAGGGGGATAAGATGGAGCTGGAGTTTGGGAACCAGATGGAGAGCAAATGGGCCGTCCTGGGGACCCTCGTCGAGGAATATGGGCAGCTCCACAGGAGGGTGGAGAACATGGAGAACCTGCTCAAGAACCGGAACTTCTGGATCTTGCGCTTTCCACCTGGTGTCAATGGAGAGGCCCCAAAGGTATGTGCAGAGGTCCAGCCCCAGCTGAGCAAGGGGACGTGCAGGAGAGAGATTCACCAGATCCCCACTGATTCAGTGGGCCTACTCTAGATACAGTTTATTATGTTGACTCCCCACCTATGGGGAGGGGGCTGGAGAAGAAATAATGGAGCCACACACTGAATAACAGACCCGAATAACACACAGCTTAAAGCATGTCAGGTGACTCGTGAGGCGGGAAAAACTAGAAGACTTTCCTCTTGGTTGGTTAGAGATATAAGTTACACTAACAACCCATTGCATGGTGAGGTTGCTCTCATACACGCAACAGTTTTGAACCCAGAGTGCATGAAACCGTGCGTGCGTCCGTGCGCGGGGCCTTCTTCACCAGCCTCCCGGCCCTCCCATCTTTGATGCTTTCTAGGTGCCGGCCACCTTTGAGGGCCGCGTGGCCTTCTTGCAGGAGGACTGGGGCAACCTGGAGGAAGGGCAGAAGGAGCTCTACAAGCAGGTGGTGAAGGGGAACTACCAGTACCTGCTCTCCCTGGGTAAGGATCCCTTCCCCCCTCCCCCCCCCTCTGTGGCTGCTCTTTGCCTGCTTGGGTTTTAAACGCTTCCTGCCAGTGGCTCTGGTGCTTTGCTGGTGCTTTTAAGTTCTGTGAAACCACGTCAGTTCTGCGGAGGTTTCTGATGCTTCAAAGTGGAGCCAGGCCTGCGTGGAAGCAAAACTCTGCTTCCTGGGCAGCAGGCAGGTGGCTCTTTGGGCTCCTGGAAACACACCTGTCCACCTGTCTCTTCTTGCCTCCTCCTGGGCAGACGACGCCATCGCCAAGCCAGACGTTCTTTCCCGGATGGAACGAGGGGAGGGCCCCTGCCTCCTCCGCCAGGATGGCCAGCTGGGCGTGGGAAGGAAGGAAGGCCCCACGGAGCCCAGCATGGGTGAGGACCGAGTGCGAGTACTGATAACCACTTGGAGAAGCCTGGCTTTGCCCCCCCCCATCTTGTCTCTTGGGTTTTGGCCAGGGTGGGAGACAGCAGCTGCCTTGGCCAGTAGAACCGGTGGTGAGGGGCAGTAGACGATCAGGCCAGGCCTTAGCCCTTTCCAGTAGCCCTTTGACCTCCAGGGGAAGAGGGTCCACCACCCTTTGAGTTGGCCTATTAAATTCTCCTGCATGTTTAGGCAAAATAGTAATGCATTACAATGGAGGCTTTGCTTTTAGTGAGTTTAACATGGTTTCTGTTGAGGGGGTGACGAAGGTCTTGGAATGTGCCCCCAGGTCTTGATCTCTTTCCCTCTTTCTCTGCAGGCTCTCCTGCTTCGGCATTTGGCCTGGCTTCCCAGATCAAGCAAGAGCCCTGGGAGGAGGAGGGGGAGGAGGAGGGAGAGGAGAAGGGGACGGCGGCTGATGGCGGCACAGGTGAGTGACCTGCCTACTCATCATGGAGGGGTCAGTCCACCCGGGAGCCTTTCAGACAGAGGAGGCCTGCAAAGGCTCTGCCATGTGCCAAGGGAAGAAGGGGCTCGCCAGTAGGATGCCAAGGGGGCTGCCTCGGCAACAGTTGGGCAGGATCCCTCCGGTTGGATGGAGGCAGCTTCTCTCTCTCTCTCTCTCACTCACTCATTCACTCTCTCTCTCACACACACACACACACACACACACACACACCAAATGTATTTGCCTACAGATCTGCAGATCATTTTTTCAGCAGAATCTGTCAGGGGCAAAAGCAGGGCTATCCAAACTACGGCCTGTGGGCTGAATCCGGCCCCCAACGCCAATTCATCCAGCCCATCTTTTGGGTGCATTTTACTTCTGCTTCTAGGAGCGACAAGGGTGGTGTGGGCCAGATGAATTGCCGTCGGTGGCCAGATCCAGCCCATGGGCCATTGTTTGGGCACCCTAGGTTTAAGCAGAGAAAATGGCGGACTAAAAATCTCTCTCATCCTGTTGCAAAACAGACTGCAAGGTGCGTTTTATTTCTGCTTCTGGTAGGAGGTACCATGTGACCGGCCTGTGGCCCAAAAAGTGTGGGCCCACCTGGCCAAGAGGATCCCCTCCTACGGATGTCCTTCCTTTGCTTGGTTCACCCGCCTTTGTGTGCAGAGACATGGGAGCGGTTTTAAAAGTCACCATAGGAGGAAAAGTCAAGTTGTCCTCCGCCTCTTCTGCCAGGTTCCCCTTCCTTCCGATCCCTTCCCTTCCTTCCTTCCTTCCTTCCTTCCTTCCCTTCCCCTTCCTTGGCCTCATCCATCCTTCTGTGCAAAGGAGGCCTCTTTCCATCCAAAGCCTTCCCTCCCCCCAACCCATTTCTCACTGCACCCCAAAGAGCCCTTTGATCCGACGCCAAGGCCTTTGGGGCTCCTTCCGTCTCCTCTACTGTCAGCTGCAGAAGAAGCAGGCAGGGAAGAGTCCAGGGCAAGAAATGCCTCTTCTTTCGTGTCCCCATCAAACCCTGGCTGGCTTTCTTGGTGACCAACCTTCAGTCCTCCTCACCAGGGCCTGTTTCTGGCAGTCGTTGGCAGGCCAGTCCTTGAGCCCCCACGGATTCTGTCCATATCCACCACCACCACCCCCGGTTGTTGTCCCCCATCCACCGCCCCATCCCTTGAGCCTGTGGGTCTTGCACGGAGGGACTCCAACCCTCAGCCTATTCAGATCCCTCCAAGGGACTGGTGTAGGGCAGGTTGAGATCCTCAGCCAGGCCCTTCTCCTCCTCTCGTGTTATGCCCTGCCTAGTAGCGAGCACCTTCCTCCTCCGACTCCTCACCTGCTTTGGCTCCTGCCTACCCTCAAGAACGTTGGTGACAAGAGATGCAGCCCCTGGGTTGCCACAGCCCGTCGCCCCGGGGCTGCCAGACCTACCTTGCAGGGTGGTTGTGATGATGGTGAACTGGGGAGGATGAGGGCCAGCTGGGCCGTTTTTGGGGTCCAAAGTGGAATAGAAACATAGCCGGTGAAATAGACATGGCCCGCCTCCTCTCTTGAGCCAGAAGGGCCGCGGTGGCCACGTGGGCGCTTACTTCTCCCTCTTCTTGTGCTTCCAGCTGAGGCCTGGCTGGCCAATCCAAAGGCAAGAAGCCGCTCTGCGGGGTTGGAGCCCCCTCCCTGGACCGAAGAGAGCCTTGACCCTCAGGAGGCCAATGGTGGTGGCAGTCCCAGGCCGGAGCAGGCTCTGAGCTACCAGGAGAAAGTCACCCTGGGGGGGCCGGAGTGGGACAGAACGGCGGCCTGGCCTCCCTTGCAGGGCTCCGCTGAGGGTCCGTGCTCCTGTGGCGATGGCAGCCGCTGCTCCAGCCGGAAGGAGCCTTTGGCCCGGCACCGCCATGTGGGTGGCGAGAGGCCCTACGCCTGCCCCACATGTGGCAAGGCCTTCATCCACCAGTCCTCACTGACCACGCACCACCGTACCCACACGGGAGAAAAGCCCTACGCCTGCCCCACGTGCCTCAAACGCTTCACCCGCCTCTCCACCCTGCTGGAGCACCAGCGGACCCACACGGGGGAGAAGCCCTATGCCTGCGCCGAGTGCGAGAAGCGCTTCACCCGCCTCTCCACCCTGGTGGAGCACCGGCGGACCCACACGGGCGAGAAGCCATACCAGTGTGCCCAGTGCCACAAGAGCTTCACCCGCCTCACCAACCTGACGGTGCACCAGAACACCCACGCTGGGGAGCGGGCCTACTCGTGTGCACAGTGCGGGCGACGCTTCCCACAGAGGGCCTGCTTTGTCAAGCACCTGCGCACCCACACCCGGGAGAGCCCGCACCAGTGCCCGGACTGCGACCAGGGCTTCCTCGGCCACTCCTGGTTGGACTCCTCTGGCCAGCGGCCACAGAGTTGTGGCCAGAAGGAGCAGCCCCTGCGACCTCATCCCAGCCCACCCGGAGAATGGCCCCTCATTGGCACCCAGGTTTCCTCCACGAAGACAGAAGATGTAGGGTGAGGAGTGGGTGGAGAGGAATTCCCGGAGGAGAGAGGAACTGCTCCTACTGTATTAACATTCCCTAAGTCCTCCAGTCTTGTCTGGCCAGGGGGTCCTACTCTGATCTTAGAGTAGACCCGACTGCCAGTGACTCAATGCAACAGTGAACTAATCTGACCACCCTGAGGACTAACGGCTTGGGTGGCAAAGTCCATGGGGAAGGAAAGGTGAGGGTCCCCAAGTCAATTAAATGGTCCCACTTGAATCCCTGTTGACGGAGGGCAGCAGCTTCATCCATCCTGGCCTCCTGGGGCTGAGGAGGAGAAGGACTTTGTGTGCCCAAAGGGCTCAGGACCAGGCAGGGTCTCTCATGGAACTGGCTCAGGGGTAGCTACTCTGGGTGTCCTGCTGTGATGTGGAAGGCCAGTGCATTCTAGCGTTCCCAGGACAATCTCCGTGGCTGATCGCCATGAGGAGAGCCAATATTCGGAGTCAGATACGGCACAAAAAGAAGTCACTAAAGACTTAATTTTGCCAGTAAGCCTTTCAAGGCTTCCAAGGTCAGGAGAGCGTGCGAGTTCTGTCCCCGAATTTATTATCATCATTTACTTCCACTGACTGATATCCGAGAGCGTTTCCTTTGCATATTGTGATGGTTTCAAGGATTTCCGATGCCACCTCTGGTTTTGTTCTTTGTGTTTTCATTGAAAGGCCCTCCTGGCCACGCCAGGGATTTCCTCAGCCCAGGCAGTTTGGCTGCAAGGCTGGTTCCGACGCCACAAAGTCACTCAAGGTGCAGGACATGATTCGGCTTCTCTTCCCAGTAAATCTGATTGTGGTGTGTCCCCCCCCCCCCCGGCCCAGCTCTTAACTCATTGGGGGGGGGAGTATTGTGAAGCTGCCCTGGGTTGGACCTCCTCCTCTGCTCTCCTGTTGATGATGCCGAGGACGGGGCTGCTCCGGTATCCCAGGACCCTCCCCAAAAGGTGGGTGGGTGGGCAGCAACCCACAGTGGAAGCCGGTGGCCGGCAACCCTCCTGGGGAAATCTCGAGGGGGGCTTTGGGAGGCTTTCTTCCAAAGGACAGGAGCCAGGGCCAGGATGACCACGCCTGCTCAGCCTCGCAGGGGCGTTGTGTGGGTAAAGTGGGGCAGGAGAGAGAGAGAGAGGAATCTCTCCAGTGCTCCCTGGAGGGAAAAGGGAATATATAATGGTATCACCCCCACCCCCACCCCCACCCTGGGTGATGAGCAAAACTTTCCTGGGAGCTGAAATGACGGGGGGGGGGGGGTCAGGATTTGTGCAGAGGTTGGGATCAGGCAGCAGAATCCAGAGGGTTGGTTACTCCTCCCATTAACCAGGTCAATAGGGGGTTCAGTAACTCAGAACCTCACCTTGTTTGCTGGAAGGCCAGCAAAGTTGGCAGTTCGAGACCCGGGTACTGCATGACAGACTGAGTGCCCGTCTCTCTCTCTCCCAGCTCTTGGGGACACGAAAGGAGCTTCATTCAGGCGCCCCGAGTAGTTTCTTCTGCAAAAGCCCTTTCAACCCAGAATAATTTCTGACATGAAATTATTGTAACCGGTTGATGTTCTGGTTCTTCCACAGGAACGCGGGTTCCAAGGGCAGGGCTTTGAAAGTTACTCCCTCCCATAGCCACACATATTAACTCCCAGAATCCCCCTCCCTTGTGGCCACCTCAACCCCACTGGGTGGGCAGGGGGGGTGGCATGGACTGTAGGCTCCCCCCCCCCTTGTTTTGTGATGGCCAAACCCCAATGCCCTTTCCCATAATAAGAGGAAAAGATAGACTCTCACTACAAAGCCACACAATCCACCCTTTGCTACGGTGGAAGCAGAGATTCCTTGGGTGTTCTGCGGAGGGCTTTGGACAGTCTGGAAACGGGAGGGAGGCTGGAGCGGTTCAAGAGGCGCCCTGGTGGTGTTGCCGGCAGGGAAAGGCACAACACGGACCTGCCCCCGGAGTCTGCCACGCCCCGGCAAAGGTCCGCTGGCAAAGACACCAGGGGCTGCTAATCCAGGAGCCGGGCTTGGACTCCTGGTGGCTGGCCATGCCCCCCTCTGGAGCCCACAGAGAAGAAAGCCTGGCAAGCTGGGGCCCTTCGGGTGGGTCTCCTCTCTCTAGCCCTGCCACTGAGCCATCAACCAGACTCTGCCTACAGAGGATGGTCTGTCACAGACGGTCTCCCCTAAACTGGTGCCTTTTGGATGTGCTGGAGAACAACCCCCATCATCCCCAGCGGCTGTGGCCCCTTGGCCTGCTCCGGCAGAGTGGCCCTTTTCTCGAGGGGTCAGACCATCTCTTGCAAGCAAGGCCAGCGGTTATTTCAACGAGAGACACAAACCCTTTTATTCAGGCTCCCTCTTGGTTCTTGGCAATGCTAAACGGGAGCAGCGGCAGAGGAGGCCAGTCCAGATGGGGGCCAGTCCACAGCCGGCCTCCGTGGCTGCTTTGAGAACCGTGGCCGGAGGCAGCAAGCGGCACCCCCAAGGCGAGGGCCAGCCGGTGGTCTTGGCCTGCCCACGTGGCATTGTGAGCTGTCCCTTGAAAAGCGGCCCTTTCCCCCCAACCCCCCCCCTCTGGTGGCCACTTCCGTTTCTCTTTGGTTTTCTCTCTGGTCCTTTGTCAGTCCTGCCAGGCAGCCCCCACCCCCCCCTGCCTTCAGGAGTCCAGACCCAGGCATGAAGAGCCCTGGGACGCTACGTCCTAGGCACGGCACAAGGCAGACTCTGGACAAGGAGGCGCCGATGGTGCCGTTGGGGGGGGGGGCTAGGAGGGGAAGGCCTCAAAAGCCCCAGGGCAGAAAGAACTCCCAAGTGAACGACGACCTAACAGGCCAGGCAGCCGGGATGCCACGGGAGTGGAGGAGGCACTCCAGCCAGCGGCTCAACGCTGACTGACTCCCTAAAGGGGCCCCATTGGCTACGGGCGGAGGAGCCCCTTGAGGTGGGGCAAGGGTCCCCCTCCTCAGTGGAGGAAATGCCTCTGGAAACCATCCTAGGGCAAAATGAGCGGAGGAGGAGCTCTGATCCCCAACTGCCACGGAGGCGGAAGAGGCCACGCCAGGTGGACTGGCTGGGAAGGCGTGCATCTTGTCCATGGCAGTCCTGGCTGTGGCAGTCCAGGGCAGTCCCGGAGTTAAATCCTGCCTGCCTCATTTCACGTGTGCCGTCGGAGGTGCCTCTTCCGTGATCACCGTGTGGGGGCCGCTTCATGGCAAGTGGGGATCCGCCTTCCAACAAATCCACACCCAGGACATTTTATGAGGTGCCCTTGGGAACAACCTGACAGGCAGAAGCCAAAGTCAGCCCCCGTTAGACTGCTCTGCTCCCACCTACTGGGGCAGAAATCAAAAGATATTTGGCCGAGCGAGACCAAGACAGGCACCAAAGTCCTGCTGCTCCCCCGGGGGGGGGGGGGGGAGGCCAGGTGGACTGAAGCCTTTTAGCCACAGGAGATGCCGAGCAGGGCCCCCCCCCCCCAATCCGGGAAGACCAAGGCGGGAGGAGCTCAAACCCAAAGAGGGTGAGTGCAGGGCTCCTCTTGTGAAGCCCCCCCCCCTTGGGTGCAGGATCCGCCAGGCACCTGGCAGTGCAGGAACCAACCCCGGGCCTGTTCTGGCCAACCAACGGGGGCTGGAGCTTTGCCATGAACTGTTCTCTTGCCTGCAAGGGGGGGGGAGGGGCTGCCTGCTGTGTCTTTCCCATCTGATTCTCCTCCAGGTGTCCAGAACCCTCCCCACCCCCACCCGTTTCCCAAAGTGGCCCTAGGTGGCCTTTGCCCCCTGCCCTCTGTGAGACCTCTGCTGTCGTCTTCCTGTGAGTGCGCCAACCAAGAGTTCTCTCACTCCCACTCCGTGGCCTCCTCTCAACGGAGCTGCACAACTGGCTCCAGCGGCTTCTCCAAGGCGAGCCTCCCGGACCCCCTGCCAGGACCAGTCCAGGGGCCTTCGCAGAGCTGGCTCTGGCTCCGGCGGCTTCCAGCCCAGGCTCAGTTTCACCCCGTCCTGGTTCATGCCATAAGTGCCTAAGGTTCGTGTGGACTGAGTTCCCATCTCTTGTGGGCGGCCTGGAATAAGAGTTGGAAGTCCTCCATCGTTGGCCAACGTTCTCCGGCTTGCCTGCTAAGCTCAGCGTTAAAATAAGAGCTGCTTTACCATGGCAACAGCGGAGCCCCAGGGCAAGGCAAAAGCATCCCAGAGATTCTGGCCCACCTTAAGGTGCCAGTGCCACGGGCAGAGAGAGAGAGAGAGTGAGGAGAAGGCTCAAGCGGTCAGAACCAAGCTGGCCTTTGCCTCCTCCCCCCAAAAAAAGACCTCTTGTTTTGATGTCAACTCCCGAGCACGTCCACACTGCAGCCCCGGTCTGTGTTAAACACCCCTTCCAAGGTGTCTAATATGTGAAAGTCTTCGCCTGGCCCAGCTGCTCCTGGAGTCTAGAGCCCGCTTGCCCAGTCCACGCAAGAAGCGCTGCCGCCCCTCCGTCCTCAGGTCCCACCAGCCAGGTCAGCTGGGAAGAGGGAGGGAGGGCTTCTCCGCTGGGCCACTGGCAGTCAGGGCCGGTGTGGGGGCTGGGGTGGGCGGCGGGTGCAGCAGCTGTGTGGACGGCTGCTGCTGCAGCTCCCCATGCATGCGCAGGTGCTGCTTGAGCGACTGCTTGTAGCGGAAGCGCTTGCTGCAGTGGGAGCAGGAGTAAGGGTTCTCCCCGGTGTGCATGCGCTGGTGCTCCAGCAGGTACTTCCGGCGGGCAAAGGTCTTGAGGCACTCGGTGCAGCGGTGGCGTCTCTCTCCGTTGGCATGGCTGGCCTGGTGGCTGAGGAAGGCCTGGGCATGGGCAAAGCTCTGGCCGCACTCCCGGCAGGCATAGAGCTTGGCCCCTGCCTGGTGGACGCTGCTCTGGTGCTTGACCAGGTGGTGGGCGCGCACAAAGCGCTTGTCGCACTGGCCGCAGCGGTAGGGCCGCTCCCCGGTGTGGATGCGGTAGTGGTTGGTCAGCTTGGACTTTTCGGCGAAGCGCTTCTCGCACTCGGGGCACTGGTAGGGCCTCTCGCCCGTGTGGGTGCGGGTATGATCGTCCAGGTGTTGCTTGCGGATGAAGGTCTTGGGGCACTGTGGGCACTGGAAGGGCCGGGGCCGCTCCCGGTGCGTCTTCTGGTGGACCATCAGGCTGGAGCGCCGGTTGAAGGCTTTGTGGCACTCGGAGCACTGGTGGGGCCGGTCGGCGTGGACAGCCTGGTGCCGCGTGAGCTGGCCCTGGTGGTTGAAGCCACAGCCGCACTCGGGGCAGATGAAGGCACTGTCGCTCTTGCCCACCGCGTGGGTTTTCTGGTGGATCAGCAGGCTGGTCTTGAGCCGGAAACTCTTGGGGCAGAGGGAGCAGGCGTAGGGCCGGACGGCGGTGGTGGCGGCGGCGGCTGGGGGGGAGAAGGGCAGGGGGTCCTCCTCAAAGTCGCCCTTGTGCTCCACACACGTATAAGGGCCGGGGGGCTCCCGGGCTCCGGGCTCCGGTGCTGTCGTCGGCCCGGCCCCCTCCGCAAACATCACCGCCTCCCCTGCATGGATCCTCTGGTGGGCAGAAAACTGCTGCTGGCAAGCAAAGCCTTCCTGGCAGGTGAGGCAGCGGAAGGGCAGCCCTTTCCGGCAGGATTCTGGCCCAGGTGACGCCCGGAGCTCCTGGCCTCCCCGCCGCTTGCCCTGGGCTGGCTCCTCTGGCCTCCTCGGCCCAAAGTGGGCCGTTGGTGACTGTCCCTGAGGGCAGCCCAGCCTCTCGCAACTCCCTTCTGGCTTTGGGCCCTGGAAAGCTTCTCCACCGCCGGCGGGTATTGCAGGGGGTGGGAGCAGCACCCGGTGGCCGGGCAAGGCAGGGGGCTTCCGGCCAACGCTCAGATGGGGTGCCTCACGCTTGATCATGGCGCCATTGTCTGGGGTGGGGCAGAAACGGGAAACCACAAGTTACAATTCCCCTACAGCAGGAAGGCCATGGATCTCTCCCTCCCCCCCCCCACCAACATGGGGGGCTGGAAAGGAAAAGGGGGATAAAAGCAGCCATGGACTGACTCCAAGGCTAAATGAGGGGTTCAACATCTGGCTGGTTAGTTTAAAACAGGGCTGGGTTTTTTTTTGCCCCCAACGGATTCCTCAGCAGCTCTGAGAGCGGAAAAGGGGGGGGCGTCTCTCTTCCCTTGCAAGGGGGGCCCAAGTCTACTTCCCAGGGAAGGCAGCTTCATTTGTTTGTTTCTATTCCTTATATGCTGCCTTCCCTCCCCCCTCCCTCCTCCCTTAAAAGTCCCATTAAAACCATAGAGTGTTAAGTTAATATGAGTTTGTGTATTAACAATAATTAAAACTGGTCAAGATTAAAAACAAAACTGAAAACCTTTCAGAAGTGTTTAAAAACATTCCAGAGCCTGGAGAAAGTTCCTTCCCCGGAGCTGCCCTGGGCCAGAAGGGAAGAGTCGCCGTCCAAAGGGAACAAGAGCTCTGGGGACAGCCTGTGGGAACATTTCTCTGGAAGCACCAGGGAGGGAGGGAGGGAGGGAGGACACCACCACGCTCTTTCTCGGGGGGGGGGGGGGGGGGCTGTTGTGACCAAAGGAATCGGGAGTTCAAGTACTGGCCACACTGGGGAACCGGCTGCCTGTGCCTGCCTGCCTCCTCCTCCGGCCCAGTCCACTCCCCACGAGCTGAAGGGCTGGAATCTGAAATCAGCACCTTGGAAAGGCAGTGGTTAGCCTTGAACCCAGGGCGACCTTCTTCACCAGGGCAGGGCAACGGCCTCTTCCGGCCCACGGCAGAGTCCCTCCCCCTTGAGATAGAGCACCTGCAAAGCTGGGGGTGGCCTGAAAAGGTCAAGTGGGTGGAAGCAGGGGCTCCCAGTCACCCTGGGCGTCTCTTGCTCTCTGTGAGCCAGGGGCGGGTGTGTGTGTGTGTGTGTCCAGCCTCAATTTTCCAGTGGGAACCGAATGCTGGGCTAACTTGGCCCTGACGGGGCCGCAGACCTCTTCTTGTGTCCACACCTGCCCACTGCTTCACTCCTGAACCTGGCTGAAGGGAGCGCAGGGCCCTGGGAGCCCAAACGGGCCTTCACAGGCACAAAAACAGAGAGAATGACAATCCTGAGAGGATGGGTTTTGTTTGTTTTCTGACATGCAGGTCAAAGGTTGATCGGAGACCCGAATGGGCTTTCTCAGACCCTTTGAGGTTGAAAGGGAGACATTTAGAGCTCATCTGAATAATCTATTGTTGCTGATGGCCCTGGGAAGCTGCATGGTTGTGCTTGCTTGTCTGAACACACACTGCGCCCTTTGACCCATGAATTTGGTGCATCAAAACCATGCCTGTAAGTTTCACTCTTTGTCTGAAGAAGTGGACTTGATCCACGAAAGCTAACAATAAAATAACAGCAGTTAGTCTTTAAAGTGCTGAACTGTTTTTTGTTTTGTTTTCTGACACCCGGGAGAGGGAATCCCTGCCTGGCTGCCTCTGGGAGTCCACTCACCATATGGGCCCCCTGGGTGGGGGATCCCTCTCTCCAGCTTCCACTGCCCTTGGCCTGGGGGCTCTTCTTGCTTGATCCAGGACAGGAGGTCATCCTTGCAGGTCAAGGCCTCTGGGTCTGGGGAGGAGAAAGGGAAGGCATGTCGCCAGGGAACTGCCAGGAACCAAACTCATCTCTCTCTCACACACACGCACACGCGCACACACAGGGGTTTCAGAGACTGGCACAAGTGGAAACAACTGTCTTCAGAGAGGTGAACAATAGAGGGACATACTATAAATGCAGTTAAAATGTTGCCCTACTGACATCACAAAAAGGCCACGAGAACTTAGTGGTGAAGCAGCTGAGCTTGACGACTGGAAGGCCAGCAGTTCGAGACCCGAGTGCTGCATGATGGAATAAGCTCCCGGCAGTTTGAAAGCAAGAAATCGCAAGCAGATAAACAAGTACCGCTTTGGAAGAAAAAGTAACAGTGCTTGGTGTGCTCCGGCATCTAGTCATGCCTGCCACATGACTATGGAAACATCTGCAGACACACTGGCTCTTTGGCTGCAAATGGAGATGAGCACTGGTCCCCAGAGTCAGATACAGCTGGCTTTCGAGCAAGGGAGACCTACTGACATCATGGCTGCTCTCCATGTCGCTTGATCCCACTTACCTGTTCTAGGATCTGGAGGGAACCCCTTTTCTCCCACAAACTCCCGATCCACGACGCAGGGGGTTTCTGCTTGCTCCATCTGGGGGAGAAGGTCCCCTTTGGAAAGGGCAGCATCTGTTTGTGCAAGTGGACCAGAAAGTGGGTGTGTGGAACATTATTAGAGCTGCTCATGGCAGAGAAACCTCCAGTGAGAAAGAGGACCGGAGGGGGGGGGGTCACACACACATACACCCCCATCCTACGGGAAGGGATGGTTCTGAACAGGGTCCCTCCTACTACTTCACTTCCAGATGTCCGGACCCTCTGCATCTTTCATCCTTCCACCTCTCCCTTCCATTCTGCCTGTAGGACTACACCCTCTGATACGACTGGCTTTCGAGCAAGGGAAACTTTTACCTTTAAAAGTGTGTCTTATATGCTGGCAAATACAGTAAAGTAAATAACATAATGGGGGCCGGGGAGAGGGGCTACTTTTAATTTTCTATATGATGCACAGGTGTTTGCTAGGGGTGGTCTTCTCAACAAGGGCTCGCGGATTCTGTAACTCTCTTTTTCCCCTGGAAGACCAGCCTGGTATCCCTTCTTTACTCTCCTTTCCTTCGCTGACCCAGGCAAAGGCCTTTTTTAAAAAAATCGAAGTGTTTTCTTCTTCTTCTTGAAATGAATGACTATTTAAGAAAGGTAAATTCAGAGGACAGCTATTCTACTTTCTTGTGGTCTTAGATGATTTTCCAATTCAATAATGATATGGTTTTTAAAATTACTTCAATCCCAGATTGTTTTTGAGACCTGGGGGTCTCCAGGAAAGGCAGCCTCTTCTTACCGAGGGAGACCAGCGGTTCGTAGTGTCCTTTGGTAATATTTCTGTACAGCTCCTTTTGCCACTCCTCCAGGCTGGCCCAATCTTGGGCGGAGAAGTTTACCGCGTTGTCCTCAAACGACACTGGGACCTAAAACCAAGGACATGCAGGGGCTCAAAACCTAGTTTAAGGCAGGCTTCTTCCTGCCAGCCCCACCTGCTCCCTTGGGAAATTCGCTTTTTTTTCCTATGGAAATAAAAATGCCACATCCACCCTATTAACTCTTAAGAGAGAGAGAGAGAGAAGGGGACGCCACCCGCTAACAATTCACCCCAGTCCTTTTCTTAGAACTCCTGCCACTCAAATGGAAAAGCCATCCAGACTTTGCCTCCTGGGGGATGGGGGTGGGGGTAGGGGGCTGCCTGAACACATGTGGGGCTTTAAGTAGGGCTAGAGCAGCTGGCCGTTTCTGTCCCCAGGGGCCCTGGAGAGCCTGCCCTGCTCAGCCCTGACTAGCCACAAGCTCCTTCCAGCTCTTTCCTCCCCGCCCCCGTGTACCTTGGGGATTTCTCCTTTAGGGCCCAGGGGGAGCCTCAGGATCCAGAAGTTCCGGTTCTTGAGCAGGTTCTCCATGTTCTCCAGCCTCCGCTGGAGCAGCCCGTACTCCTGGATGAGGGTCCCCAGGGCAGCCAGGTGGTTGCTGAACTCCAGCTCCGTTTTCTCGCACTCAAAGATCTTCTTCTCGGCGGTGGCCGTCCTCCCCTCCAGGTTCAGCAGCCGGGTGGCGTAGGAGTCCACCTTCCTCTCCACGGCCTGAATGGCGGCCACCACCATCCAGAGGGAGATCTCCGCTGTAGGGTAGATCTCTCTCTCGGCCGCTTGGTCAAAGAGGGGTGGGGGCTGGAAGGAGGCCAAGTGCTGGGACTCCACATCCCATTCCCAAGGCTGCGGGAAGAGAGTCAGGCCTGAGTCAAGAAAGTTCCCCACGGGTGGGAATGAGAAGGGGTTGCTAGTGGCCGGAGAAAAAAGGAGCTCAAGAGGGACCGGCAAGGAGAGAAGAGAGCCAAAGGGACTGAGACCACGGCCCTTCCAACGGGCCAGACACAGATGCATTCACATAGGGGGCTGCGGAGACTCAGGGGTTAAGAAGCTCGCCTTGTTAACTGGAAGGCTGGCAAGTTGGCAGTTCATGACGGTTTGAGTGCCCGTCTCTGTCCCAGTTCTTGGAGACATGAAAGGAACCTCATTCTGGCATCCCCTGAGCGTAGTTTCTCCAGAAAAAAAATATTTTCAACCCAGAATAATTTCTGACATTATTATTATTATTATTATTATTATTATTATTATTATTATTATTATTATTATTATTATTATTATTATTATTATTATTATTATTATTATTATAGCCCAGGGTTACCCATACTGGCTGGCAGCAGCAGCTATCCACACCTTCAGGAAGGGTCCTTCTCTCTCCCTATATTTTATGGGCTGATTGTGCACAAATTCTATGGCATTTTATTAATTAAAAATAAGAGGGAATATACTTCTGAAAAAGAACAGGCAAATTAGGTAGATCCTGAGTTTAACTGGAAATGAATATAAATTCCGTGGTGGTGCAAACCAAGTTTTACACCATGAACAACCCCACATTTTGCTACTTCTTCTTCTTGTGCTGTTGGCACGGATGAATGAGTTGAACCCCCAGAGTTGCCTTCTGGGGGAGAATCCAATTGAGATCAGCTGGGATGCATATGGAGATCAGGGGTTCACAACCTAAGGCCTGCAGGCTGGACCCAGCCCACAGCACAATTTCATGTGGCCTATGCCGATGCCACCGGAAGTGGAAGCATTTATTACAGCTGTAAATGTGCCCACAGCTGTCGTAAACATGTAAATGCTGCCGTAAAACACATCCACAGCTGACAAAAACACATTTACTACAGCTATGGCTGCGTTTTATGGCAGTGTTTATGGTGGGGGAATCACCAGTCCGGCCTGTTCAGCTGTCTGAGGGGGCATTGTCCAGCCTGCCGCATGAAAAGGTTGAGAACCCCTGATGTAGATGGTGGGCTTCACCTGCCACCGGTGCAGCTTTGGACAAGTTGGATGGCATATCAAAGAGGGGCTGTTATGAAACCCCTTCCTTGTATTTTATATCTAGAAAACTTTGGGCGCACTTATAATCAAAATAGTTTTTATTATTGTGCAGTCAAGAAGTACACAGGTTGACAGTAGAGTATTTTCCATTGCAATTTTAAATGTACTATTAGGAAAGCATTGTAACTTCGTAGAAAACCAATGCTATTGGGAGCAGTGATCAGGCTGTAGCCTCTGACCGATTCTTAGAGTCCTGTTGTCTTAGGGACGGACTCAGGGTCATGAAACGCTCTGCTTTTTCCTGTGTGCATTCTGGAAGGATAAGGTGAAGTCACAACATCTGTGAAGCAAGGACAGTTAACCAGCAAAGGAATGGTGGGACTAATACTGTTTGCCCTCTTCTCTTTGTTATGACATCCATTCAGCCTGTCAATTAGCAGAAATCATCTGCATATTACAATCTACATATCAAAAAAAGCCTATTTAAGCCCTGTGATTCCCTAATAAAGAGGAACACCTGATTTGGACTGATGTCCCGCAGAGCAGTGTGTGTGTGTGTGTGTGTGTGTGTGTGTGTGTGTGTGTGTGTGTGTGTGTGTGTGTGTGTGTGTGTGTGTGTGTGTGTGTGTGTGTGTGTGTGTGTGTGTGTGTGTGTGATTTGTTCTCACTCTGCTAGAAAGCCCGCAGAGCCTTGTGTGTGTGTGTGTGTGTGTGTGTGTGTGTGTGTGATTTGTTCTCACGTGTGTGTGTGTGTGTGTGTGTGTGTGTGTGTGTGTGTGATTTGTTCTCACTCTGCTAGAAAGCCCGCAGAGCCTTGTGTGTGTGTGTGTGTGTGTGTGTGTGTGTGATTTGTTCTCACTTGTGTGTGTGTGTGTGTGTGTGTGTGTGTGTGTGTGATTTGTTCTCACTCTGCTAGAAAGTTTGGAGGATTCTGCCAGAGGTAGCGAATAACTAAAATAATTTGTGTAACACTTTGGCACCCTGCCTGTCTTGCCAGAGGATGCCTGGGGAAAGCCCCGTGCCATGCATGGCGGGAGAGTGACACCTGGCACTCTGCATATGCCTAGTGGCCCCCTCTCCCCTCCCATCCCTTGGTGCATTCCAGAGCCAAGGCTAGATGAAGAATCTGGGCAGCTGTCAAAGCAAGGAAGGCCGCCCTCCCAGCCACTTTTATCTCTCCCCCCCCCCAAGACCCCCAGCCGACCGTGGGGGGCGTGGCTTTGGTCTCTTCCTCCTCCCCCCCCCCGCCCTAAGTACAGGTATAAGGACCAAACTACTTTTTCCCCCCCCCGCTCCACGCATCCCAGATTTGCAGCCAAAAGGCTGCTCCTCAGTCCTTCCCTCTGCACCCCAGGATCCTCCTCCCCCCTCCTTTCCCTGGCATCCTCCTCCTCCTCCTCCTCCATCATCCCCACATGAAGCCTAAGGAACTCTCTCCACTGCTTTCCCCTATACCCACCCACCCAATGCCAGGGGGAAGGCGGGCGTTCGAAGGCACCCCCCCTCCCTCCCATTCCGGGCAGCCGAGGGTTAAGCAGCCCTCTCACCTGGGCAGGTGTCCACTCAGCCATGGCCGGTGACCGCTAGGTGAAGCCACTGCGCATGCGCCAGGGGCCGGTCCGGCGCAGGCAGCGCAGAAGGCAACCTCTAGAGCCGGGCCTGGCCTTGAAAGCAGCACGCATGCGCGGCGGCGGCGGCGCTGGAAGACGGACGCGCAGCGCCACCGGCAGGTCGGAGGAACGCGAGCGCCAGGAAGCGAATGAAAGTGGGGGGGGGGAGAAAGGAGGCGGAGCTTTGGGAAAGGAATGCTCGGCAGGCACAGTACGGACTCCCTTGGTCTTGTTTTGGCAGAGAGAATGCAGCTTCTCTATTTCCTGATTCCAACTACAAAGTCTCTTTACTTTCTATAGTCACCATTTAGTAATTTCTATGTTTACAGGTCAAATAGTAAAGATGAAGCTAAAGTACTTTGGACATCAAATGAGACGAGAGGAAAGCCTTGGTGCTGGGAAGAAGGGTGGAGGGCAAAAGAAGAAGGAAGGGGGCGGCCGAAAATGAGATGGCTAGAGATGGTATTGTAGACAGAGCTGGGCGGGCTGAGGAGGAGGAGGGTGGAGGACAACAGGAGTGCCTGGCGGACACAGTGGGGTCCATGGGGTCATCGCAAAGGGTCAGAATCGACTGTGCAACTGAACAACAAAATGTTTACAGCTGCCTGTGCAGTTATACCTCTATTTGTAATACAGATTGGGGGCTTCTCAGAGCTCTGCAAATAGTTCTTCTTCATTTCTGCCCCAGGCCAATTTCCTCAAATTTGCTTCTGCTTTGCTTCCTCCCTTTGTGTTCCAGTCACCTGTGATTATAAGCGTCTCAGGGTTTGGCATGTGATCAATTTCCCCCAACATCAAATAAATGCTTTCGATTTCATCTTCTTCAGAACCAGCAGTTGGAGCATAGACTGATTGTGATGGTTATGTTGATAGTTTTCATCACAGTCTGATTGATATTACTTAGGTCAGACCTTACATCTCTACCTATATTTTAAAAACACCTAAAATTGTTCCCTCCTAAAGAGGCTTTTAAGGATATACAGTACAGTACTGTCAAAAGCCAAATAATAGGGTTTGATTAACCCTTTCCATCACTAAGATGTGTTCTTTGTTTGGGGGTGGTGGTATTATTAATTAATTAATTAAAGCAAACTTTTATGCCGCCCTCCTCAAAGAGACCCAGGGCAGCTAACTCAACTCTCAATACATAAAACACAATAAAAATATAATATACAATCAAGATTAAAAGATTTTTAAAAATTTAAAAAGCTAAAACAATACACACAGGGGGGGGGGTCAAATGAGCCAACCGACTGGGGCAACTGGCCCATGCCCCACACATGCTCTGCCAGCCAGATCTTTTTGTTTTGCTATTTAGTTAGTTAGTTTGTTTAATTTCTTATTGTATAGATTTTAAAAATGTGTTGTTAGCCTCCCAGAGTGGGAGACTATCCCAGATGGGCAGGGTATAAATGCAACAAATACATAAATAAGAAAGACATTGCCTCTCTAACCTGCATGCGCTTCCTCCTGCCTTAGAGCCACTCCATTTCTTCAGAACTGGTCACTTCCAGCTTAGGACTCTTTTTCAATGTCTGGCTGAAAATGTCCCACTCAAGTCCACTTTAATTCACCAACACCAAGCACTGCAGTGTTTATATCAGGGGTTCTCAACCTTTTTGTGCCACGGGCTAGACCATGCCACTTCAGACAGCTGAGTGGGCTGGACATGTGGTTTCTCCTGGTATAAACACTGCCATAAACTGCAGTGGGTGCATTTGTGCACATGCATTTACGGCTGTCATAAATGCATCCGCTTCTACTTCTGGGGTCATCACTGGGGGCTGGCCCTGGCCTGTGGACTGCAGGTTGAGAACACCTGGTGTATACGTTCCATTTCTTGTTTTACAGTTTCCAGTTTTCCTTGAGTCCTACTTCTCCCATTCTTTGTCCCAATTGCATGTTTTGTGCAGCATTAGATTTTCCTTTCACTTCTGTGCACATTAGCCACTAGACGACCTTTCAGCTTTAATCCAGTTGCATCATTAGTGACAGTGCTATTCATACTTTGCTCTTCCCCAGTACTGTAGTTGACTGAATGGCTTTTTCCACCAAGGAGTCTCATTTATTATTTATTTAAATTTGTTTATCGCCCTCCTCCCCGAAGGGACGCAGGGCGCTTCACAACACGTCACCTCATCTTCCAGCACTCTCTCTGGTTTCATTTTAGACTGTCTCAGCATAGGATTTTAATAGTGAGGAAATTCCAGAGTTTATCTTGGCCACAATAGGAATAAAAGTTAGCTTGGGAGTCACCGCCTCCTCTGCCAAGTGTCATCTTCAGCCTCTTCGGTCTGGGGTTTCAGCTTTTACTTTGTGGCCTTGAGTGACCCTGCTTAAGAGTCCAGACTGGTAATGGAGCCTGGCCTCCTCCTGATGGCCTTGGGTCCAAGGAGGAGGCTACACAGAGAGCATGTCATTAGCGCTATTTTAGAGAGCATCACTCCAGACTGACATGAAAATATATTGGTGTTAGTTAGTCAAAAGTGGCCCCCTCCTCTCCTGGTCCTCTGGTTTGACAGACTGAGTCTCTGGAGATCTTGGAAATCGATAAGGCGAACAGCCAGAGGGAAAGGCAGGTCCCAACCCGTGAGCTGGGTTGTATTTTTTACACGCTTAGTGCAAAATGCAATGTTGGGATTAAACAATTCCTCGACTACAGTGATGGTGAGACCTTTGAGTGCCCAAATTGCAACCCCCGGACCCACTTTTTTATTGCAAAGTGCCAACACAGCAACAGGGGAGGAAAGAAATGCTCCCATTGGGCTGCTGGGCAGAGGGGCGGGGCAAACCCTGTGCTGGGGGGGAGAGAGAAAGTGCTCCTATTGGGCAGAGGAGTGGGGCGAACTCTGTGCTGGGGAGGGGAGGGAGGAAGCGCTCCCTTTGGGCTGCTGGGCCCAGGGGCGGGGCGAACCCTGTGCTGGGGTGACTGCACAGAGGGCACGTGTGCCATAGGTTCGCCACCACTGGCTAGTAATGGCCACCGCTGCTGCAAGAAGCAAGCCAAGGATGTGTTAGATAGCAGGGCACTGACTGAAGGGCACTCTGCACATGCGTGGAGAGAGAGTCTCATGCCTTTCAGTTTTCCATGGTCTGAAGCGTTCCCTCGCACCGCGGCCTCTTCGACTTCGACGCTGCTCGGGCAGCACAAGGCGTCCCCCCCCCCGGGCCCCCTTCTCGGAGCCTGCTTTCCATGGGGTAGGGGGGGGGAGTGTGTGTCCGTCCGTCCGTCGGGATGGCTCTGCGCCCCCACCTTCTCCGCTTAGCAGCTTCAGTGCCCGGGTGGGGAGGGGGGCAGAGAATCCCCCCCCCGCCTGCAAGAAGCACCCCACCCCACCCCACCCCCGGGGTCCTGCTTCGTGTCTCTCCGCCTGAGGATGCGCTGCTGCTGCTGCTGCCCCCCGTCCTTCGTCCGCCGCAGCGGGTCCGGAGAAGCTCAGCCCACTCGGGAGCAGCTGTAGCGGGGCGTGGAAGGCGGGAGCGCGCCCGGCGGCTCGGGAGCGCGCACCTCGCCCCCTCCCTCCCCCTCCCCCCTGCCGGGCTCTCCTCCGCCTTCTTCCCTGCCCGCGCCTCCTGCTGCCTCCCGGGTGGAGCGCGGCTGCCTCGCTCGGGGCCCGGCCGTCGGTCGGAGGGCACCGCGGTGGGGCTCGGCGGGGCGGGAAGGAAGGCGCGCCTGGGAGGGAGCCCGGGACAGAGGAGGGCGAGAGGAGGATGCAGCCGGAGGAGACGGAGACCAAGGCCAGCCCCAGCCCGCCCTCGCCCTCCTCCGGGGACCTTCCTCCTCCTCCTCCTCCCCTGCCTGCGCCCGAAGCGGAGGCCGCGCACCAGGTAGGGTATGATGATGCAGACGACCGCGCCGCACACGCGTCCAGACTAGGGGACGGCCCTTCCCGGGGGGGAGCCCCCCCTGCGGCGGCGGCGTCCACACGTTCGCTCGCCCCGGCCCGCCGAGACGAGGCCCTCCCGTCCCGCTTCTCTCTGGGCGGCCGTCCGAAGAAGCTGCGCGCTCGCCACGGGGCGGCGGTGGGGCCGGGATGGGGCGCAGGTAGGGCCGCGGGCGCACCTGTCCTGCGGCAGGGAGGCTGGGGAGGGAGGCGGCGGCTCTGGCGGGGCGGGGGAGGGGGCGGGAGGGCGTCCAGGGTCGTCGCCCTCGCTTCCAGTCGATGGGATGCGGCGCAGCCACGGGTGAGGAGGAAGAGCCCGGTGGTTGGGTTCCAAAGCTGGTCTGCTTTGGCAAGGAAGGAGGGGCAAGCAAGGGGCGCGACCCCTGGGCAGCCCCCCCCCCTGGGTTCGAAGAGGGGTGGAAAGGAGGGTCTTCTCTCCCCCACCACCACCCCCTTAGGGTGGGCGTATCTCTCAGAGGCGAAGGGTCAGGTTCCCCTTGGACAGGGCCGTGGGGGGGGGGGAGGCTTTCCAGGAGGGGCAACAATCTCACACTCACACATATAAGATTGGCACCACCGGGGTGGGTGGGGGTGGGAGGGCTGTTAGCTCAGGAGGGTTTTCACCCGCCTGCCCCCCACCTGCCACCCACCCCCAGGGCAGAATCTGTGCTCAGACTGGGTTCCAAGGGACACATTGCTGTCCACTGATTCACAGAGGCTTGGGCTTCTGGGAACTGAAGTCCAAGAGCACCTGGAGTGCCAAGGTTCGCCATCACTGGCTTAGGGGGAAGCCTGGCTGCTCCTGAGGCTTGCCAGGGTTCTGCACAGGCTCTGCCCGAACACCTGCAGGCCTGCCGCCGCCTCGGAATCTCCTGGTGTTTTGTTTGGGAAGCTGCCGGGATGGTTAACATTGGGCATGACTCGGGATTTAGGCTCGATGAGGGAGAGACTGCCCTGCTGAAATTCAGTTTTTAAAATAAGTTGATTTACTGTCACACGGTCTTTGTGTCACTGTGCGCATCATCCTTACAAGTCAGTTTTTAGTCCAAGCATGTTTTTCCGTACAGCCATCGTATTGCGTTGTGTTTTGTCCTTGTGCAGAAAATTCTTTACTACAAATCTAAAGCGCACTCGTGCATGCACACACACACATACACACACTCTATATCAAGGGTGCTCAACCTGTGGCCTGCAGTGCCATCTCATGTGGCCCCCCACCTCCACTACACCAGGAAGTGCCATGTGGTGGAAGAAGGGCAAAACGGCCCCCTGGCCCCCGAAGCTGCCTGAAGGAGCGTGACACCCCCCCCCCTTGGCCCCTGGCTTTAAAAGGTTGAGACCCCCTGCTCTATATGTTTGAAAGGGTGCAGCACTCAGAGTCGGGTTCACCCGATTGGGGCGGGGTAGCAAATGTAATAAATAATAATAATAATAATTGAAGTTACAGGTTGCTTGACAGATTGCACACTTAGTTGTACACAGTGTGGTTTGTACTCTTGAAATCAATTTCAAGCGTGGAAAACCTGACACAAATCCAGGCATATCATGACATGTAGTCGAACGCTGAGCATGATTTTGTCAGCCTTGCTGAGTTAAATCCTCCTCCAAAAGTGCCCTCTTCCTTCCAAGTGTTGGCTCTCTCCTCATGCCGATCGTCTTCCTGTCCTTCACTCCTGAGGTCCGTGTCTTCCGAGGACCTTCCGCACCAGCCTCGCAGGTTCTTCAAAATGGTGGGATTTTGTATTGTTGTAAGCTGCCTAGAGTCGGGTTCGCCCGATTGAGGCGGGATAATAAATTTGAATAAATCATAATAATAAATAACAAGGTCTATCTACATCCAGGGCCTTTTTCTTCCCAAGAATCTTTCCCTGCATAATGAGTTGGAGTTTTTTAAAAAAAATACTTTATGTCATTCCTCACGATGTGGCCAAAGGTATTGGAGCTATTTTTGTTTCATGCTCTTCGACAGTTCTTGTTCTTATCCATCTGGCACAACATGTCAACATTCATCACATGGGTAACCCATGATCTCCTCTCCAGAGCCACATTTCAAAAGCTTCAGTTTTCTTTAACTGAACGTATCATTCCAAGAACTAACGGCCTTGGGTGGCAAAGTCCACAGGGAGAGGCTGAGGGAGGGTCCCCAAGTGGATTAAATAGTCCCAGCCGTTTCATCCATCCTGGCCCAGGGCTGACAAAGGCTTTGTGTGCCAGAAGGACTCGGGACCAGAAAATGACTCGTGGAACTGGACCAGGGGTCCTCAGTGGGTGTCACACTGTGATGTGAAAGGCAAATGGAAAGCCATTGCTTTAGTGTATGGTTCCCAGGACAATCTTCATGACTGGAAGTCAAAGAGAGGTGGCCCTCACTTCCCAGGCAGCCCTTCAGTGGGCAGAGGGTGCCAAGAACATCTGGGTCAGCCATAAACGTTTCTACTTGGAACGTCAGAAATTAAATCCATATGGCCACATTTTACTTCCGGGAGCGACAAGGGCAGTGGGCTGGATGATTTGGCATTGGGGGCCGCATCTGGCACACGACATGGGCCATAGTTTGGGCACCCCTGGTTTAAATCATCAACCCCCTAAACAGCAATCATGTGTGTTAATAACGCTTATAGCTACTTATAGTGTGCTTTATGCTTTGTACCCTCTGGAAGTAGCTGACAAGTACCACCTTACTCATGACTCTTTTGGGGATCAAGTTAAAGTCTTGGCCAATCCAGAACTTCCTCTCTCTGACTTATACCCTTGCTTGTCAGGATGCAGCCTGCAGAGAGCCATTGTGGTGGCTTGGTGCAGCCTCTGCAACACATGTCATCGCATAAAAGCCAAGAGCCTGCTAGAGAGCGAGTGCAGAGTGTGCCTTTGCACCCAGGACCAGAGAGTGAAAGGAAAGGTTTTGACTCTTTGACCATATAATTTCGCTGAAAAATTACGGTAACCAAGAGTTGATGCATGTAAGGGCCATGCCCCCATTTTGACCTCTGACCCCATGAGGGTTTCCAGGTGCCTGGAGGCTGTGAGGGTCTGGATGGGGGACAACAGGCTACAGCTGAATCCTGACAAGACTGAGTGGTTGTGGGTCAGGGGCCCTGTGTTATCTCAGGGAGCTTCTATCTTTGGTTCTGGATGGGGTGGTTTTGCCCCAGACAGACCCGGTGCGTAATCTGGGGATCCTCTTGGACTCACGACTCCTGCTCGAAGAGTAGGTGGCAGTTGTGGCCAGGAGGGCTTTTGCACAACTTCTTGCAATACATCTGTTATGCCCGCTCCTGGATCGGCACTCCTTACTCATGATCACACATGCTTTGGTCACCTCCAGGCTTGATTATTGTAATGCGCTCTAAAAGGGGCTGCCCTTGGTGACCCATTCGGAGGCTGCAAGTGGTACAGAATGCGGCTGCCCGGGTTGTGATGGGGTGCAGGCGTGATGCTCATGCCTCACCATTGCTGCGGAAGCTGCACTGGTTGCCAGTGTGCCTCCGTGTGTGTGATATAATGAGGCCTCAAATTCTTCACATATCCAAGATTGAGTTCATTAGGTTTTAGACTATAGTAGAAATGGGGCTTCTTGTGCTAGCAAAAGCCCACCTGTTTGTTTTCACTCCCTGGGACCCGGATGGGAAGAGACGGACTGGGAGGCTCCAAGCTTCGTCAATAGGGCCAGAGTTGACTCTACCCCAACACTGGGACCTGATTGGAATGTATGCTAATTAGCCAGGATCACTTGATACCTGGGGAGAGTCAAGCACGTGGCTTGAGAAGAAGTTCAAATCTGATGGTCAACACGGAAACACCAGTATGGGGGGAGGAAGGCCATCCCAAGAGGCCTTATCTCCTTAAGTCTTAAATAGGGTAACTTAGAACAGATAGGTTTATTTATTTATTTATTATTTAGGGGAGGAAATGTCTGAAAGCACTCCTTCTCTAAAAGCGAATTTTGATTATTTTTCTATGCTGAGATCTGTAACCTAATTCACCAAGAGCCAGGCTTCAACTTCCATAAAGCTCCTTTCTTCAATCAACGTGTGTTCATTGGAATTGGGATTCAGGAGTAAGACAAAAGTCAAGCCACTGCTAGCATATTACCTCTCCAATATTAATTTGGCTGGGCACTGCGGGCAGGCAAGGGCCAGGGTTGTTTCAGCCAGATGTGGGCTGAGTGGTTGACATACATTCCTTGCCATGAGTTCTGGGTGAGTTCCTAGAGGGGATTTTGAATAATTCTCCTTGGAAGGGAACCCTGGAGAGGTCCCAAAGCGAGGCGAGGAAGAGTAAGGTTCATCATAGGGGGCAATTCAAGGTGCTGGTTATTACCTTTAAAGCCCTATATGGTAGTGGGCCGGGATACCTAAGAGACCACATTGCCCTAAGAACATCTGTCCGTTCCACTAGAGCGGACCGGAGAGGCTCTGGTTGTACCATAGGGTAGAGAGGCGCACCTCTCTCTAGTACTAGGAGGAGGGCCTTCCCTGTGTCTGCCCCGTCCCTATGGAACCTCTTGCCAAGTGAGTTGCGTCTCTAGACGGAGCTGCTGCCCTTTAGGAGAGGGGGTTAAGACCTGGCTGGCGGGGCATGTGTGGGGTATGGGCCAGACGGTTGCTTCTGTCTGTTGACTCATCTGACCCCTCCCTATGTGTCTTTTTTAATTCTCTTTTAATCTCTGTAATTTTTAATCTTGATTTTTATACTGTGTTTTTATTGTGTTTTAAGTGTTTTTAAAGTTTGTTAGCCACCCTGGGTCCTTGCGAGGAGGAAAAGTTGATTAAATAAATAAATAAATGAGTGCGGGTCAATCCTTCCAAGTGACCTTTGATGATTCTTCCAGTTACTGTGGCTGTTTTGTGGCACCATAAAGTTCTCCCTTTCTTTGGTTGCAAATAAATAAATTAAAAAAGGCCACCAAGCAAAGGCTTGGCTTCATATCCTCTTATGTTCATCTTGCTTTATGCTGCCAATCCCAAATGTTGGAGTTTTCTCTTTGTACTTTGGAGGAATAACTACTAGATTATTTTGGTGGATTCTTGCACAAGGCGACCTATCAGATACTTAACATTTTTAAAAAGGATGCAACCCATTAAAAGGGCTTTTCCCCTCCTATGAGAGAGTCCTGACATTTCCTTTGGGTTCTGTCTTGCTGTGCAACCAATGGATGCGCCGCCCCCCCCGCCCCCCCCCCCCCCCGGTCCGACCTCGTCCTCCTACTGGATTGTTAGGCAGGTGACGGAGATCTGTGTAGGTTTTGGTTGAGCTGCGTCACAGCCTAAAACGTGTCTTTTCGGGCCTCGCTGGCTCACTTTGGGAGGTGTTTTGCTGTTTCTGGTAACATGATTTCAAAGAGATGAAAGGCTCACCTCTTTCTATTAGAGCAGGGGTGCCCAAAGTTTTTGGGCTGAGGGCTGGTCACATGACCCAGCAGGCTGGTCACATGGAAGCGGAGGTAAAACACACCCTGCAATCTGTTTTGCAACAGGATGAGATAGATTTTTAAGCTCCCGTTTTCTCTGCTTAAAAGAGGCCCAAGTCATTCTTCTTCCTGCTTCTCAGGGGGCTGCAACATGTTATTTATTTTTATTTATTTGCGGATTTGTATTGCCACCCAATTCCAAAGACTCTGGGCGGGGTACAAATGTTAAAGCCATCACAATTTTTAAAAAATCACAATTAAAACCCCATTAAAAACTACCAAAAAAATTACCCTGAATGCCTCAGACTTTGAGGAGTTGTAAGACCCCCCCCCCAATCTAATTTTATCAAGCGTTGCCCCATTTTACCACCAGATTGTCTCAGAATGTTGGGTCAGACCCAAAACCTTCGGGTGTCTTTTCTGCTCATGTGCCTCTGTGGCTTTGCTGCCAAAAAAGCAGTGCATGAAAGAGCCAGCTGTCCACCTACGCAGTTTCTGGCCGTTTCTGGCAACCCGGACACCCGTCTCCTTGCCTTAGCTGGGTGTGCTTGACAAGATCCTGGCACGTGTGTGTGTCTATGTGTGTTTGCTGTTGGGGGTGTTATTTGTACCCTGGTCAGGAAGGAGAGCCAAGGAGGGCCTGGAATGAAGGTTACCACCAAAGGATTCTCCAGGAAAAGGCCACCCTGTCTGTCAGGCCACGTTAGTAGGTGTCACGTCACACTGTTGTCCCGGGGCTTCTTCCGCATGGGCACCTCAGATGGCAAACCGCAAGCATCTCAGCTGCAGGGCCTTGGCCAGGCTGGGGAGGGGAGGGGGGCCTCCGGGAACCCACAGTGATTTGCACATGGCTGTGAGCTGAGCATGCGCTTGAACATCTGTGAGCTGCGTCAGAAACAGATGCTTCAGGCCATGTTGGATGGAAAGATGGCCCTGACTGAATAATTATTTGGTTTTAATTTCATTTTATTTTCTTTATGCCTCACTTCTCTCTCTCTCTCTCTCTCTCTGTGGAAAAGGCACAACGTGGGGGATCGGGCCCCCTTGTTGCACGGGAGTTGGTGACGTTGGAGGACGTGGCCGTCTCTTTCTCCGCAGAGGAATGGTCCCTTCTGGAGAGACGGCAGAGGCAGCTCTACAAGGAGGTGATGCTGGAGAATTACAGGTTGCTTCTCTCTCTAGGTAAGGCCTTTGCTTGCCAGGAGAGGCAGCCCTTGTTTGGGGGCAACCAGGCAGGCATTCTCTAGGATTCAAAGGTGAGCAGGCACTAGGGTGAAACTAGAAAGACCAGGTGTAGGACAGCAGGCTTGGCAGCAGGAAAGGTGGCAGCGTTCCAGGAGTCCTCACATATTCCCCAGGGCTTGTTAAGAGAGTGTTAGGTTGAAGAGTGACCCTCCTCGTGGTGCAAAACGGGCGTCCGTGAAAGGATGGAGAGCTTAGTGAGAAACACAGGGACACTGGTGGGAAACAGTCGTTTACTTGTGGCAAAGTAAAAGATGAAAGCAGATGTTCTAAGGCTGTTTAAAGTCAGCACAGCAATAGTAGAGAAGCAGTTCAAAAGCAAACCCAGCAGGATCCTTTCTCCTTCCCAGTCGAATATGTTTGTGGAGAACAAGCGTCCAAATACAAAACAGCAGAAGTAGTTTGCACAGCTGTAAGCAGCAAACGAGAAGCTGTAGCCCAGCTCAGGCAGCAGTTGAGGGGGAGGCCTCTGCTTCTTATGATGCTGCCTCAGTTGGCCATCGCTTGCCTCCCAAGAAGTAAGCGTCTTTTTATTTCATGGCTGCTGCAGTCCCCACCTGTGATTAGCTTCGAACCCAAGTAGGCGAAGCCTGTCACTGCCTCCGTTTCCTCCCCTTCCACGTGCTCATCCGTTGTTCCCTTTTTGCCTTGGCATGGCCAGGGCCTTCCGTCCCCTCTGCGGAGTTTTCCTCTTCCCTCCATCAACGGGAAGGAACCACTGCGGTTGGGCAGAATTTTGTCTGGGCCGGTGGAGAGGAGGGCAGGAGTGGTAGGAGAAGCCCCTCGTTGGGCAAGGGGCGTGGAGGCTGCAGATGGGGAGATGCCCTCGGGGTGCTTCGTCCCAGAAGCACCTTAGCTAGCCCCTCCAAATGGGGGTGGGAGGTGTTTCTGGTGCAGTTGGAGGTTCAGAGACTTCTGGGGAGCAGGGAAGGGAATCCAGGTAGGAGAAGGCCACGTACACCCTTGTTGTGCCTCCTCTCCCACTCAGTTGCAAGGTGGAATCCATGGGGAGAAGCTCCCCCTCGTTTAATCTGGTGACTGCAGTTGGTACATAGAAATGTAAATAAATAAATAAATAAATCTTCTGTCTGTTGCGTTAGGTGACCACCTGGAACTCCCGGAGGCCATTGAAGGGCCTTGGGATAAGGCCGAAATGAGTGATGAAGATGATGATGATGATGATGAAGAAGAAGAAGAAGAGGGAAGCCTGACTCCCCCAGTTGGCCAGGGGAATGGTAAGATTTAGAGCTGGAGCACATGGTTGCTGGGAAGAAGGTTGATGTATGTTGTGAAATGGAATCCACAGAGGGAGGGAGGATTCCTCCCCCCCCCCCACGGCTGTTTCCATTTCGGGGGGGGGGGTTGTGTTAGGCTGTCGGGGAAAGTCCTCCTTCCTTCTCCTTCTAGTCCAGTTGCCCCCCCCCCACCCCAGCAATGCAGGCCAGGCTCCTCTCTCTTTGTCTCTCTCTGCCTCCTCTTTCTCTATCTCTTTGGGCACCTCTAGAAGCACCTGTTTCTCTCTCCCCCCCCCCATTCCCAAAACAGGTGAGTGTCGGAGCAGCCTCCACCTTTGCGCTCTCATGAAGCTGGTGAAGGAAATCCCAGAATTTCTCTATGGACATGGGAAGGACCCCCCGGACCCATCAGCCCGAGATGCCAGTGGCCAGGAAGCAGCGAGGGCTTCCGAGGCACGCCAGGGTGGAGGTGAGTGAGTGGGTTGGGTTGGGCAAACCTTCCGGGCTCCCATCGCCTTCCAGGGCGCCTGCCTTTTCCTTGGTGAGCCCCTCCCTTCCTCCCTGGAAGCCCCATCCTCCAACACAGATCCACCCATGGGGTGTGACTGGGGGGAGGGGTCAGGATTCACATCTCTCAGCCCCTTTGACGAGCAAGTGTGAAATGTTTGACAGCTGTGGAGTTTCTATGAGAGGAGCCAAGTGGGGAGGGGGAGGGGGAGAAGGTTCTCTGCGGTGGCCCTTTCAGCCCAGGATGCCGCATGAGAACCTCCTAGCAGCATCCTGCAGTGTCAACAGGACTTGGTCCCTGGGAGCGTCACCCCCTGAGAGGGCTTAGCCAGCTGGTATGAAGCCAGGGGGCGAAGTGGTTAAACTGCTGCACTGCAGCCAGAATGTTGTGAGTTTAATATTAACCAGGAATCAAGGTTGACTCAGCCTTCCATCCTCCCCAGGTCAGTAAAATGAGGACTCGGCATGTATTTCCTTTTTTTTTTTTTTTTAATTTTATTAGGTATAAAAAGTATTACAAATCAGAAAAAATACATAGAACAAGAAGGAGAAAAATAAAAACAATACATAAATCCAAAGTATATATAGAGAAAAATCAAAAAAAATAGAAGATAATAAATTCCCATAATTAACAAAACTACCTTTGTATCATCATTCAAATATTATTACCTCATGATAAAACTTCAAACTGTAAATTATATCTCCCCACATCACCTCAAAACCAATATATTTAATTCTCTAACTCTACTATTTCTTTACTTTAGAAACACCCTCGTGATATATACATTGTCCGGAGATTAATGTTTCCTTATTTTTTCCAAAAATCATCTTGCTCAGATGCAGGGAATATGCCTTTATTTTTATCCATCACATAATCAACAAAAGGCTTCCAAATCCTCCAGAACCCATTACCTGTTACTCTACCCTTATTAAAATTTAACTCCCAGGTGAGCTTTTCATTGAGTGCCAAATCCCACATTTCCTTATACCAATCCCTTCTTTGTAAATTTTCATTGTTTTTCCAATTTCTCGCTATACATTGTCTGGCCGCCGATAACATTATCGCCATCAGTTCGTTGTTATCCTCACTCATTTTATATTTATCCACCTCAGTTAACAAGACTGTGTTTGACCCCAGTTTGACCTGCAATTCCAATATATTCTTAATTTCATCCTCAATATCTCCCCAAAAATTCTTCAAAACATCGCACGACCACCACATATGCTCATATGTACCTCTGGCTTTTTTACATCTCCAACATTTCTCGCTCACAGTTTCATACATTAAATGCAGTCTTACTGGGGTTCTATACCATCTCCAAATTAGTTTATAATTGTGTTCCTTCACTCTTACCGACATAGATCTCATAATACGTCTTCTCCACATTTTCCCCCATGTTTTCTCAGTGATTTTTGTGTTCAATTCCTGTTCCCAGCTATCTTTCAATATTTGTTGAGCTTTCCCCCCTTTATTTAATATTTTATATATTTTACTAACTATCCCTTTTATTCCTATGTCTCCTTTTCTTAATTTGACCAGCAATTTTTCAAATTCTGTAAGCTCCCTGTCTGATCCCAATTCCAAAAAAAATCTCTTGTTCCAATTGTTCATCTGGAGGATTTTGAACCAATCTAACTCCAATTGCCGATATAGCTCCTTTCTCCTCACTAAATCCCTACAACTTTTGATCCAATCTTTCAACATAGAGACCCCATTTTCTAATAAGATATCCCTAATCCTACCGTCTATTTTCATCGGAAAATTATTAAAATCTTCTAATTCTGTAACCAATGAGATCCCTGGAATAAGATCCTTTCTTGCTTTGTTCCATTCCTCTATTGTTGCTCCTATCATCTTACCCTGAATTCTCATTTTTTTATCCTTATCCCCACATAAAAAAAATGCCTTCCCTTTCCTCGAAAACTCTTTTGATTCTAATTTTCCCCATATTGATTCTTCTCTAATTAGTAATTTGATAACATTTCGTAATTGAAAGGATCTATAATACTTGCTAACATTCGGGATACCCAGTCCCCCTTCTTTTTGCGATACGTACCACAGAAACTTAGATATTCTAGCTCTTCGTTTCCCATTGCAAAATCTATTTATGATATTTTGATATTTTTCCAATTCCTTATCTGTGTGTTTTATTGGCAGAGCATCAAATAAAAAATTTAATTTAGGTAACAACATCATTTTACACATTGCGACCCTGCCAAACCACGATAAATTCAGCTTGTTATACTGTAGTATTTTTTTGTCTATCTCTTTCATTTGTTTTCCATAATTCAGTTCCTTAAGTTCCCCGGTTTTTTTAGCAAGTATTACCCCTAAATATCTTAATTTATTCGGAGTGTGAATATTAAATTTTTGCTTTATTTTTGCATGTATTTCCGGGGGCAAAATGCTAATTACTCTATGACAGCAATGGCAAACCTTTTAGAGACCTTTGAGTGCCCAAACTGCAACCCCAAACCCATTTCTTTATCTACCACAAAGTGCCAACACAGCAGGAGGGGAGGAAGGAAATGCTCCCGTTTTGCTGCTGGGCAGGAGGGCAGGGTGAACTCTGTGCTGGGGGAAGGGAGGAAGCACTCCCATTGGGTTGCTAGGCAGAGGGGCGGGACAAACTCTGTGGGTGCCCAAAGAGAGACCTCTGAGTGACACCTCTGGCACACATGTCATAGGTTTGCCACCACTGCTCCGTGAACTGTCCAGAGAGCGCACTAAGTGCTGTGGGGTGGCATAGAAGTGTGATTGCTATTGCTTTAGGAAGCAAATAAAAGGAGTCCCCATATCATGTTGGTGGCAAAATCCTAATTCGCTTGTGAGCTGCCCCGTGGAGGGCCCTAAGGGCTATTTGGGGGGGGGGAAGGGGGGAGGCGGGTATGGGGCACAGAAGTGGATCTGCTCTTGCTCTCCTGCTTGCAAGTTTGCCCCCTTTTTGCTCAGTGCTGATTGCGTCTGAGGACCTCCATGTCACTCTCAAAGGGAGAAGAGGTGGGTGGCTGCTCTTTCTGCGTGGCTTCACTTCTCTTTCTTTCCCCTCCGGTCATTCCACGTCTTTTGGGGGGAAGGGACTGACGGTGGGAGTCTCCTAAAGACCCCTCCTGAGGGAACCCCTGATGCCTCGTGTCCTCTTGCTCTTGCAGCCAAAACAGCCGTGCCGAGAGAGGGCCTGGCTCTCCTCCGCTCGCCAGGAGATGCGGCAGACCTTTCCCTCTGCCTCTCCAGGCCTCCCGACACGCCGGCCAGTAGCACAGAGGAAGACTGGGTGGATGCCCAGAGTCCAGGTCGGTCTATCTGCACACAAAGGGTCACAGGGGCCTGTCCCGGGCAGCAGCTGGGGCCCGTGGGCGGGGGTCCAGGCGAGAGGGTGCTTTAAGGGCACCGCTTAGTGTTCAAAAGTCCCGGGAAGAGGCTCTTGGGTCACTCCCGACCCCTCTGGCAGAAGCAGCCTGAGGAGTTGGGTAGAAGAATTGATCCTGGTGGCGTCAAGGGAATGGAGGGCAAAACACAGCACTGGAGCTGCTGGTGAAGCCTTGCCTTGCCTTGTTTGGTTTCAGGAGACCCCTGCTCCGGACCAGAGGAAGGGGAAGCTGGCGTGGCTCATTCCCGTGGCACTTGTGGTGGTTCCTCTTTGCAGGGCAGCCCTGCCAGGGAGGAGAGGGCAGGGCCTGAGCCAGAGGAGCAGCGCAAGGAGGTTTCCACGCTGTCCTTCGTCCAAAACCCTGGCCAAGGTCTGTACACCCGAGGGAGGGGGTTTCTTCTCCTGGGCCCTCATTAGCAGCAGCCTTTTGGCCAGCCGGGAACGATCTCCAGGATCAAAAGGAGGGTTTCGTTCTGGAAGCAACAGATGCCCTGGGTTTTGAAGCATGGGCTTCCTTTGCCAGTTGGTTGCTCAGATTTGAGAGACGCATCCCGGGAAGGAGGCCACACCTTTCTCTCCTAAGGAGGAAATTGTTCCTTCCTTTCATCCTTTTCCAGGCCATGTTCAGAGCGGCCTTTCGTGGCTTCAGAGTAGGCCATGAGTTCTCATCGTCTCTTGCTTGGCAAGGGGCTGCTGGCTGTGCCACTGGGGCGCTAAGAAGCCCTGCCCTCTAGGACACTCGCGCCACTGTAATAGGTTACAGGCACAGGCCCATCTGCAGAACGAGTCGGCAGGGGTGGGGCATCAGCAGGTTGGCCCCAGGGGGCCAGAACCGGCACCAGAAACCCCGGCTGGCCCCCCTTCCACCCATCCAAGTTTTGAAATAACGTAGTCTTAAATTTGGGTGCAACCCTGCAGGGCTTTTCCCCTGGCCACACCCACCAGGCCACACCCACAGTGTGGGAGTAAAAATGTTTTTTGAGCCCACCAGTGTGAGTAGGGGCCTGTTAGCTTGAAGGTGGCCGTTCTGGCTGGGAATGAGGTGGAGCTGCCTCTGGAAAGAACCAGGCCCCCCTGGGGGGGGGGGTTCAAGAGCAGGACAAGAAGGTTTGCATCCGGCCTTTGGTCTGCCTGGCCAAGCATTGAGAAGGCTTTTCCAAGCTCCTGCTTGAAGAAGACACCGGGGGGGGGGGGGAGGTTGTCACTTGAATGCTGAGCACCACCACCACCCTTGCCACTGCCTGCCCTGCAGGCTTTCTCCTGGCAAAGGACTTTTCAGGTCTTACTGATCTCCAAGGCTACTCCAACCACACTTGGGGAGCAGCATTTTTGCTTGCTACACATGGAAAGCAATGTATCAGCAGCAGATGGTGGGTGCTACTCGTGAGCAACAAACCTGGGCGAACAGTGCCCCCTAAGCTTGCTTCTGACAAAGACCTGATTTTGCTACTCCAAAGCCAGGTGCGCAGAAAATCTGCAAAGTGTTGGCAGCTAACCAGCCCTGCTTTTAGGGTCTCCCAGGGGCACACTGGCTTTCTAGCAAGGGAAACCTTTACCTTTACTAGGGGCGCGCACTGGGTGGAAGGCCTGGGGACAGGTGGGCCGGAGGAGGTGAGCTGAAAAGCATTGCAACCAAAGGAAGATGACGGGCGTTTCCTGCTGGAATTCACTGGGCTCCCAGCTAACAATTGATTTGTTCGCCAGGCTGTTTCTTTGCTTATTTTCATGCTAATCTAAGTTAAACCTGGTTTTGAACAAACTGCTGTGAAATGGACTGCCTCCTTTTTACAGTTTTGCTCATAATTTTTAGCCACCCGCTTTATGAGGAATTTTCAAAATATTGTAAACTGTTTTGAGATGAGCAGTCGTACGCAAATGCTACTAATAAACGAATGCAGGATGTGTGTGTGTGGAGAGGTTGTTTTGGCAGCAAGCCAGCCCCAGAGGGGACGACCTCTTAATCCTGGTTCCATGGGTCCAATTCCCCATTGGGGTCATCCAGGCATCTTTCTAAATGTCTCTTCCTAGTGGGAGCTGGGCTGGCTCAGGTGACCCTCCCCTGCTAAAACCTCCCCTTCCCCATCCTTCCCCTTCATCAGAAAAAGCCCTGGAGGAGAAGCCCCTGCAGGGCCTGCTGAGGGGCCTGAAGGCACTGATCGTCCACCAGCCCCAGCCCCTTCCCCGGGCACCCCGAGACTCTTCCAGAAGAGGCTGGCCAGAGACCCAGGCGTCCAGGAGAAGGGAGCCTGGCTGGGGACCTCTTCCCATCCAAGGTGGGTCCAGAGGCAACGTGAGCATTCACACGTCAGGGCTCGGGGGGGGGGGCCTTCATGCCAGTTCCTCCAGGCCTTTGGCTGGACCTCCACCTGAAGCCCAGCCACAGGCATTGCGCCTCTACAGGTGTTCCTTCTGGCTGTCAAACCAAGCACTGGCTCATTTTGTATGATGCAACATTTGCAAGCGTCTTCCTTTGGGAACTGACAGTGGGGAGGATATGCAGTTTGCATGCCATTCGGAGTCTTTCCTTCAAAACTTGGTGTCTAAGGACTCCCTCTGTAATCGAGTAAGGCTGCTTTTAATGTGTCTAGTTGGAGCCCAGCTTCCATTAAGAAAGTTTTGCTCTGTGTGTGTGTGTGTGTGTGTGTGTGTGTGTGTGTGTGTGTGTGTGTGTGTGTGTGTGTGTGTGTGTGTGTGTGTGTGTGTGTGTGTGTGTGTGTGTGTGTGTGTGTGTGTGTGTGTGTGTGGCTGCTTTTAATGTGTCTAGTTGGAGCCCAGCTTCCATTAAGAAAGTTTTGCTGTGTGTGTGTGTGTGTGTGTGTGTGTGTGTGTGTGTGTGTGTGTGTGTGGTTGGTGGAAAGGGAGAGGAAAGAATGGGGGGACGGCACCCATTTTGGGCTTTCTTTCCTGTCATTGGACCTTTGAGAAATCTAGTTATGTTAGTTGTACATTATGGGAAGAAGGTCTATTGCAGGGATTCTCAACCTGTGGGCACCATTTCATGTGCCCCCCACCCCCACCTCCACCACACCAGGAAGTGCCATGGGGTGGAGGAAGGGCAAAATGGCCCCCTGGCCCCCGAAGGTGCCTGAGGGAGTGTGTGACCCAATGCCCCCCCCCCCCGGACTTTAAAGGGTTGAGAACTCCTGGTCTATTATTATTATTATTATTAAATTCAAATTTATATGCCGCTCTATTGCAAAGCATCCCAGAAGCTGCTGATCCTTTTGCCTAGAATCGAGGTATAGAATCTCTCTCGGAGGAAACCTGACCTGGCAGCCCTCGGATTCCTTTCAACTGGTGGGATTCTCTCTCTCTCTCTCTCTCTCTCTCTCTCTCTCTGTGAGAGGAGAAAAGCAGGCTGGAAGCCCTTGGACTTGGTGCTTTCCAAATGTTGCTGTTTTAGTTTCTCCCGAGTGATTCTTCTGCTTTCCTGTTTCTGAATGCAGTTAAGACAGAAGCAACGGAGGGAGATCAGTGGGACCAGAGCCCAGGAAACGCCAGGGAGGAAGGATCCGGCCCTCTGGTTGCCCAGGCCACAGGCAGCACCTCCACCTCCCAGAGGGAGGCAGGCAGGACAGCCACTTCATCGCAGATGATGAAGGGAGGAAGCCTTCCTGCAGGAGGTGTTTATTCGTTTGTTTATTTATTCATCCATTCTTTATTTAGATTTATATTGCCGCCCACTCGCCATGGTGACTCAGGGCGGCTTACAGTCAGTAAAAGAACGCAAGCATATATAGGGTGGGTGCCCCGAGCATCTTAAAAAGTTGTGAGAATCATATACACCAGTACCTTGGATAACGTTATGACTTGGTTCCACAAGTCATAACGTTATCCAGTTTTTAACGTTGTGCAATGCATTGATTGCACAGCATTAAAAAAAAAAGCCCTGTTCCCTTTCCTTTCGCTTCCTCCCAAGGAGGCACACAGAGGATCACAGCGTCTGATCCTCCGCGTGCCTCCTTGGGAGAAGGGGAGGGGGCCCTGCATGCTTTCTCCCAAGGAGGCACGTTGGCGATCAGACGCTGCGATCCTCTGTGTGCCACGCCTGCCTCGGGGAATTTGAGGCAAACATTTGCATCACACAACGTTATCTTAACATGGTGTGATGCAAATGTTTGCCTCAAATTCCCTGAGGTTATCTGATTTTAGCCTTATCCGATGCAACCGTCATCTGAGGTATTATTACTGTAATTACTCTTAAGCCATAGTTGAGACGTAGCTTCCTCCCCCCCCCCCCGGGACCTCTGCAATGTCCAATGGCAGTATTGAGTCCTTGCTCAGAGGTGGCAGCTGTGAGGACTTCCTTCCATGACCGCTTTTCTACTGCCAGATTCTCCACTTGGGAACGGATGGCCTTTCCAGGTGTAGCATTTCAAACACATGCGAAAGACAGAGTTGTGAACTCATCCTGTCAGCAATTTCCCCAATATCCAAGCGACAGTCTTCTTTTCTCCCATTGTGGAGCTTGTCCCGTCCATCCTCCCCACCCCCACTGCCACACAGTCACTTCTCTTCTATAACTTTTTCTATGTAGGACTGTCAATGACAATTAACAACAGCAACAGATCCCTTCTCAGGATCTGCTCCGGCCCTATGGAACCTCCTGCCACTTGAATTGTGCCTCCAGGCAGAGGAGTTGCTCCCCTTCAGGAAGGCCTTAGAAACGTGGCTCTGCCAGCAGGCGTGTGGGGGGGGGGCACCACTGGGACCACCCAAGCCAACCCTGCTGGCTTATGTAGCCCTGCCTGGGGTTCTTATTGACTCCTGCCCGGGAGTCCTTCTTTTTCTAAGGGGATTGGGGAGGTTTTATGGACGTTTTTAGATAGTTTTATAGTACAGGTATTTGGCTTTCATTGGTATTGGGTATTTGGGTTTTAGCTGATGGCGTGAGACCTCCTTGGGTCACTCAGGCGAAAAAGGTGGTTCTATAAATCCAACAAATAAAAACCATCATCAACAACCACAACCACCTCCCATCGCAGCAGAATGGCCCCATTCGGAGTGTTCCGGCCACCAATATCATCAGTTCTGTCCATCTCCCTCCAAAAAGAAAGGAAAGGGAGGGATAGGATACCCAAATGAACACGTGGCTGTGGGTGTTTGACTGTGGCTCCCTCTCCACAGGTCTAGGCCGTCTGCATGTCCTGCTGTGTCTGTGTGCAAAATGCCCTGGGTGGGTCCTGCTGAGATTTTGCACTTTAGCCTCTGTGTTTCTTTCTTTTTTGGGGGCTGCTTGCAGTTAAAACCGAGCGGACGACCCACAGCCCCCGATCTGCACATGGGGACAGACCCAGGATGGACACCGGCTATCCTGGACCCCCAGGCAAGGGAAGAAGGGCGGGCGAGGACGAGGAGGAGGCCCTCGGCGTGAAAAGTAAGGCGTCTCCTTTCGTTGCAGGCTGACTTTGCAGGAGAGGTTGGGGTTGGAGTTGGAGGATGATTCTTCAAGACCTTTTGGCTTTACCTTTCCAGGGTGGGGGTGGGGTTTGAGGAAGGGGTGCCAATGCTCTCTCCCCCCCCCCCAAAGGGCATGTACTGGCCCTGCTTTGAGTTTCTTTTCCTTCTGCCACAGTTAAAGCAGAGCCAGGAGCTGAGGAAGAGGAATCTCCCTTAGGAGGGCTGAAGGGGGGGCCCCCAGAGGAGGAGGAGGAAGGACACCCCCAGCCCAGCAGCCTGCCCCACAGCAGCTCCTCTCGCACCACCACCAGCACCGCAGAGAGCAGGATGATGGGGCCAGGGCTTTGGCTTCCCTATTCAGAAGGTAAAGGGGGGGTTGTCCCTCTGGGATGGGATCTGGCAGAAAGAGGGGGAAGCCCCCCCTGCCGCAGAGGGCTTGTAGTCACGGGGGGGGGGGGAGCCAGTGGCCATCCAGATGTTCTTGGAGTTGCTCATGTTGACTGGGGATTATGGGCTTTGATGTGTGTCCCCCGCCGGAAGGCCCTGCCTGTGGCTGCCTCCAACCATGCCTTGCTCTCCACTCATTAAACCTGTGTGTCATTCTCTCCCCCCCCCCGGCCGCCTCCCGTGTTTCCCACCCCCAGAGTGGGGTCCTGCAACCAGCCCCCTCCACGGGCTCTTGAACTGCTTGAAGGAAATCCCTGTCCCAAGGCAGCCTGGCGCTTCCAAGGCATTGCCTGGGAAAAGAGGAGGAGAGAGGAAGCAGGGAGGAAGAAGAGGAGGGCTGGGTACGTATGGATGCATGCAAGGGGAGATGCCCCCAATCCCATCAGGTCAGAGAGGGAGGCTGATGCTTAAACATTTTCCCCTGAAGTTGCATGTGGGCCTCCAGAAGATGTGCTCCTCCTGGCAACTGGCATTTGTCCCAATGGGTGGCCATGCGTGGAACCCAGGCCTTGGTTTGGGAAAGCAAGGGAAGGGGATCCAGACCGCTGGCCTCCCTCCCATCTCCTCCCTTCCTTTTGCTATTCCTTGTAGATCATGTTCTTCCTCAAGGGACAGAGGAGACACCGGCCCAAATGCCCCCTCTTTTGCCGGTGGGGCAGGCGGGGGCAAACCCAGGACAAGATGCAGAATGGCGGAAATCTGGGACTGGAATCACCGAGGAAGGTCAGGAGGAGGCGGAGGAGGCCTGCCACCAAGGAGATGGCTTTCTGTGTCGTCTCAGCCCCTTTGGATGCGCATGCCTCCCTCTGGAACCCTGACGGCGGAGCTTAGCACTCCAGCTGTTCTTGGATTTCAGTTGCCAGAAGCCCAAGTCTCTGTGAATCTGCACAAATGGGTTTACTGCATGTACGTCCAGTAAACCCATTTGTGTGGATTCACAGAGACTTGGGGCTTCTGAGAACTGAATTCCAAGAACACCCGGAGTGCCAAGGTTCGCCATCACTGCTCTAGGAGATCCTGGCTTGACCCGATGTCTGCTAGGGGGAGGGGAGAGTGTGGCCCCGGCCCTCCGGTTGGGGAAGGGCGGTGTGGCCCGTGGCCCTCTCTCTGGGCAGGAGGAAGGGTCTCCCTCGGACCCCCTCCCCTGCGGAACTGAAGGCCGGCTTGGGTGGAGGGCTCTCTCTCCCAGGGGCTCTGGGTGTTGGAAGTCCTTGGCGTGGGGCTCTGAGGCCAAGGCAGGAGAGAGGACCCCTGATGGGAGGTGGCCTGCAGGACTGATGACCTCTGCCCCGGATGTTCTGCTTGGTGTCCACCACCACCACCACCTCTCCCCTCATTCCTCTAGGACCGTTGGGCGCCCCTCTGCAATGCAGGGAGAAGGGCTGGAAGGTTCTCCTTCCGAAGGCGCTCAGCCAGCCCTGTTCTCCAGGCCTCAGTTCCTCCATCGGCGGCAGCAGCTCCCCAGAGAGACCCCTCCTCCGGTGGGCTCCAGAGAGAGGGAGGTGGGCAACGGGGAAGGAGGAAGGTAAGAAGCAGCCCTGGGGACGCAGGGGTTAAACTGTTGCAGTGCAGCCAGAATGGTCTGAGTTCAATCCTGATGGGGCTCACGGTTGATTCAGCCTCTTCTTTCACTCTTCTGATGGCGGAACACACGGAACGCTGTTACCTATCCTGCTGAAGCTCTATACAGTACTGTATATATACTGTACAGTACTGTACATGTATTTCCTTGGGTGCATTACCAGAACTGGCCCTTAGAGGTCACTGCTGGGAATGTAAAGATTGCCTTCGAATCCCCCCCCCATCCCCCCCCCCCCAAATAAACTGAGGAATTATTCTCAATGGAGCTTCATTTGTAAACCAAGGTACCACTGTGTATCTACTGGCAATTTCTTGCTTTCGAACCGCTAGGTTGGCCGGAGCTGGGACAGACGATGGGAGCTCACTCCATCGTGCAGCACTCGGGTCTTGAACTGCTGACCTTCCAGTCCTCAAGTTCAACCTCAGTCCCTTCCCCCAATGGAGGCCGGGGGGGGGGGATTGAGGAGTCTCCTTCTTTTGCCCAATTTCCCCAGGAATTGGCCAGGAGAGCAGCAGCAGCAGCAGTAGCGCCGGGACCCCCTTGCAAGGCCTGGAGAGGTGCTTGAAGGACCTGCCATGGGGCTCACCTAGTCAGGCGCCATCGCCTGAGGTCAGCAATGCCTCCCCCTACGGACACCACTGGTGGATGCCCGAGGCCAGGAGGTGGGCCAGGAAGGAGTCAGGTGAGAGAGAGGCTGTGTACGTTGGGGTGGCTTAGATTGGTAAGAACCCCAAACTCCAGTTGGTAAGGCTTGCTCCAGGGAGAAGAGAAATGGGTTGCACACGTGTGTGCATGTGGTCCATCGGCTCCCTTGCATGGGCACATCATGGGAATCTCACACGCTGCCAAAGTCTCCCTCGAATACGTCGCATCTCACCATTCAGATATTTGTAGCAAGAGTTTGATCTCTACTGCATAACAAACGTTGGCATCTCTTTAGCCCTTTAAATGGCCAGGATGGCTTTAGAATCACAGCATCCCTAAGTGGGAAGGGTTCCCATGAGACCATCCAGTCCAACCCCCTGTTCGATGCAGGGATCCGAATCCAAGCAGATCTGGCACAGGGTTGTTTCCCAGTTCTCTCTTGAGCGCTTCCAGGGTGCTCACCACCTCCTGAGGCCAGGGCTCCCCTTGTCGTTCCACTCTAACGGTTAAGAAGTTTTAAGGGGTGTTTGGCATCATAATTCTGTTCCTGGCCAAGCCGCCAATGCTGTTTTCCAGTGGAAAGGCAGAGGGGAAATGGGAGACCTAAATCAAGGGAGCCGCTGCTGTTGCTACCTCCCTCCTTCCTGCAGGTGTCAGTGGCTCCGGCACCCCTTTGCAAGGCCTGGAGAGATGCCTCCAGGAGCTCCCGCTCAGCTCACAGGGCCAGCCGGCGGCCTCCCCGACAACGGTCAGCTCCTCCTTCAGCAGCTCCCCTGATGGACGCCACCGGTGGACGCCCGAGGCCTGGAAGGGGCCCAGGAAGGAGGGAGGTGAGAGGAGGGCTGCTGCTTCCTGAGGGCTGGCTCTGAGCACTCCATCGGGCAGCTCTTGGGTCTCAAACCACTGACCTGCTGGCCTTCGAAGAAGCCCCTTGAGGATGACCGTGTAGTTTGCACAAGCAGCGGAGACTGTGGTGTTGGTAGGCTGCATGTCCATCCCTCCTGGCCAGCATAGCCAGTGGTGAAGGATGATGGGGAATGCAGCCAGCAAACATCTTGAGCAGGGATTCTCAACCTGTGGGCCAGATTCTCACGCCATGTGGTGGAGGAAGGGCATAATGGCCGTCTGGCCACCGAAACTGTCTGAGGGAGTGTGACCCAATGTCGCGCCCCCCCCCCGGGCTTTAAAGGTTGAGAGCTCCCGATCTAGAGGGCCCGACGTTGCCTACCCCTTGTTTATAAGGTAGAGCTCTCCCTCCACCCCCCGATCCCTGACAAGGGGGGGGGGTAGCTGGTTCTACTCCAGGAAGACCTTCTGTGCACTGGAACTGGGATTGGGGGCCCAGCAGAGAGCACCACCCTTGGGACTGGAATCCCCACTCCTCCTCCGGTGGCCTCTTCTTTATTTTCTTGCTTTTGTCTCAGCTGTCTTTGTTCTCTCTCTTTTGGGAGAGGTTCTAATTAAAAATACATTAAAAGGGTTTGTAAGGCTTTTAAAATGCTGAAGTTCCTGCAAAAAGTCCAGTAAGAAAAGCCTGGACATGCTCTTAAAAAGCTCTGAAGAGTCGATTGTGCTCCAGAGGTTGCCTCTGGTTTGTGCATGGGTGGAATGATGTCTTTCTGCTTGGGAGCCTTTGGCTGGGCTTCAGCTGCTGCTTCTCTGCACCCTTTCCCTCCCCCAACCAGGATCGGGCCCTTCCAGGATCCCACCCCTTCAAGGCCTGGAGAACTGCTTGAAAGAGATCCCTCTGGGTGGAAATCCACTTTCAGTCACCAGAGCAAGCAGCTCCTGTAGCCCCCAAAGGCTGAGAGGGACGGAAGGAGCGGCACAGAAGCTGCAGGCGAGAGGTAAGTCCGGGGGGGGGGGAGAGAAGCCTCTGCCTCCCCCCACCACCACCCCAAATAACACCTGCAGAATTATGGTTTGCGTTGTCCATCCGAACCTCCCAGGGACCTTGCAGGAAATTGAGTGGCATTGCGTGCATCCTGTGACTCCTTGAGTATCTTCTGCCATAAAGAAAATCAAATCTCTTTACTCAAAGTTGCATTAAAAACACATGTAGGAGATCCAGGGAAATCATAATCATAATCATAATCATAATCATAATCATAATAATTTTCCAGATTCTGAATATTGGCCATCCTCAAGATTGTCCTGGGGACAACACAATGCAGTGGCCTTCCATTTGCATTCCACATCGCAGTGTGATGTTAGTACCACTGATCCAGTTCCATGAGTCCATTTCTGGACTTCCTGAGCCCTTTTGGCGCACAAAGTCCTCCTCCTCCTCCTCCTCCTCCTCCTCAGCCCCAGCTGTCAGGATGGAAGAAGCTGCTGCCCTCCCTCCATCTGGAGGGATTCAAGTGGGCCCATTGAATCCACTTGGGGACCCTCACCACCCTGCCTTCCTTCCCTGTGGACTTTGCCACCCCAGGCCATGAGTAGTCCTCAGCATTGAGTGGCTGGCAGTCGGGTCTGCTCTGCTCTATTACCAGAGCAAGACCCCTGACCAGACTTCAGAAGGAAGGAAAGCAGGTGGAGTTTACGTTTAGCCAGTGAGATTGATGGAGAGGAAACAGGTTCCAAGGGTGGTTCGGGGTGGAGACAGGCTTGTCTAGGCTGGCTGGCTGGCACAGGCCCAAGTCCTGTCCCCGAGTCCTGGCTACTACTACAGGCGACCCCTTGATTCACGAGGTTTTCCGAGGGCTGATGTAGCAAAGTCCTGTTCGTTTAGTCCAGTGATGGCAGTGAACCTTGGCAGCACTCCAGCTGTTCTTGGACTTCAATTCCCAGGAGCCCAAGTCTCTGAATCCACATGAATGGGCTTACTGCGTGTACACAGGAAAGCAGGTTCCACATGAGAGATTCTGCGTACATGCAGTAAACCCATTTGTGTGAATTCACAGGGACTTGGGCTTCTGGGAATTGAAGTCCAAGAACACCTGGAGTGCCAAGGTTCACCATCATGGGCTTAGTGAGTTTGTTCTCGTTGGGACCGGAACTTGGAAACATCCTCTTTGGGAATGACGCCCCTTCTGGGATGTTATTTTGGGAATTGTAATCCAAAAGAGTGATATTAATCCCGGGATCTAGCTGGGACTCTGAAGGAAGGCCCCTCTTTCATCCCACTGGGATGCCGATACCTTCTTCCACTCTTCCAGGCCGTCCCGTGGACATCCCTCTCCCCCATCTCCCCAGAGGCCCTTCTGGCGAGTCCAGGGCGGAAATCTCTCCCCTCCGCAGACTGATGAACTGCCTGAAGGAGGTCCCCATCCAAAGGCCGCGTTACCTCCACACGCCCAGCCTCTCCTCCTCCTCCTCCTCCTCCAGCTGCAGTGAGACGGAGAGAGAGCAAGAGAGCCCCCGGAGCGTGGCCGGCTGGGGATGCAGCCCAGGTGGGTCTGGGGGACTGGGGGGTGGGGTGAGGCACCCTCCCCCCCACTGATGTTCAGGGCACTGTTGTGCGTGGCTCAGCCAGGACAGCCTCCGATGACGGGCTTGCCACAGGATGAGAGAAGCCAGGGTTGTCCTCTAGGGAGGAAGGATCTCTAGGCACAGGGAACCCTATACGGAGCCACTGGCTGTGGGCCACCAGAGAAACTCTGGGCTGTCTCAGGGGTAACATCTCCCACTACCTTTCCAGAGTTGAAGGGGGGGGGAGGAGAAACAGCTGGAGCAACCGGCATAAACGTGTGTATTTCTAGATCCGTGTCAAGAGGCCGAGATGGATGGGGCTGATGGGCAGAAGGAGCCGGAATCCCAGCGGGGGCCTCATCGTCAGAGGCATCTTTCGGGGATGCAGGAAGGAGACAGTCCCACGGCAGAACGTCAGCTGGTGGGAGTCGCCCGCTGTCTGACGCCGGCCTCTCCCCCCTCTGGGCTGGAGACCTGCTCCGAGGAGGAGGAGGTGGTGGTGGTGGTGAGCCTTCCTGGCAGCTCCAGCACACGCCAGAAGAGGAGGCTGCCCGGGGGATCCGACGGAGGGACCGCTGTAGGTGAGTGAGGCCGAGGTGCCCCCCCCCCGCAGTGCCGAGGAGTCCCTGGCCCTTTCCCGAGGGGAAGAGCAGGGGATGATGAGCAGCTGCGCCTTAGGATCTGCCCACCACCCCTTCCATGCATCTTCTCAGCTGGGTTGGCCCTTCAGCCTTTCTGCTGCCTTTCAACCCCATAGGGATTCTCAATGGCTCACAAGGATTCCAATGGGACAATAGGAACATGTTTTTTTAAAGTATGCAAAACTATGTTAAAGCAGTTACCCACTAACCAAGGTGCCTGTCTGTCTGTCTGTCTGTCTGTCTAAGTCAGACAGACAGACAGACCCCTATTGTTTTCTCAATGTCTTCAAAGAGGAAGGTCTTTCCCTGACCCAGACAAGGGCACCCGCTGGGCTTCTCAAAGCAAAGCCTGGGCCAAAGCCAGATCAATGGGCGCCCTGAAGATGCTGCTTTTCCATTGCAACCCAAGCAGGCCTCTTTCTTCCCATGACAATTCCCACAGTCCTTTCCCGTGCTCTGAACTCACCTGGGCTCCAGGGTGACCCCGGAAGGAAGGAAGGAAGGAGTGTCTAGGAAGCTCCACCGGAAGGCAGAGTCCGTCAGGCACCGCATAGAATGATGCAGGGTTATGTTTCTTGGGGTTGTAGCGCCCGACGCCTGTGACCTACCAAGGACCCTGGAAGACACCCCAGCACCAGCAGCGACAGGGGCCTGTGCTCCAAGCCCTTCTGACGCCCCCACCCAGCGCCCCCCCTTGGGAAGAACGTGTGAAAGGCATGCAGGGCGGAGACCCCCGGAAGGAAGGGCTCAACATCCTCAGGCTGAAGGTGATGCAACCCAAATGCCCCAGGACTGCTGAGAGGGGCTGTGCCTGGGAGGGAGGATGGGAGCATTGACTGCCCGTAGCACCAGCAGCAGTAGAGATGGAAGTGTTTGTCTGACGTGACCTACAGGACGGAGTCCTTCCTCTCCCATCTCCTCCCTTCCACTTTATCTTCCCAACAACCCTGGGGGGGGGGGGGTAGGTGAGGCCTGGAAGACTGGGACCAATCCAAGCTCACACAGTCACTTTTGTGCCTGATGGGGGATTCGAACCCAGGTCCTCTCAGTGCTTGCCTAACATCCCAACTGCTGCACCAGGCTGGCTTGTAAGCAATGGCCCTTGGGGTCCTCCTGCAGGATGCCCAGGGTCCGGTGTGGGGCAATGTCCCCTCTGAGGCACGTGTGTGTCAGATTGGGAGATCCTCCCCCCCCCCCCCCGGTTCTCAGGGCCGAATGAGAGTGCCCTGAAACTTTGGAGAGAGAGAGGAGGCGAGGGAGGCATCAGTCAGAAGGGCAGAACTAGGAGGAGGACCTTCAGGTGGCAAAGACACGGAGGAGATAGGAATGCTGGGAACCTGCAGGCTTTTCCAAAGCTTGGTTCTGCGTCCAGACCGTGCCTGCCCTTCCAGGGATCAGGAGGCAGGCGAGGAGAGCCTCCTTCAGATGTGTCTCCTGGAGCTCAACAGAAAGCGGCTGCCAACCACGTCCACCCCTGGCTTAAAAGGCAGGCCCAAGAGTGGCCCTGTGGCCCTCAAGTGGAAGGAGGGGGGGAGGGTTTCCCCCACGGGCGTCTCTTCACATGTCCCTTGAAATCCTAGAAGTCCAGAAGAGTTACTCCTTTTGGCTGCAAGCTGGGAAATGTCCCTGAATGCCCCCCCCCCCAAGGTTTGCAACCCCTGCTTCCTTCCCTGCCTCTCTTCCATTGGCTTCGTACTCCTTTCTAGGCACAATCCGTGTGGTGCTTATAGGAAAGCTGCTCAGGCCAAAATGTCTGGTTCCCACTCTGGCTGGCAGCTTCTCTAGCTAAAAAAGTATCTGGCAGCTGAAGGGTTAATGGGGAAGGAAGGAAAGGCCATGAACTGAAACCCTATAGGGAGAGCTCCTCCACCCATCTCTGAGTGGGCGATATGGGCCTGGCGAGATCAGTGGGGCTGAGCCAGCTCCATGTACCTTGATCACAAGGTAACAGCTGTGTCTGGAGTCCAGCCAGCCCCCCCCCTCCCCGCCAGTGATGGCTCCCAGCTGAGGATTCCCGGAATCTGCCTGGTCCAGTCCGGAAGGGTTTGTGTCTTTCTTTGGGCAGGAGGCAGGACGGAGGAGAGCAGTCCTCTTCAGGGCCTCCTGCAGTGCCTCAAGGAGATCCCCCCTCGGGGCCCCAATCCAGGAAGCCTGCCTGCCAGCAGCCCATGGAGAGACTTGAGGTGCAAGCAAACCATGGAGGAAGAGGTGGCCAGCAGGGCATCCCGGGAAGGTGAGCCACCGGGTGCTTTGCCTTCCTACCCATTCCACGTCTTCCTGGCAGGAGGAAGGCAGATGTTGGCGTGGACTCTTGAGGTGTGGAAACCAGCCCTAAGGAGGTGCTTCGGGGTGCAGGACAGGGAGCCATGTGGCACCTCACAAGCCAGGCGCCTTATTTGATGCAAGCCCCGGGTGAAGTGGGGCAGAGATCCACAAAGGCTTATGGATGCCAAATCAAATGCATGAGCCTCTCTCCCCGTTCCTCCCCCTACCAGGGCATTGACAGGATCAGGGTGATATCCTGACCTGGGCTGTGGCAGGCCATGAGCCATGGTGCTAAGCTGTCTCCTCATTTCCAGGTTCTCCTCCCGCTTCCCCCCCCCCTCCCCACATAATCCTCCTTGAATGACCAGATTTTGACTTCTTATTATGTGACTCTCTCTTGCCAACCTAGCAGGTTGAAAGCAGGAACTTGCAAGTAGATAAATAGGTACCATTTCAGCATCTAGTCATGCCTGCCACATGAGCATGGAAAGGTCTGCAGATTCCTAGTACTAAACCCTAGAGCCATGATGGTGAACCTTGGCACTCCAGGTGTCCTTGGTCTTCAATTCCCAGAAGCCCAAGTCAGCACTACTGCTTCTCAGGGCTTCTGGGAATTGAAGTCCAAGACCAGCTGTCGTGCCAAGCTTGGCCATCCCTGGACTAGACTCAGAGTCAGACACCACTGGCTTTTGAGCCAGGGTGACCTTCACCACCTCCGGCTGAGGTTTTCTATTCTTGGTCTTGGTCCACCCTAAGATGTCCAAGGCCCTCCAAGCCTCCCTTCACAGAGGCGTCTCCCTTCCTAACTGCAGCTCCTGCTAAAAGTCTGTGGTTTGACGCCGTAGGACTGAAGCTACTCGGCACGGGGGAAGGCAGGATGTTCCCAAAGTTGGCTTTAGGTTTCCGTTGCCTCTTGGCCTCCAGGGAAGCCACTCTGTGCTCTGCCTTTGGGTGGGTGGCCGAGGATCTCTGCCCTGTTGCGCTCTGTAGCCACGGACCACCTGTGGGAAAGGTGTGTCCGTCCTCTGTTTTCTGATGCTTCCAACAGGTCTGGAGAGCATTCTGAAGGAGAGGTCTGTGAGCAGCCCCAGCCCCACCCGCACGCCCCTCAATGGTTCACGGGGAGAGGCGATGAAGAGGAGCCCAACCCCTGAGGGTTGCCAGAGGCATGGAGGTCAGTCGATGTGGGGGTCTCACCAGGCAGGGATGGAGCAGAGTGGCAACTGAGCAGGAACCCAGGAGTCCTCCTGGAAAGAGGAGTCCTCTTGCTCCACTTGGAAAAGCAACCTACCTGGCAGGTTCTGGGGGGTACGGATCCATTTCCCTGCCGCTGCATTCTCAGCATTGCAAAGGGCCCTGGGAGAGCCCTCTCACCCCAAATGGTATAGTGGTTAGAGCACTGGACCTGGGTCCATGCCACCGCTCCACCATGAAGCTCACTGGGAGACCTTGGCCCCGTTGCTCTCTCCTGCCTTGACCCAGGGTTACTGCTAGGCTGAAGTGGGGCGGAGGAGGAGGAGGAGGAAGGGGTGCTTTGAACCCACAGAAGAAAAGGCAGGGTAGAAATGGGACCAAGTGGGAGCCACTGCTAGGTGGCACAAGAGGCCTTCCTGGCTTCCTCCTGCTCCTGTGTTTGTAAGCTGGGCAGCTGGTCCTTCAAGGGTACACACAGAGACCCTGGCTTGGCCATGGGGCAGGTGACGAAGGCTCCCAAGGAGTTCCTACTGATGGACTCCCTGTTAGGAGACCAATACTACAGCCTCACGGTCCTTGGCAGGCCACAAGAACTCTTCTGGAGATACTTGACCTCTCAGACTGTAGCTGCACTGACTTGAGACTCCACCTTCTGCTGAGCTCAGTGGAGCTTATGTCTGAGTAGACCGTGTCCTTGGATTGTCACTCAAGAATGTCCTGCCGTTACGGAACTGGGCTCTTCTACTGTGTGCAAAGTCAATGTGGGTTCTGTGCCTCTTGTTTCTATCAGATTCTGTCCCCACAATTCCTGCCGCCTGTGCCGTGGGGAGCTGCCCTGAAGGGAACAGGCACCTGGGCAGGTCGGATGGGAGGTCTCCCACACCCGCATCCTGCAGGCTGAGCCAGGCTGACTCCAGCTCACCGAGGAGCGGCACGAAAAGGGCTTTCGCCACAGGTGAGGCGGGAGGCAAACCTGGAAGCCGGAAGATCCAGCGCAGCCCCAGAGCTTGACCCCTTGGGAAAGGCCGTGGGAAACGGCGCGTAAGGCCTCTTTGCTTGGGCCACTTGGAGGAAGCCGTGGCAACCCCTTGGCTACCAAGAGCACTCACACTTCCAGACCCTGCCCCATAGAAGCCCTGAGTGTCCTCTCGAGGAGATTCACCAGGCAATTCGCATTTTGCTCCCTCCCAGCAACATGCTGGGGACTCATTTGGCTGACCCTGGAAGACTGTAGAAGGTGAGTCAACCTAGATCCCCATCAGGATCGAACACACGTTTTGGCTGCCGTACGACGGTTTATGCCCAGTGCCAGCAGGGCTCATTTTGAATTCCAGAGTCTACTGTTTGTTTCAGGAGTTGTGGCCGATTTCGAGGTCTTGTGGAGCTGGACATGGCCAGGCCTGGTGAGCCTGGCCTGCCGGGGCCACCACTGAGTGCCCGTTGGCTTGCTTGCCAGGGCCAGCATGGTTCAGTCTGGCAAGAGTGGGTTTCATGTGTGGCGTTAGGGTCGCCTCACAGTCCGCTGGTTGTAGGCACACAAAAAGGAGTGGCGGCTGATGGCAGACACCCACTGGCCACCCCTGGGCACGACGACGGGTCAGAAGAACGTGCTTTGCGTTGGCAGTCCAGGGTTTGGCTTCCAAGCGGGGGTGGGGGGGGTGGAGTGTCTTGTGGCTGCTGCTGCTAAATGAACGGGGAGTCCGAAACTGTCCTGGGGCCGAAAGCCCTTTCTTAGGGCATTGTCCTCTCGTTCCAGCCAGCAACGAGGGCAGTCCAGCTTCCGGCACCCAGTCCTGCAGGACGGCATCCCTGGGGGAGGTGGAGCCAGGAAGCCCCCCTAAGAAAAGGCACCCACCTGGCCTCCACCTGCCTTTCCCACACTGCACCTGCGCCGAGAGGAAGTCTCCGGAGCGCCAAACAGAGTCCAGTGGTGGCCTCGGACCCATCCTGTCGGGGAAGCTGGACCACCTTTCTGTGGACCTGACCAGCATCTGTCGGGACGTGGCCCGGCTGCAGAGCCACCTGGACCGCTTGGAGCACGATGCCCACGGCTGGGGCCTGGAGGTGGCCACGCTCCGCATGGAGAACCGGAACCTGGGCGAGTACGTCCGGTGGATGGAGGGCCGGTGCCGCACCTTGGAGAGCCGCTCCCGCCGCAACAACCTCCGCCTGCTGGGTTTGCCAGAGGGGGCCGAGGGCGGGGACCCCCTCGCCTTCCTGCAAAGGGCCCTCCCGGAGATGCTGGGGCTGCCCCTGGCATCACGGCCCCTGGAGGTGGAGAGCGCCCGCCGGGTGCAGAGCGGCAGAGCGGCCTGGGACCCCGAAAACCGGCCGCGGCCTCTGGTCTTCCGCCTGCTGCGCTTCACTGACAAGGCAGCCATCCTGCAGGCCTCCCACGCTCGGACCCTCAGCCATGCCGGCGCCCCGATCACCATCCTGCCCGACATCGGCTCCTCGTTCTCCCCACGCCGGCGGGTCCCGCTCGGGTCGCTCCGGAGGACCCGATGGGGAGCGGACCCTCGGGGTTTTGGCCCTTGGCACCCCTCCTTTGGCCACCCTTGGGCCCGAGGGCGACGGGAGCCCCTGCTGCCCAGTGCCAGGCCTCTGGGGAACGAGAGGGAGGGCATTGCTGCTAAAGCACCAGGGGTGGGAAACTGGGACGCCGACCTGTCCAGAAGCCCCGGGCATTGCAAGGACGGCCCTTCTCTGGGGAGCTGCGAAAAGGACACCCCGTGATGATGCTCTCTTGCAATGGAGGCCGCAGGGAAAAGGAACTTCTTCTCTCTCTTTGGGTTGAGCTGCCCTGCTGAGTCCCACCTGGTTTCCCCCTACTTTCCTGACACCTTGGCCTCGAATGCCTCTCCTACCTGGTCAGTGTGCCCGCAGGTACCTGGGGGGGGGGGGGTGTCGTGGTGGGAGATGAATGCCCTTCTTCTTTTTCATGTGGTCTGGGCATTGTGTGCTTTTGTGGAGTTTGGTGCGTATCTTTTATCCTTTGAGGCCTGATGGGGTAAAAGAGGAAGCAAAGAGGAAGATGCACAGCTTTGGGAGGAGGGTCGGAACTGGAGGCACAAAGGATGTTTCCAGAACGTTTTGTTCCTCTATTTTTCATATGTATATCTATTTTAAAGCAATATTTTGCATTGTTATTTTGGCTGTATATCTGGTTATTTGCCCCCCCCTCCCGGGGGCCTTTGGTGGCCATGAACAATAAAGAAGTGCAGAAGTCATGCCTGGCCCTCGTTTTGCCAAGAGGGGCCTGAAGTTGCTTCTTCCGCTGCCTCCAAAGTGTGTGTTTCAGGAAGGCCTGGAAGGGAACCGGTTGGACTGGAGGTGGGTTCGAGACAGGAGCTTCCCCCTCCCCCCCCCTCTGGTCCTTTGTGCTCCCTGGCTGGCTCCCCCCCTGCCTGCCCGCCTGCCTTCCAGGGGGGTAGGGGGGCTGCTGCTGCTGCCCCTGGGGAGACTTGAAAGGTTCTCCTACTTTGGAAGAAGGCAGGGAAAGCATCGCCCCTTCTTTCTCGGCAGTTGGTTGTTCTGGATCTTCCCCATTTGGACTTGCTCTGCTCAGGCTCCATGAGCCCCAATGAGATCGCCAGGAGTCCTTACCACTCCGAAGCCCATGTTCAAGGCGGGGTCCCCCCCCCTTTGGCAGAGGGAGGCAGCTAAGCCAGGCAAGGGGGGACTTGGGTCACGCGGCAAGAAGGCACGTTCTTATCTATTTAGATTACTGCCCTTTTAAGTTCACGAAGGGGGAGACAAAGTGCCTCCGTGGAGAGTGGCGAATTTCCCCACCGCAATCGGGCAATGGCTACCCTTTCTCACAGCAGGTCTGGCGGAAGGAACGAAAGCAAATCACACTGAACTACCTACTACCGCTCCGTGTAAGCGCTTAAGTCTACTCTCTTGGCGATTCACGAAGGCATTTACCCCCAACACGCTGGGTTCCCTCATCTGACCAACCTTGGAAGGATGGAAAACACCGAGCCAACCTTGACCCCCCTCATGATCAAACTTACGTTTTGGCTGCAGGCCAGAAGTTTAACCCCTGCATCCCCAGGGCACACCAAACTGGCTTCTTTTGGCAGTTTCACATCTGACCTAGACGCAGAAGCAGCTCAAGAAGATTGGGTGTGTGTGTGTGTCTATGTCCGATGTGTATCTATTATACCCTCCGAATGATACCAGAAAGATAAATGAATCCAGCAGGACGGCTGCCCATGTACCTTCAGCTGGCTCATTGCCACCTCTGCCCCCCCCCCGGGAGGAGTTGCCCACCTGCTGGCACCGTCCAGGTAAGGCCTTCCCCCAGGTCCCTGCTTCAGCCTGTATGCATGGGCTCTGTGATGGGCCAGGAGCCCTGGGGGGTGCAGGGGTTAAACTGCTGTCCTGCAGCCAAAATCGGGCGAGTTTGATCTTCACAGGGATCCAGGTTGACTCAGCCTTACATCTTTCCAAGGTCACTAAAATGAGTCCCCAGCGTGTTGGGGCCAAAGTGCTAGTGACCTTGTGAACCACCCAGCGAGTGGCCCGAGCACTATGGGGCAGCGTGTAAGAGTAATGGCTGTTGCCGTTATCCTTGTTAAATAGAACAATCCCATATGCTAATGATGGGCGATCTACAATGAATTTCTGCCCCGATGCACTAACAGGGGTAGCCCAAACTACGGCCTATGGGCTGGATCTGGCCCACGGTGCCAAATCATCCAGCCTGCACCACCTACACCGCTACTAGAAGCAGACACGCCCCAGGCATGCAGAAACGCTGCCGTAAATGCACGTGCGGCTGTTGTGAACGTGTTTGTGACAAACGTGGGGGCATTTACAGCAGCGTTTTGTGCATTTATTTATTTATTTATTTACTCCAATTTCTATACCGCCCTACTCGGCAGGGCCGACTCAGGGCGGTTCACAAGCAAAGAGTAAACAGTAAATTCATAGACACATCACATAAATATACAATATATAACTCAACATCTTCCATCACAAAAGTTCAGTAAGCATCAATCTCAACAACAATAAAACTACAAAATTCATCAAATATGCACAAAAAAATTAACAATTGTCGAAAGTCCTGGCACCGCCGCAGCCCTTGAACATAGCCTCCGGAAGAGGTGGAGGGAGTCCCGGCTGGGCACGGCGGTAGTCTCTTCCCCCGGCCGCAGGTGTGTTCCGTGGCGGCGGGGCGAGAAATGCTCTGCCGGGGGAAGTCCTGCCGCTACCGCGGCCAGGGAGGCTCCTTTTTCCTTCCTTCCTCCCGGCCGGTGACGAGGGCCGGGAGGGCGCGGCAGCAGCAGCAGCGGCGGCGGCGTTTTCGGGCCTCCCTCGCCTAGGGAAGCCCCTTTTATCTTCCTCCCGGCCGGTGCATGCATGGGCATGTTTAACTGCTGCTTCCAGTGGGAGGAACCATGTCACCAGCCTGATCAGCTGTCCACAGGGTGGGGTGGGGATGGTTCAGGCCCATGGCGCAAAAAGTATCCCTCCCCCCCCCCCCATCTAGCAATTTCGTTGAGACTTTCCTCTTTCACCTGCATGGCAGAATCGGCTACTTGATTTTGTCCTGGAGGTGGCAGGGGAGCCTCTGGCTCCTTCCCAGGGTTTAGTCTTAGGAGGCTTACCTGTAACTGTGGTTCTTTTTCGTGGTCACCCGTGAATGGACACGAATGGCTTTACTGCGCGTACATGCAGTAAACCCATCTGTCTGGATTCACAGGGACCACCAGGAACTTGACACAGCATAGGAGCAGAAAGAGATGTGGTCGCTAGCCCATAAATAGAGCATTGTTATATTTCACATGGATACAGCAATAGCAATTCAGTTTCTATACATCCCCATAGCACTTAATGCACGGTGGTGCTGCAGTGGTTAAGAAGCTTGCCTTCTTAGTTGGAAGGCCAGCATGTCAGCGGTTCAAGACCCGGGTACTGCATGATGGTTTGAGCACTCGTCTCTGTCCCAGTTCCTCCCGACCTGGCAGTTAAAAAGCAAGAAATTGCCAGGCGATAAATAGGGACCACTTTGGTGGGAAAAGATCTTGGGAACAGGAAAGGAGCCTCATTTGAGTGTCCCCTGAGGGGAGTTTCTCCAGCAAAAATCCTCTGAACCCAGAATAGTTTCTGACACTAAATTATACTGCCCTGTAGTGTTCCGTGCGCTCCGGTGTCTAGTCATGCCTGCCACGTGGCCGCAGAAACGTCTGCAAAAGGAGACAGCGCTGGCTCTTCAGCTTTGAAACAGAGATGAGTACTGAACCCTAGAGTCGAACACGACTGGTTTTCAAGCAAGGGAAACCTTAGTATTTAGTGTACTTTCTGAGCGGTTCACAGAGGAATTAGCCACAAAAAGTCCCACAGAATGGATGCAAGTTCATTTCCAGGCAAACACAAGTAAGACTGCAAACCTCCCCCCCCCACCTCTCCCCCCCCCCCCAATTTCAGGTGTGGGACCCGATGCAGAGCTGGAGGGGGTGGAAGCACAGGTTCCAGTGGAGCGCCTCCAAGAGACGCTTTCGGCCTCGCTCTCGCCGCGCCGACGTCTTCGCCTCCCCCGGATTTGCAACACCTGTCCGGGGGAGTGAAAAGGACCGCCGGCTGGAGCCCTTGCCAGAGACGCTTTCGGCCTCGCTCTCGCCGCGCCGACATCTTCGCTCTCGACCGCTGCCGCCCTCCTCCCGCCCTCGCCACCAGCCGGAGTGGAGGGCTTCAAAGACCGCTGGCTGGAGTCTGGGACGCCGACGCTGCCACCCTCCTGCCGCCCTTGCCACCGGCCGGAGTGGAGGGCTTTAAGAACCCCGAAGAAACGCCGCCGCCGCCGCCGCCGCCGCGCCAGATGCCGCCGCCGCACCCCCCGGCCCCCGTCACCGGCCGGGAGGAAGATAAAAGGAGCCTCCCTGGGCCGGGGGAGGCCCGAGGAAACGGCGGCGGCACCACCGCCGCACAAGACGCCGCCGCCGCCGCTCCCCTTTTTTGGACTTTGTTGGACTCTCCCTCGGCCATCCGGCCTCGAAGGGAGAGAACTTGGGGGTCTTGGGCAGCAATAGAGAACTTAATGGGGGGGGGTTGGGGTTGGTGGGATATTGTTATATTGTATTATATTGTTCTGTTTAGTATGGAAGCCGCCTAGAGTCAGGTTCGCCTGAGCGAGGCGGGGTATAAATTTGAAGAATAATAATAATGAATAATAATAAGAAATCCACATAAAAGCTGACAAAGCTGGTGGAGCATGTTTTACTCAGAAGTTAGATCAGACATGGAAGATAACTTTGGTTACACAAAAGAGACACGCAGTATTGTTTGTTTGGAATCGGCTACAGGATAATGATTGTCTCGAGTCAGGAAGGGTGCAGTGAGATTTATGGCACGGATGAGATTTGCAGCAGAGGGGGGAAACCCTCAGAATGGCAGTTGTGATTAAGAGCTGGATTCTGGAAACGGAGCTTGAATCGAAAGGAAAGGCTCCCAAGAGAAGCCTGTTTTCCTGCCTGGCAAGGGGCATCTCCAGAGAGGCTTCTTCAAAGGGAGGGGAGGGGAGGGGGGGCACAGGTAAACTCCACTGCTTAGCAGAGGGAATGGCCTTAGGCCAGCTCAACTGGAAGAGGTTTGGCCACTCACCTCTTCTGCAAGATCCAGGGGTCCCCACAGATGGGCCTCTTCCGCTAGCCTGGGGACCCACTTGTTCCAACTGGAGTAGCCCTACGCCAATCAACGGAACCAGTTTCCCCCACACGGGCTCCTTCCTTTCTCATAGTCTGCAATCAAAAGCATTACAGTCACTGAGACAAAAGGCCTGTCACTGAACAACTGCAATTATATTAATGGGTCTCCTGAGAAATTTCCTGAAGTTCAAAGACTTCATATGTCACGTAAGGAACGTACCAACCATTCCTCAGTCGACAGCTGCCAGTTAATGGATACACCCATAGCTGAATAAAAGGGGGAGGTGGAGATTTCCCCAAGACGACATAACGTGAAAGCAATCTTGGGGTACAGGTATAGCTACTTCAGGTACTTCTTGACGGATGCGTCTCTCTGCTCAAAGTTTACTTTTCAAGATGGTCTTGTCTGAAAGCTAAAGAAGAAGAAGAAGATGGTGATGATGCTTTGGGGCTCAGTTGGGTGGGCTTGTCAATTACACAAAGCATTTCTTTTACTTCCCCTTGATTCAGATGCTCCGTGACTTAAGGAGGCATTTGATAAAACTCTTTCTTTAAGGTTTCTCAGCAAAAGCTGCCGGTCCTTGAACCCTTCCTGTGCATCCTTTTCTTCCCAAGCCATCAGCAGGTCAATGTATTCACAAAGGGCATCTTGCTGGCTCGTTTGAGGCTTCTTCTGAAGGTGAGCCGATACCATCTCAAGAAGCTTGAGGAACTCCTTTTCTGCTTGTTCAGCTTCGTGTAAAGCCATGTCAAGCACATCATTTGCTGTCCCTCCCTTGTTATATGTTCTCTGGAAGAACATCTGCTGGCTATATCTCCTTCTTTCTTTGACTATAGGATACTCCCACTTGGTGTGTTCATAGCTGTGGTCTTCCCAGGCACACTGGCCGGCACACACCACACAGTGCGGTGTGTTCATAAAGAACCATGTCTTATATCCGCTCTTGTCTAGAGTTTGAAAACCATCTTGGCAGGTGTACTTACATTTCTGGCAGTTGAGTAGTCTGCACTTGATGTCACCGACTGTTCTTTGCCTGGGGCATATGTCCATCAAGTACACAACATCCCTGCCGGCCTGCAAGTCATCCCAGCGGTCTTGCAGGATCCTATATGTTTTCTTTGCCAGCACCAGTTCCACAAGTGCCTTTTGGACTCGAGGCCTCACGAGTGCCATGAATGCCTCGAGGGCTTTCTGTTTGTTAAGAACATCTGCCGCCAAGGCTACACTCCAAGGCTGTAGGCCCTTCAAGGCCTGGAAGAATGCCTGCATGCTCCTCAGGCCCATCTCCCAGAACATATGGTTGAAATGGAAGCTGTCCTCATCCTCAGCAGGGATGTTGCTGGCAAAGAGAGCGGAGTTATTGAAGGGGAAGTGGACCAGGGCCCCCCAGGCATCTCTGGCACAAGGCAAGTCGTCCTCTGCTCCCAGGGACCCCAGCACAGGGGGAGTCTTCCCATCGGCAAAGGTGATCAGGAGCTGGATGTTGTCTCTGATCTCCCTTCCAAAAATGGAGAACATCTGGTCGAAAATGTACTTCTGAGGTTGTGTCAGGCGGGATTGGGAGCCTTGGACCACAATGCCAATGACGTCAATGTGACGGACGCCACACGGGTGACTGAACAACTCCTGGATGTTTCCTCGGAGCCTCTGGTCCCACTGCTTGCCTCGCGTGTCCCCAAATCCTGGCGTGTCAATGAGGGTCAGGGAGCCAAGGTCCTGCTGCCCAGGATCCAGGTGGACCTCATAGACCATCAAGGTATCCGTCTGGCTCTCCGCCTGGCTTCGTTTTGGGTCTTCTTGGACTAGGCTGAATCGGAAATCATCATTCCACCGCACACCCAGCAGGTAGTTCATCATCCCATCAATCAGCATACTTTTCCCAGCTCCTGTCTCTCCTAGGAGCATGATGACTTTGTGATCAGAGGGCAGGCCATCCGGTTCCCCAAACCGATACTTTATCCAATGGTCCTTCGAGCTATTGACCTTCTCAAGCGGAAGGACATACACAGAAGGAGGCCCTTTCTTTAAGACCCGGCTAGCATTGCGCAGAGATGCAATAGCCTTTGAGCATCCTCTGGAGTCTGGGGCACAGGTAGCCCCCCCACCGCCACCTGTGGTCCGAGCAGGTTGAACCAAGGCTGGAGGGGCTCCAGCCTCCTCCTCCCAAGCATTGGCCTGGCGTCCATCTTTGCCCCTTTCACTCTCCTTGCAGGCCGATCCCTTGCTCCATGTGGGGTTTGTTTCCTCAGTCCCAAAGCCATAATGAAGCCCCGGGGACCTTTTCTCTGCACCTGCATCTCCAGAGGGCTTGGGCAAGGGAGGACCAGGCAGAGTCTTGATAGGGCTTGTCACCTCGCTGTGCTCACTTAGACCAGGTCTGCTCACGGAGGCGTAGCGGAATTCGTACTCGGTCTCCGGCTGTAAGCCACCGAGTGTGAAAGTCCCTTCTTGCTCCTTGGTGACGGAAGGCACCCATGCTTCCTTCCCCGCCGTAGCCCTGTGTTCAATCTGGTAGCCAGAGACAGCCTCTTTCCCACGTGAGCCTGGCGTTAGCCTCAGCTGCACCCTGTCGTGTGAGATCTCACCCACCTGGATGGGAAGAGGCTTGGAGGGAGGCTCGAAGTGGGTTTCCTTCAGCTCTCCTCTTTCGTACAGGTAAACCGAGGCCCCCGGGCTGCTTTTGTCTGGGGCAGAGCGGACCTCGAAGTCTGTCTTTTGACTTGAGGCATTGGCCCTGGCAAAAGAGAGGAAGGAATTGGCCACTTCTCTGACTCTCTCGACAACAGCCTGGTCTTCGAACCACTCGAGGCCACTGCGAGTCTCGCCTCCAAACGTGGAAGGCTGTTTTCCCCTGGAAGGAAGAGGGTGTCTCTGCAGGGGGGGGGAAGAGGGAGCCTCTCCATGGAGCGAAGTGAACACGAATGCAACGACAAATTCAGCCCTTGGCTTTAGGCCGGTGGTGGTGTCTTCCAACTCTCTCAAGCATGAGAAGATGGAGTCCACGAGGGAGACCTCCTCTTTTGTCCTACTGAAAGACCTGCGGAGCTGGAGGGTGGATTCCTTCACTTGCTTTAAGACCCCCACCAATTCCTTTTCCTCTTTCTGCCCTTCACGCACGAGGGGCACCATTTCTGCTAGTTTGGCCTGGGCACCCAGTTTGGATTGACTGCATCGACCTCTGAATGTCCGGATCTTCTTGCCAACTTCAGGGAACTTTTTTGCTGCGGGATTGCTCAGGAGCGCCTGGCAATCTGCCTCCAGCTCAACCAGGCTTGTCATCTCCTCCTGAACCGCAAGGTCCAAGTCATGGCTTATCTCGTGGGATGGGTTTGCTAGAAGAGGCTGTGTGAGCTTCAGCTTGGCCAGAGGGTAGAGGCGAACTTTCACAGGGACCCCACGCTCTTCCGCCTTACCCAGAAGTTTGGAAGAGTTGGGGTGGGCAGGCGGCATGGGATCCAGATGGGCAACTTGGCTGCCCAGCCAGCGTGGCTTTTCTCCGGGGTCTTCTGTTTCAAGAGGTGTTTGTTTGTGTGATGGAAATGCTGCCTTTTCCTCGTTGGGCTTTGCTTTGGCCCCCATCATCATCGTAGGGTCAGAGGAAGAGGCATTGGTCTCATAATCCCTAAAGCACAGGCCACCGAGCCACACAACCGTCACCACATGGGTAGCCTGGCATTCCTCGACATTTTGCCAAGAGAAATGCTCCGGGCTTAAAGCATTGATATTCAGCATTTCTGAGCTTTCTATACTGAAAAACTTGTAGGTGAGGCTGCCCGGGGAGCGTCTGGACCACTGGGTGCTCAACAGGTACTCTGCAGATCCTTCCACGTCAAACAAGCCACAGAGGAGGCTGGTCAGCAGGGGGGGCTTAATCCCCAATGCAGCTGCCTTCTCACCCAGGGTGTTACAAGAAACCAGCCCCATGGTGACCTTCTCTTGCTTGATGATCTTCTTGCAGAATTCAGGGTCAAGCAGGAAATGCTCTGCAGGAGCAAAAAGAAAAAAACCTCTCACTTAATGGCAAACAATGGGTGACCACTTGAGTACTAATGGTTGGGGAAGGTTCAAAAGTGGGGGGGGGGGGATGAGCTTTGCAAGACCTGTGCAGACAATATCCAGCTGCAGTCAGGATGGGCTCGGAGATCAAAGAAGGAAGGAAGGAAGGTTCTCTGCCCAGCACTAACAGGTGTATCCCCAGGAGGGCAAGAGCCAAAGGACATCACCTGTAGCAAACGTCTGGCTGTGAATCTGTCAGAACTAGGTGGGTGAGCCAAGAGACACTGGCTGGGGAAAGGGGAGCTTCTCAAATGAGGTGCTCCTGATCTCCCGCAATCCTTCCGCAGGGAGGCTGACTTCCCTCCTCCTTTCTCCCAGGAGGAAGGGGGTCTCCTCTCCCTAGAGGCGGGCAGTCAAGAGAGATTGGAGCTTCTCTCTTGCTCCTTGACCAGTAAACCAGCCCCTCTCCTCGTGAGTAAGAGCTCTGAGTGAGGCAGGCACCAGAGAGCTTTGGAAATGAAGGTGAGAACAGCCACAGAGGAAGCAAGTTGGGGGAAGAGATCTCAGGAGGAAGTCAGCCCTGACCTTTGATGTAGTTGATGGCCCATTGTGTGTGTCTCCCACCCTGGGCTTCCGCCCAAGCCCTGTTAAGCCCTGAGGCAGCTTTGTAGCAAGGAAAACCTCTGGGCACCCAGTTAGTTTTGGGAGGGCACCATTCCTGCCACACACACACACACACACCCTTCCGACACAGTCGCTAACAGGGACATGCTGAAAGTGATACATAGAAAGTCCACCCAATTCACCCTGGGAAGGGCCGTTTTCAGCTCTCTGCTGAGAGAGAGAGAGCATGTGTGTGTGTGTGTGCGTGCGCGCGTGCGCATGCGCATGTGCACGCCTCTAGGTTTCAGTAGAGGAGGAGTGTCAGAAAACGGCATCATTTTCCTAATGCTCACAAAGCTTGGTTAAGTTGTAGTTTGAAATAGGCCTCAGAAAGAATCCTTTGTCCTCTCTGAGCCTCAAGGCTGTGTAACAGACAACCATGTTTTCAGTATTTCTTCTCTTTTCTAGACTAGCTAAGCTCCTGGATGTTTAGACTAAACAGAGAATATTCTCTGTTCATTCTGTGTGCACGTGTAAAAACAAAGTGTTGTTTTGAGAAAGTTTTCTCTGTTTTCTTGATTGGCTAAAGCTAAACCACCTGACTGCAAGTTCTCCATTTTGGAGAGAAGAAAGAGTTCGTCTCTGCTTCTCCATGAGTTAAGACCTGTTTTTGATTAGAGAGCTTTTGTTTCTGGTTCTCTATGGGCTATCATCTTTAGCCTAGGAGCTATGCATTTTTGCTCCTTAAAAATGGTTACCTAGATTGGCCTGTGGACTTTATTGGACTGACCTGTGCTACTGACTTTTATGCTTTATGAACCTGATCAATAAATCTTCATCATTCTTCTGACCAACTTGTCTTCATTGGACTAAAAGGGTAAGAGCAGCATTCCAATTCACACACAAACATGCTACCAAATTAAACCTCCTTGTAGCTGATAAGCAGCTGAGAGTTGTACTCTATTTTGCCGTCCAGCCCGTTCCTGTTTATTTTGGTTTACAGGAGGTTTTCCAAAGAGGGGGCAGGCTGGAACGTGACAAGGAGCTCCCATGGGTGGGGCCTCTAAGAGCTCTCCATGGTCCTGATGTTTCCTACTGAGAGCAACCAGATCTTTCAACCTGCCTCCTTGCCTTGGGGGTGGGGGGTGGGAGGAGGAGCCTCTTTTCCTGCAGGCTTGACAGCTCAAGGGAGCAGGAGCCTTACCTGGGAAGAGAGCATCCCTGTGGCAGTTGTAGAGCATCCCCAGGTGGAAGGGACGGCCCAGGGCGGGCATCTCGATCACACCCTCTGTCTTGGCCATGCTTCCGAGGCAGTCAAGAATGTTGCTTTTTCAGCTCTTCTTTTAATTAGGAATCATAAAAATGAGGATTTAAGATTAGTAAATTAGTCATGGCACAGTGAAAACAAAAACTCTTGCTAAAATGCAGCGAAATGTCAAATAGCTCCTCCTCCTGTATTCCAGTCTGCTCTGTAAACCCAGGATCCTCTGGACCACACCCAGGTTATTAATGCCAGTTCATAATCTCAGAAAATGACTGCCAGAAAAAACCACTGTATTTTGCTGCTGGAGTGACCAGAAAGGATAAAATCAGGAATGAGATTATATGGGAACTAACTGAAAGAGAACCAATCTTAAACTACGTTCAGCGACAACAAATAAAGAGGTTTGCCCACTTGAAGAAAACCTCTTGGGATTCCAAACTTTACATGCGGCAGATGTGGAAAGAGGAGAAGGACAAAGACCAGGAGGCAAACCCAGAGGAAGGAGGTGGAGAGAGAACATCAGAGAAACGACATGGATGGAGGCCACTAGAAGTAGCAGAGCAAGAACTCTGCCTCTCCTTCCACGTGGGGCTCCTACTTCCACTTTTGCAAAGGGCAGGAATCGCAAACTGAGCTGAATGTGTAAAAGAGCTCCAGGCTGCTTTCTTTCTTTCTTTCTTCTTCTTCTGGTGCCGTATCCGATTCCGAATGTTGGTGATCAGCCATGAAGATTGTCCTGCAACTAGAATGCCGCGGCCTTTCATCTGCCTTCCGCATGGCAGCGTGGCACCCTAACCACTGACCTAGCTCTGTGAGTCCCTTTCAGGCAGAGCCCTTTTGGCACAGAGTCCTCCTCAGCCGAGGCCAGGATGGATGGATCAAGAGGGATTTAATCCACTTGGGGACCATCACCCCTCTCCTCCCCCCCTCTGGACTTCGGCACCCAAGGTCGTGAGTCTGCAGGGCCGAAGCTAGGGGGGGCCCTAAAACCCTCCTGACCTATCAGTCCTCCACCCACCCACCCAGGTGTAGCGTGCGATTGTCCAGCTCCCGCCTCCTCCCGTCCGAAGGGGAAAAGACGGCAAAGTCTCCCTTTCAGCCTCTCGTGGCTTCCTCCCCCTTTCTCCAATTGCGGGGGGGGGGGAGAGAAGAAAGCCTCCAGTGGAAGAAGCTGGGGACCGAACCGGCGGCCCCAGGGGAGGGGTGTGTGCAGAGAGAGCCCAGGCAGTCACAGACCCGGCGTCGCCTTCGCCCAGGGGCTGGGGGGGGGGGGCTCGGGTCTCTCCAAGAGCAGGTCCCGGGGGGCCCCTCTCTCTCCAACCCCCGCCCGCTTCCCTCTGCCCGGGCGCTCTTCAGGGCAGCCGTCGAGGCAGGGCTGCGGCTGCGGGGGCCCAGGAGGGCCGGGGCTTGCCAGTGCCCAGTGACGACGCAGGGCGCAAGAACTGCCGTCTCTGTCCCAGCGCTTGACAACCGTGCAGTTCGAAAGGAAGAAATTGCAAGCAGATAAATAGGGAACACTTCGGAGGGAAAGGTCCACATCATTTCGTGCACTCCGGCGTGGAGGCATGCTTGCCACTTGTCCACGGAAGCGTCTGCAGACGCGCGTGCCAGTGCTGGCTCTAAACTGAGATGAGCACTGAACCCTAGCGTTGGATACGACTGGCTTCCGAGCAAGGGGTCTTGCGGGGTTTACTCACCTGCCCTGTCGGGGTGGCGGCGGAGACCCGCTCCCTCCTTCCCGCCGGAGTGAATGGCCAGGCGGCGGCGGCGGCCCTTTATAGGGAGCGCCTGCGCTGGCTTTCCTTTTCCCCGAAAAGCAGAGTCTTCCCGCCCGGAGCCCCCGCCCGTCCCGTCCCGTCCCGGGGGGGGGGGGTCAGCTGAGTCGCCGCCTGACGCTGGCAGTCGGGTTGTTCACGGACTCTGTCCCCAGAGCAGGGCCCTCCCCTGGCCAGGCATGCCCGGGGGGGGGGGGAGTTGCTTTGCAAGACAGACCTTTCTCTCGCTCGCTCGCTCTTTTCTTTAAAAAAAGGCAGAACTCTTGGCTGGGGCGAGGCGGGGGCCTTTCGGTGTCCAGGGATGGCCCCCGGCCGGGGCGCCACCAAAGAGACCCGGTCGGAGGGGAAGGGCGCTTCCTCCTCTCCCTCTGGGACGGGACGGGGGCTCCGGGAAGACTCTCCCTTTCGAGGAAAAAAGAAAGCGAAAGGAGGGGCTGGGCATAAAGGGCTGCCGCTGCTGCTGCCGCCGCCTCCGCCGCCATTCACGACTGCGGGAAGGAAGGAGGGAAGGGGTCTCCCTCGACGACGCCTCCCCACCGCCACCCGTCCACCCGGCAGGGCAGGTGAGTGGGGCCCGCAAGACCCCTCGGAGGCCCGGTAACGGAACAGGTGGCGCGGGGGTGTCTAATTTGCCCAGACGGGTAGGCTGCCCCTGCTGAGGGAGGCTCGCCCACCAGGGTCTCTTTTCCCTCGCCCTCGAAGCCACTGCAGCCTGCCTTGGCCCGCCAGGCACTCTGCACGCGCTCCCGTCCCTTGGCTTGGCCCTCCTCGGGAGAGCGGCTGGGGCGCCGGGCCGTGGCGTGGGACTAGGCGCGCTGCCCCTGCCGCTGCCGCTGCGTGTGGCTGGCGGTGCGCCTTTGCGCTTGGGCTGCTGCTGCGCCTCTGCCTTCCGCGAGGGAGGCGTCCGACTCCTCCGCTCCGCTCGGGGGAACTCCTCAGTCAAGGAGGAGCGCGTGGATTCCTTGCGGGGGGAGTCGGTGGTCCCTGCCCCGCCTTCGCCGGCCCTCTTTCCTCCCTGCTCCCTCCGGTCCAGGCCCGACGACGTCTCTCCTTTGGCCAAAGGAAACCAGGCTGTCATTTGCCAAAAACCTCTAGTTCATCATCAAGGTCTGAGCTCTGGGGAACATGGAATGTGTGATGACTACTTCAGGGGTTATTTTAAAGGAAACTGAAAGGTTCAAAGAACTTTATTTAAAAATAAAGAATATAAATTAAACTAAAGGATAACTTAAACTAAAGGATAAATTTCAAAATTTTGCATAACACAGGGCAGGTGAGTAAACCATGCAATCCCCCTCGGGAGGGGGAGTGGCGAATGGTCCCGATAGTGGGACGCGGGGGTCTCTGATTTACCTGGATGTGTAGGCTGCCCCAGACAAGGGAGGCTCACCCAGAGACACCTCTCCTTTCCCGTCCTCGAAGCTGGTGCCTGCCTTCGCCCGCAAGGCACTCTGCACACGCTCGGCGGTGAGGAGGCATGGCAGCCCCCCAGGTCCTTTGGGACTCTGGAGAGCTGCTAAGGTGTCTGTTGAAGGCAGCTGCTAGCTGCGGTGGAGCCAGGCAGCCCCGTGGCCTGTCCAGGCCCTGGCCCCATGTGGCTGTGGCTGTTCTGGGCTTGCTGGAAGTGCTCTTGCCCCGCTCAGTGCTGGGAAACTCAAGGAACCCATGGCCAGGCCTGTGCTGGGCACTTTGTAAGGGTGCTGGACAGGGAGGGATGAAGGCACCTCTTGTGGAGGGGGGGTTGTGAGGATATACATTCCCGTTACTTCCGCCAGTACCCCCCCCCCATGCAGGAGTTCACCAAATAGAGGCAGTAGACAAGAATTTAAGTACAAATTAGGCACACATCTCTCCCATTTAATTAGGAACAATTCTTCCTTAATTAAACCAGTCTCATTGCCCAGGGGGGGAAATGGTTGCAACATTTTCAAGTTAACATCCACAAATCCAAATCAAACCATGAGAATGCATGGTTTTTAAATACTGCATTTATGGAATCACAGAATTATAATTAATATATAATACAAGGGTTTACAGAGAATAAACAAAACAAAGAGGCAACAATGTTGTGGCACTTGAAAGACAGGCGAACTGCTGTATTATAATGTTAGCTTTCATGGAACAAGTCCACTTCGTCAGACATAAGAGCAGAGAATTCAAACATGTACACATGCTGGACACCCATCTCAAAAGTCTGAATATTGGTTGAGGGTTTCTGGGACATCATTATCAAATGTAATACACTACAACTAGCAGGTTGTTATATGATGGAATTTCCCACACCACATTTGCAGAACAAACTACAGAAGGATGTCAGAGAGAACAGATCCTCCTCCTCCGTAGCCTCAGGTCACCTCCCAACAGAACAAAGGAAGGACTTGATACTCTGCCTGGATTACTCACACTATGACTTGTGCACATCATGGTCAATAGATGTTAAGTCTGAAGGGTAAACTCGTGAGCAAGTATGCCACAACAGTTGTTTTGTATCCATCTACTAACCTTAAATGGATAAGGCACGGAAGGTGACTGGGGGGGCAGTGCTGCTGCACAATGTAGCAGGGCCCCCCCCCCCCCGTGTCCCAGCTCCTGCCAACCGAGCAATTCGAAAGCAAGAAATCAGATGAATTGGGTGGGCGGGCTGGCGGGGGAGGTACATGGGCCCTTGGTGAGGAAGGCGAGCAAGGGTGACCCCCTCCTTCCCAGGTGGGGGATCACTTTCCTTTGATGGGAGGGAAGAAACCTCCCTTCTCCCCCCCCCCGGAAAGCACAGCCATGACTGCCCCCTTGCCTTTCCTGTCTGGTTGGAGGTAGGAGGTAGAAAGGGGGGGTTTCTCCCTCCCCACCCTAAAGGCAGCCCCCCTTCCCACCTCTGCTTGCAGGGGCCCAGATCCTTCCTGAGCTGATCTCAGAGGGTGTGCTCCCTGCCCCGTCCGGTCCGTCCTGCCAGCTCCGGATCATTCGAAGCACCGCCTCCAGGAGGAAGGTGAGCAAGGCAAGCGGGCAAAGGAACGCGGAGCCTCTGCACGGCATATCTCGGCTCTGGCTTCTACCCCAGAAGGCTCCAGCCCAGCACTCTGCCCTCCATAGCCAACCTCTGTGGGAGCCGGGGTGGGTGGCCCACGTAGAAGAAGAGGAGGAAAGGAGGGGGAGAGAACCACAGGTGCACACACACACCTGGCAGGAGCAGAAAGGGCACCAAGACCGACCAATGGCACATTTTGATTGAAAAAAGGCACCTGCTTTCTTGTATTGAAGGTTTTTTTTGCCTGCCCCTTGGATTGCCACTTAGGTGGTGCCAATTGTCTTGGGGGGCTGGGCTGGGGGCGACCCAGGAGTTGTCCTGGTATCCCAATAGGCCAGCATGGCCCTGCCTGTGGCTTCCTTGTGGGAGTCAGTCCACCTTGCCTTTGCTGCACCTCTTTCCCTGCTTCCTCCAGCCCTTAGGGCATCTTCATCTTTCCCAGGGAAGCTTGCCTGCCAGCCTGCCTTCTCCTAATCTGCCCAAAGTAGGACAGCAGTTTCACTTCCATCCTTTTTGCCTCCAGAGACAAAAGTTCAGGCTGACTCTAGGACACCCACTTGCTTGTCTTGTCTGGACACATTCCGTCCAGGGATGTCTCCTCCTCCTCCAGCATCGTCATGGTTCAAAGCAAATCCTACCCACCCCCACTTCTGCTTCCTTTACTGACTTCTTGGACCTCGGTTTTCTTTTGATCTCTTGGCTGTTGCCTTCCTTTGGAGCGATGCTTGAACCCATGTATGTGAAATGACACCTCAGTTTTTTCATTGTCAGTGTTAAAGTTGGGTAGGTTCTCCGGTCGGTAGCCATGGTCTTGGTCTTCTCTTCATGTTTAGATGCATTCCTGCTTGGGCATTTTCTTCTTCCACCTTAGCTAAAAGTCACTTCAGGCCATTGCTGATTCCTGCCAGTAAGAGGGAGTCACAGTATCTCATACCTGGCTTAAAGTACTCCTGATGCCAACTTATGGTGACCTTGCTATGACTCCAGGACATCCCAGACTCAACAGCCCCACACAGTTCTTGCCACCCTTTAGGGAGTCAGTCCATCACTCCTTCTCTCTCCTCCTCCTTTTCCAAGGGCTCTTCTCATTATTGACTGTCCCAACCAGCCTTGCCTTCTCATGATGTGTCCAAAGGAGAACAACCTGAGATTAGACATTTCATGGTATTGATGTGGCCAAAATTGAAATAATATAAATTTTATTGTGAATGTATTCTTATAATCAAATGTTGATTTGCTGCTTGAGAAACTAAGGCTACGTGTAGTTTAGAAATATTGCTTGCATGCAAAGACAAAGGTAGATGATTAGAGAAGAAAGATAAGCAATGCTTTACTGACTGTGCAAATTGTATACTATAAAACCAAAGGTTGGAATGACCACGTTAATAATGGTTATGTATATAGATGACCTGGATCAAAGTTACATGAATGTCAACTTGTTCCTGATTTTGTTGTTGTTCAGTCGCACAGTCGATTCCGACCCTCCGTGACCCGATGGACCACTGTCCGCCAGGCACTCCTGTTCTCCACCATCCCCCTCAACTCACTCAGCTCTGTATCCATTGTCTCCACAATACCATCTAGCCATCTCATTTTTGGCCACCCCCTTCTTCTTTTGCCCTCGACCTTTCCAAGCATCAAGGCTTTCTCAAGTGAATCCTCTCTTCTCATTTGATGTCCAAAGTACTTCAGCTTCATCTTTACTATTTGCCCTTCTAATGAGCAGTCAGGGTTGATTTCTTCTAAGATTGACCTATTTGTTCTCCTCGCTGTCCAGGGGACTCTCAAAACTCTCCTCCAACACCACATCTCAAAGGCATCTATTCTTCTGCGCTCAGCTTTCCTAATGGTCCAGCTCTCACAACCATACATTGCCACCAAGAATACCATTGCTTTGACTAGACAAATTTTTATTTGCAATGTGATGTCTCTACTTTTCACTATGCTCCCCAGGTTTCTCATCGCTTGCCTCCCCAGAATCAGTCGCCTTTTTATTTCATGGCTGCAGTCACCATCTGCAGTGAGCTTTGATCCTAGGAAAGTAAAATCTGTCACTGCTTCTACTTCTTCCCCATCTATTTTCCAGGGACTGAGAGGGCCTGTGGCCATTATCTTGGTTTTCTTGATATTGAGTCTCAAGCCAGCTTTTGCACTGATTAGGTAAACCTAATCAGGAGCTTCTTTAAGTCCTCTTCACTTTCTGCCATTAGGGTGGTATCATCTGCATATCTCAAGTTGTTGATGTTTCTCCCGGCAATTTTGATCCCAAATTGTGATTCCTCCATCCCTGTGTTGCGCATTATGTTCTCTGTGTATAAGTTGAATAAGCAGGGTGACAAAATGGAGCCTTGTCTTACTCCTTTTCCTATTCCAAACCACTCCGTCATTCCATATTCTGTGCTAACTGTTGCCTCTTGATTCATGTACAGACTTCTCATGAGGCCTATAAGGTGTTCTGGGATTCCCATCTCTTTAATTACTTGCCACATTTTGTTGTGGTCGACACAGTCAAAAGCCTTAGTCAAGTGTAATCAATGAAACAGAAGTAGACTTGTTTCTGATATTCCTTTGTTGTTTCCATGATCCATCTTATGTTGGCGATGTAGTCTCTAGTCCCCCTGCCTCTTCTGAACCCCGCCTGCACTTCTGGTAATTCTCTCTCCACATACTGTTGCAGTCTATCCTGTATTATCTTGAGCATCACCTTGCTAGATATTGGTCCGAGGTTTCTATGAGACCATAGGAATAGGTAAACAAAATGCCTAGGTAGAAGTTTAATTAATAGCTTTGGTTGATCTGACATAGCCTGTCATAAACTGATAGTTAATATGTACTCTGGTGAACTTGGGAGTGGAAAATCTGAATAAAATGTTCTGACTGTCTTTGTTCGGAGTTCTCAGCTTTTGAGAAACAATCTCACTGAGAATCACCTATTTATTTTGGAGCTCAAAATAAATCCTGTTTCTGAAGCATAGTGGAGTGGTGGTTCTTTCTGTCCTGTCCTTGAATGCTATAACAGTATCGTGTGTGGAAACCCACAACTCTGTCTCCCACAGCAGAACAGAGACTATGTGCATTCACTAGTGCAATTTTAATTTTGCTAACTCTTCCTACTTTTCTTAAAATTGATATTTCTATTGTCAATAGGTCTACTATTTCTCACAGACTAATGTGGAGAATGGCTAATCATTATTCATTTCCTTGCAGTTTGGTCCAGAGTTTGGAAGCACCTGGTTACCAGTAACTTCATTATTGGTAGGTACCCTAGTTACTTTCTGGGTAACGAGGGTCTAACTCTAAGGATGCTGACCAAACATTTCAGATGCAATATAGTGAGTAGGTATAAGGCTATTTTATTTTTATTTATTTATTTAGATTTATATCACCGCCCACTCGCCATGGCGACTCAGGGCGGTTTACAGTCGGGGGGAAAAAACCACACACACAGCACAAACAGCTAAAATCCATTCCTCCTCCCGGCCAGAGGACATCAGTCTTATCCTTCCCTGGGCAGGTAGGGTCCAGGATTAGGAAGTGGAAGCTTCCATCTAAAAACCTTCAAACTGTTAAAATTTAAAATTAAAATCTAAAAAAGATTAAAAACAGATTTAAAACACACCAGATGCTACAACTACTAATTTAAAAGTAGAGAAAGAGAGGGGCTCAGATCATCCAATGTGCTGGGGTCATTATGCCTTCCATACCCCATATCTGTCCCACCAGCCATGAAGGGCAGCAACTCTGTCTGGAGACGTAGCTCAGTAGGCAGGAGGTTCCATAGGAGGGCCGGAGCAGACACAGAGAAGGCCCTCCTCCTCCTTCTGGTGCCAGAGAGATGTGCCTCTTTGGCCGATGGAACAACCAGAGAGCCTCTCCGGTCCACTCTGGTGGGACAGGCAGATGTTCTTGGGGTGAGGCGGTCCCTTAAGTATCCTGGCCCACTACCAAGTAGGGCTTTAAAGGTAATAACCAGCACCTTGAATTGCACCCAGAGGCACACTGGCAACCAGTGCAACTCCCGAAGCAGAGGCGAGGCACGTGCATACTGCCCACACCCCATCACAACCCGGGCAGTCGCATTCTGGACCAGTTGAAGCCTCCGAATGGTCGTCAAGGGCAGCCCCATGTAGAGCGCATTACAGTAATCAAGTCTGGAGGTGACCAGAGCGTGTGTGATCATGAGCAAGAAGTCCCAATCTAGGCGCGTGCGTAACTGGCGAATCACACAAAGTTGTGCAAAGGCCCTCCTGGCCACAACTGCCACCTGCTCTTTGAGCAGGAGTTGTGAGTCCAGGAGGACCCCCAGATTAGATTACGCACCGGGTCTGTTTGGGGCAAAACCACCCCATCCAGAACCAAAGATGGTGGGTCCTGAGATAACGCAGGGCCCCTGACCCACAACCACTCAGTCTTGCCGGGATTCAGCTGAAGCCTGTTGTCCCCCATCCAGACCCTGACAGCCTCCAGGCACCTGGAAAGGACTTCCACTGCATCTCTAGGGTCCCCACGGGCCGAGATATATAACTGGGTATCATCTGCATACTGATGATACCTCACCCCATGGGAATGGATGATCTCACCCCACGGTTTCATGTAGATGTTAAATAGGAGGGGCGAGAGTACCGAGCCCTGAGGCACCCCATAACAAAGGGGCCTTGGGCTGGACCTCTCGCCTTCCAGCCACACCGACTGGGTCCGGCCCCTCAGAAATGAGGAAAACCAGGCCAACACGGTGCCCTGGATCCCCAATCCTCGGAGGCTTTCCAGAAGGATACAGTGGTCGACAGTATCGAATGCCACTGAGAGGTCAAGAAGAGCCAGGACAGATGGATGACTGCCATCCCGCTTTTGCCAGAGATCATCCACCAGCGTGACCAATGCAGTTTCGGTGCCATATCCGGGCCTGAATCCTGACTGGAAAGGGTCTAGATCAGTGGTTCCCAACAAGGGGTACACAGCCCACAGGGGGACTTCAATTCCCAGAAACCTAAGTCAGTACATTGGCTGATCAGTGCTTTGGGGAAATGACTTAGGCTTCTGGGAATTGAAGTCCAAACACCAGCATTTGGGAAACACCGGTCCAGATAATCCGCTTCATCCAGGACAGCCTGTAATTGTCGTGCCACTTCCTTTTCCAAAACTTTGCCCAAAAAAGGCAGGTTGGACACAGGCCGGTAGTTGGTAAGCACTGCGGGGTCGAGCGATGGTTTTTTCAGGAGGGGGCGCATCAGAGCATGTTTTAGATTTGCTGGAAAGACCCCCTCCCGTAATGATGAATTTATAATAGCTTCGACCCAACCGCCTGTCACCGCCCTGGAAGTTTTAACCAACCAGGCGGAGCATGGATCTAATGCACAGGTAGTGCATTTAAATGTTTTAAATGTAAAACAGGATCTCCCTTGCTTACATTCAGAATTAAAAAACCCCTGTTCCTTTTCCAAAGAGGAAAGGGAACAGGGGGTCGATCCGGTTTGCTTCCCCCCCCCCCCAAGCAAACTGGCAGTGGGAAACTGACTAGGGACTCCCCGTTTGGCTTCCCAAATACGTTTGGGTTGGGGGCTGAATCAGACCCCATACTTTCTCCCTCCCTCCCAACCCAAAGGCAAAAGCAGAGAGATTCGCCCTGCTTCCTCTGCTGAAACAACACGTGGGCAGGATGAATCCCTCACTGTTAGGTTTGTGGTTTGCAAGCCTTTCTCTGGGATTCGTCCTGCCCATCCTGTTGTTTCAGCTGGGGGGGGGGGCAAGGCAACTCTCTTTGCCTTTGGGTTGGGTGTTGACCCACACCTGTTCTTCCCCCCCAACCCAAGTGGCAGCGGAGATCTCTGCCCCAAAGTCCCCCCAAAGTCTGCAGGGCCCAGCCCTGCAGGCTTTGGGGCAGAGATTAACGTTGGGGAATTTGAGGCAAACTTTTGCATTGCACACCGTTATCTTACGTTGTGTGATGAAAATCCGATTTTAGCCTTATCCAAGGTAAACGTTATCCGAGGTACCAATGTACTTTTAAAAGGCATCGTAAAGCATTTCCAGAGAGGAAGTCCTTTTGCTGTCCACTCCTGAGCTCCAGAGGACACCGTCTTTGTTCACAATGTCATGTTAACAACCAGTTATGACTTTTAGGCTGGCTGGAGAGCTCAGTGCTTTTAAGTATCTGCCTGTGGAACCAGAGGTTGGGAGTTTGATTCTTTCACGGAGGCCTCTTGGGGGGAATCATAGGCTAAGTTCCCCCCCCCTGCAGATGAAGGGTAGTCTTACAAAAATTATTTTAGTTACTGTATTTGCCAGCATATAAGACGCATTGGAGTATAAGATGCATGCCTTTTTTATACACATTTTAAGGGGGAAATAATTTTCTACACTTTTCATGAATTTCCAAAATAAACGCCAGGAGCCAAGGAGAGAGAAGGGATGGGGTAGAAAAGAAGGATCCTTCAAAGTCTGTTTCCATCCTACCTCAACCCCGCTGGCTGCCAGGAGGCTGGGAGGGTGGGGTCGGCTGGGCTCCTAGTGGTCAGTGGCAGCCACTGAATCATGCTAGTGGAGGGGTGTGTGTGTGTGTGTGTGTGTGTGTGTGTGTGTGTGTGTGTGTGTGTGTTCTGTTACTGGAGTATAAAATGCACTCCATTCTGGTGCATTTTAAGGGGGGGAGTGCGTCTTATATCCTGGCAAATACGGTATTCTTTATCTCTAGCAAAATCCTCCAAATGTTCTAACAGAGTGAGAACAAATAACACCACCCACAAAATGCTTTGCAGAACACAGAACACCACCAGGACATCAGTCCAAAGCAGGCGTTCATCTTTATTAGGGAATCACAGGGTTTAAATAGCGATTTTGATATGCAGATTATTTCTATTAATTGACAGGCTGACAGAATAGCATAAGAAACAGAAAAGGTCATGCAGTATTTCTGCTGTTCCTTTTCTAGTCAGAACCTTACCTTTAGTGCCTCCGTCCGTCTTCACTCCATCCTACCCCCTTCTCCATGACTGTACTTTGTTGTTAGGTGCCACCAAACCCCTTTGGACTTGCAACCCGTCCTACAAGTTAATGACTTTTGGAACATTGCTTCCCTTACGGTCCTGCTCAAGTCTTGCAAATGAAGGCTGTGGCTTCTTTTTCCAAGTCCATCCTTTTCATTTTTGGCTTCCTCCTTTCCTACATGTGCCCTGTATGTACCCTGCAGACTGCCTATTACAGTGTAAGTCTATGAAGAGAAAGAGAAGACTCTTTGCTCCGTCACCCCAGAGTGCAGGATGTGTAAGAACTGGCTGAAACTACAGGAATGCAGAGAGATACTGACTGTAGGCTCCGTAGGAGGAGATATTTCTTAATGGTTAGAGCATGAGGGCAATGGAGCCCCACTGCCTCAAGAGAGGGTGAGACACACACACACACACACACCCCAGAGAGGAAGCACCCAAGAGAGAACTGGGAAGCAACCCTCTCTCTCTGGTCCCCTTGGATTCAGAGTCCTGCATTGAGCAGGAGAGGCTGAGCTAGATGGCCTCCTACCTCTCTTCTTCCGACTCAGTGATACTGTGATTCGAAGTCTAAGCATCTCTTGCCACGTGGCTGAGCCACTGGACTCCTGTTCAGAGAAGCTCAGGCTGAGACAAATCTTTCAGTCTTCAAGGTCACATAAGTAATTTTCCCATTTATGTTACTTGATATGCTTGGAGGGACTTTTCTTGTGGAGGCAGGAAGAAGGATTGACAACAGCATACGAAAGTCCGGGCAGAGAAGGCAGACGGAGTGGGCCGGACAGTTTGGTGGGCCAGATAGCCATTTTACCCTTCCTCCCCCACATGGCACTTCCTGGTGTGGTGGAGTCAGTGGGAGGCCACATGAAATGGTGCCGTGGGTGGCCTCCAGCCCATGAGCTACAGGTTGAACACCCCTGCCTTAGGTGGGGAAGAGAGTCCGTTGTTATTATGCACTGGCTAGACTTTCCTGGGCGATGCACTCTGAAGCTGTCTGGCCAAGATTGCTTTCATCCTCTGTGCTTGAGTCCTGAAGGATTTCTTCCTTCTCAGTTCCATGCAGGTGAAGTCCAAAGAGGAGGCACATCGGAGGTAGAGCCATGTCTGCATCAGGCCATCCCACCGAGGTCCCGGCACTGGGGCGCCACCTCCAGCTGGGGCAACTGTACGACTGCTGCAGAGATGCTCCTGTCCCAGGTAACGTCAGGCAAAGGTCAGCGAGAAGGAAAGGTAGCCCTGGTGCCAGAGGAGGGCTTAAACTGCGGCCGGTCGTCCGTCGTTGTCCTCCTCATCGGCTGCAAATTGTATCCGAGGATGCATTTCACCCCCCCCCCCTTCCGAAGCAGGAAAAATGTCATTGGCATGAATTGGTTTAATGTGAATAATCCCATCTTGCCACGATGTGAACTACACACTATGATCTCAGAGCCATCTCCTGCGAAACACACAAAATGAGATGTGCAGGATTCAACACCGGGACTGCAATGGACTGCCACAGCCTTGAAGATATTGACAAGGTGCATGCCTTCACGGCCAATCCCATCTGGCACATGGCCTCTTCCGCCTCCATGGCCCTTGGGAATCAGAGTTCCTCCTCTGCTCATTTTGACCTTGGGCCCAATCTGATGGTTTCTAGTGGCATTTCCTCCACTGAGGAGGGAGACCATCGCCCCACCTAAAGGGGCTCATCAGCACGTAGCTGTTGGCCCCTTTAGGGAGTCTGTTGTACTGCAGCCAGAACTTTGTGAGTTTGATCCTGTCCAGGGCTCAAGGTTGACTCGGCCTCTTCCATCCTTCTGATGTCAGTGAAATGAGTTCTCAGCGTGTTTTCAGAGGGGGGGGGGAGTCTAATTACTCTGTGAATCGCCCAGGGAGTGCACTAAGTGCTATGGGGCAGTAAGGTCAAGACTGCCCATGCTTGAAAGCCTGTCGTATCAGCTTCTAAGGTTTGGTGCTCATCTCTGTTTACAGCCAAAGAGCCAGCTGATTTCTGTGGACATGTGGCAGGCATGACTAGATACCGGAGTGCACGGAATGCTGTTACCATCTCACCAAAGTGGTAGCTATTTATCTACATGCAATGTCTTGCTTTCGAGCTGCTAGGTTGGCAGGAGATGGGACAGAGACGGGAGCTCACTTTGTCATGCAATATTTGGGTCTCAAACTGCTTCCAGTCATCAAGTTCAGTATCTTAACCACGAAGCCGTCACAGTAGATGAGTGTAATTGCTTTTCTTGCTTCATACCAATGGCATTTGGATCATAACCCATCTTGGGCATGATCCGTCTTCAGGTTGGACTAGTAGCCCAGGATTAAATCTTTATAGAGTTTCCCTAACCCTGAAGCTCCTTCCTTCTCCCTCGTTCTCTGGAAGTGTTTTATGAATGTGCATAAATGGAGGGGGGGCGATAGAGAGCTATATAACACACACCAATATATGCTGCGATTTGTACACCCCAAGTTATTTTCACCAGCACCAGAGTGAGAGTCCCTTGAACAATTAAGGGAGAATACAAATGTCTCTTTGAGCCCAAATGGAAACAAAATCCACAGCACAGAGGGATCAACTCCACGCAGGCTATCGCTAAAACCCTAAAATAAAATACAATTGGAAAAGGCAAATACAGTAGAACCCTGTACAACGAAAAAGCTCTGTTCCATGGAGCGCTTTGTTCTACAATTTTTGTCGTTATGTGAATCACTATTGGCGATACCTTCCATAACGGAAAAAAGTTTTCGTTATGCGGGGTATTGCCAAAAGCTCAAAAAAGCTTTGCTATATGAATTTCTTGTTCTACAAAGTGTTCGTCATGCGGGGCGCCACTGTACACAAGATCACTTGCGAGTGGATCTCCTGAATCCTAGTCAGTCACTTTTCCTGCCACCCGGCCCTGGATGTCACCAGGAGCCCTTGGCCTTATTTCTCCAGTCTTCTTTTTCTTTCATGCCCGGATCAGACCCTGAATTGCCAAAAAGGAAGCCACTTTCTTCACTTTGTCGTTGGCCAATCTTACGTCCTCACTGGTGCATCTTTCTGGCATCCATCAGCAGACCAGAAAGTGAAGCTGGGAGATAACCTGGCCTTGAGACGAGGCAGGGCCCCAGCCGGGAGACATCATCAAGGGCAGAGAGCACAGGAGGGGGTCCTTCTCCTCACTCAACCGGCTGCTCCACCCTCCAGGGAGCAAAATGGGGGAAGTGCCTTTTCCTTGCCCCTCTCTTTAATCCAAGGCCCTGGTAATTAAAGCTCCCTGTGTTTCTCGTTTTCCAGGTGCTGTTTTGCTATGGGATGAGAACACAGTGAGAGGGAATATCCAAGTTAAGCCAATCCATATGGCTGAGAGTCATGTCCTGGATTCAGACAGCCTGGAAGACAAGCTCTCCGCCCTGAAGGTCCAAGAGTCCCTCCGGGCCAGCCTGCTGTGTGGGTTGGTGGAAGCCAAGGGGTCGGCTAAGTTCCTGGAGGACCACCAGGGCTTCAGCCACCAGGCTCGCGTCAGCCTTCAGTATGCAGTTGCCACCCAGACCAAGCAGCTGAACGTGGCCAACCTTTTATGCCACAGCAAACGCAACCCCCAGAGAGCCACCCACGTGGTCACTGGTGTGCAGTACGGGGCTCAGGTCTTCTTTGTGTTTGATTGGGAGGTTTCCCCCTCTGAGGACAGGGAGGAAATACAGAAGGACCTCCGAGCCATGGTTAAAAGATTGTCACGGTCCCTTTCGGTAGAAGCAGAAGGGATGCCCAGGAGCGCTCAGGTGGACCAGGCAAAGGCCAAGAAGAAGATCACCTGCAGGATCTATGGCGATGTCCCTCTGGCAGACCATCCTGTGACTTTTCAAGAAGCTGCAAATTTCTACTCTACCCTCCCCAAACTGCTGCCGGAGAAGGCTGTGCCAGTGTGTTTCTGGCTCTATCCCCTGCACCGGCTGAACTCCAAACTGGCATTTGGCCACTTCCAGGAAATCGACTCGGACCTCGTTTCTGAAATGCAAAAGATGCTGCAGCAACTGCTGGAGAAAGAGATGAGGTGCAATGACCTGGTCAGCAACGGGGCCGCCACGACTTTCCCCGAGATCAGGAGGAAGCTCCAGAGGTTCCAAGGTGTGATCCGCCAGATCCGAGGGAACCTCCGGAAGCGGCTCTCCAAGTCCATCCCGCTGGTGCGCAAGGGAGAGGAGGAGGAGGAGGTCCTCACCGACATCCTGGCCAGCATGCAACAGGCACTCCTCGGCTCTGAGCATCTTGGCACTTTTCTGGAGCGCTGGGAGAAGGAGATGATGTTTGTGAACTCCTACCTTGATGTTCTGAAAGGTGTGGAGGTGGTGGCCACCAAGAAAGACCTGGACCGAGTCCTTGCCAACCCCTTGCTGACGCGTGTCATTGCCTTTGTGTTCAGCTCTTTACAGGAAGATGAGGCTTCTGTGTCTGACTTGGAAAAGGCACTTACCACGAGAAGAGTCCTACGCCGTGGCTCAGCTGCCCCTCCCAGCCAGGTACCGAAGGCTACGCCGTGGTTCGAGGATAGAAACATAATGCAAAAGGCACGTGGCACAGCCAAGGCCTTCTTGGGACTGGCCCCGTTGAGCTCAGAGGAGACGAAGCTGGTTGTGACTGCGCTTCCGGATCAGGACCACCCAGGAGTCTCCATCTACCTGTATGAGGACGGAGAGCTGGTCAACACCAGCCTAGAGCCTCCTTCCAAGCCATTTCCTCCTGGGATTGGAAAAATCGGCCACAACACCATCCAGCTCACCTTTAAGCCTTCGCCCTTTGGCCGGGGGGCCGTCTCTGGCTATCGGGTGGAGAGCCGCGTCGTAGGGCAGGAGAGCTGGGTGGCTGTCCAGACACCGAGCACAGAGGAGGCCTTCACCCTGACAGGGCTTCAGCCTCAGACTGAATACCAGCTCCGCTATGCCGTGGTGGGCCAGCTGGGGCTCAGTGAGAGCAGTGAGGTGAGTGGATCCGTGAAGACGCTTCCTCTCTGCTTTCCCGGAAAGCCTGAGGAGGCTCAGGTGGGCCAGCAGGCCGTTCCCCTCGCCGGCCAGGAAAGCAGCCTCCCGAGGCCAGACAATAGCAGCGGCCGGGAAAGCCATCCTGTGGAAGAGAGTGGAAAGGGCAGGGCCCCACCTCAAGAAGGCGAGGGAGCAAGACGAGAACAACGGGCTCCTGACCCTCAGGTTCTGCCTGAGAAGCCTGGAGTTTCCTTGCCAGGAAACCAAAGCTTAGTAGCGAAGATGATCAGGGACAGTTCCCCCTTAGGAGAAGTGGAGTCCCTCTCAGTGTATTGCCTTCCCTTGCAAAGGTCAGCCACTTCCTGCTTCGGTTTCACAAAATACAGGCTGGGCAACAATGACCCTCGGCGCCCTCACAAAGTGATCATGATGATGGGGGCCACGGGGTCAGGGAAGACCACCCTTATCAATGGGATGGCCAATTACATCCTGGACGTGGCGTGGGAGGACCGAGTCCGATTCAAGCTCATCCACGAAGAGACCAGCAGAGGCCAAGATCAAAGCCAGACCTCTGAGGTGACGGCCTACGAGATCAACTACAGGAAGGGCTTCCAGGTCCCCTTTAACCTAACCATAATTGACACGCCCGGTTTTGGGGACACCCGAGGAATAGAGAACGACAAACTGATCACGCAGAAGGTCCGGGAGTTTTTCACGACACCAGGCGGGATCGACCACATTGACGGCGTCTGCTTTGTGGTCCAGGCCTCGTTGGCTCGCTTGACCCACACCCAGAAGTACATCTTTGACTCAGTGCTCTCCATTTTTGGGAAGGACATTAAATCCAACATACAAATCCTAGTCACTTTTGCAGACGGACAGAAGCCTCCTGTCCTCCAGGCCATTTTAGCCTCTGAGGTGCCCTGTGCCATTGATGACCATGGCTTGCCGGTGCACTTTAAATTCAACAATTCTGCATTGTTTGCCTGCAACTCTGAAGCCAATGAGAGCAGCCCAGACTTTTCATCCATGTTCTGGAAAATGGGAACGTCCAGCATGAAGATGTATTTCACATCTCTCTCTAGTCTGGAGCCAAGGAGTTTACAGCTGACGAAGGAAGTCCTTCGCGAGCGGAAGCGGCTGGAAGCAGCGATTGAAGGCCTGCAGCCCCAAATCAAGATCGGCCTGATGAAACTGGAGGCAATAAGGAAGACCAGGCAGGCTCTGGAGCAGCACCAGGACGAGATGGACGCCAACAAGGACTTTGAGGTCGAGATTGACAAGCCAGTGACACGGAAGGTGGAAGTCACAGAGGGGTATTTAACCAACTGCCAGAAATGCAGCTTCACTTGCCATTACCCTTGCTTTATCCCAAATGATCAGGACAAGCACAAATGCGCTGCGATGGATGGACGGCAACACTGCTCCGTTTGTCCGGGGAAATGTTTCTGGAACGTCCATTTCAATCAGAAATACAGGTGGGAGTATGACACCGTGAAGGAGAAGCAAACCTACGGCCAGATCAAGGCGAAGTACGAGAAAGCCTGTGGGGAAGTCATGACAGCCAAGAAAGTCTATGAGCAGGTGGTAGAGGAGTACGAGGATGTGAAGGGTCATGTGCTTGAGCTGATTCAGGAATGCACTCAGAGCATCGACCGCCTGCAAGAGATCGCCCTCCGGCCCAACCCAATGGCCACTCCAGAACACATCGATTTACTGATCGAATCTGAGAAACAGGAGGTCAAACCGGGCTTCCAGGAACGCATTAAGAGCCTCGAGGGGGTGAGAGAAATGGCCGTGGTTGTGAACAAGATCGCTCGTGGAGAATCCCTGCTTCCCTCGGAGGATGAAACAGCCAAGAGATATAAAGGGAAGCCATCCAGGTGCCGAAGGGCAATCAATTACCTCAAGGAATGGATTTCCAATTGATGAAGTGACTCACTTTTATGTTCTATATAGGCTGCCTTTTGCCTGATCTCTCTCTCTCTCTCTCTTTCTCTCCCTCTGTCTTAGAGCATGTTTAAATGACAAGCCTTTCCTTCCCTTTCTGTTCTTTTCTTCTGGAGTCAGATCATTCCAACCTTGGGGTATTTTGCCCCAGGACTGAAGAAGGCCTTTGCAGACTGCTTGCTAAACATGCCTCTGGTTTGGCCTGGGGAAAGTGTTGATTCCCATGGGTGGGCGGGAGGGTGTTCTGCCATTTGGCATTCTCCCCCTTCACCCAAATGGGAATGGAGTGGAACTGAAGCATCTACCAGGAGCCAGGGAATGGGAAACCATTCTTTTTCCATCTTTTAGGTCATCACGTATGCAATGTATGGCTTTCTCTAAGTTAAAATAGATTTTTTTTTTGCGTATCTGTGTATATTGCCCAGGGAAACTGCAACTGAGGACCAAGTGTTGACTGAAAGCTCTTTGAAATGAAGAGGGGAAAGCTGGAGAGGCCACCTGGAACTCACTTTGAATGCAGGGCCGTCACCCCGTGGACATTTGTAGCATAGCTGCTGCTTGTCCTTTCCTGCACATGCCGGGGAAGATGATGCTTTAGTTTAGACTGAGCTTTTTAAGTAAACGGCATTATGTTCTGAGTGTAGCTCAGTTTCTGCCCAAGCAAACATGCACGAAAGATGCCATAACTGCTACTGGCGTTCTGAAAAGGGTGTGGGTGGAGGAGAAATTTAGGCTGAAGAAGACACCCTTAGAATTACTTCTGCTTTAGAGAACAAACAGAACATGTTAAAGGGGATTTTAAGAACCCCGTTCAGGATTTACAGAACATCAGGAATTCCAGTAGAGTCCCACCCAGTTATGTCAGTAGCCAATCCATCATTGATTCCCAAGGCAATCTACCCTTTGCCTAAAGGCAAATACTCCCAGGACAATCTGAGCGTGTGAAGAAGAAAAGAGGAAATTCTGGTTTGAAAAGTTTAATCAATTGATTCTTATCCTTTGGTATCACACTGGGAAGGCAAGACTTGCCAGAAAGGGTGGTTAAACTGGAAAGTACATTCCTAGTGTTACTGCAAATTTAGGGCTAGGTTCGTTTCTTGGTGGAGAATTAATGAACCTCAAAAACTGACACCGAGACATGGTTTTGATTAAAACAAAATTGGTTTTATTGGCGTTAAGGGTTCTGGTCTACATTGACCGGTATTATAGATCAGAAGTCTTTTCACCTCAAACGTTTTCATCTAAACCACACCCTGGGAGCCTCATCACAAGATTCTGTGACTCAGCTGCCTTCTTCCCATTGCTCAACCATTTTATACACTTCTTACTGAACAACACTTAAGCCTGGAATAATGAGTGCAGGGGTAAATTCTGTTTACTAAAATGGGGGCAATTAAAAGGTAATTTACACTTCTTGATTGCATGTTACAAAGCTTAGTAAAATTGTGCAAAGTAATTTCAAAAGTACACATTGCAGTTTTCATATACAAAAGGCTGAAATGTCTCCTTTCAATTCTTAAATTGTCACATTTCTTCTTGAGGTCATTCTAAGGTAAAGTTTCCATTGAACTGTCCTCTCTGGATCTTCAGGAGATGGGGAGATAAAGACAAGAGATTAGTCCCTTTTGTTTCCACTGATGAGTCATTCCCCCTGGGCCACCAACTCCTAATGCAATTGCTCACATAGACTTTTTGAGGCTTTTATATTAAGCCTTAAACTTGTTATTAATTAATATTCTCTGCCTTGGCCAGTGTATAGTAATGTTTTAATTAAACTTTATTTAAGGAGAATCAAACCAGATGTATGATCTTAAAATTCAAGCAACCAACTTCTGTTGTTTGAAGGAATGAAAAGGAATTTCTGCCTTGTTATCAGGAAACCAGTTTTCCAAGGATGTCACACCTTTAGGCAAACTTTTGAGGCTTAGGAACTGGGGACAATAGGTGACATCATTAGTTTTACATTCCTTGCCAGAGTATACGTGACTAGTGGGCTAATCCTTCCGCTTTGGAGAGGTTTCCAATTATGATTTTAAATTAAACCTTGTATGATTTTATTTCTTTGCTAGCCATCAAACATTGGCTTCTCCCCTATTGTCATACCTTTTCCCATGTGTGCACAGTGGTTTTTCTGACTGTAACTTTACTAAAGAGTTAAATAAAATGATGTGTTAGAATCTCAAAATTTTTGGTAACAATCCTTCCCATTCCCTCTCGGCGAAAATTTCTGAAAGATTTCTTGAAGCAATCTGAAGGATTTCTGACAGAAATCTTAAAGAGATTTTCCGTCGAACTGAGTCCCTTGGGTTCTTGTTTATTTGGGATAGTGCACAATGCCCTCAGAGATTGTAGGAGGTGAGATGAATAAAATATAGCAGAGTGCAGGAAGTGGCTGGCTTTTGCCACACCCTGAGGTTTCAGAGTGTTTGTTGAGATACAGGAGACAAAAACAAACTCCGGCTTGGGTTGCAGGAAATATGTATTTACACTATTTATAAAAGGTTGTGCACAAAGTGTAAGTTAACACTTGTCTTCAAGTCAGACCAAGTGGTGCAGCAAGTCTTTATAGTCTTTATAGTCTTTATAGTCAATGTGAGCTAATTAAGCTCTTATCATCGAAAAAGCAATGCAAGCAGTCCAAACCTTTATCTCTTGCTTCAAGGTCGGCTTCGAAGATATTCACCAGTTCATTTTCGCTACAAAGTAGCTCAGTTCCAAAAAACAGTCCTTGACCAGGTCACCACAATGTGGCTGAGGTATGTGTTCCGATATCTTGCAACGAACGGCAAGTAAACATACCAGGCAATCCTCAGGAAAGACGCAGTCCGATGGACATGAGCACAGCAACAAAGTAGTCAGAGAAAAAAGGCTGGCTGGCTGGCAAAAAGTGTTGCTTCAATTTATGCTAGACACAAACACTCAATGCTTGCACCTGGCTGTGTTAATCTGCAAAGCCTTAAAGATACAGTCATTGGTTTTTCTCTCGTTGCAAACCTATTCATATATCCTAACATACTCCCCCTTTGCAACGTGAGCATTCAAAACGATGATTGATGCATCACCACTTAAAACAATACAGAGATACAAGATATACATTTACAATATTCCAAACACCTCTATACAGTATTTGTGCTTTGTCATGGGTAAAGGTTTTGTGAAAACATCAGGTATGTTTTCCTCAGTAGGAATATATTCCAGCTTAATAATGTTCTTCCGTACTGACTCTCTTACATTTAGATACCTCAGGTCTGTATGTCTGGACCTGCTCTTTACCCCGATGCTATTTGCCGTAGTGATTGCTGATTGGTTATCCTCGTACACTACTACCGGATCATTACAGCTTACCCCTAAGTCTTTCATGAGCTGTATGAGGTTGATCACCTCCGTGCATGTTAGTGACAGGCAAGAAAACTCTGCCTCCATGGTTGATAGGGTGATGTGCTTCTGGCGCAAAGAATTCCAATCGATAGGTGCACCCCCTAGCGTGACAGCCATTCCAGATGTAGACTTTCTGGTATCTGGGTCCGATGCAAAACTTGCATCTGCATATACGGCTAGTGACAGGCTTCCTCTCGGTTCAAGATATAGTGCCTTTCTGATGGAATACTTTAAGTATCTCAGGATCCTTTTGGCAGCTTGCCAGTGCCTAACCTTGGGGCTTTCAGAGTACCTGGCTAGCTGATTCACGGCAAAAGAAATATCAGGACGAGACCATGTCGCAAGATAGGACAAGCTCCCTATCAATGATCTGTATATGCCTTTATCAAACTCTGGCCCTTCGTTTACCTCCTGAAGGAAACCAGGAGTCATAGGGGTATTGCAGGGCTTGGCTAGTTCAAGCTTATAACGCTTGAGTAATTGCGATATCTTGCCCACCTGTGAAAGTTTAAAACCTCTGGCTGTCTTCTCTATGTCAACCCCTACGTAAGTCTTGACATCCCCTAAATCTCTGAGTTCAAACTTGTGTTTAATCTTTCCTATCAGCTCAGCAGCTGACTCCTCGTCCGGTGCAATTACGGCAATATCATCTGTGAACACCAGGAGCAACGTTGTTGCTTTGCCCGACCCCTTTTTAAAAAGACATGGGTCTGCAACTCCCTGGTTAAAACCTAATCCTTTTAAGAACTCTACAAGGCACATGTTCCATTCGTACCCCGATTGACGAAGGCCATATAGGCTCTTCATCAGTTTCCAACAAACAGACTTATTATCAGAGTTGGTTAATGTTGGAGGCTTCCTCAAGTATAATTCATGCCTTAAAGGGGCATTGAGGTAAGCTGTGGCTACGTCAACATGTTTGACTACATGCCTGTACTTAGCTGCCCACGTTAATGCAGCCCTCAATGTTGTAGCCTTTAGTGATGGGGTGAAAACTTCATCGTAATCCCCTTCACTCTGGTTAAACCCTTGGGCGATTAAACGAGCCTTGCAAATCGTTTGGCCATCAGAACAGTTTTTAACCTTAAAAACCCACTTATACCCCAGGACCTGCTTCCCTGCAAGTATGGGTACCTCCTTAAAAACTTGTAGGCTTTTCATCACTGCTAACTCTTTATCCATAGCCTCCTGCCATGGGTTTTGATCTGTTTTTGGTAATTCAGCCAGTTCTGCAAAGCTGGCAGGTTCTACTATCGCAGAGCAAGCCTGATATCTGTCAGGCTGTCTCCTTTCCCTAGTAGACCGCCTGACGATGGCAGGTGGTGTGGAGACAATGGGTGATTCATCCTGGGAGTTGGTATCAGAGTCCACTGATTTAACCACTACTCTCTGTTCACTACTAGAGTGGTCAGAGACCCGATCCTATTCACTATCAGACTCACCCTCGCTCTTAAAATCATTCTTGTTTGATCTGGACAATCTAGGACTAAGATTCCTAGGTCCCCTGGTTACATCACTGGGTACAGGGTAACCATTAGGCCTCATAGGCGGGGAGCCCTGCTCCAGCCTTTCCAAACCTACGTTCTCCAGGAACTTTGCGCTGGCGCTGTTAAAAACCTCCCTAGTGCCCGGTTTCCAAAACCGATAACATTTTCTATTGGTCTCATATCCTACAAATATCAATTTGCGGGCACGGTGCTGTCCCTTGCACCTTTGCTGAGCGGGTATGTGGACCCAAGATGGACAACCAAAAACCCGTAAGTGGCTTAAGTTAGGCTGACGTCCATGCCAAAACACGTATGGTATCTGCCCCGTAGTAGAATTCACAGTGAGGTTAATCAAATGGGTGGCAGTGAGGGTTGCCTCCCCCCAAAGGGCATCAGGTAATTGAGCGTCATTTAGGAGAGTGCGTACCATACCCTGTAGGGTTTGCCCCCGACGCTCTGCATAAGCATTATGCTGCGGGCGGTACGGTGGACAGAGCCTGTGCTCTATGCCTCTCCTAGCTAAGAGGTCCGAGAAAGCCTTATTTACAAATTCTCCCCCTTGATCGGTGACCAGGCATTTAAAGCGTTTCCCTGTCTTACATTCGGTTGCTTTAAGCCACTGAGAAAACTGACTCAGGCATTCACTTTTGCGCTTCATTAACCTCACAAATCCATACCTAGAGTGGTGGTCTATAATGTTTAAAATATATTTTGCTCCCCCTAAAGATGGTTTCCTTGGTCCTATCAGATCCGCAAAGACCAGGTCCATCGGCTGCACTGTGGAGAACCCCTGCATCCTGTTTGCTGGTGCAGACTTACTCTTCTCCTCCCCACAGGCATTACACTGCAAAAATCTATTACAAGGTGATAGATTTATCCCTTTTACCTGGGACACAGTCTTCCCCAGAACTTTAAAACTGCAATGGCCCAACCTTCTGTGTAACAGGTGAATGCAGTTAAAGTGTACAGGCCTGTTGTAATTACCAACACTAACAACAGGTGGGGACTGGGGTTCTAGCACATATAGCCCGTTCTTATGGTGGGCTGTAAAACATTGTGACTCTTTTCTAATAAAACATTCACCACTCTTAAAAACTACTTCATATCCTGCCTTGTCTAACTCCCTTACTGAGAGTATGTTCATGAACCCAGGGATATACAACATGGGCAAAGTTGTCCCCAATGGTGAACAATAAACCTCGCCTTCACCCCTAGCAGGGACATCCTGCTTATTGGTCAGCGAGACAACAGTGTTTGTCTCCTTTAAGAACTTAAAACTTTTCCTCGTGGCTGCAATCGATCTCGTAGCCCCACTGTCAATTACCCAGACTTCCTCTGGTTTAGAGGAGTGGCATACAGATGCAACAGGCTTCGATGAAGCACTCCTCCTTGGCTTCTTTGGGTGTTTCACGACTTTGCTGGGACAAGACCTGGCAAAATGCCCAGGCTTCCCACAAGTAAAACACCTCCGGGCCACGCTGACTGTCGTTGGCTGCTCATTGCCTCTCTGTAGCTGGGGAGCGCTGGTCTCACGAAGAAGGGTCCGCTCCAGCCTCCGTTGTGACTCCTCCAGCCGACGAGGCTTGATTTCATCAAACACTATGTCCTGGCTTGGCAGAGCTCCAAGGGCAATCACAAAGTCTTCATAACTTTCATCCAACGAAGATAAAAGTATACAGGCTTTCTGCTGCTCATTAAAACCAAGACCTTTTTCCTCCAGATCCAGCAGCTGGGTTGTAATTAGCTGGATGTGGTCAGACATATTCCCATCTGGAGCAAGGTGAGTGCGGAAGAGCCTCCTTGCAAGCTGAATCTGCGCACCCACGGATGTTCTCACAAAAAGTCTTTTCAGGTTCTCCCAGCACGCAGCAGCAGAAGTCTCCCCTCTGATATGCACTAAGAGGGAGTCTGCAACAGTGAGCCCAATCACTGCCAATGCCTGTGAGTTTTGCTCAATAGTCTTACTGTCCCTTTCATCCTGAGGGTCTAGAGCTGCCAAGTCCACAGGCGTGGACACTACGCTCCACAAGCCCTCCTTCCTCAGGAGTAGTGAGCATTTCAAAGCCCACGCTTGATAGTTGGAGCCGGTGAGCAGAGGAACCAAATTCAAACCTCCAGAAGACATTGCTGCTACTCAAGTGTAAAATACCACCAAGCACTTAGAACAAACTGTCTCTACTACAAACAAGGCGCAGTCAATTAGCAGCACCTGGGCCCATGACCGATGAGATGAATAAAATATAGCAGAGTGCAGGAAGTGGCTGGCTTTTGCCACACCCTGAGGTTTCAGAGTGTTTGTTGAGATACAGGAGACAAAAACAAACTCCGGCTTGGGTTGCAGGAAATATGTATTTACACTATTTACAAAAGGTTGTGCACAAAGTGCAAGTTAACACTTGTCTTCAAGTCAGACCAAGTGGTGCAGCAAGTCTTTATAGTCAATGTGAGCTAATTATGCTCTTATCTTCGAAAAAGCAATGCAAGCAGTCCAAACCTTTATCTCTTGCTTCAAGGTCGGCTTCGAAGATATTCACCAGTTCATTTTCGCTACGAAGTAGCTCAGTTCCAAAAAACAGTCCTTGACCAGGTCACCACAATGTGGCTGAGGTATGTGTTCCGATATCTTGCAACGAACGGCAAGTAAACATACCAGGCAATCCTCAGGAAAGACGCAGTCCGATGGACATGAGCACAGCAACAAAGTAGTCAGAGAAAAAAGGCTGGCTGGCTGGCAAAAAGTGTTGCTTCAATTTATGCTAGACACAAACACTCAATGCTTGCACCTGGCTGTGTTAATCTGCAAAGCCTTAAAGATACAGTCATTGGTTTTTCTCTCGTTGCAAACCTACTCATATATCCTAACAGGAGGGGTACACAGACATGAATTAATATTGCTGCTGCTACTGTCATGTGGTTTTGGTAATGTGGCATCCCTGAGTAATTAGGTGCAGAGCCCTGCTGGTGAAGTTTTAATCCCTTTACAAACAGACATGCAAATTTATCCTCAGCATGGACTGTGAGTCCAGGGGCTCCCTTGAGTTGTTAATGTACATCAGAATCACATTGTGGGGTTGGCCCGTGCGCCTCAATGCTTCTTCTGGACCTCTGCCCTTCAGAAAGCATTTCTCTAGATGGAAGAATTAAGCCAAGCCTTGCCAATGGGCACGGCCTCCCCCTTGTTGCGAGGGCAGGGGTGTATGAATAAACTTGGGTTCCGCAGACCACAAACCATCTCTCTGGAAAACCGATGCAGCTGTGAACACATGGGGCCTGCTCCATGGCTTCGCACTTTAAAGCATTGGAGTCAGGGGTTACATTTGCCTTGCACCCTTCCCATTGTACACAGAGGGGATTCAGATACTGTCCCCACTCTAAATTTTAACAAGTGTTGGGTCTGAGCTGTGAGCCACATGTCTCAAAGCAGGAGCATTCTATAGGTGAGTGGTTTTCCTTTCCAATCTGGGAAGGAGGCCTTTGTAAAGGTAAGATGTCAGAGGTAACAGCCAAGAGGCAAGCAGCTGCTACCTGCCCCACAGAATTTCCATGACTCAGACACATTAGATACATTGGTAACGTACTTTCCTAGATATTCCCAAATATTCTCATGAACACTAATCTGGCGGATTGGGGAATACAAGGCTAATCCAAGGGGGGGAGCGGTACTGACTATCCAAAGTACAAAAATACATTATATCATTCTAAACATGCTAACGCTTTTAAAGGAAACTTAAATAAAATTCTTAAAGACAGAGAAATCTTACTTCAAAGGAAGTTTAAATTCTAAAAGGACTTAAAGACAGAGAGAGAAAGCTTAAAGGTAGTATGCTAGCAATACCAAAGGAAGGAAAAAGATGATAGAAATATTAATAATAAGAAAAACACGATACTACTCCACTGAATTTTAGACATGCTCTGGTGCACTGCGATCAGTTTTCCTTTTACGATCACTGGGATCCATCACAACTCTTCTTCCTTGTTTTTAGGATTTCCTGCAGTGGAAGACAGAGAGAAAACACAACACAACTCCCCAAACCCTCCCCCTTATTCTGTATCTGTTCATTTATTAAAGTTATAAGTTTAAACTTTATTTCTTTCCCCCTAATAACAATAAACAACAACAAACATGCTCTAAGGTACTCCCATTCCATTCACTATCCTTCCCTGTGGTTTGTATATAAGGAACTCCTTAAGATGTCAATTTATGTAGGAAAAGAGGACTCCCATCATGCAAGACCCATACATTTACTCCAGAAGCCACTAATACATGACTCAATTACTACTGTGATTGCTTTAAAGGCAGGAATTTACCTTTCTTTGCCCAAATCAATGTAAACCAAATTAAATACTTTAAGCAAACAATTGTTTCATTCCCATCTGAGGAAGGTGCTGCTATCCCCAACCAAACTCAGCCTCCCCTTTCCTTCTTGTACTACATTCTGTTTATCCTTCTGGCATCCTGTATAATAAGAATGAAGGGTTGACAGACACACTACAGACATGTTTAGAAATAACTTTATTGTTGGAGTTGCAAAGCTGTACTTATGGTTCAGTTTCTTTAACTATGATTCTAACAGGGGACAGGGCATAGGGACACTGAAATTTCCTTAAGGTTGTGCATTTAGTAGGGTGAGAGGAAAGTTCCCATGTGGGATGTACCAACAATTTTCAGAAGCCACTCACACATACATACAGACAAGACAAAACACAGCTCCTATTAGATTTCAACGACAGAACAGACTAGACAGGACACCTCTTCTGCCTTCCTTAAGGGAAATTTGGCAGGGAGCTTACCCAGAAATAAAAACATTTAGTTTTATTAATTTTAATTATGCAGACACCCTTTTGTAACACTAAAGACTTAAAGGCTGCTTTTGAACAGCAAGCTACTATGTGCTTATCTACTTACTATGCAAAACTTCTCCCACTTTTTCTGGAACTCTTGTTGCAAGGTTCTGGGTTCGAATCACATTTTTGAATTTTTTTTCAAGTGTGTTTGTTGGGGCTTTTTGCGTTTCAGTTAATTCACCCCCAGTACACATAAACAAATGCATTAGGCAATATTATACAGAATCAAATTTACAGCAACCATTTTCAGAAATGCACACGTTTTCAAAACTTTTAATAGGTTTATGTTCAAATTAACTTTTCACTATGGAGCAGCAATTTCCTTTTTTGAGCAACCACCTTCTTCAGGCAGTCAGTACTACAAATGTATTTTTGTACCTATGTACAGGTAAGCAGGGCAATTCTTAGTTCCCAATTTAAACTATCCATATTACAGCACATGCATAGCCTCCACATATATTCAAACAAATACATGACTTTACAGGACAATGTTCCATTTCCCTTGTGCCACAAATTAACAAGTTCCCTTTTCATTTAATACCCATCCACTCTATTTCACTACTAGGCTATATCTCCTTTTTATTTCTGAAAATGGGTTCTTCAAGTGCCACATTTTTCGACTTAAGGCTACACATCAGATAAAGCCAAATCCTGAGTTTGCATGGCCCTTTTAAGGGGGGCACGATTTTGAGATACAGTTTTACACTTTAGGCAGATGTTTCTCGACCCCCCTCCCACAAAACTGGGTTCCCAAGTGAGACTCCAATTGCCCTCTTTCCCAGGAAAAAGATAAGCCAAAAATTTCCATTTCTGCTACCTAAATGTTCCTGTCTGGGAACAAGGCACTGGGCTACCCAGAACTCCAGAATGTTCTGAGGGCTTCTGTGGGGTCTTGCCTATCTGTGAGCTTTCCAATTCAATTATAATATTTGTCAAATTGAGCTGATCACTTCAAATAAAGCTGGACTTTAGACAGTGCCTGAGGTGCTTGCCTGGTGTACTAATATTTTGTGCAGGCTAATTTGCCTGCAGGAAGCACCCTATTTTCATCCATATGTGGGATATAAGCCAGGTAGCAAACTATATTTAAAATAGCCTTTTATCACATGAGGCTCATTTATTTTATATTGATGTTGCCAACCTTGCTGGGACAGCAGGGTGACACAGATTAATTTGAGGCACAAAGAAGACGGAAGAATAAGTCCCCATTTCTTTACCAACTAGGGCAGTAAAATCTAAATTTATTTATTTATTTATTTATTTCCTTCAACTTATTATCCCGCCCAATCGGGTAAAAAACCCAACTCTGGGCGGCCAATGCATATGCATGCAATCGTGGACAATGTACAGGCTGAATTTTTAGATACTCAGGTTTTTGCAGTTTATTTCTATAGGAACTTGTATTTGGTTAAAACTCTGCTCCCTTAAGTTGCTAAACAGGAAAATCAACTAAAGGCCCATGCTTAGTGTAAGAGAAAGGAAGGGCCGCTACCCCCTCCAGACTATTGTGAATGAAATGCTTCCTCTCAGCAGGAGGTAATCTCTTAACAGCTCTGCAGTGCCTACAAGTTTGCACTCATCGTATGCTCTATGGAAAGTCTGAATTTTACTTTGAGAAACAATTTCTTTGAAAACAAATGCATTTTCAAATACATTATTGGTTGCAATTGGGTTTGTATGGGAAAGAGGGACCTCTCTGATTAATCCATCCCAATTTCCAACCCTTGCCAATCTCAATTTTATAGATATACCAGTCATTATGCCAATTTATTTGTTGTCAATTAATCCTATCTTCATTAACTGTATTTTCCCACCATTTCTAAGTTCCAATTCCTAATTTCCAAAGCTTTTATTGCTTAAACTACATACATTTTTGTTTCAAATTCTTCTCAATTTTCCTTTGGGTCCCATTTAAAGGGATTTCCCTGTAACTCCTGATACTTAATTGGTTCGATTTCAAGCCTTATTTAAAAGGCAGCAATGCATTTCGATCATTGCTATTTCTTTTAACCTTATAATAATTTCGCAAATCCTATTTTAAAGGATTACTATATCCAATTTATACATACCTTTTTTACACTATATTTACAGATCTGCCACATGTTCAGTATGAATCAGGACTGGGTACTTGTGAAGGCATAACTTCTTAAGGATATGCTTTCTTCCCCTTAAATCCTTTAGCAGTGTATGTTAATGCAATGGCAGCATTTAAAACCTCTAAGGTTCTAGTCCTCATTATTTACACATCACAAAATGCAGGCACACATTCTTTCGCTTCCACACGCACACAGGGCCCTCATTCACTTCATTCATTCAACCATACATGCATATTTACATATTTTACACATTTTCCTTTTTAAACTGTGCATTAATTCTCCTTCCTTTCCTGCAATGCTCCACACAATAGCTAGGAAAGCAAGGGAAAATGTCATGCTTTTCTTCAGACCTTAAGGGTCATTTTTATTATGGGTTCTCAGGAGGCTGGAATTAACAGCCACCTGAGCTCAATGCTTTTAATCACATTACTAATAATATTATTAAAGCCATTCCCAGGCTGCCTTTTGTGGCAATAATCTGGGATTCTTCTAATTTAGACTGCTCTGTATTTGAATTCAGTTACTTTTAAACAGATATCTTAAACTTAATTGGGGTTTTCTTTTTAGAAACAAAGAACAAGTTACATTTTATATGGATGCTGGCCTACCTTAACCCTTTACCCTTCATTTAATATGTATTTGCTGTCCAAGCCTTCCAGCCTGAGTGGGTGACAGTGGGCTCAATTTTTTTTAAATGCTTTTCTTTTTACATTTCTTTCTATTTCTATTTTATTTCTTTTCTATTTAAATTTCCCTTTTTCCTTTCTATTATTTTTTCTATTCTATTCTGTTTTATTTTGTTTATCCTGCTTTATTCTATTTCGCTTTTATTTTGTTTTATTCTGTTTCGTTTCTTTCCCTTCCCTCATGTGACTGAGTGCCTTAAATTACTTCCCACACTATTTAATTAATATTCCAAGATTACGTATTCTAGGCTGCCTTTTTACTGGCCAGGCTGGCTGAAGGTCCTTCTGAAAAGGCCATTCTTAGATGCAAAGAAGTTTCAATCTCCGTTTTGCTTGAATTTTGATTTGGGTCCTACCAAATTTCTCCAGTTCCTAAGGACATTACTGAGTGGCGTCCCACCAGCCTTATCCTCCAGCCCAGCTGGAACACTCATTACCCTTCCCATGGTCAATGAGATTCAATTGCTTAGATCTAAGTCATTGCGCATTCCGAGTTACCTTGCACAGAAGCTGCCAAGAGCGGGCCACGCTATTACACCCCCTTTGCGTTTCTCAACGGGTATCACCCACCTGTTGAAACAAATTTACCCTGGTCTCAAGGACAACGACCCCCTTTCTTGACCAGGTCGGCCACTTCGTCACGTGTATTCAGTTAATTACTCTGATACACCGTGCTTTTACGGTTTCCTCAATAGGTGCCACCTAGCTGTTGGAAACCCCGCCCACTTCATAAAGAATTCAGCTCTAGATGATGAGTCTATCCACTGAACCCTGACTATTAAACTAAAGTCGCTCACAGGTTGACAAGGTCTGATCTTGCTTTTTCTAGTGGTTGGCTGGACTCACTAGTGCCCAATTTGTTTGCAACTCAGGTTCATTAAACCGTATCTGCTGCCCCCCACCCCCAATAACCCGAGCTGCCACCCGGGGAGAAGAAAAGTTCCACTGGCTGTCTAACCTAACTTGGCAGAAATTCTAGCAGTACCCCCCAAAAAATCAAATGGTATACTTACCAATCTTCAGTTTTGTTGGAGAGAGATGAATCCCAATTGTGTCTCTCAGGCTGGCAATCTTCAATTTCGAGTTGGAGATTTGTTCCTGAGGCCAATCAATTCTCCCTTTTTAGCCTGCTCAACCCATTAGGGCTTTGCAAGGCACCAAGAAACAACTCCTGGCTGGCTCGCCAAAACTGTTACTGCAAATTTAGGGCTAGGTTCGTTTCTTGGTGGAGAATTAATGAACCTCAAAAATTGACACCGAGACATGGTTTTGATTAAAACAAAATTGGTTTTATTGGCGTTAAGGGTTCTGGTCTACATTGACCGGTATTATAGATCAGAAGTCTTTTCACCTCAAACGTTTTCATCTAAACCACACCCTGGGAGCCTCATCACAAGATTCTGTGACTCAGCTGCCTTCTTCCCATTGCTCAACCATTTTATACACTTCTTACTGAACAACACTTAAGCCTGGAATAATGAGTGCAGGGGTAAATTCTGTTTACTAAAATGGGGGCAATTAAAAGGTAATTTACACTTCTTGATTGCATGTTACAAAGCTTAGTAAAATTGTGCAAAGTAATTTCAAAAGTACACATTGCAGTTTTCATATACAAAAGGCTGAAATGTCTCCTTTCAATTCTTAAATTGTCACATTTCTTCTTGAGGTCATTCTAAGGTAAAGTTTCCATTGAACTGTCCTCTCTGGATCTTCAGGAGATGGGGAGATAAAGACAAGAGATTAGTCCCTTTTGTTTCCACTGATGAGTCATTCCCCCTGGGCCACCAACTCCTAATGCAATTGCTCACATAGACTTTTTGAGGCTTTTATATTAAGCCTTAAACTTGTTATTAATTAATATTCTCTGCCTTGGCCAGTGTATAGTAATGTTTTAATTAAACTTTATTTAAGGAGAATCAAACCAGATGTATGATCTTAAAATTCAAGCAACCAACTTCTGTTGTTTGAAGGAATGAAAAGGAATTTCTGCCTTGTTATCAGGAAACCAGTTTTCCAAGGATGTCACACCTTTAGGCAAACTTTTGAGGCTTAGGAACTGGGGACAATAGGTGACATCATTAGTTTTACATTCCTTGCCAGAGTATACGTGACTAGTGGGCTAATCCTTCCACTTTGGAGAGGTTTCCAATTATGATTTTAAATTAAACCTTGTATGATTTTATTTCTTTGCTAGCCATCAAACATTGGCTTCTCCCCTATTGTCATACCTTTTCCCATGTGTGCACAGTGGTTTTTCTGACTGTAACTTTACTAAAGAGTTAAATAAAATGATGTGTTAGAATCTCAAAATTTTTGGTAACACTAGAGATAACAGCAGTTTGAGATCTTTATAAAATTATTAAGCATATTTTATTGAAAATAAACGTATATATATATATAATACTAAACATATTAATTTCAAAATTATGGTTACAGTTTCAAAGTACTGTACACTGTTTGGTATATTATTCAACCTGCTCTTTCTTTGTAACCCAGGATGTGTTCTATCAAGCTGCCTTTTGTTCTTTTCACATCCTAGGATGCCTGCCTGGTTTCACAAATGCTTGCTGGAAAATAAAAGGGACAAATGAAGTTCTGGTCATTCTCTTCCTTGGATCATAAACACGGCTCTAAAAGGAACAAGAGTATATCCAAAAAGGAACCAGTAGTTCACTGAGCAGGAAGAGGGACTCCAGGGGTTCAGGGGTTAAGAAGCTCGCCTTGTTAGCTGGAAGGCTAACTGTATTTTGTAACTTGATTTCGCAGTCTGGTTTGGTTTATTACACTGCTGTATTGTATCGTTATATTTATTGTATTATGTTGTATGACCTTAACTATGTTATTTTTTGATTGCCTTATATGTATTGTCTCTGTAAACCGCCCTGAGTCGGTTGTACCAAGTAGGGCGGTATACAAATCAAATAAATGAAAAATAAATGAAGGCTGGCAAGTGAGCAGTTTGAGACCCTAGTAACTGCGTGACGGATTGAGCGCCCATCTCTGTCCCAGCTCTTGGGGACATGAAAGGAGCTTCATTTGGGCATTCCCTTAGCGGTGCTTCTCCTGCAAAAACCATTTCAACCCAGAATAATTTCTGACACATAATTAATTAATCAATTAATCAATTAATATTTATTTATTTATTTATTACTGAGCCAGTACAGAACCATTCCTGGAGCAGCTTACCTTGTTAAAATAACCATGAATTCAGACCATGAATTCCTTGGACTCCTGGTTATCGGAACTGCCTGGCACCCGCTGCTCTTGGTTCCAGGGAAGGGCCCCCACCCACCCGCTGAACTGATTTGGAGAAGTCCAGAATGGGACCTGGGCTGTCCAGTGGGCAGAGTAGGGGCTGTACTCCCCACCCGCCCACCCACCCACTGCGTAGCTTGCCCGTTGGTTCAGTGGCAGTGTTCAAATGCCCGCTGAGGCTGGCTTTTTCATCTGGTCTCAGGGTGTGGCTGGCCGAGAGGCAGAGGAGCTGTAAAGCCTGCAAAGGAAAGGGCCACAGGTGTAGGCCACCGGGGGGGGGGGCTTGTGCACACCCCTGGGCCTCTGAAGGCCTTTGTGGGTGAAAGAAAGGCCAGAAACCAAAATGTCCTCACTGAATAGCAAGCAAACTGCCCACAATGTTTTTCCTATAGACAACAATAGGGATACATAACAAAACTGGATGCTGCGACTTTGTACTCCCCTGGGTTTTTTTCACCTGCACCAAAGCAGGAGTTGCTTGAAGGACTAAAGAAGAGGATGCAAATGTCTCTTTGAAAGCAAACGAGTCAAAGATGTATTTATCAACTGAAGTGGGACATCCTGTCCATGTGGGTTAACAGGGGGGGCCACAAGGAAGAACCAACAGTTACAGGTAAGCGACCTGTCATTATCGAGCCTTGGTGGTGCTGCGGTTAAATTGCTGTCCTGCAGCCACAGCATTGTGAGTTCGATCCTGACCACGTCTCAAGGTTGACTCGGCCTCCTTCATCCTTTGGAGGCCAGTCAGATGAATCCCCAACATGCTGGGGGAAAGAGGCCAGTTAACTTGTGAATCCCCCAGAGAGAGCACAAAGCAGTGGTGGGATGTAACAGGTTCCCACTAGTTCGCCAGAACCGGTAGTAACTTTTCCCAGTGTCCCGAAGAACCGGTAGCAGCTTTTGGGGGGAACCACCTTCAGGGCTTACCTTTTCACTGGTTCCCCCACTGCACATGTGTGCCAAGCACTTGGTGTGCATGCACGCCTACAGTGCTTGGCACATATGCACAGCCTCCTTGCTGTCCTCCCAAGCGGGGAGGAGGAAGAGAAGCTGCTAGCCTGAAGCTCCCTATAGCCTGAAGCTCCCCAGGGTAAGTGACTCACCTTTGGATGTGGTGTGTCTGTGTGTATTTTAATGTGTATTTAATACCTTTACCTATATTGACGTACTACCATAGTTCCTAAAAAGTCCTGGTGGCCTGGCTTGTGGTTTTTAAGCAAAGTCGTGGAGTTACCTCATCAATAAGCTACACCTGTGCTGTTCCAATTGGAGGGCGGTATACAAGCAATAAAAAACTTCACAAGAAAAGACATTACCTAAAAATCTCAAATACAAAACTGTTAAAATTAAAATCTAAAAAGATTAAAAGCACACCAAATGCTACATTTTACTAATCTTGCTAATTAAAAAGTAGAGGGAGAGTGAAAAGTAGAGACATCACATTGAAAAGAAATATTCGTATAGTCAAAGCAATGGCATTTCTGGTGGCAATGTATGGTTGTGAGAGCTGGACCCTAAGGAAAGCTGAGTGCAGAAGAATAGATGCCTTTGAGATGTGGTGTTGGAGGAGAGTTTTGAGAGTCCCCTGGACAGCGAGGAGAACAAATAGGTCAATCTTAGAAGAAATCAACCCTGACTGCTCCTTAGAAGGTCAAATAGTAAAGATGAAGCTAAAGTATTTTGGACATCAAATGAGAAGAGAGAATTCGCTTGAGAAAGCCTTGATGCTGGGAAGGGTGGAAGGCAAAAGAAGAAGGGGCGGCCAAAAATGAGATGGCTAGATGGTATTGTAGAGACAAATGGGCACAGAGCTGAGCGAGTGGAGGAGGAGGGTGGAGGACAACAGGGGTGCCTGGCGGATGGTGGTCCATTGGGGTCATCGCAAAGGGTCGGAATCGACTGTGCGACTGAACGACAACAAAACTGTACAGTATATACAGTACTGTATACTGACTGCTTCAGCAGGATAGGTAACAGCATTCCGTGTGTTCCAGCATCAGAAGAATGAAAGAAGAGGCTGAGTCAACCATGAGTCCCATCAGGATTGAACTCAGAACATTCTGGCTCCACTGTAACAGTTTAACCCCTGCATCCCCAGGGCTTCTTCTTACCTTCCTCATTCCCCGTTGTCCGCCTCCCTCTCTCTGGAGTCCATCGGAGGAGGAGTCTCTCTGGGGAGCTGCTGCTGCCAATGGAGGGCACATTTATTTATTAATGGGCACATTTATTTATTAATTGTTCAAACTTGTATTCCGTTGTACTTCCGATTCCAGGAGTGACAAGGGCTTTGTGGGCCAGATGAATTGGCATTGGGGCCAGATCTGGCCCATGGGCCATAGTGACTGGCCCCCTGAACCACATGACCAGTTCACGGCCCGACAGGTTTGAGCTCCCTTGCTCTATAATGTTCTTCGCAGTCTCTGTAGAATCCACACAAATGTGTTTACCTCATGTATGCCGTGTGGATTCACGAGGGACCAATAGAAAGAACCACAGCTGCAGGGGAGCAAATTGTCCTTTTGGAGCCGGGGGGGGGGGGGGGGCAGGAGTTAAACTGCTCTACTCCAGCCAGCATGTGATAGGTTTCATCCTGACCAGGGCTCAGGGTTGACTCGGCCTCTTCCATCCTTCCAAGCTCAATAAAATGAGTCACCCGCATGTTGGGGGCAAAATGCCCATTAACTTGTGAACCACCCAGAGAATGCCTGAAATGCTGTGGGGGCGATAGGTCAGGCCCATTGCTATGCTCAGTCCGCAGGAACAACAAAGCCCAAAAGAACAGCTGGGGTGGGGGCGCCCCTCCCCTCCCCCCATGCCACCTTGTGCTAAAAGTGCAGGAAAGTCTTGGGATCGTTCCCCTTGCAGAGGGGCTTCCCTTGGTGGCCTCCGCTTCCCCTCCCTGGCCAGGAGACCATCCAGGATAGGATCCATTGGTGGGAGGAGGGGGGGATCTTGAGCACTGCTAATAATTAAGCAAAGCCAGTGGCTGGTTGGCAGTCCGGCCACCCTGAGTCGGCGGGAGAGGCAGAGTCCAAGTCCGTAAGGGCCGACAGGGCTTCACCCCTCCCGCTGCCCTCCGGTTCAGGCTCCGAGGCCAGAGGTGCTCCTGCTAAGCATGAAGAGGTCCGGGCGGCTCCTCTTGGGGGTGGCCATCCTGGCCTTCGTGGCAGGGGCTGCGGTGGCTGCCTCTTTGGGAAGGAAGGTGAGCGGAGGCATCTTTGAAAGGCCCCTTTGGGGGGGGGGAGCCCAGAGGAGAGCAGGAGCCCCACCACCCCTAGAACCTGCCCCATGGAAGCGCTCATTGCGCGCTCTGGGCGGTACACAAGGGAATTAGCATTTTGCTCCCAACATGCTGGGGACTCATTGGAAGGATGGTAGAGCCTGAGTCAACCTTGATCCCCATTGGGATTGAACTGACACCCTTTTGATTTCAGGAGAACAGTTTAACCCCTGCACCACCAGGCCTCTATAATGACAGGTTGATTAGCTTTGATCGTTAGGGAAAGGGGGGGTGAGAGAGAGATGGAGGCCTTTTACTGCTTCTCTTTGCCCAGAACCAGTCGGGGAGGAGGAAGGGGGTCCCTCCCCCGAGAGGAAATCAACCCTGCGTGGGATGCTACACCCTTCTCTCTGCGGTAAGATCTGTGGGTCACCAACCATCACGGCTTGGCCCTGCTTTCCCCACTTTGGGATGGGGGGGGGAGAGACTTTCCATTGGGGTTCTTCTTCTTCTTTCTTCCTCCTCCTCCTTTGTCTTACTTTACCCAAGAAGCATCTCCTCCCCCTCCCCCTCCCCCCCCCAAAAAAAGGGGGTGGCTTTTGCATGAATCCACGTCAACCCTGGTCTTGTCTGGGACAAATGATGCTCATTGGCTTCTGAAGGTTTGCCTCTCCCTGGACGGGGCATTTGCTCCTAGGCCCAAACATCATTTGCCCACCTGTGCTCAGAGGCACATTAGGGCAGGAGGCTGTTCTGGAGGGCAAGTGGCCTGGGGGGGGGGCGCTCTGCTCCGTCTCCACTCAGCTACTCGCCTGCCTACTCAGATCCACTGGTTTGGGGTCCATGGGAGAGGATGTGAGTTTGTGCCGTTTTCCCTCCCCTTCTGCAGCCTCGATTTCCCAAGGAAAGGACGGATCCCTTTGAGAACATCACCTTCCCACTTCTGGCGGAGCTTGGCAGTTTGGTACGGGGGGGGAGGGGGGAGGCTGGGGAGGGGAGGGCACTGAGGGAGGGAGGGAGGGAGAAAGGAGGGAGGGTCCCTAGAAGACGAGGCAAAGCCACTTTCGGGTCAGGGTTGGCACCCCAGAGGGATACATGGCCCTCATTGTGGAATGCTTGTGGCACAGTCCATTGCGATCACGTGAGAGTGCGCCAGCCTTACCCCCGTCGGGGCCAAAGGTCAACCTGGAGGGCGTCTCTTTTTGGGTGTCCAGGCTTGAGCCATTCCCTAACAGACCCATTGGGAGGAGGAGGAGGCTTCCGGCAAAGGAGCCCTTCCCTGATGGGGAAAGTCACCTGGTTGCACCCGGACACTCCTTCACCGGGTGCTACTCATGAGCAGGACACACACAGAGAGAGAGATGGTGGCCCAAGTTAGGAGCACACAGAGAGAGTTATGCGTGAAGTAGGTGTCCCAGTCCAGCTTAGATCCCGTGACAGGATGCAGGACGGGGTGGGCCTTGCAGAACCGGACCTTGGAAGCCCAGGATGGCCCAGATCCAACGGACGATGGGCCTGAGTAAAGGCCGTCCCTTGCTGGTTCTCAAAGGACTGCCGTGTCTCCCAGAAGGCCACCCTGCAGCCCATGAAACCTCCCTGGCGCATGAAACCGCCTGCATCTCCCAGTGATGGGAAGGCTTCCCAGGAGGGGTGTCAGGGGGGTTCCTACCGTGAGTCCCACTGCTCTTGCCACCACCTTCCTTCTTTGCAGAAGTAACTTGTCCGGGTGCCTTGAACACTCAGGCTAAACAGTTCTGAGAAAACGGAGGGCCCCCCCCCCCCAGCGTTGCCCTCCCTCGCCCTTTCCTGACTCCACCGGCTAGTTTGGGACGGTGTTAGGAGTGACCAGGCCGGCCAGTGGGGTAGAGAGTGGGAGGGGGGAGTTAGTGAGCAGGACAGTGGGGTTTCTTTCCAGGACACTCCAAGGCCCATGTGCCCCAAAGGCCAGCCCTAGAGCTTAGGAAAGTTAGTCGCCTTCTGGCCCACCATTGTGCTGGGGGGAGGTTTGGGCGGCTGTGATCTCCTCCCCCTCTCTCTGCTCAGCCCACCCACCCAGTGATGGGATGTAACAGGTTCTCACCAGTTCGCCAGAACCAGTAGTAACTTTTCCCAGCGTCCAGGAGAACCGGTAGCAGCTTTTGTGGGGAACCACCTTCAGGGCTTACCTTTTCACTGGTTCCCCCACTGGGTGGGTGTATTTTAATGTATTTTTAAATTTTATTTATTTAATTTATTTATTTACGGGTTTGTGTTATGGGTGGGTTGAAGGGTATGTGTGTGTGTGTGCTTATATTTATTTTATTTTATTATTTTGTATTTTTTTTCTTTGGCCCCACCCACATCATGACATCATGATGTTAGCTCCGCCCACACTGATGATGTCACGGTAGGGTAGTAAAATTTTTGACATCCCACCACTGCGACCCACCCTCTTCTCAAGCCAGGCAGGGTTAGGTGGAAGGGCCAAGGGTCAGCCGGGGTCAAAAGGGTTAGCCCCCCTCCCCTCTCTAATTCCCCTTTCTCCTTCTGCAGCCTCTGCGTCCAGCCATAGGGACCGGCAGCATCGGGGAGTCCACCTTCTTAGAGCCTGAGTCCAGCAAGCCAGTAAGTTGGGCCATGGGGCTTGGGGGGCTGCGGCGGCAGTGGGCCTGGAGAGGGACAGCCTGCCCGCCCTCCAGAGACCCAGGCGTGACCCTTCCTCCTCCTCCTCCTCCTCCAACAAGCTTGTGGCCAGAGTCAGGCCACCTTGGAATGGGGGAGTCCATGCGGGTGGGGCAGGGGGGCTCCCACCCATGTGAGGAAGGGCAGTGGGTCTCATGAGGTGCAGGTCCAGCCCTGTCCAGGAGGGAAGGAAGGGCCCCTTCCACAGGTGCCTTCACACAAACAAGGCTGACTGGTGCGAGATGCTCCTCAAGGCAAGACTGACTTGTGGCTGCCAGGGACGTGCCGTGCCCATAATGCTTAGCGGCTACAAACAGAAGGACTTTATTGGGCACAATATCTGAAAGTAGGATTAAAGGAGTTTATTGTGTGCAAAAGCCAAGTCAAATCAGAACACGAGACTTCTAAAGTACAATACACCTTAATAACAAAGAGGAGAGCCAGTAAGATAGAGGTTGGCCAAACATATAGGGATTATTGTCCTGTGTTGCCAACGCCTCCTCCTCCTCTTCTCCTCTTTATGCTCTTTGACACTGTCACATCTTCTTTCTTTAAAAAAAAATACATTATTTCACATCACTTCCCCCCCCCCCCCCAGTCTTTTCGTCTCCTGTGCACAGTTGTTTTCCCTGGTGGATTTCCTCTTTTTTCAAAGCTGCAAGGTTGCAACCAGAAGTCCATGTCAGAGCACTTTAATTTCTTCCATTATAGCACAATCATTTTGATTTCATGACGTAATAATATGCCTATACTGTATAGTTATATTGTCCCTCTCACATAGGGGTGGGAGGTAAACTGGCTGGATAGCTCAGTGGTTTAGGCGAGGCTGGTGAGAAAGAGGCAGCCTGTCTAGCCTTGGGCTCCCCTCCAGAACTCCCCTGAGAGGAAGGGGTAGGCAGGGGTGCCCAAACTACAACCTGTGGGCCGGATCTGGCCCTGACACCAATTCATACGGCCCACACTGCCCTTGCCGCTCCTGAAGTGGAAGTAAAACACACCCATACGGCTTCCAGGAGCGGCAAGGGTGGAGTGGGCCAGATGCATTGGTGTCAGGGCCAGATCCGGCCCACAGGCCATAGCTTGGGCACCCTTGGGGTAGGGCCATGATGGCGAACCTTGGCACTCAACTGTGCTTGGACTTCGATTCCCAGAAGGCCAAGTCCCTATGAATCCACACGAATGGTTTTACTATGCGCAGTAAACCCATTTGTGTGGATTCACAGGGACTTGGGCTTCTGGGACTTGGACACCCAAGAACATCTGGCGTTCCAAGGTTCACCATCATGTGGGTGGGGGAGGGCCCCCCCCCCACCTGTATTCTCCACCTGGAAAGGGTCACCCTAAGCTGGAGCCCACTTGATGGCAGGCAATGAGGATTCCGTTAAAAGCCAAGGCAAAGGGAAGGCAGTGGGACTGGACCCTGTATGCCTCTCTTTGGCTGCGTAGGAGCCCCCCTCCCCCCATCCCGACCCTCCCCAATTTGCTCATTTCTTGGAATAAAGGGTGATGATGACCCTGAGGGGAGGGGAGGGGCTGCCCCATTGACCGAGGAGGTCTGTGGGCAAATATTGACGGAAGTCAGTTGGTGGATAAATCATTACCTCTTACCTGCCTATGCCTGGCAGGGGCTGGCTTTCAGCCAGGCTCCCAAAGAACTGGTCAAAGAAGCAAAATAGATAAATAAAATACCCCCCCCCCCCCATACACACACACACACACACACCTCTGAAATGGTAGTTTTCGGATCAGTAGCCCCGTGCCAGTCTGTGGCCAGGAAGAGGCGGAAGACAAAAAGTAAAGAGGCAAAACCATTCGGGGCAGTTGTGGGTTGCCAAAGGAGACTTGAAAGAGTCACAGATGAGATTCAGTCCCCCTGGGAGGCCTCCTTCAAAGGACGGAATATCCACCCCATCTCGAAGGATGGAGTCCCAGGTTGGTCCCCACCATCGGCCAGGTGGGCCAACTGTGTGATTGTTACCTTGCAGGCCGATAATTGACATTATCCAGTCTGACTGTCCTGTCCTGTCCTGACAAACCACTCGCCTCTTTGCCAGTTACCTGCATCCCCACCTGCTCGTGGCGCCAGGTCTACAGGAGGGCAGCCATACAGTCTCTGCTCTTCTGCCAGAGGGGGTGGACTTGGTCCAGAAAAGTTCCTCTTCAACTCAAGCAGAGAAACTTTGATGTGCCACAAGAACCTCTTCTTCTTTTTGAATTTCTAATTCAGATTTTTTTTGGTCTGATATGCAATAAAACCAAGGATTGCGTTAAGGAGAAACAAAATCCCAGGTTTCTGAATATCACTAGACAGTTACAGACAGGTGGAGTTTTGAACTCCGCAGGAACCTCTGGGTGGTGGATGGCTCACGAGGAGGAGGAAGAGGAGGAGGAGGAGGAGTTCTTGACTGGTTGGCCTGAATTTGCTGCTCAGTTGAGAATGAGGTCCCCCCCACACACACTGGAAGGTGGGGACGTGGCTCCCTGCAACAATCCAGCTTCCCTGGGGGACACTCCCCTCCCCCCAAATACCATCAGGCCCAAGGGAGGGGAAAGCCACCTCCCCCCCACCCCCCATGGTGGCCCTCCTGCATGTCTCCCTTCTTTTCCAGAGGTTGAACCGCAAAGTCGAGAAGGAAGAGAAGGAGGCAGGCCGGTCCCGGCGTAGAAGCCGACAGCGCGGGGGCCACCGGCCCGTGTGCCGGGGCTGCTACTCCGGCCTGACCCTTATGGCCCCTCCTGGCTACGAGGGCAACCACAGCTCTGGCCACGACGAGAGCCACTCAGAATCGGCCTGGGAGTCTTCCAGCGAAGAAGTCGGGCCCTTCCGGCAGCCTGATCCGGCCGCCCTCTTGGATCCAGGATCTCCGACCCAAACGCTTGATTGGCATCAAGGACGAAACCAGGCGTAGTCCTTCTTCTTGCCATTAGGAGGCCTGCAAACAATAAAAACGGCACAGATTCCTACTGTCTGCTTCTCTCCCTCTGCAAAGGTCATATCTGACTCTAGGGTTCGGTGCTCATCTCCATTTACAGTCCAAGAACCAGTGCTGTCTGCAGATGCTTCCATCGACATGTGGCAGGCATGATTAGATGCCAGTGTGCATGGAACACTGTTACCTTTCTTGCCAAAGCAGCACCTGTTAGTCTTGCAATTTGTTGCTTTTGAACTGCTATGTTGGCAGGAGCTATGACAGAGATGGGAGCTCACTCCACCCTGGAGCACTCAGGTCTTGAACTACTGACCTGCCAACCTCCTGGTCATCAAGGTCAGAATCTTCACTGCTGAGCCACCATGTCCCTCTTTCCCTCTGTGGGGCCATCTAAGCCAGAGCATACAAATGGCCTGGCACAAAGCCCCCCCCCCCGCCCCCGCCCTGCCCCACCACTGGTTGCTTCCCTCTGAAGGCAAAAGCATTCATTAGACCAGGGGGGACCCCAAAGAGAAGAACAATAAAGCCCACCTTGACAATCTCTGTTTTGCAACAGGATGGGAGATATTTTAAGCTGCCATGTTCTCTGCTTAAACCAGGGGTGCCCAAACTATGGCTTGTGGGCCGGATCCAGCCCCTGATGTCAATTTATCTGGCCCATGCCACCCTCATCACTCCCGAAAGCGGAAGTAAAACATGCCTGGATGGGTGCGTTTTACTTCTGCTTTCGGGAGTGACGAGGGTGGCACAGGCCGGATGAATTGGTGTCAGGGCTGGATCCGGCCTGCGGGTCATAGTTTGGGCACCCCTGCATTAGACCAATTAGCAGAGGTTTCAAAAGCAGAGAGTTTAAAGTGAAAGACTGGCAAAGTTGCACAGTGGAAGAGAGGGCTAGTTAAAAACATGATGGTTTGAGGAGGAAGAGTGAACAACCAGTGGGGAGAGGATGAGGGAAGTGGGCCGGATCCGGGCAGAGAAGAGAAGCAGAAGAGGGCAGCAACCTGTGTTGGGAGTGTAAGACCTCAGGGGTCAATGTTGGATGGGAGTGGGCAGGTGGGCCTCTTCACCCCACCACCTGCCAGTCCTGGGATAATCTGGCCCCCTTTACAATACCTAGTACAGTGGTACCTCGCTTAGAAGAGCATCATGCGTTCCACAGGATTGCTCTTTAAGCGAGTTTGCTCTTTAAGTGAAACACCATTGTAAGTGACCCATTGTGACTTCTGGTGTGTGTGTGTGTGGGAGGGATTGTGGACCCCAATTTGTTTGTTAAGCAATTTTTTGGTTGGTTTTATTTGTTAAGCAAAGTGAACATTCAGAGAGAATTCTGCTCTTTAAGCGAGTTACTCTCTAAGCGAGGAGGAGGAGGAGGTGCTCTTCTTTATGCAAGGTCTGATTGTAGTAGGATGACTCTGAGCAAGCCCAGAACACAAAGGGGGCCACACCACAATGTGGGCGAGTCCACCTGTGGGTCCCAACAAGGGAACCAGCCTTCCATTGTCTGCACAGAGGGAAGCACGCGGAGGAAGAAGAAGAAGAGGAGGAGGAGGAGGAGGAGTTACAGGTAAGCAACCTGTCATTATAGAACCCTGGGAGTGCAGGGGTTAAACTGATATCCTTCAGCCAGAATGTTGCGAGTTTGATCCTGACAGGGATCAAGGGTGACTCAGCCTTCCATCCTTCCACAGTTGGTCAAATAAGGACCCAGCATGTTAAATGAGGACAAAATGCTGATTAACTTTTTAATCATCCAGAGAGTGCATTAAGTGCTATGGGGTGGTAGAGAAGTGTCATAGGTATTGTTAGAGTCCAGGGGTGCCCAAACTATGGCCTGTGGGCCAGATCCAGCCCCTAACACCAATACATTCTACCCATGCTGTCCTTGCCACTTCTGGAAGAGGAAGTAAAATACACCTGTGCAGGCACGTTTTACTCCCAGGAGTGGCAAGGGCAGCGTGGGCCAGATGAAGTGTTGTCAGGGGGTGGATCCGGCCCACAGGCCATAGTTTTGTCACCCTGGTTTAAGCAGAGAAAATGGCGCCTACAAATCTAATCCTGTTGCAAAACATGGCAAGGCGCGTTTTACTTCCACCTCCGGTGTAAGGAACCACATGAGTGGCCCACGGCCCAAACGTTTGGGCACCCCTGCAATAATGCGTGGCAGAAGCAATGGGCAGTTGGAGGGAAGCATGACAGAATAGGTGCCAAGTCAGTTTACCACGAAGCCCAGTGTGTGCCGATACATCTCTGGCTCCAGGAATGTGGGGTTTTTCCCACCCCCATGCATGCAGAGGTCTTGGAACAGAGTCACCTGGCTGGCGGCTAAGGATTGCCAGGAAACGGCCCACTGCATGCTGAAACTTGCCAATTCCATTTGCCGGTTCCTGCCCATTACGGGAAAGTGGAAGGCAATGTCCAGGGACAGAGGGAGGGGCGTCGTGGTCGCTCTGCCTTTATCTGCCCTCCTGGCTTCCATGGCTAAGGACAGACTCGGACTGGGACGCAGGCAACCATGAGGAACCTACTCTTGGCCGCCCTCTTGGTTTTGGCGGTTGCTGTCATGGCCATGGCAGTGGTGAGTTGGTTTGGGGTGGTGGGGAAAGGGAAGAGGGTTGGGCTGGAGGCGCATGAGAACCTGGGCAGAACAGAACTCACAAGAACACCAAAGAGTGCCATCGGAGGCCACTCGATGTGGGCCAGAGGAAGAACTTTGCCTCTCCCTAAACACCCGATGGGGCCCAAGAGGAAGCAGGCCAGGGAAGTCCTCAGGCCCTGAGTGGGCAAAGGTCTGCTTTATATGCAGAAGGGGACGGGACCCTCGGGCTCCTTCCCAACTCTGGAGGAGACCCTTGTCTGAAGGCAACCAGGTCTCCAACCAGAGTCTTTGCTTCCAAGGCATCTGCTTCTCTCGGAGCGCTGGGGTCGCCTGGCCGGATCAGTGCAGTGTCTGAACTATAGACCAAACTGTTTATGAGCCACCGGAGCCTGGCCAGCATGGGGTGCAGCATGTGCGTGCAGGAAGTCAGTGTAAGGATAAGGCTGAAGTCCCCCCCCCCCCCGGGTTTATCCCCAGAGGTATTTGGTCTGTAGGGCTTAGCAGTGCCCTCTCTGGATGGTTCACAAGTTAATTCAGGGGTGCCCAAACTATGGATCCTGTGGGCTGGATCCGGCCCTGACACCAATTCATCCGGCCCACGCCACCCTTGCCAGTCCTGGAAGCGGAAGTAAAACACACCTGTACGGAGCAGCAAGGGTGGTGTGGGCCGGATAAATTGGTGCCGGGGCTGTAGTTTGGGCACCCCTCGTTTAAGCAGAGAAAATGGCAACCTCCAAATCTATCTCATCCTGTTGCAAAACAGACTGCAAGGCACATTTAACTTCTGCTTCCAGTGGGAAGGAACCACGCGACCGACCAGCTGAGCCACGAGACCAGCCCACGGCCTGAAAACTGGGGGGGGGGGGCTGAGTTAATTGGTATTTTCCCCCCAACATGCTGGAGGCTCATTTTACCACCCTCAGAAGGCTAGAAGAGTCAACCTGGAGAGGCCCCATCAGGATCCACCGGGATGAAGCTCACAACATTTTGGTTGCAGGACAGCCCCACTAGGGCGCTTAAGAACTATCCGGAGGAGGAAATGTCAGGATGGGAAGCAGCCCTTGGGTGAAATGTCCTCCTTGGAGCAGCCCTTCTTCCTCCTCCTCCTCTGAGCTCACCCCAGCCCTACCTTCAGTCCCACCCACCCAAGGGCACCCCTGAGTTAGACTCACCACACCTGTTTGAGAGGCACAATTCCCGCGGCCTCCTTGTTCTTTACCTGCCGGCCGCTCTCGGCCTCCTCGTGGCCTTGCCCAGGGAAAGGCAGGAGAAGGCCCACTTTCCTCCAGGGGTCACTCAGGACTTTGCACCCTCAAAATACAGAGCAATCATTGCAAAGGCCATCTTGCCCTCCCCGATTTCTATTCAGATGAGCTGGGCTAGAAAATGACACACACCTGGGAGGAGGGGGGGGGCATCAGCAGGTTCACACCAGTTTGCCAGAACCGGTAGCAGAAATTCTGCGCCCCCCCAGTCCATCCAGGTTTTGAAATAAAGTTGTCCTAGCCACCTAGAGTGAGGTTTGCCTGAGCAGGGCAGGATATAAATTTGAAATAATAATAATAATAATAATAATAATAATAATAATAATAATAATAATAATAATAATAATAATAATAATAATAGCAGCTTCCCCTGGCCACGCCCACCAAGCCACGCCCACAGCGTGGTAGCAAAAATTTGAGGGGGGGCCCTGCTTGAAGCAATCTGGGCTGGTTGCCTCTAAGAAGGCCACCCACTTTCTTTTAAAAAGCAAAGTTTGACAGTAAGTGGAAAATGTTGCTCTACCAACAAGGTGGCTTTACAACGATTTATTACTTTTATTACTATTTTATTTTATTATTTTATTTAAATTATATAAATTATATAAATTCATTTAAATTATTTATTTATTAAATTATTTATTATAAATAAATAAATACATACATACATTATTTATTTTATTTATTTATTACTATTACTTTTGATAAGTAACTTTGTTACAAACCCATCCGTTCCCCCCCCCCCCCATCAACTAATTACTGATAAATAGTATGTTACTTTAGTGGTTAAAACACTGAGCTTGAAGACTAGAAGGTTGGCATTCAATACCCAAGCATTGCATGATGGAGTGAGTGCCTGTTGCCTGCCCCAGCTCCTGCCAGCAAACCCATTTGTGTGGATGTACAGGGACTTGGGCTTCTGGGAACTGAAATCCAAGAACACCTGGGGTGCCAAGGTTCGCCATCAGTTTGAAAGCAAGAAATTGCAAGTAAATAAACAGGGATCATTTCAGTGGGAAGGTAAACAGCGTTCTGTGCACTCTGGGGTTGAGGCATGCCTGCCACATGTCCGTGGAAAAGTCTGCAGATGCACACAGCTTTGGCCCTAAACAGAGATGAGGAATGAGCCCTAGAGTTGGCTACAACTGGCTTTTGAGCAAGCCTTACCTTTGTATGTTACTTATAACTCATTCGTCTGTCCTCAGGTCTCCCCCTGAACAACACCTCCCCCCCCCCCCGGTGAGGGTTAGGCTTACTCTCCTGGAGACCTCCCTGTCCTGACCCGCTTCTTCTCTCTCTCTCTCATCCTGCACAGCATCAAGAGCAGCCACAACTGGACATGAGCCTGCGCCGTCTTCCCTGCTGGGCCAGATACGGCTGCTACTCCAGCATTAGTAGTTCGGTAAGCACCTGCGACAGGTTCATAGAGCATAGTAGTAGAAGCCCAGAGGTGGGGAGGGAGAGGGGAAGGGTGGAGGGGCTTTGAGGGCAGCCAATCCAACCCATTCCTGCGCATTGCAGGATCATCTAAATGGAAGCCAACCTGATAGGTTTGGTTGTCCGATTCTTCCTTGAAGGCTTCCAGTCAGTGGTGGGATGTCAAAAATTTTACTACCCCACCGTGATGTCATCACAGTGTGGGCGGAGCTAACATCATGATGTCATGTCATGGGCGGGGCCAAAGAAAAACATACAAAATAATAAAAATAGGAAGCTTCGGGCTATAGGGAGCTTCAGGCTAGCAGCTTCTCTTCCTCCTCCCCGTTTGGGAGGACAGCAAGGAGGCCGTACATACGTGCCAAGCACTAGGCGTGCATGCACACCAAGTGCTTGGCATGCATGGGCAGTGGGGGAACCAGTGAAAAGGTAAGGCCCAAAGGTGGTTCCTTCCAAAAGCTGCTACAGGTTCTCTGGGACACTGGGAAAAGTTACTACTGGTTCTGGAGAACTGGTGAGAACCTGTTACATCCCATCACTGCTTCCAGTGTCCAAGGCCGCCTCTCAGGATACCACCCCCACCCACCCACCCGGCCACCTCTGGTGGCCACTCTGAGGTCATGTCCAACGTGGCTCAGCACGCCACTGCTCTTGCATTCAGTGAGTGGCTGACGCCATGAATCTGAAGCTGCCCAACCCTCTCCAACATTGTGCAGGAGGGAAGGGCTCAGCCCTCCGCCACAGAAATGTCCGGGCTCCACCCTGCCCCCCTCCTGTCCCCATTGCCCCAAAACAAGAGGGGTGTGCGCGGGAGTCTTCTGGGGTAAGGAATTCTGCTCCCTTTCTTGTAACTGGGAGGCAAAAGGCAAATCAAAGCCCTGCTTTAGATCAGGGTGCCCAAACTACGGCCCATGGGCCAGATCCAGCCCCCAATGCCAATTCATCCAGCCTGTGCCATCCCTGTCGCTCCCAGAAGTGGAAATAAAACACACCCATACGTGCTGCCGCTGCGGCCACACAAGTCTGCACATTGAAGGCACATTTGTGCAGGCTATGGGGAGGTAGAGAAGTGTAATTGCTATGGCTATGCCATGGGGCCAGCCGGGTGGGAGCCACAGGTACCAGGAAGAAAAGAACAGTCCAGCCTGTCCTGGAAGATCTCTTGCTCTTATCTTATCAGAACAAGGATGGGCTGCGATCAGAGGCAGCGATTGTTCCCCTCACCAGATAACAGGCCCCCCCCAATGATCTCCCACCTTTCCTTCTCAGGAGAGAGAGGGGGGAGCCTAGGAAGCGCCTGTGAAAGTCAAGCCTCCAAGAACAAGGGCTGGTGGGGTTCTCAAAACCCTCCAGTTAATGCAGGTCCATAGACACGACACTGGTTCCCACCCACCCCTCCCTCCCTAGGGTCTGATCCCTCACAGGGTCACTGTTGCTTGTGCCTGGGCCGAGTAGCCGACCCTCACCCTTGAATTTCAGAGGGGTGTCCCAGCCCCCCCCCCCCCAATGATCTGGGCTGCTGAGGGTCATCTGGGTATTGCATAAAATAGAATGGGTGATCTTGTCACCGTTTCCTCTCCAACGGTTTCCCCCAAAGGCACCTGGAAAACAGAGTTTGGCCAGTGCAGAAGAAATGTTCCCTTCTGCAAAACGCTGGAAGTCAAGGAGGAGCATCCAGGGGGGCCCCTAAACTGGTGGCCCACCTTGGCACTCCAGGGGGTCTTGGACTTGAAGTACCAGAAGCCCTGCTGATCTGGGCTTCTGGAAATTGAAGCCCAAGAACAGCTTGTCATGAAACAAATTTACTCACGAGTCAGACTTCTTGCCCACAGGTGGCTGGTTCCTGCTTCTGAGCTGCTGCCTTTCTAGTTAAGCAACCCTGGATACACATGTTCAATACACATGACAAGATCACCCAAGTTAGTGTTGATATGGTAGCGCAGAGCCAAGTAAACGCTCCAGGCATCTTCAGGTATTTTAAAAGTATATTTGTAATCAGAGCAAGTTACAGAATAAATTTTATCAAAAGTTCAGAAAGCAAAGAATGTGCTTCTCTAACTGAGGAAGACAAAGTCCCGTCCCACCCTCACCCACCCCCATTAAACCCTTCTATGTTTGCAGTTCACCCTTAGCCTGAAGCATCGGATCAAGAGAACGTCCTGGTCCCACCGTCTGAGTTTTATCTCCTTCCACACATTTCCTTCCACACATTTCCCTTTCCATTTCCCCTAAAGGACTCCAGCCAATGATCATACAGTAAAACATGTCCCTCACGGATTGGGTTTCATTTCTTCTAGCCCATTGAGGTCACCATGCGGACACATTCCAATCCCTCTAAGGTATGTGTGCTAAAAGTTCTCCCATGCATGGAAATCCCCATCATGGATAAGGCTGGCCGCAGGGCACAAATCCTGCCCTGACACAGCTGGAGAGCCAAGTTTGAGGAACCCTGGTCTAGGGAATTACCACCTTTCGTTTCATTTTGTACTAGACCAGTGGTGGCAAACCTCTGCCACTCCAGGTGTTCATGGACTTCAATTCCCAGAAGCCCAAGTCTCAATGAATCCACATGAATGGATTTACTGTGTGTACGCACAGTAAACCCATTTGTGTGGCTTTACAGGGACTTGGGCTTCTGGGAACTGAAGTCCAAGAACAATAGGGGTGCCAAGGTTGGCCATCGCGGGCTTAGACCCTGAGGGATGAAAGTGGGAAACTGAGCCATCGGATCTGGGAGAGAACTGGCATAGTCAACAATCAAGTCCTCCACTGCTCAGGCAGCCTCAGGCGGAAACTTTCCTTGGCGGCAGGACCAGAGGAAGCAGACACAGAGTCCACCAGTGGAGGTCCAGGAGACTGATTACAGTAGGCAACTTTTCTGGAAAAACAGGTGGCATTTATTCAAATGTTTCTTTATTTATATCTGATGCTTGACTAATTTAAACGCATTTGGGACCCTCAGGGTCCCTGTTATGCATGTTTTCCAGAGTGCAGCAACCAGAACCTCGCAGGGGAATTCTGCAAGCTGTCAGCGAACAGACAGACAGACAGACAGACAAACTTTTCCAAGCTTTGTATTACATTGCTCTGTCTTTCTTTCTTTCTTGCATGAATTCTTCCAGGTTCATCAACCAAGTATAAAGCTGGAGACTGACTTATCCCAAGTGAGTTTCAAAAATGTATGCTAGCTTTGGGGAATGAACCCCTGGGAGCATCTCCAGCCTGCTGGCTGTGGCAGGATCAGGCCTTTTCCTCCAGGGGCTCATCTTGCAGTCATGTCAAATCAAATCAAACTTTATTGCGGTCGATGACCAGTGCAGTAAAAGGGTTTAGTGCATGAAATACTGTCAAAATGCACCCCCCCCCCAACACATTCGTTTGAATTAAAACAAAATAGAATAAAACCAGTTTTTAAATTTATGCTACCTTTGGGGCAGGTCTCTGGCTTGATGCCAGTCACGTCAGCAGCTGCCAAAGAGTGGGTTTTCTAGGGGGTGCTCTAAGCTGGCCACTCTAAATGGCATTTGTAGTGGTGGTTGCCAGAACTGGGTGGGAGCTACCCCACATGGGGGGGGGGAGAAAGAGAGACCCTCTTGCCCCACCCTAAAAAGGAAAGGTCAAAAAGGGGTGAGGTGGGTGCAGCTTCTAGTTTCTGTGGGGCTCAGGCCGAGAGCAGCTGTTGAAACAGAGACCCATGTTTGTTCTTTGGGAGAAAGGGGAGAAAGCTTCCTTCCTCTTCCCCAAGATTTTGGGGCCAGGCAACCCCGAGACCGAGTGGGAGCCCTTGGGATGTCCCTCAGGGAGGACCCCTTGGGGAATGGCACGGGCATGAACTCACGGCCATGGAGATGGACCCCCCCCTTGAGCCCTGGGCCCTGTTAGGGACCACCGACGCCTCCCCTCCTCTCCCTTGACTGGAAACCCCAGCCTGGGCAAAGGAAGCCCTGCCTTCCTCCTCTAGGGCCACTGGCCCAGAGACCTGGGGGTTGTGAGGCAGCCTAGGAGGAGAGCTTGCCTTTGGCTGTCCCCCTCGGAGGGGGGGGGCAGGCTCTTTGTCCCTAACCCCCCCCCCCCCGCTCTATCTCAACAGATTGACTTTGCAACAAAGACCCCAGAGGAGGATCGTATCCCGACTTTCCTTGACCGGCTTCTGAAGTCAACTGTGGTAGGTAAAAAGCTGACCCCAGAGGAGACTGGGGGGGGGGGGGAGGTGTAGGTGTAGGTGGGGGTTGTTGGTAAAGCAGGTAGCAGAGTAAATACAGGGGGGTGCAATATGGCACACACCTGGTGAGGTTTGGCCCTTTATGCAAAGACAGGCAAACCGGCAAACTTAAAGGATGGTTTACTTGAAAGTAAAGTGCAGAAATCGATACGGTGCTATACAAGTCTCTTGGTCTCTCAGCTACATGCACTGGATTAGTCCACAAGCTTTATATACAGGTTGAGGCAGCTCAGTTCAATGGTTACAGGCCAGCCGTGAGCAAAAAGCAAGTCACAGAGTTTCAGAGCTTCCGCCCCTCAGCCACGTCCTTTTCCTGCCAAGGCAAAGTCAGAACTCAGTCCTCCTCAGGCCAGTCAGCGCAGGATCCTTTCTCCATGCCTGGCCGCAGAGAGAGTGCAGTCAGAGCAGGCATTGAAGCAAGCCAAGCAATATCTGCCAACGATGGGCTGCATGACAGCAGTAGAGCTGAACAGCAGTGAAGCAGTCCTCGAACACAGCTCTGGAAGTCCGCCTTGGAGAAGCTCTTTGAAGCAATGCCAAAACCACATCTGGAGACAGCTGCTCAAACACAGGCTCACATGACACAGCAAGGCAAAGTGCGCACACTGAGGCAAGCCCTTAAAGGTACATAGACAGCCACACTATGCCTGGTGACCCCTCGGAGTGTTGAACAAGCACTTACACACTCTAACAGGGGTTTCTAGGCAGAAGAGCTCCCCCCACCCCACATTCCCCACTAGAGATGTGCTACCCATCACTTACCTGGCACCACTTGCTTGCTCTGCTCTCGATGGAGCATTTTGGCCCTTGGAAACCCCCCCCCCTTCTTACTATCAAGTCTGCCCAGGTTATAAGAGCCTTCTTGACGATTGTGGTGGTTTTGAACCACCATCGGGCATAACATCCTGGCACAGTGACCTTGTGTTGCTGGCTAATCTTTCTCACACTAGGTTGGGTGAAAGGAACTGCAGAAGGAACTCACACAAAGGTGCCTTCATTTTGGTAGTTTCACATCTGGCCTAGTCATGCATGGAGGAGGAGGAGGAGGAGGAGGAGGAGGAGGAGGAGGAGGAAGAAGAAGAAGAAGAAGAAGAAGAAGAAGAAGAAGAAGAAGAAGAAGAAGAAGAAGAAGAAGAAGAAGAAGAAGAAGAAGAAGAAGAAGAAGAAGAAGAAGAAGAAGAAGAAGAAGAAGAAGAAGAAGAAGAAGAAGAAGAAGAAGAAGAGTAGACCCTACTGCCAGCGACTCAACACTTGGGTGGCAAAGTCCATAGGAAAGGAAAGGTGGTGGTCCCTGAGTGGATTCAATGGCCCCACGTGATTCCATCTTGATGGAGGGCAGCAGCTTCATCCCTCCTGGCCAGGGGCTGAGGAGGAAGAGGAGGGCTTTGTGTGCCAAAAGGGCTCAGGATGAGGAAGTGACTCGTGGAACTGGACCTGTGATAGGACGAGGGTCATGCTGCGATGTGGGTGGCAAAGGCCACTGCCTTGTTCTATTGTTCCCAGGAGAATCTTCATGGCCCGATTGCCTTGATGGAGGCCGAGATTTGGAATCAGAGGCAGCAGGCGCAGCAGGCGCAGAGCTTCTGACTGTTTGGGAAGTGACTGGCAAGGACTGTGGCTGGGAGAGGGGGGTCCTTCTCTGACCAGGGCTTCTGAAAACCACCCCCTCCCTTTGGCCTGGTCTTGACCACTTTCTCCTAGCAATGCTTCCCACCTTGCCCATTGGATGGGTAGCACCCGTCTACTTCCATGCCAGGGCACCCCCTTTCCTCACCATCCTTCCCACTTTGTTTCTCTGCTGCTGTACCTGGCCGGGCTGGGGTCCCCCTTTGTGCCCCCAGACCACCCCCACCCCTCCACCCCCACCTGCTCCGTGGATCTTTCTTCCAAGCCATGTCCTGCTCCTTTTCTGCAAGCAAAGGGAGTCACGTTTCCCTCTGTACCAAAAGCATTTTAAAAGCTTTCCTTTCATGCCAGATATGACCTGCTTCCATCAGTCTCTCCGCCCCCCCTTTCCCCTGTACGATTCACTTTGAGGAGGTGTCCCCGTTTCTCCTCCTCCTCCTCCTCCTCCTTTAAGGGGCACTTCTGGACCAGCAGATCACCCCAAACTCTTGGGATCCATCGAGGCTCATGCTTTTTCAGGTGGGCGATGTGTCCAAATGGGGGGAGAAAGGGCCACCAGACCTTCCCTTCTGGAAAGAGTCCCTGCAGGGTCGCAGGCTCTTCTTCTTAAGCCTGGGCGAGTGGATCTCTCTTGTGGAAGAGAGTCACCTGAGATGGCCCTGCTGCTCCTAACCCTAACCCTTTCCCTCCTCCTCCTCTTCCTCCTCCAGGAACAGGAAAAGGATCAAGATCAAGGAACAACCCTCGCGGGGAGCGTGCAGCTGAACTAGGTCCCGGTGGGAAACGTCTTCCTTGGGATGGGATGAGTTGTTACATATTGGCAAGACATGGGCACTGTGGGCTCCTCCAGAAGCTCTTCATCAGCCCAGGTGGTTTAAACTCAGGAGGGAATCAAAGCTCCTTCTTCAACCTGCCCTTCAGCACATTGGGCTTGGGTGGCCTACAGTTACATCCTGTCAATTGAGAAAAGGCCATTGAATGAAATGTTTAAATTAAAGCAGTTATATCACTAGGCATCAGCTACTGACCCTGTTCTTCTTCTTTGAGTACCGTATCCGATTCTGAATCTTGGCGGTCCTCATGGTGACCAGGCCATGAATATTGTCCTGGGGACAATATAATAATGCAGTGGCCTTCTAGTTGCCTTCTGCAGCATAGCATGACCCCCATAGTACCAATGACCCAGTTCCGTGTGTCACTGTCTGGACTTCCCGAGCCTTTTTGGCGCACAAAGTCCTCCTCCTCCTCAGCCTCAGCTGCCAGGATGGATGAAGCTGCTGCCCTCCCTCAAGAGGGAGTCAAGTGGGGACCATTGAATTCACTTGGGGACCCTCACCATCACCCTTCCTTCCCTCTGGACTTGGCCACCCAAGGCCACGAGTCGTCAGGGTGGTCAGGGCAGTTAACCACCGCCTGACAATGGCCTTGCATCGCTGGCAGAAGGGCCTACTCTACTACCATGGCAGAACAACCTGGCCAGACTGAAGTGACCCTTTTCCTGACTAGTAACAGTCTGTAGTCAAAATCACAGGAGCTTCTCTCAGCAGAGTGTAGTTATTTTGCATAGCCTGAAGTTTGAAAAACCAGACACGAGGCAAATCTGGAAAGTCCCTCCAGTTCCCTCTATGAGCAGGTTTGCTCAGCAGGTCTGCACAGAAGCAACCAGGACGATCTGTTCTCATCTCAACAGGTTGCCTGAAGTTCTGCAAACCCAAGAAGTAGCCCCCGAGAACTGACCGCAAACCCAGGCTGAACCGGTATTTGCAACCAATCTCTGAACCAGGGCATTGAACTGTGCTCTACGAAAGGAGTTTATTGTAAAGTTATGGTATACATTGAGTAGAATAGTTTAAGAAGACCAGTTGTAGTGAACAGGACACAACTCTCACTGCAGATGATGGATAGGGAACAAGGAAGGGGCATCACGGAGTCCCAGCATAAAGTTTTTGTTCATGGGGATAATACAAGGTCACTCTCAAGGTTCCCCCCAGGCCTTTTCTTGGGACACCTCCAGGCATGTATTTCTGCTAAATTACTTTTGGAAACAATTCTTTTTTCTCCCCTCAAGAAACTTGTCCGGGTATATTAGTTTTAGACTGAGAAAGCCTGAGGGCTGGCTCTTCTTTTAAAACAGGGGTGCCCGAACTTTTCAGGCTGTGGGCCGGCCACATGGTTCAGTGGGCCGGTCATGTGGTTCCTCGCACCAGAGGCAGAAGTAAATCGCACCTTGCAGTCTGTTTTGCAACAGGATGAGAAAGAGATTTTTAGGTTGCCATTTCCCCTCAACACCCGTTCATCCGCCCAGGCCACCCGCATTACTCCCGGAAGCGGATGTAAAACATGCCCACGTGGGCACACTTTACTTTCACTCCCAGGAGCAACAAAGGCGGCAGGGGGGGGAGCCTGGATGAATTGGCTTTGGGGCCGGATCCAGCCCATGGGCTATAGATTGGGCAAGCCTGGATTAGGGAAACTAGGGGCCAGTTCAGAGTAGTCCATGTGCAAGTGGGGTCTTTTTAGACGACAGCCTCCGGAGCCTTCCCTAAACCAACGGGAGGGATCAGGACATTTTGTGAGCTGTAATCCAGAGGAGGGAAAGTTCCAAAGCTCTCGTTTTAGGTCACCCAGTGGGTGCATTAACACCTTACTGGCACACTGAATTGGGTGACTGGAGGGTTGGCAGGTCAGCAGTTTGAGACCCAAGTGAGGACCTGTCTGTTCTGGCTTCCATCAACCTGGCAGTGTGAAGGCAAGAAATTTCAAGTAGATGAATAGGTTCTGCTTCAGCAGGGAAAATAGCAGTATTCCGTCTAGCCATGCTTGACACGTGACCACGGAAACGCCTGCAAATGCAGACAGTGGTGGTCCTTTGGCTATAATCAGCGCCTCCTGGAGTCAGACATGGCTGGCTTTCGAACAAGGGCGACCTTGACCTAGCATGGAATAAACGGGCTAACCATGAAGGTGGTGGTGCAGGGGTGGGTGTCTGTGAACGACGAGGGCGGCATGGCATGAATTGGCATCGGGGCCAGATCTGGCCCACAGGCCATAGTTTGGGCACCCCTGATTTAAGCAGAGATAATGGCAGCCTAAAATCTACCTCATCCTGTTGCAAAACAGATTGTCAAGGTGCATTTCACTTCTGCTTCTGTGGGAGGAACCATGTGGCCGGCCCATTGAACCACATGACCTGCCTTCTGAACCACATGACTGGCCCGAGGCCTGAAATGTTTGGGCACCCCTGCCATAATGGGCCAGATCAAGAGGGGCTGAGAGAGGCTTCTAGCATTGTCAAGGGGCCGCTTGGAGAAGTTTCAACTTCTTAACCTCTTCCCCTGCAGGCCATGAATGGAGACCCCAGAAGGAGGGACCTTCCTTCCTTAAGAGGGTTCTCACTTGCCTTCCCCCCATCGAGGCTTCCATAAACATCCCCGAGAAATGCAGCTTGTTGTGGGCAAAGGAGGTGATCCTAGAAACAATCTGTTCACATTGCTGATAAACCACATGATACCAGAAGTATCCACTGTACAAATAAAGATCTTGAATGCTCAGATGTGCTTTTGTAGATCAAATGCAGGGAGAAATGGACACACATGTCAGTTTTATGTTAGGAGAGGAGTTTTAACTTGCCTCTTTTTGGCCTAAGAGTCAAGGTTGCACAGACCTGGGGGTGGGGGGTGGGGGGCAGATTCCAGCACATGTTGCTGTTAAGGCACTGACCTCCTCAGGCCATGCTGGGCGCCCCTCCCACCCGGGCAGAACATGAAATGGGTTCGAAGAAATGTTTACACTAAAAATACAGAGCCAAGCGTGACCACGTGCCTGGTTTTTAAAGGGACATGTTGTGGTGGGCTTATCAGCGGAGCAATCCTGCGTCTTAACTGGTGTTTGAGCAGAAGACTGGGGTCAAGTGCAAGGAAACTGGCTGCACAAATGCTTCATCCTCCTTTTAATATAAAAACAAACCCCAACAGTTTAGTTTGGAAGAGGATGGAAAGCAAACAAGCAAGCATGAAAAGAAGATTTAAATCAAGGGTGTCCAAACTACGGTCCGTGGGTCAGATCCGGCCCCAGACACCAATTCATTTGTCCCACACCGCCCTTGTCGCTTCCAGAAGCAGAAGTAAAACACGTCCATATGGGCACATTTAACTTCCACTTCCAGGAGCAATTGGGGCGGCGTGGGCTGGATGAATTGGTGCTGGGGGCTGGATCTGGCCCACAGGCCGTAGTTGGGACATCCTTGGTTTAAGCAGAGAAAATGGCAGCCTAAAATCTATCTCCTCCTGTTGAAAAACAGATTGTAAGGCATGTTTTATTTCTGCTTACGGTGGGAGTAACCACGTGACCGGCCCACTGAACCACATGACCAGCCCATGGCCCACCCCTGATCTAAACACAGGCAAAGGACTCCAGGTGTGCCTCTAGGGTGATGGGAATGGCCGAGCCAAACCCTCCCTCTTTCCTTCTCCTGTAGAACCAATGGGAGTTTGAACCCCTGACATCAATTCATCTGGCCCACAAAGCCCTCATCGCTCCCAGAAGCGGAAGTAAAGTGCGCCCATACGGGCACGTTTTACGTTTGCTTCCGGGAGTGATGAGGGCTTCGTGGGCCAGATGAATTGGTATTGGGGGCTGGATATGGCCCACAGGCCAAAGTGACCGGCCTCCTGAACCATGTGACCAGCTTGTGGCCCAAAAGGTTTGGGCACCTCTGCTCTAGAGCATTTTTGTTGCTTAAACCAAGGGTGTCCAATTCTGGGCACCACACATTAAGAAAGATGCAAACGAATTAGAGCAGGTAAAGAGAAGGGCAAGAAGGATTAGGAGAGGAAGAGGAAGGAAGACTTTGGAGGAGAGACTTGAAGGAACTGAGCACGTTTAGCCCTGAGAAAAGGAGTCTGGAGAAGGGGTAGGATGATAGAACTCTCCAAAGACCTGAAAGAGGGTCATAAAGAGGTAGGGATGGATTTGTTCTCCACCATCCCAGAGTGCAGGACGTGTAATAATGGGATCAAACTAAAGGGAGCCAGATCTAGGCTGAATATCTGGGAAAACTCATTAACTGTTAGAGCAGTACGACAGTGGAACCCTTGACCTTTGGAGATGGTGAAGCGCTCCAAGGCTGGAGGGATCTTAGCGACAATTAGGCCACCGACTGTACTACCTGCTTCGATTCAGGGTGTTGGACTCAATGGCCTCACAGGCTTCTTCTAACCCAGTTACTCGGTGACTGTAGGATTCAGTGGTGGGATGTCAAAAATTTTACTACCCCACCGTGACATCATCACAGTGTGGGCGGAGCTAACATCATGACATCATGATGTTGTGGGTGGGGCCAAAGAAAAAATACAAATAATTAAAAATAAAATAAAATAAAAATAAGTACGCGCGCACACGCACACACACACACTTCAACCCACCCACCCACGACAAAAACCTGTAAATAAAATAAAATAAATAAAAAATACATTAAAATACAGCCACCCACTCAAACATCCACCCACCCACCCCAAACACAAATCAACCAGAGCTTTTAAACCAGAGCTTAAAGCTTATTCTGGCTAATCTTTCTCACACTAGGTCAGATGGAAGGAACTGCAGAATGAACTCACCACAAGATGGCTTCATTTTGGCACTTTTCAACTTTTCAACAGTTAAAGGAGTTAGGTACTAAGTCTTTGCCTAACCAGTTCTCTAGCATAATGTGCCTTAATGTAAATGTAAAACAGCTGTACCTCCTTAAGGGTTCTCCAATTGGAACAGCACTTGGAACAACACAGGTGTAGCTTATTGATGAGGGAATGCCAAGACTTTGCTTAAAAACCCCAAGCCCGGCCACCAGGCCTTTTTAGGAACCGTGGTAGTACATCAATATAGGTAAAGGTACTAAATACACATTAAAATACACACAGACACACCACATCCAAAGGTGAGTCACTTACCCTGGGGAGCTTCAGGCTATAGGGAGCTTCAGGCTAGCAGCTTCTCTTCCTCCTCCCCGCTTGGGAGGACAGCAAGAAGGCCGTGCATACACGCCAAGCACTGTAAGCGTGCATGCACACCAGGTGCTTGGTGCGCATGTGCAGTGGGGGAACCAGTGAAAAGATAAGCCCCGAAGGTGGTTCCCCCCAAAAGTTGCTACCAGTTCTCCAGGACACTGGGGAAAGTTACTACTGGTTCTGGCGAACTGGTGAGAACCTGTTACATCCCATCTCTGGTAGGATTCTACTGGCGCATTGGTCATTACAACAGGCACTCATCTAGTTCTGGGATGAAGCTGGAAACCAGCCAAATTGACCGCCAGCTCCCTCAGCCAGAATTGCTCTATGGAACCCAATCCAATATTTGTTCTTTTTGGTGCGCTCAAAAAACTCGTGTTATCAGTGCTGGGATGTCAAAATTTCCGCTACCACACCATGACATCATCACAGTGTGGGCAGAGCCAATGTCATGATGTCATGACATCATGGGCGGAGCCAAAGGAAAAACTAAAAACTAAAAATAATTTTAAAAATAAAGTAAAATAAACATAAGCACACCTCTCAACCCACCCACCCACCCACAACACAAACCCGTAAATAATTTGAATAAATAATTTTTTTAAAATTACATTAAAATACATCCAAACAGCTACCCCAAACAACAGGCTGTTATTATTTATTTATTTATTTCATTTGTACCCCGCCCTCCTCTGAAGACTCAGGACAGCTTTACAACTAAAAACAATTAAAACACATACATAAAAATTAAAATTCAAGTTAAAACACCGAGGAGACAGGTGGGGTATTCAAAAGAGCCAGGCAACCAAGTTGGCCGTCTGGCCCACTCCCCACACATGCCCTGCCAGCCAGGTCTTCACTCCTTTCCTAAAGGGCAGCAACTCCGTCTGGAGACGTAACTCTGTTGGCAGGAGGTTCCCTAGGAGGGCCGGAGCAGACACGGAGAAGGCCCTCCTCCTCCTTCTGGTGCCAGAGAGATGAGCCTCTGTAGCTGAAGGTACGACCAGAGAGCCTCTCCGGTCTGCTCTAGTGGGACGGGCAGAAGTCCTTGGGACAATGCAGTCTCTTAGGTATCCTGGCCCACTACCATGTAGGGCTTTAAAGGTCACCACCATCCCCTTGAATTGCACTCTTCTCGTGGCCTGGTTCCTCCCTTTCTCCTCTTACGCCAGAGTGGGGTCACCTTGGTGTGAAATGGAAAAACCCCAGCACCAGATTGACCCAGACTGGATGGCAGCAGAAACAATCACCTCGAGATCCCTCTGCTGAGCCCTCCCTGCTCTGGAACATTGGGTAATGTTTAACGGGGGCTTAAGCTGTGGATCTGGTGGCTCTTTAAGTAAAGAGAGGGGGACAGAGAGCAGCAAGAGCTCGGCCGGAGGGATGGCCTCACGGAGGTCTTGCCCTTCTTCCGGTCCTTCTGAGATGGGGCGGTGGCTGTTGTGGGCCTGGGCTGCCAGCTTGGCCCTTGGGGTCTTCACCAGTGTGGGACACGGCGCAGAGCTCAGCGGCACCGCTTGGGAGGTAGAGGTTGGTACACAGGAGGGTGGGGTGGGGTGGGGCAGGAGTGGCAAAGGGAGCGCTGCGTGGCTTCCTCACCGCTTCGTGACAGACCGGACTTCATTTTCGGGCAAGCAATGGGTGGGCTTGGAGTGGGCAGGCTTAGGAGTGCTTCGACCCATAAGGAGTTGGGTGGTTCTGCCTGGGTGTGAAAGCATGGCCAAAAAAGGACTTGGGTGGCCCTCAAGGTACCTTCCTAGCTACTTGCTCATTATTTACTCCAAGGGGGGGGAGAGGTGTGTTGAAGGGACTGGCAGTAGGGGAGCAGGAACGTCCTCTCAGGGTGGACAGAAGAGGTCTACACTCTTGGAACTCCATTGAATACCCTCCTCCCAGTGCTCCGTCCTTCTGCTTTCCCCTCTTCCTCCTTCCTCACCAGACTACCTGGAGGAATCCTGGTTCTGGCGTCCCCCTTCTTTCACCTTCTCCTTGGACAGACCAGGCGTTCCTTAGGTTCCAAGAGGAAAGGGGGCCAGGGTTTAGGGGGTGCAGGGGCTGGGCTGTTATTCCAGGCCCCCTCAGGGAACATGGGCACCCCAGCCCTGACTGCTTGACCTTTTTGCAGGGCGACACCCGCAAGGGCGATGTGGCCACTTTCTGGCTGTCCAGGTCCACCACGCACCAGAGGCAAAAAGCCACCATCTATCGGACCGGGAGCCTCTCTGCCCTGAGCAGAGGCCTGCTGGCCAACTTGGTGAGTGTGGCGAACGGTGGCCGGCCAAAGCTCTGCTCCACTGGCCATTCCCTTTGCGGATCCCAAGGTCTCTCCTTGCCTCTTGGGGGAGAAGGTCTCTCTCTCTCGCTGGCTCTCTTTGCAAATTCCCAGCTGTGTTCTGAAGGCCACTTGGATAGTCCCTTGTGCACCTTGCGTGTGGCCAGAGAGCCTTTTCTCTTTGGTCACTCTTGCTTTGCAAACACTTGTACATGAGAGCGACTGGCTGAGCTGGTTCCCTGTGGGAACTTCCTCCATGGCAGCCAGTGGAGCCGAAGGGTGAGGGCGGGCAGCAGTTGGCCTCGCATGATCTGACCCCCCCCCCCGGTGCCTTGTGCAGCCACTCTGCCTCCCCCCAAAAAATAAAATAAAATAAAAATAAATCACAAGTCCTGACTCTGGGGAGAGACAGGGTTGCCCTCCTTGGCCAAGCCCCTCTTTGTGGGAGGGGGAAGGTCTGGTCACCAGGGCTGCCCCCAACCCCATTCCCCAACAACCATGGCTTTTAGCACAGTGAGCCAACAGCAGAAGGAAGGAAGGATGGAAGGAAGGGCCACGGGTGGAGACTTGTTCTCCCAAGGATCCCTCCCCGGGACAGCCCTGCTGCCGGGGTGGGTGGGTGGGCCTGGGTTAGCATTGCAGGCGCCACATGTCCACCGAGTTTACACGGAGCAAACCTTTGGGGAGAACATGTCAAAAGAGCTCATTTTTAGCACCAAGAAGGAAGAGATGCTCATTCTTCTCCAGGGGTGGCATCGCAGACACCAAACCCCAAGGCATGGGGACTGAATAAAGTCGGTTCAAAGGCTCCACATGGACTCTGTGCAGGCCCCTAGTTTTGCTAAAGGGACAGGGAAATGGGTGGGGTGCCCCCCCCCGGGGTGCTGCCTGTTTGCATGTGGGGGGGGGGAATTAGAGACAGGGAGTAACGCTAGTTGACCTTTCTCTTTTGGATGCTTCACAGAGCATTTCGGGGGAGGTCCAGGAGGGCCAGAGGCAGGAGAGGGAGACCAGCCCCACCAGGGATGCCTGCGGAGGGTGTTGTGGGACCCCCAACCACACAGGGAGCAGAGAGGTAAGCAATTAGCCATTAATTACCCTTATCTACCACCCCATACAACTCTTCAGTAGGGCCCTCGCTGGTCAGTTCACAAGTTAATTAGCATTTTGTCCCAAACATGATCATTTGATCAACCTTGGGAGTCAACCTTGATCCCCATAAGGACCAAATTCATCATGTTTGGCTGCAGTAGGCTAGTCCCCAGGGTTCTATAATGACAAGTTGCCTACCTGTAACTGTTCTTCTTCTTCTTCATGCGCTGCTGTTGCTTGTGGGCCTGGGTCAGACTCCTCCTCCTCCTCCTCTGGTGCCCACAACCTATCCCAGGGCCAGGGCCGTGGGTGTGTTCTTAACCTCTCTTTCTGCCCCTCTCTGACCACATCAGCCGGCTAAAGGGGGCCAGGGGTCTCTGGGCACCACCCCTCTGCCTGAACCGCCAAGGAGAAACACGACCAGGGTCTTCCACCGTCCTGGCGCTTTCACCCCCATGGGAAAGGCGCCACGGGGGCCACCACACAGGCCTGTGGAAGGCCGGCAGGTGAGACGTGGTCCTGCCGTGCCCAGAGAGCCCAGGAAAGGGTTGCATCATGGCTCTCTGGCAGGGTGGTGGTGGCGTGGCTGGCCCCGTGGCTCTTGGGGCTTTCAGAAGTCGTGGTTTTCCAAGGCCCCCCCCCCCCACTTTGGTGTCTTTCTCAGGGAACCAACGTCACGGAGCGCTGCCGAGGCTGTTGCCGGACAAGTGGGGCCGCTGGTGGGAAGCCCCCGGGAAGAGGGGAAGAAGGGAAAGGGTCCCAAACCTCTGAGCAGGTGAGCAGCCTGAGGGAGAGGCTCCAGGGGCAGATGCGCACGCCAACCTCCTCCTCTCCTGATTGAGGGACTCTGTGCCGTGGCTCCGTGGGCCCCGAGAGGCTCCATTCCCTCCCCTGGGCTAACATCAGCCTCTGCGCGGCTCCCGGCATGCGGGAGGCAGTTTGAAAGCAAGCAACTGCAAGTAGATAACGAGGTACCACTTTGGCATTCCGGTGTCTGGTCATGCCTGCCACAAGACCATGGGAACATCTGCAGAGGCAGACAGGGCTAGCTCTCTTGCTGGAAACAGAGATGAGTACTGAACCCTAGAGTTGGATATGACTGGCTTTTGAGCAAGGGTGACCTTGATCTATATGCAGGGCCATGTGGGCCACCCAGGGATCCGGCCCACCTCCCTGTTCTCTTCTCCCTCGGCCACCTTCAAAGTGATGCCCCTCGTCTTCCCAGGCACAGTGGCCAGGCTGGCTTCCTTTGCTCTTTCTTTCCACGGCATGGAGCAGACCCAGCCACACGCTTGTGTGTTTAGGCACGGACACTGACCGGAAAGGTCCATCTAGCTAGAATCTGGGCTCATGTGAAGAGGGGTGGATGAGGGGCTTTGTAGTCCCAAGCAGCAGCCAGTGCTCCTGGCTCTGTGAAGTAAGGAAAGGGTCAGCCAGAGTGAGACGCTCTCTCTTGAAGAAGATGATGAGAGGCAGAGCGGGAGGAGGGGAGGCCAGGTCAAGAGATGACCTTTGACCTCCCCCACTGGTGTCTTGACTATTGTCTCCTTCTGCAGGGCAGCTCCAGCCAGAGGCCTTGGAGGCCCCCCTTGGGCAGGGGCCTCCCCCACAAACCGCCTTCCCAGAAGGAAGGCAAAGGCTGGCCTTCTTTTGTGGAGGTGCCGGACAGCAGCCGTATGGAAGTCAGTGAACGGCCACGGGCTCCCTGAAACGCCACGCCACGCCACAGAAGGTCACTTTGCCCAGCAACCTAAAGGAGATCTGTGGCCAGAAAGGGAGGGGGAGAGAACAAAGCGCCTGCCCTGCCCAATCCTGCCCCCCATTTATTTACTCCCTGGCTAACCAAGAAGGGAAGGGGCCGTCGTGGCAAGGGAGACTCCGCTTGCCTTTCTGTGGGTCAGGCAGCCCTCGTGAACCGCAGCCGAGCAGCCAACGGACCCAGGCGGGAGGGAGGGAGGCTCAGGTGCCCACCTGTGGCCGAGGGCACCTTATGCACGAGGGCATCAGAGACAGGGACTCAAATGCACCCCTCGGGCCACTGAGAAACCAGCAAAGGGCCAGACCCCCCCCCCCCCAAGCAAGACCCACAATACAACCGGGGAGAAAGTGGGGGCTTGCAAAGGACATGTTCTCACACACGGTGATACAAATAAATGAAATTTATAAAGCAGCTTCCCCCCTCACAATTTAATTCGTGTTTTCCAGTGGGGATCTTAAATTGTGGACCATTTCTGCGAAATCATTGTGCCCCATGTGAAATAAGACACCGGCCACCCCACTTGGGAGTTTCCCCCGAGCCTGGCCTTGAAGGGGCCGGAGGAGGGAGCGGGCCACATGGGCCATGGGCCAGCCTGCTTTTGGGGACATGCTGGGAAGATGATGGCAGCAAGATGTGGCTCGGTCGGAGACCCGATGAGACCCCCCCCTCCGCCCCCAATTCCGCGCTGGAGCAGGCAGCCAAGTGGGCCAGGAGGAGGAGACATTGGCCGCGGCTCCAGGGACCCCCCCCCCCACCGGACCCCTCCCTGCCTGATTAGCTCAGCCAAGCAGCCCCTCCTCCTCCCTCCAGGGCCCCCTTCCCAAGGGGAGGGGAGCAAACTGCCCCTTGCAGAGGGGGCGGAAGGAAGACCCATAACTGGGGGGGGGGGGAGAGCCTGTCTCCCGAAGGGGGTCTTTTTTTGGGGGGTGGGGGGACCTCTTCCCTTGCAGGAGCCTCCGTCTCTCTCGCCCCCGCTTCTGAGCCCTCCCCTCCCCATCCCCCTCCCCTCCACCCCCCTGGGTTGCAACTGGGGAACTGGGCACGCGAAGGCGCGTCCTTGCTGGGGAGGGGGCTGGGACCGAGGAGACCCCCCCCCCTCTCCTCTCCTCACGCAGGATGATCTCCATCTACCTGCAAACCACCAGGTCTCCCTCCCCCAGGCCTTGGGATGGTGTGGCTTCCCTTCCTCCCCCCTCCCCCTCCGCAGACACCCCTCCCCCCCCTTCCCGGAGAAACGGCCTCCGCCTTGCCGGGTGCAGAGCCTGCGGGGGGCCTCCGGGGGGCGCCCGCGGGCTGGGCTGGGGCGCAGGGAGGGTTAAGACGAGGGAGGGCGCCTTCCCAGAGAGGCCGGAGGAAGTGATGGAGGGGGGGGCACCATAGAGAGCCCGGGGAAGGAAGGAAGGGGTGCCAACCATAGAGCCCAAAAGACAAAGGGACCCCCCATGCAGCTGGCAGGAACTCCCTCTTTCCCGGGTGGAAAAGGCTGGCTGGTAAGCCTGGAGGGAAAGGGGGGGGTGGGGGGGTCCGCGGGGGAGGGGAGGAGGAGGTCAAGCAGGGCCTGGAGGGGCCACTTGGTTTGGATGGAGGCCCCCCTTTTTCAATGGGGGGAACCCAAGAGGGGGAGGGGACCCCCCCAAAAAAAGAACCCACCCCTCTGAGCTCAGCAAGTCCCCCCCCCCGCTTTTCCCAGGGCAGGGGAGGGAAGGAAGGGGTGGCCCCCCCCCGCCTGCCCCACCCAACCCCACGTCCTCCACCCTTTCCAGAGTCTGGCCAGCCCAGGGGTGGGAGGGGCCCTCCTTTGCCTTCCTCTGGCCTGGGGGGTGGGTGGGAGTGGGAAAGACAATAGGGTTGCAAAGGGGGTGGGCGTGCACCCCGGTCTCCCCCCTCCCTCAATCTTGCGCAGGGTCCTGCAGGCAGCCTCAAGTCCAGCCCAGCCCTGGCATTGCAAAGGGACTGTCTGGCAGGGAGGCTCCGGCCACCTCAGGAGGGGGCGTGGCTGGCATTGGGGGGGGGCTGGCATGGGGGGGCTGGCAGAGGCCAGGCAAAGCAAGCCATCCACTCCCACGGCTTCTTTACTGGCTGCCCCATAGAAGAAGATTTTACTTTCCTAGGATCCAAGCTCACTGCAGGTGGGGATATTGCAGCCATGAAATCAAAAGGCGACTGATGCTTGGGAGGCAAGCCACGAGAAACCTGGGGAACATAAAAGTGAAAAGGAGAGACATCACATGGCAAACAAAGATTCGTATAATCCAAAGCAATTGTATTTCTGGTGGCAATGTATGGTTGTAAGAACTGGACCATTAGGAAAGCTGAGCGAAGAAGAATACCGTATATACTCGAGTATAAGCCAAGTTTTTTAGCCCAAAAAATGAGCCCCCAAATGAGGACTCGGCTTATACTCGGGTCAGTGACCACGAGGGTCCCAAGACTACATCAGGTTGAGATGTGCTAGCAATTTAATTAATTTTACCATATGTTCATGTTTTTTGATTATTGAAACTTACTAGCAGCTGCTGCATTTCCCACCCTCGGCTTATACTTGGGTCAATCTATTTTCCTGGGTTTTCAGGTCAAAATTAGGTACCTCCGCTTATATTCGGGTCAGCTTATACTTGAGTATATACGGTAGATGCCTTTGAAATGTGGTGTTGGAGGAGAGTTTTGAGAGTCCCCTGGACAGCGAGGAGAACAAATAGGTCAATCTTAGAAGAAATCACCCCTGAGTGCTCTTTAGAAGGTCAAATTGTAAAGATGAAGCTGAAGTACTTTGGACACCAAATGAGAATAGAAGACTCACTTGAGAAAGCCTTGATGCTGGGAAAGGTGGAGGACAAGAGAAGAAGGGGGCAGCCAAAAATGAGATGGCTAAATGGTATTGTAGATGCAATGGGCACAGAGTTGGGCAGGCTGAGGAGGAGGAGGGTGGAGGACAACATGGGTGCCTGGAGGGCAGTGGTCCATGGAGTAGTGAAGGGTCGGAATCGACTGTGCGACTGAACAACAACCATAGAAGTGCTTCTTAGGGCTCACTCCTGCCTGGCTGGTTCCCAAGGGAATTAGCCTTTTGGCTCCCAGCATGCTGGGGACTCATTTAACTGACCTTGGAAGGATAGAAGAGGCTGAGTCAACCTTGATCCCCATCAGGATTGAACTCTCATCCTTTTGGCTCCAATACAGCAGTGTAACCTCTGCGCCACCAGGAAGGGTGGTGAGGCCAGAGTCTGCATTTCGGGTGCTCGCCTGCATGGAGATGGCAAGGTTCAGTCCAAAGGCTCAGCAACAGCCCTGCAGGGTTGCCCTCATGGCCAGGCCAAAGTGACAAAGCACTGACATTTAATTGGCCCCCCTGAGAGAGAGAGACAGAGAGAGCGTCTGTGTCTGTCAATCGATCCCTTTGAGTGGACCAGAAAGATCTTCAGAGAGAAAAGTTGGGGAGAGAATAACCCTCACCTTCCGCCCGTGGCAACCCAAGTGGAAAAGCACCAAAGGCAGCAGAGACAGAGGCCTGTTTGGCTTGGGTTGAGGCAGGTTCCTTTCTAGCTAAACCAGGGGTGTCCAAACTACGGCCCACGGGCCGCATCTGGCCCCTGATGCCAATTCATCTTGCCCATGCTGCCCTTGCCACTCCACGTGACCAACCCACGGCCTGAAAAGTTTGGGCACCCCAGAGCTAACGATTGACCCAAATGCAAGAGAAATTCCTCCCTGGCAAAAACGGGGCTCCCCTCCAAAGGGGGCTCAGTTCCCCCTCCTGGAATTCCCCCCCCCACCTGGGAAACTGTTTGCCTCTTTATCAGGGAGCACTCTCCCCCCCCCCCAACCCTAACCCCTCCAGCTATGTTTGACTCTCTGCAATGCCCATTTCTCAGAACAGATTTCGCCAGCTTCAGATTTGCCTACCCTGATTCTGCCCTTGCAGGCATGTCTGGTTTCAAAAATAGGTTTTCTTCATAGTGTACCACTGCATTGAGTACCTAGCATAATTTCCAGTGAATCTAACACACATCTTTGCTATTATAATTTAGAATTGTTTGGGTCCCATCTGTTAAAAAAGGGTTGGAAAGGGGAGCCTCGGTGAGTGAGGTGGGTGGATTTTCAATAAATGAATAAATGAATATTGAAATCCTTTTCTGCACATAGACTTCTGTAAACCTCCAGAGTTTTCTTCCGTCTCTCCAGTCTAGGCTTCCTCAGGGCTTCCCAACCTTTGGGAGGGGGGGGTTGGCCACATGCCACACCGAGGCCTCTCTACAATCCTGAACGGCCCCCTCGCCCCCCCCCCCCGTGACATAGAATTCTTATTATTCAAAAAGTGAACTCTTAGTCACATGGAGGGAACCTAAAAGGCCACTCACTTTAGTCCAACTCATTCTCAAATTGCCCCCCCCACTTTAAAAATCAACCCACCCACCCCCGACCTCCCATGGGACATATGTTGGGAATCACGGATCTCAACCCAAAGTGAGATTTTTTTCTCCTTGAAGGGGAATCCCTTCTCACATTGCAGGTCCGTGCCTCCAGTGCCTTCAGTGCCTGACTCCTCGCCCTTTGATGGTCATGTGATGAACCTATTAGGCTTCCTTTAATTGGAGCACCACAGCCCTAATGGAGGCCCCCTCTGGCCAGCCCAGCCCAGGTGCCTTTAGGTCTCGGAAGGGACTGAAGCTCCCGCTCCGCTGCCTGCGATGGTCTTACCATTATCGTCATGGCCAGACACTCTTTTTCTCTCCTGGTGTTTTAGGAGGCCTTTGGAGACACCCAGCCGGTGATTTCCTCACCCGCGTTCCTTGGCTGAGCATCTTCCTCTCCCTAAATCCCACGCTCCCGGCAGGGCCAGCCTGATGGCGGAAGGAGGCGTGACGCCGCAGGTGAGATATGCTGGCAGGCGCTCTCTTTCTGGCTGAGGTTGGGAGAAAGCAGGGCCCGTTCGGACTGGGGGGGGGTGCGCCACCAGCTTATTCCTCAAAGTGGGATGGCCCCGTCGGGGGAGGGTGGCAGGATTTGGATTAGGAAAAGGCACGGTGCATCCTTGGCACCTGGAGCTGCCCTCCTCTGCTTCCCCCTTGGAGGTGTGCCTGCCTTTGCCTTGCCTGCGTAATCTGGGCCTACCTGTTCTGCAGGTCATACGTTGCCGTGCACCTGCTTTTCCTTGCCTTCCGTGGGAAGCCGCCCTTTGGGTTCACCCTCTCTGTGCAGGTCCTGCTTCATGTTGCCTTTCTGAGCCGGGCCTCTACACCCCCGTTCCTGAGGCCTGCGTTTCTCTTCTTTGTCCTTCCCCAAATCTCGGCTTCTTAACTTTGGGGATTTGCTGGGATATTGTGAAGAAGCCGCTTCGGGTTTAGAACCAGAGATGCTTGGCTGGAATGCTTTATGATGGGCATCACCCCAGGCAGGGCAGGGAAAGGGCAAAGGGGGAAAGGGGGAGAGAACAGCCAGCCGGGCTGGAGGGAATGGATGCCACAGGTGAGTTTGGTGGGGGGGGGGAGGTGGGGAGGGGCCCCCAAGAAGGGTGAGCAGGAATTCCCTACTACTCGTTGCAAGTGACCTGCTGGGAAGGGCATGGCTGGAAGCTCTCCTGAGGGAAGGCAATCGGGAGCTTCTGTGGCTGCACCCAGAAGTGGCCCAAGCCTTAGGCTTCTTTTGTGGAAAGAGGTGCTTGGCCTCACTTTGGGTAATGGGGGGGGGGGGAGGATCAGGGGGGGGGACCTCTCAACCTGTGAACCTCCAGATGTTTTGGACTTCAGTTCCCAGAATCCCCGGGCATTGGCTTGGCCTGGTGGGAATGACAAGTCCAGCCTATTTGGGTCTGTGTCTGTGTGTCTGTGTGAACCCTTGCTGTATAGTTATCCATACCCCCTGTGGGGCTTTCTGGACCCTGCCTTGATCTGTCACCTTTGACCTGTATGTTGGACAGTGGCATTGTCCAGTTTTGCAAGCTCAGCCCCTTCTGTGGTCAGCTGTCCTGGAGGAGAGAAGCCACAAGTTGGACTGCGTCCCCTCCAGGCTGGACCAGATCTCCACTACGAGGGTCGCACACAAAGAACACCTTCCTACAGACATTTTAGCCTGGATACTGTTTGGGCTGAAGTCATTTTGCTGCTGGAGTATTTATGTATTTATCATATTTATCCAGGTCATAAAACACTACATTAAAACATTCCTAAAACCCCTCCAATTTAACACTATTAAAGATTAAAATTTTAAAAATCTAAAAATAAAAGAGCGCCCGATTGCCCTCTTGTGACCCTGCCTTGCCACCTCCGCAGGTGTTGCGGCTGGGCTGCTTGCCCTTGGGAAGACTTTCCACCCCTTCGTAGGGAGCCTGGCATTGCTCTGTGGCCAGGACCGAGTGTGCCGCCCTCCTCCTGCTGCTGCTGCTGCTGCTGCTGCTGCTGCTGCGTGTCTTGGCAGGAGATGCTGACCTTTGAGGACGTGGCCGTCTCCTTCTCCCCAGAGGAATGGGAGGTGCTGGACGACTGGCAGAGGGAGCTGCACTGGGAGGTGATGATGGAGAACTACCGGATGCTGATCTCTCTGGGTAAACGTCCCCCCCCCGCCCCCCACCCCCCCACCCCCACTTTGGCCCTTCGGAGCAGAAGCTCCCCAGGGAGGCTCTTCTCCGCCCTCCTTCGGCAGGGCTCAGACTCCCCCGGCATGGAGCCTCTTGGGAATAGGCCACGAGCAGAGATACAGGATTTCCACTGACACCACCTGGAAGAAGAGGCGGGGGGCGGGGGACGGGGGGGACACCTGGTTGGGTCCTTCTAAACTGCCCGCTGGGTATAGGAAATTCAGGGAGGGGGCTGCTCAGTCTCTGTTCAGAGCCCCTGCAGGGGCAGGTTTGCTGACGGCCCCTTTCCAAGGGATGGCCTCCACCAGAGAGAGAGAGAGAGATATGGGGGGGGGCCCTAGTTCCGCTGCGATCAAGGCCCTTCGGGCCCTTCGGTCCAGCTGACGCGTTGCAGCCTTTCGCAGTGCTTGGAAGGGAAGGGAAAGAAGAGGCCGTGCGAGACCCTGACGCGCTCCAAAGACTGACCTGCCTTTGGCCATGAATCAAGGGGCCTTCCAAGGACAGGCCTAAATGCATGCAGAGAGGCGAGAGCATCGGGGCGGAAGGAACCAGGATGTCCGCCTGCCCTACAGCCAGGGGGGGCCCTGCCCCTCCCCTACTAATGCCCCCCCTCCCCACGGCACCCTCTCCTTCCAGACCAGGTGGCTCCTTCCAGAGCTGAGCTGGGGAGATTGGTTTCTTCTGGGGAGGGGCTATATCCCCCCCCCCCACAGAACGCCCTCAGTCAGCAGGACCAGGGGCTGGTGGAGAGTGATTGGGGCGCTGTGGGGTGGGAAAGCAGTTCTTCCGGCCTTTGGGTGGCCCACCAGGAGTGGCGGCCCAGCGCCTCACCCCCCCCCTCACTGTGTCCATCTTCTAGGGAACGACCTCTACCTCCTCAACTCCAGCCAGATGTTCTGGAACACGTCGGACGATGAGAGCGGCCCTGCAGAGCAGCCGACCCTCCTGGCTGAGGATGGCCTGCTGGAGGCCGACCCCCACCCAGACCTAGGGCCCCAGGCTGACCGGGAAGGCGAATCTGGGCCCGAGGAGGAGCCCCTGCCCACCTCGGGGGTCCCCGCCCCATCCGGGAGCCCCTACCCGTGCCCGCTGTGCGAGCAGTGCTTCCGTGGGAAGAAGGAGCTGGACCGGCACCAGCGCAGCATCCACCTGGGGGACAAGCCCCACGGATGTGCCGCGTGCGGGAAGGCCTTCCGGGACAAGAGTGACCTGCGGGTCCATGAGCGCCTCCACACGGGGGAGAAGCCCTTCGCCTGCCAGGCCTGCGGGAAGTCCTTCCGGGAGAAGAGCAAGCTCATCGTCCACCAGCGCATCCACACGGGGGAGAAGCGCTGCGTGTGCCAGGAGTGCGGAAAGAGCTTCCGGGACAAGCACTACCTACGGGACCACCAGCGCATCCATGCGGGTGAGCGGCCCTACCACTGCCAGGAGTGCGGGAGGAGCTTCCGGACCCGGAGCCACTTTACCCTCCACCAGCGCATCCACACGGGCGTCAAGCCCTACCTGTGCAATGAGTGCGGCAAGACCTTTGTGCAGAAGAGCAACCTGATCAGCCACCAGCGCATCCACACGGGGGAAAAGCCCTTCCCCTGCCAGGAGTGCGGCAAGACCTTCCGCGACCGCAAGACCCTGCGCTACCACCGCCGGATCCACCTGGGCGAGAAGCCCTACCCGTGCCCGGACTGCGGCAAGACCTTCCGGGACAAGAGCAGCCTGACCGTCCACCAGAGCATCCACACGGGGGAGAAGCCCTTCGCCTGCTGGCAGTGCGGGCGCAGCTTCCGGGAGAAGATGTACCTGCGGGACCACCAGCGCACCCACTCCGGGGAGAAGCCCTTCCCCTGCCAGCAGTGCGGGAAGACCTTCCGGGCCAAGCGGACCCTCACCTACCACGAGAGGATCCACACCGGGGAGAAGCCTTTCGCCTGCCCGGACTGCGGCAAGGCCTTCCGGGGCAAGAGCAGCCTGACCGTCCACCAGCGCATCCACACGGGCGAGAAGCCCTTTGCCTGCTGGACCTGCGGCAGGAGCTTCCGGGAGAAGGTCTACCTGCGGGAGCACCAGAAGACCCACCTGGAGGAGAAGCCCTACCCGTGCGCAGACTGCCAGAAGAGCTTCGTCCACAAGAACCACCTCCTCCGGCACCAGAAGTTCCACCTGCCTTTCCCTCTGCCCTGACTGCCACCTGGGCCGGTGTGGGTCCAGAGAGAGAACTAACTCTGGCTAGAGGATGCAAATTGGGTGGGTGGGCTCTCTGGCCTCCCCCTCCCACCCCTCAGGACAGCGGGTTCCGTTGCAGCCCCCCTGGGGTCATACATAGATGGTGTGCCGGAGTGCACAGATTTTGTACAGGAATGGGGTAGAGAGGAACAACCATGGAAGGAAGCCCCAGGCGCTCTTTTTTGCCCCGAAATACTGGTGCTCTTTGTCTCTCTTTCCCGCGACCGTTGCTTAATTATGCCTTTTCAAGGGGTTGTAACTTTATTTATAGTTTTGTTGCTTTGGGGTGGGGGGCTGTGAACGGGATCCAGCAACCGGGGCGGGGGGGGGGGCTCTTGGTGGCCTTTTCATTGCAAATGGCCTTTGCCTTGCCAATGGAGTTTGTATGGACCAAGGACCATTTGAAAAACAGGCAAGGAAGCATCAATTAACTCTTATTATACAGGCCTGCAGCAGGCGTCTGCTCCGTGACCTCCCGCTGAGGTTTCCAGAAGCTTCTTCCGGCCCCCTCCCGGCCTGCCTGCCTGGCTGCCTGCCTGTGTGGAGGGTCTGCAGCTCTTCTGCCCCCCCCCCCCCTTGGCCTGGGTAGAAGAAGAAGAAGGGCAGGGGGCCGGCCAGGCCCAGAGCCTCCCTTTGGGGCTCTGGAGTTTAGCAAAGATTGACTTCCCCATCTCTGACTTTTCCAAGGACAGCGAGTGTGTTTGTGTGTGAGAGTGTCTTTGGGGGGCTGCAACAGTGCGTGAGTGTCTGTGTGTGTCCCCGTGTCCGTCCACCAGTGACATCCCTCTCCCTCCTCCTCCTGGAGTTCCACAGCCAATAATGAGACTCGTTTCCCATGACGCTCTTGTGGGGGTGAGTTTATTGAGTGGCGAAATCAAGCGCATTGTCTGTGCAGAGGAAGAGCTCTTGGGGCGGGGGGGGGGCCCACAGGAGGCCCCAGAGTCACACGTGTGTTGCGTGTTGCGCAGGGGGAGGCTGGGCCACTCTGGAAGGAAATCTTCCGCCTGGCTCTGGCCCCTGCAGGGGCATCTCCTCAGGTCAGGGCTCGGAGGGGTCCCCACCTGTCCCAGGGAAGAAGGGAAACAAAGCAAGGGGGTGTTAGATGGGGGAGGAGGCTGGAAAGACAGGCCCTGGATTCAGAAGAGGGGTGCATGGGGGGGCACAGAGGGAAGGGCTAACCCATCCCATCCCATCTCCCCCACCCCCCGGGCGCCCACCTGCTCCACAGCCACAGGGAGGAGGACCTGCCCCAGGCCTGCCTCCTTCCCTCCAGCAGGGAAAGACGGGGGGGGGCGGCGCGGTGGCGGCGCTGGGGCTGGGATGAAGGCCACCCCCCCACACACACACACACTCCCTGCTTGTGACCAGGGCTCCCTCCGGGGCTGGCATTCCGCTGGCCCAGTGGCCTGGCAGGCCCAGAGGCCACCCCCACTTGGGCTACTGCTGGGGCCAGTATGGAGGCAGGGCCACGTGTGGGAGGGGCGCAGGTGTGTGTGTGTGTGTGGGTCTTCTTTGGTTGATAATGAGCAAGTGGCCCTTAGGCGTCGTTTTGTGCCCCCCCCCCCCCCAGCTCTTCTCCAAGGGAGGGAGCGCTCTTCCCTCTCCCCCCTCCCCATGACTGCCAGTGAAGAGCCCCACAGGCCAGGCTCTCTCTGCACGTGGATTGGAGCCAAGAGCAAACGGGGGGCCAGGGGGGTCCTCATTTGCAGAATGAGGGAGGATGGCAACCCCCGCTCCTCCCCCCCCAAAAGGGGGGGCCAGGGTTGGTGTGGACAGGTGCCACGTGGCTGGGGAAGGGGCTGAGCCCGGCCCGCTCGGCCTTCCTTCCGTGGTCATTCATTGCTGAAGCCTCTCTCTAGCCGGCCTGCCCTGTGCCGTGGTCAGAAGGCCAAAGGTCCCCTGGGGACCAAGCGCTCCAGTGACACTCTCTCAACCCCCCTCCCTTGCACATAAGTGCACATGCACAACGGGGGCTCACTTTGGCAGCTGCTGCACTGGCATCCATGGATGACCGCCAGCACCACCGGCTCCGTCTCGCCGCCTGGGCACTGCAGGTTGAGGATGCGCACGGGGTGGACAGGGTCCAGCTGGTAGCTGCAGCACTCGCACACCGTCTGCAGGTACGGCTCCTGGAAGAGGGAGGGAGGGTGGGGGTGCTGGGCGCTCAGGCTTTCAGCCCCAGGACTGCCAGCTCTGACTGGCAGCAGCTCTCCTGGCCTGCAGGCCGGACCCTCCTTTAGCCACCCCGTCTCTGGGGGGTGGGGGTCTCCAGGCAGGGAGAGGCCAGGGGGTCCCACTTAGGGCTGCCTCAGGCTGAGTTGGCAGCAGTGGCTGAGACCTCCAGAAGCACCACAGCTGGAGAGAGAGAGAAAGACCCCCGGGGGGGAGGGGCGGGGTCCGTCCGTCTGTCCCTCCATCCTGGTGCTGCCCTGACTGACCTCCGGGAGGACGTGGGTGTGGGAGGGGCACCACCCGCTGCAGTAGCTGACCTCCACCGGGGCCAGGAAGCAGGAGCCCTTGGTGATGTTGCGGCGCTCCGTGTGGAGCCGGCAGTGGGGCAGCTGCGGCTGCTCTGAAAGGGGAAAGGGAGAGCTATGGGGCCGACCCAGGCAGGCCGAGGGGCAGATCCATACCCCCCCCCCTTCCCTATGAGGTTTTGGGGCGGGAGAGATTGATTGTGGGGGGGCCCCCTCCTCGCTCCGAATAACCACGTTGGCTGGAAGGAGCCACGGAGGGAGTCGACTTCCTGGGCTGCAGAAGTGCATTCCTTGGGGTTCCCCTTTTACTCCCCCCCCCCCCACACATCCCAGTGGCTTCCGACGGACCACTTCCTCTGTGGCTTTAACTGGGGCAGACCTTGCCCTGCGTGCTCTCCCCCCCCCCCCCCGCGTCCATCCCCTTGACTCTTTTGAGCTGGGTGGATCCTGCTTGCAAACCTCCCATTGCTGCTGACCCCCCCCCCCCAGACTCCCCCCTCCAAGCCAGGCCCCTTCCTCTCTGAACAGATCCACCCATCACAAATGGGGAGGCTTTCTCATGAAGGGGGTGGGGAATGTGAGGGTGGGTACAATGAGACTGAGGTGGCATAAAAACTCCCCCCACCCACCCACAGACAGCCCCCCCCACCCCACAGGTGCCAGCTTTAGTTGGTTAATGAGGGAACCCCCGACCCCCCTCCCCTCAGCCCCCCCAGTACCAGGCAGCTCCTTCCGACAGGCAGGGCAGCAAAGGCCCGGCTCCTCCACTTTCACTTCGCCCTGGAAAGAGAGAGGAGGGTGTTGGGCTTAGATGGGTGGGTGGGGGGCCCTGGGGGATCATCTCCACCCGAGGAGGAGGAGGAGGAGGAGGCCGTTCCTCTGAACATGTGCAAAGTGCTTCTCCCCCCCCCCAGTCCCAAATGTCTTCTGTTAGACCTCTGAAGAAAAGAGATTTGAAGACGACTGTCTCTCTCTCGGACCCCTTTCAGGTGTCCAGGGAATCTCTAGGCACTCCATCCATTTCATTAAACAAACGAGCCCAGAAGCACAAAGGGGATCTTCAGGGGGGAGGAAGTGGCCGGTTAATTAGAGGCAAGAAGAGGCCTGCCTTGCCTCTCTAACGAGGGCAGCTCCCTTCCCGAGGTGTTCATTTATCTTACTTAGCGAATTGGAGACTTTATTGTTCAGCCCAAGTGGGTCACAGGGAAAGGCCACTAGGGAATAAGGGGGGCTGGTCCCTGGGGGTGGGGGGTGGCCACGTGGCCACGCAGTCCTGCTTCCCACCGAGAGGGGAAAGGACTCCCTTGCTCAAAAGCCAGGCGTCTCCAACTCTAGGCCTCGGTGCTCGTCTCCGTTTGCACCCAAAAAACCAGTGCTGTCTGCCTCTGGGAACTTTTCTGTGGCCACCTGGCAGGCAGGACTAGACCCTGGAGTTTACTGAGTGATATTACCTTTCCTGCCAAAGTGGTACCTGTTTATCTACTTGCAATTTCTTGCTTTTGAACTGCTTGGCTGGCAGGACCTGGGACAGATGATGGGGCTTCACTATGTCGTGCAGCACTCGGGTCTTGAACTGCTGACCTTCTGATTGTCAAGTTCAGCCTCATAACCGAGTAGCCATTTCAGTCTTCAGCATAAATGCAGAACTTCAATAAGCAAATCAGCTGCCCCCTCCCCCCCTTTCTTTTGGCATGGATTCTCCCCCCCCCCCCCATCCCCATCCCCATCCCAATGGCCTTTCCGAGCTGCTACCTGAACTGAAGAGGCTACGAAGGGGGCTCAGTGGTTAAGAAGCTTGTGTTAGGACATTTTTCATTTGGGGGTATTGTACAAAGATTGCTGCCCAGTGGAATAGTACAACTTTAAGGCCCTCCAAGTGTTTTGAACACAGGTGTCCATAATAGAGCCTCAAACTGATGGCCAGGCTGTGCATGCTTGGTCCATGTGCTCCTGTAACAGCCCAGCTGTGGCTGATTAGAGAATCTGCCCAGCAACACTGGGGTATAACTGTGGCCCTCTGGGAAGGGTCTATGGAGGAGGCTATCTGTGAGGAGGTTGCTATTCTGAAGGAGTCTATATATTGAGAAGGACTGAGACACTGAAGGAGGTGATGCTGCTGTTGAGAGCTTTTCTTCAACTGAGAAGAAAGAACTGCTAAAGGATCACCAGGACTCTGTGCATGCTCCTGGAGTTGGAGCCAAGAGAGGAATCCAAGCTGCCTACCTACTGTGGGGCTTGGAGAGAGAGAGAGACTGTTGTATATAGTCCTGTGTATGTCTGCCTTCCCCTCACTGTAAGTAAAGCGCACCTTTCCACTGAAGGCATATGTGTGTGTGTTATTGCACTAAGGCTTTCGCTGCGTAAGAGCTTAAAAGTGCTACTCTGCTATCCAGCCACACATATCGCTAGGGGAATCCCTGATAGCTTGCCTTGTTAGCTGGAAGGCTGGCAAGTCAGCAGCTTGAGACCTGGGTACTGCATGACGAATTGAGTGCCCGTCTCTGTCCCAGCTCTTGGGCACATGAAAGAATAATTTCTGATATGAAATTAGTATTATTGTAACTTGATCTGGAAAAACGCCCCCTTGCCTAAATGTGCCCCCCCCCTCAGGCCTGGGTTGACATTCAGGCCCTGGAAGGAAGTGGTGGTGTCTCACCCCCCCCCCCCGCCAGGGCCCCTTTCCCGCCTCCTTTGGCAGCAGTGGCTGTCGGGATGGGATGCATTTTGGACGGGCACCTCAAGGCAGGCGAGGGGTGGGCAGGCAGCCTCGCATACGGCCCTCCCGTTCAGGCACTGGCACCATTCGCATCCGTCTCGCCAGCGGGCCCCCGCCTGCAGGAAGCGGAAGACAAGAAGGGGGTCAAAAGGGGAATGGATGGGAAGGTGGTGGGACAAACGGTGGCCAGAGTGTTCCATGGACATCCATCCTTGAACCCCACGGCCGGGGCTTCCTTCTCCGGAGCTGGCAGTGGGGGGTGGGGGGGCTTCCCAGGTGCCCGAAGGCTGGCACGAGGCTTCCCCCACCCCGCCCCCACCTCTCGCCAAAGAGGCCCAGTGCCAGCCAGGCAGGGACTCGCACTCACCAAATAGGTCTGCCCTCCATGCTGGCATTCACAGTGCGCTGCCAGGACGCAGCGCCCACCACCATTCCGGTAGTGCCCCGGCTGGCACACGCACCCCTGGGCAGCCCCCCGGCTGCAGTTCTGGGCGGGCAGAGGGTCCTCGTAGATCTGGGGGCAGCTGCGCTCGCAGGGGGGCGAGGAGGAGTCGGCACTCAGCCAGCGTTCGCCCTCGGGGCAGGCTGTGTGGCCCCGGAGGGGGTCAAGGTCATGGGGAGAAAGAGGGAAGAGTCACGGAGAGGGAAGCCAAGGGGCCAGAGGGGTCCTCCCCCCCCCCACACACACACACAGCCATGGTGAGGCTTCACCCTCTGGGGCCCCTGTGAGGTCAGTGGGGAGAGAGCCACACGTTGTGGGCCACACGTCATGGGCCGACTGGACAGCATCCATTGGGCCTGGAGGGCCAAAGGGTCAAGTCCCTGGAGCTAGTGAAGAACGTCATCTAGTGACTCCCAAAAGTAATTTAAAAAGGGGATTTCAAAGAAGCATTTCGAGAGGACGTGTCAAAGGTTTACTTCAGGGCCCCCCAAACTTTTCGGGCCGTGGGCCGGTCACGTGGCTCCTCCCACCAGAAGCAGAAGTAAAACACACCTTTCAATCTGTTTTGCAACTCATATGTTTTGCAACAGGATGAGATAGATTTTAGGCTGTCATTTTCTCTGCTTAAACCAGGGGTGCCCAAACTACGGCCCGTGGGCCTGATCCGGCCCCTGAGCACATTTTACTTCTGCTTCCAGAAGCGACAAAGGCGGTGTGGGCAGTTTGGGCCCCTCTGGTTTACTCCCTCCTCTTCTCAGTCTGAAGTTACTGAGCTTCTTTCTCCATGGAAAGAGAAGGACAGAAAGTGATGAGAAAAGAAGAAAGAGCAGCGCAGGGGGCCCCCACCCCCCCCAGACCTTCCCTTCTTGGTTCTGCAGGAACTTTCCAGAACCAAATTGCCAATGAACACGAGAGAGCAACGCAGGCGAACGTGGAGAGGGTCAGAACCCACTGGCGCATTGGGTGGTCTACCGATGGCTGCCAGAAAACTGCACCGAGGAGGACTGACCAACAAGGCCGAAGCCACAAAAGTGGCTCCCTTTGGGCACTCCAGGGTGTGATCCGGACACAAAAGAAGAGTCAAGCCCAGAAGGCCTGGGGTGGGGTGTGGGCAGGACCCGACAGGGGAGGTTGCTCAGTCTCACCACAGCCTGGGAAGGAGCATGGAGTCCGGCGCACGGCGGGCCCCTCGCATTTGGTCCCCCCGTACAGGCGTGGCTGGACCTGGTGGCGCCGGGAGATCCGCTCTCCGGTCCCGCAGGTGACTGAGCAGGGAGACCAGGGAGACCAGGCCGACCAGATGCAGGGCACTGTAGCAAGGGGAAGAGCGCATGGCTCAGTGGAGTCAGGCGCATGGAATCAGCTGGGGATTTAGCGGGGGGGGGGCTGTGACTCAGGGTGCCTCCAAATTGGGACTAAGAGAGAGAAACACACTGTGCGTGGCCGTGGCCAGAATGTTTTGCCCACCCCTAAGGTGCCCACGCTCAAGCCTGGCATGCACCACCTGCTCTGCTGCCACATGAGGCTGGGTTGGGTGGGGGTGGGGGGCAGCAAAGGTCCAACCCAGGAGCCCCACCAGGTGCTGTGGTGTGCCGTGCCCAGTCTGCCCAGTTCCAGGCTGAGAAGGGCAAAGGAGAGGCAACCTGAGGGGGGGGGGGAGAACGAGAGGGGGGGAAAGAGTCTATGGGGGTTGGGTTTAAAGCACTTACCATCGCAGTCCTCCTGGCTGCAACTGAAGGCTCCTCTCTGGCAGACGCTGCAGGGGCAACGGAAACCCGTGATTAAAATAAAACAATATTGTAATATTAATCTTAACTGGGTTTTATATTGTGTTTTTATGTCTCTTTTTAAACTTTTGTTAGCCCCCCTGGGTCTCTTTGAGGAAGTCTGGCTAAATAAATAAATAAACAAACAACCCCCCCACCCCCACCCCAAAAGAGAGAGAAAGAGAAGCAGAAGAGAAGGATTTGGAGGCAGGCAAGGGAGACCCCAGTTGAAACCCACCCACCACCACCACCCTTCATGAAGGAAGGAGCTCAATGACACACTCTCTCTCTCTCTCTCTCTCTCTCTCTCTCGGGGGGGGGGAGGTAAAATGCCTGGGAGAGCTCTAAACAACCACATGCTCAGAGCGCCTGGCCTTCACAGTCGGCTATGACCAGATGTCAGGACATTTCCTTCCTGGGACTACATAGCCCAGCATCCCCTGCCGTGACTAGCCATGCTGGCCAGGGGATACTAGGAGCTCACCTCTCTGGAAGGAAGGCCCTTCCCCTCTGGAGATCAATGAACTGAAGCAATCCATTCACCCTCAGCCCAGCCACCCTCCTCCCCCAGCCCTGGGTGGAGGGGCAGAATGAAACCCCCTCCTCCCCACTCTCTGCCCAGGCCCTCCCCCCCCCCTTGGCAGCTGGGACCAAACCCAGGGCCCCAGACCCCAAGCTCCCTTGCATTGCAGCGAGTGGAGGCTTGGGCTTTTCTTCCTCCCAGGTGGCTGGACTTTGGCCTCCAGGCGGACAACAGCGGGTGGGGAAGGCACCTCACCCACCCCACCCCCCATCTGTCCTGGGGCTGGAGGGCCCCCCTTCCCTTCCCTGCCTGGAGGCTGAGGAGGTTGGCATGGACACGGCTGGGGGGGGGGCAACCTAAGGTAAGGTGTCCGCGTTGGCTCTGGCCTCCACCCTCCTGCCCGCTCACCAGCTGTTGCATTCGTGCCGAATGACGGTGCCCGGCGGGTACTCCTGGGCCCGCTCCTCCTCCGACAGGTTGGCTGCCCAGGGGGTGGTGGGCGCTGGACCGAGAGAGCAGCGGCATTCTTCCAGGGGGACGCAAGCGCCATCTTGCAGCGCCTGCTGGGCCAGAGGAGAGTCAGAGGCCCGGCCCATCTGTGCCCCCTCCCGGGGAAAAGGAGGGGTGGGTGCTCCGGGGGGGGCATATGGCTCACCTGACCGGAGGGACAGGTGCATCCCGGCTGGCATTCCTCCTGCAAGCATTGGCTCTGAGGGCGCAGGTCAGCACAGGACTGCGGGCAGGTGTTGGCGCAGTGGCTGTAGACTTGGGCCCCTGGGCATTCTGGCAGAAGGTGGGAGGGAGGGAGGGGAGGTCAGAGGTCAAAGGGTCCCTTGCCCTTGCCTTAACCCCTCCCAGCAAGCGGCCAGAGGGAGGCCTGGTGGCACAGGGGCTAAACTGCGCCCGTTGTGAGTTCAATGGTGACAGGGATCCAGGTTGACTCAGGCTCTGCTGTCCTTCTGAGGTTGGTAAAATGAAGAGCCAGCAAAATGCAGGTGAACACGCCAGCCAACCAGGGAGGGCACCAGGAGTGCTTCTACGGAGCAGCCTAGCCGTGCCATGGCCACGTCCTTGTGAAATAGAAGAGGTTCCCCATGGCCACGGCTCGCCTGCAGCCTCCGTTTCTGCCCTTCTACTCCATCAAGCACTCCGTCTACACAAGCGCAGCCAAACCCCCCCCCCCCCCGGTGCGGATTCGGGGAGGCTGGGGCTTCTGGGAGTTGTAGTCCAAGCACACCTAGAGGGGCCAAGGGGGCCCATCATCGCTGCCCTCGGGGGCCGAGGCTCAGGCTGGGGCCAATTCTTCAGCGCACGCAACAGAAGGGGCCGACCCTGGCTGCAGGCGTGCAAGGGAAGCGCCCTCGGCTTACCTGGGGTGCAGTTCTGGGTGTTGCAGGGGCGATGCTGGTGCCGCAGCAGGAGGGGGGCCGGGCAGGGGTCCTCCGGGGGGGAGAGGAGGCTGCGGTTCCTCCCGGAGGCCCCTCCCCCACAGCTGGCACTGCAGGGGCTCCAGGCTGACCACGGGCTCAGCAGGCAGGAGCCTGGAAGGGAAAGAGAGGGGGGAGGGAGGGACTCACTGCACTGCCATGGAAGAGCCACCCTGTCCATCCCACGGCACTTCCCATGACACGGCCCGCCTGGGAGGCCTGGGGCAGCCGCTGGAGGCCAGCTGGGAAAGGTTTCCTGGGCTGGGTAACCGGGAGGGAGGGAAGAAGGGGCAAAGGTGAGTTTTGCTGCCCCCTCCCGAGGCTGGCACTCACCAGGACAGGGCTGTGGGTTGCAGGGCCCCATCTCCTCTGTGGCCTCAGCCACGCAGGGGGAGCCCTCGGGGGTCTCGTGGCAGGGACGGCGTCGGAAAGTGCTTCCCCCTCCACAGCTGGCGGAGCAGGGGCTCCAAGCGGACCATTCTCCATAGGACGGGCACTCCTGCTCCGGGCAGGCGAAGGTGCCATTCAGGCAGGTGCTGAGGATGGAGAAGGGGGGGGGGAATGAGAGGGGGGGAGGAAGCCGAGGGAGCCCCTTGGAAGGACACCTGGCAAAATCTCTCAGCACCTTCTGTTGGGATGGGTGGAAGGAAGGGGCGATTGCAGGCCAGGAGCAGGAGACACATTATGTCTTGGGCCAGGCAGAAGGGGGGCAGAAGGGGGGGCAGAAGGGGGCGGGGGGGAGGATCTGGACAGCCCCCCTTTCCTACTTTAAGCAGGATGGGAAGCAGAGATCCCTCCCCACCCACCCCACAGGCATGTAGGGCTCCCCCTCCCCAAGTGCAAAATGTCCCTATTTGTTAATTCAAGCTCTGAACACCTCCTAGGCCAGATTTGAGCTGGAGACTGGAAGGTCGGGTTTCGATACCCAAGAGCGGCATAAATGGGGGGCACGAAAGGAGCCTCATTCAGGCACCCCCTGAAAACCCTTTCAGCCTAGAGTAATCTCTGGCACGCATATGCATGAGGGGCAGCATGAGATGCATGGCACTACTGCTCCCGTTCCATGAGTCACTTTCTGGACTTCCTGAGCCCTTTTGGCACACACTCCTCCTCCTCCTCCTCCTCAGGCCAGGATGGACAAAGGTGCTGCCCTCCATCAAGCGGGACCATTTAATCCACTTGGGGACCCTCGCCCTTCTCTCCTACTGGACTTCGCCAAGGCCACTAGTCCTCAGGTGAGGGGTCAGGTGAGTTCACTGCCGCCTGACACTTGGCACTGAGTCTCTGGCAGTTGGGTCTACTCGATTTCCATAGCAGGACCGCCTGGCCAGACTGCTGTAAGAAAACTGCTTTGCACAGGAAGGGAACCAGAGATTCCTCTCCCCCCCCCCACTGCCACACCCAAAGTGCATGTAGGGTTCACACCCACACCCACACCCAGCTCAAAATGTCCCAAGCGCAGAATTCAAGCTCTGAACGCCTTCTGGGCCAGATCTGGCCTTGCCTGCTGCAAAACCAGGGGTTGCTCCAGGAGTTCCCCTTGTCCCAGGAAGTGGCACTTCTTCGCCCCCCGCCCCCACCCACGGAGGGAGAGATGGCTCACCAGTTGTGGCATTCCAGCGGTGCTTTCCCCCCCGGCAGAAACTCCAGGGAGAGGTTAGCTGTGGGGAGTCCGCAGCGGCAAGCCTGGACTGGTACGCACGCCCCGTCCTGCAGGAGACGTCCCTCCGGGCACCGGCACCCTGGGGGGGAGGGAGAGGGAGGGGAGGGAGGGGACCCCCACCCCCACCTCTGGTCAGGAGAGGAGCACCACTGCCACACAAAGAGGAGCTGGATTACAACTCCCACCCACCAGACATGAAAGGCAGGGCAATGGGAATTGCCCAAAAGACCAAGGAAGGGGCCTGGGGAGGAAAAGGCAGGCTAAATCCACACGGGGCATGCCTCGCTTTCCAACTGCAAGAGGGGCGGCCCCCTAAATTGCTCTGAAAGGAGCCGGAAGGAAGCTGGACCCCCACCCTTCACCCCTCCACCTCATACCTCACACTTCCCCAGTGGGACTCATGGACACCAGAGGCCCCAGAGGAATGGCCTTGTACTTTCTCTTCTTTTTTATGGAAAGCATATTAAAGGAGGCCGGATCATCTCCAAGGGAGTCCAAAGCCTCCAGGCCTCTGAACCCCCCCCCCTCAAATCTGCCTGCAGACCAGGAGGACCCAAGCAAGGGCAGCTCAAGGGCAGGAAAGAGGAATGAGGTTCATGGCTGAAGAAGACCCAGGAGGGACATCTCCCTTGGAAGTCCCTGTAGCACACACACCCCTCTTTCCACACCCCATATCTAGAGCTGGAGGGAGTCAGGCATCCCCAGGGGGGGGGGTAGACATTCACCTGGCTTGCATTCTCCCTGCAGGCACTCCACGTGTTCCCAGAGATCCATGCAGGTACGTGGGCAGGCGTTGGCACAGGTAGGGTCACGACCTTTCCCCCGTTTCCCACATTCCTCACCTGAGTTGGGGGTGGAAGGAGTATGGGAATGAAAGAAGCCCCAGGTGGGGTTTACTCTTGGGAGGGAGGGAGTGATGGGGAAGGCAGGTGCCCCACCTTCACAGTGAGCCCCCACCCCACCGAAGGGCCCCCAAGCCCCTGACTCTGGCACCCGAAGAAGGTTCCCTCTTCCTCCCACTTTGCCTTTTGGATGCAGCCTCCCAAGAGAGAAAAGCAAGGGAAGGGGGGAGGGAGGGGGTGCCTCCAGCGTTGGGGAAATAATAGACCCTCTTGTGGGTAGGGCTCCACATCAAAGGCCAGGAGAGACCCAGCAGTGGACACTTTGGAGAGAAGGAAGCAAGAGAAGGGCCCTCCTTGATGAGCCTCAAGTCGAACGACTCGGGTCCAGGAAGCGCTTGAGGGCAAGAAGAGACACCCGCCTTGAGGGGAGAGAAGAGCAAAACCCGATGAGAAGGTGGAGGAAGGAGGTACCGGTGGGCAAGGAAGGACATTAAAGGAGGAGGAGGAGGAGGCGATGGCTGAGGAACCTCAACCTGCCCTGTCGCCTCCCTTGGAGGACCCTGAATAGGCTGAGGGTCGGAGGCCCTCAGTGCAAGACCAAGAGGCTCAAGGGGGGTGGTGGGGGTGGGGGTGGGGGTGGACGGACAACACCACCCCCGCGCTGTGTGACTGTGGAAAGACACAGAGGCCATGGGGGGCCTCACTGGTTGGCCTGCCAATGGCCACCAGAAACAGACACCAATGAGGTCTTGGGTTCGGGCAATGACAAAGCCAAGAAAGTGGCTTCTTCATTGTGAAAGTCCAGGTTTTGATCAGGACTCAAAAGAAGGAAACCTTGTGGACTGGAGGCCGCAACCGGACAAGAGGAGAAAAACAAGGAAGTGGAAGAAGCGGGTCTGAGGTTGGGGGCAGGTGTGTGTGTGTGTGTGCGCGCATGTGTGTGCGCGAGAGTGGGCTGGGCTGGGCTGGGCTGGGCAAGTTGCTCTTTGGCCCCTGGCCCTGCCAGCCAAGAGGCCGTCGGAGTGGTAGATGACCTCCCTGCCCAAGCGAAAGGGGGAGGAGGGCCACTCTGGGTGGCTGGGCTGACTTACCTGGGCAAGGGGCGGTGTTGCAGCTCTCCGTCTGGACTCTGGCCCCCTGGCAGAGATGCTCCTGGGCCGGAGGGTGGGCGGTGCGCCAACGCCCTCGGAAGCCCCCACTGCAGGGCTCCCGGCAAGGACCCCAAGGGCCCCACGCGCTCCAGAGGCAGGAATCTGGGCGGGGAGAGGAAGCCTCAGGACAGTGTAGAAGCCTCTGCCCACTTTGAAACCAAGGCTGGGGGAGAGGGAGAGGAAAGCCCCCCCCCCACTTAAACCTAGGACCAGGTCCATCCACGGCCCTCCTGCGACCAGGTGAAGGAGGACAAGCAAAGGTTACACACACCTGCCCAGGCACTGGAGCAACCGGCACTCACCTTTGGACCTTGGAGGGTCCAAAGCCCCCCCCCCCCCCCGCTTAAGGTGAGGAAGACCCCTCTTGCATCCTGAAGCAGCCAGAGGGGCCAACCTGCCCCTAGGGTCAGTCCCCCTCCCCCATTCTCTCTGCCCCCTCCCCAGCCCAGCTCACCTTTGCAGGCCTGGGGGTCTGGGCACAGCCGCTCCTGCCCCAGCTCGGCCTGGCACAGGCTGCCCTCCCCTGCCCAGGGGCTGCCAGTTTGAGGGTCTAGGCAGAGGCGATAGCGATGCTGGAGGGAGACCAGGGCAGGGGGGCGAGGGGGGTCTCCCTCGGGCAGGCCGTGGGGCTGGGCCAGGGGAGCAGAGGTGGCCTCCTGGGGACGGAGTGGTGAGGCCAAGGGCAGGCAGGGGGAGCAGGGGGTCCACTCTGACCAGGGGCTCAGCGGAAGAAGTCCTGGGGTGGGGGTGGGGGGGTCGGGAGGGAAGAGATGCAAAAGTCCAGCTTAGCAGAAGCACTGAAGGGAGGCTCCGTTTGGAGAGCTAGGCCACGGCATGCCACAGGGGACCCCCGCCCCACCCCACCCCCCACCCCCCGAGCTCATCTGGAGCCCAGAGCCTCTCTGTCATGTCAACGGAGCATCTCTGGGGTGGCCACAGAAAGAGACACGTGTACAGAAAGAGACCTGCGCAGGTGTTTCATGCTCAGGTCTGGCTCTGCTACAGCACCTCCCCGTTGGATTGTGGGGTGTTGTATAAACCTGTCCCTCCGTCTCCCGCCCCCCCCCCCCCACTCTGAGCGGCTTACAAGATATTAAAAAATCTTTACAATAGAAAATTAGATATCAATAGTAAGCAAACTAAATCCCGCCCCCCCGGTCTGGGGTGATTAACAGGAAAAGTTAATCACCCCAGACGGCATGGGGGGGGGGTGCCACAGCCTAGGCAGGCTGAAGCCAGGGCCCCCTGCCCCTCCCCCCAATGCCCACTCCATATCCTATCTGCCACTGCAGGGTCCCTGCTGGGCCTGACTCACCTTGGCATCCTTCGCTGCTGCACTGGAGCGCCCCCTGCTGGCACACACTGCAGAGGCAAAATGGCAGGTGAGGGGCAGGGAAGCCTCTCTGCTTCCTGGCCCAGCCCGGAGGGGGGCGAGGGGGGGCTCTCCTTCAGCCACCCAAAGTAACGCTGGCTTCCTCTTGAGATGCCAGCTGGGCAGGTGGGGCAGGCCCCTCCCTTTCTCCAAGGCAAAGGTTCCAGCAGGTGAGGCCCTGTGGCTTGGAGGGTCAGGTGTGGCTGTAGTCATGGGGGGGGGGCACCTCCCCTCCCCGTGGGGTCCTGCCATGGGGCCAAACACCCCCCCCCCCGTGATGGGCTCCCTCTGGACCCACCACTCCTTGCAGCCAATCTGCACTCTCTGCCCCACAGCCAAGGTCACGGGGCCTTTGGTCCGGCTGGGGTGGAAGCAGCCGCACTGGGAGGGCTGCAGGCAGGTGCCGTTCTGCTCCACCAGGCCCTGAGGGGAGAGAAAGGGGGCCCGGGGGGGGGGGATGAGGAGAGGGGGGGGGTCAGAGCAGCCCCTGGCCTGGTCTGGCCAGAGAGAGCCTGCCTGTGTCCCTCTGGGATCCCTTTGGCCACAAAGGCTCCCACCCCCACCCACCTGACCAAGCCTGCCAGTGAAAGGGGCTCCTCTCCAAGGAAGGAAGGAAGGGAAGGGAGGAAGGGGAGGAAATGATGGATAGAAGGAAGGACATCATCATCATCATCATCACAAGCCTCTCAGCTGCTCTCCTTGCTTGGCTGCTACAAACTGGCCGGCTGGCTGGCTGGTTCTCCTCCCGGCCTTCCTCCTTCTCCTCCTCCTCTCAGGGTCCAAACTGTGGGGCTCCTGTGGACCCCCAGGGCTACCGCTGTACCCTAGACCAGGGGGTGCCCAAACTGTGGCCCGCAGCCTGGGCTGCCCGTGGCCTACGGACTCTTCTGCTCCTTCACTGCCTGGGCCAACCCGGCTGCCCCACGGAAAGGGCTTCCAAGGAAAACTTTGCAGGCCGAGGAGGGAGGGAGCTGGGGCCAGGGCTTCTCCCTCCCTCCCTCCCTCCCTACGTGGAAGAAGCAGAGCCAAGGGTGCCACACCTGGGGTCTCTCTCTCTCCCCCCCCCCTTGCAAGGAAGGGCAAGGAGTGAGGGACTCTCACCGGTGGGCAGTAGCAGCCTGGCAGGCAGCGGGGAATGTCCTGGCACAGCTCCGGGTGGCGCTGGGTGGAGCAGAGACTGTCGCAAGGGGAGCCACACGCCTGGAACTCAAAGGGGGTCTCACAGCTGGATTCTGCAAAGAGGAGGGAGGGAGGGAGGGAGCTTGTGTGTGAGTGCCTGAGATCCTAAGGAATTGGGGGCGGGGGAGGGCAGGCTTCTCCCAATGCCCAGGGAGTGGGGAGGGAGGCCGCGGGGAGGCCCCCTGCTTCTGACAGGCCACAAACATCTGGAAGCGGACAAGCAGTCGGACCCTTTTCTCCCCTCCAGGCACAAGAAGCCCAGCCCTGCCCCATAGGTTCCTTTCTTGGACTCCAGAGCCCATTGCTTTCCAGGCAGCATGGCTGCTGGAGGGGGGATTCTGGGAGGTGTAGTCCAAACAAACAGCTGGGGCAGGGGGCTTCGACTGGGGTGGGGGTCTTGGCAGAGAGTGTGGGTCACCTGAGCACTGGGAATAGTCACACGTGCGGAACTGCCCGTCCAGTCCCAAGCAGGGCCCTCCGTCCGCTCCGGAGCCTCGCTGGTTCCGATAGCGCTGCTGCACCAGAAAGCTGCACGAGCAGGTGGTCCAGGGCGTCCAGGAGCTCCACGGACATTCTGCCCCAGGGGCGGGGGGCGGGCAGGGGGAGAGTGGAGAGGAAGAGGAGGCATCAGGAGAGACTCCCCAGCGGTACGGAAGGATCCATCCAGGAGCCCAACAGTTCAGCATTCCTGCCCCGCGTGCAGTGACCCACCTGGCCTCTAGGGGGTGCCACTGCCTCACCTTTGCAAGCTCGTAGGTAGCACGCTGCCCCCTCCTGGCGCTGGCTCTGATTGCAAGGCATCTCCCCAGCAGGCTCAGGAGTCGGGCAAAGGCAGATCCCGGTCCGTGAGGTCAAGCCAGTGCCACAGGAGGTGGAACATGGGCCCCAGGGTGACCAGCGGCAGAGATCAGTCCCTGAGTGGAGGGAGGGGGGGAGGAAGAAGGAAACACAACGCAAACACCCAGCTGATGCTTATGGTGCATGAAGCCCATCAGCCACCCAATGCTCCTGCCTTCCTCAGAGGCTCCGGGCCAACGGCAACCGAGGCAGCTTGCTTGTCCTCACCTGGGCAAGGAGGCAGGCCGGAGCAATTCTGGGCCTGGGTCTTGGGGCCGGCACAGGGCAGCCCTCCATTGCGGGGTGGTGGGTTAATGCAGGCCCGGGTGCGGATCTGGATGCCGTGGCCGCAGGTCACAGGGCAGTCGGACCAGGGGGACCAGGGGGTCCATGCGCCGTGCACTGTGGGGAGAGGAGAGGTAGAAAGACGCAACCCCACTTCAGGGGGGAGGGATCCCTCCGGAGAGGGGCTTCCCACCCTGAGCTCCACCCATGGGTTGGACCCCCCCCCCCGGTGGCCTTCGTAGCTCTGCCCAAACCAGGCCCCCTCCCCTTATTCCCCGTCTTTGCTAGGAAGTTCTGTCTTTGCAAACAGACTTATTACTCCTATTGCTTAAAGGGGGTGGGGGGTGTTGCTGCCCCTTTTCTTAACTCATCGGTCAATGTTGGTGGGTGTTCTTTGAGATCACCAGCACAGCTCGGACCGACCCTGGGACCCCAGAGCCCTGCTGGGGAGGTCGCAGCTTAGTAAAACCCTTATTGTGCGATAGAAAACCACAAAAACAGGAAGGCAGGTGCCATGGGCCAGGGCACTGACCCCTCACCCCTCAGGCTGGCCTCTGGTTTCCAGAGGAAGTGGCGGTGGTGGGCATAAACACACAGGGTTCAGGGAGAAGCACAGCAGATGAGGAACAATGGCATCAGCTCACCCGCACAGGTGACGTCCAGGCAGAAAATACCCTCTGGGGTGCAAATGCTGTGGGAAACGGCCGAGAGGCCGAGAGCAGGTCAGAGTCCAGCCTGGGTGTTCCCACCGTCCAGCTCCCCATTTGGATCCAACCTAACAAGCTGGCAACGCCTGCGCTTGGCAAAGAAAGTGCGGGGAGACTCCTGCAGCCCACAGCCCAAACCCCACTGCAGGGAGATCGGGGGGCAGCAGAGTTGGGGGGCTGCCCTCCAGGGATGGAGGGGGGGGGGGGTCCTGAGGCACTCAGGGGAGAACGAAAATGCCAGTGTGTTTCAGTGTCAAGTTCTCAGTGCTGGAGACAACGCCTTGGGAAATGTGTTTAACCAGGCTAGGAACACCACCCAAAACCCGGTGTTATGTGCGTGCATGGATGCGTGTGTCCCTGAGTTCAGGACAGCACAGGTGAGCCGGACGGCATTCCTCAGCCCAGTGATCTTGGCACGGGATCCCCTCCTCTGAGTCTATCTACTGCTCTGTGGGGTCTCTAGAGGGCAGGGGCCCCCCCTTTTAAGTGGTGGCCCTGAAGGGTTGGGATCGGGGCCGCTGGCTTTGCTCCCTGAGTGGGAGATCCCCCCCCAAGACCCTGTGGGCTAGACAGGCATCCCTGGTTGCTACCAGGCTTCCCCATGAGGCTGGGGAGTCCCCACCTGGCTGGCAGGCAGGCAGGCGCTCACCATTGCTGGCACTCCCCCAGGAGCCAGGTGGTGCCCAGGTCTGTCTCTCGCCCATCATGCAGGCACAGAGGTGGGCAGGGACCAGGGTGGCAGGGGCGAGTCTCCAGCTGCTCCTTCAGGCACTCCGGAGCCCATGATCCTGAGGTAGGGGTCCTGGGGGGGGGGGAGGAGAACATAAACACCTGCATCCCTTCAGGTGAGGGGGTGCCAATGGGGAGCATCAAGAGGGGAGCCACATTGCCCCATGAAACAACATTAGCGGAGGGTCCGGCTGGGGAGGAACTTGCCCCCGCCCCGAAGTCACTGAGTAGGCTGAGGGTTGGGGGGCCTCCATGCAAGACCCACAGGCGCAGAGGAAAACAACACGCTGTGCAAATGGGGAGAGAGACAGAACCCATGGGGGCTCCTTCGCTGGCCTGCCGAGGGGCAGCCAATGCCATCCGTCCATTTGGCGTTGGCCTTTCCAGCAGCCTGGAAGCTGGTTCCTCCACCCACCCTCGGAGGGGCCCCCCAGGCCTCACCTGAAGCGGGTTTGGGAGCCATTTCCACAGGTGAGGCTGCAGGGGGACCAACTAGACCAGAGGCTCCAGGCGCAGTCGCTGGGGGGGCAGGTGTGGTTGGAGCAGAGCAGGCGCCCCTCGGAGCAGGTGCAGTTGTTGCAACCGTCGTCTCGGAGGCTGCCGGGGGCCCAGCTGTGGCCCTGAACATCCGTGCACTCGCAGTGGGAGGGGGAGACGCAGGCCCCGTCTTGCTCCAGCGTCCCTGGAAATGGAGGCAGGGACAGTCCAGATAGATTTGGATACCCCCCCGGCCCCCCCTCCCCGATCAGAACTGCTTGGAATCAGATTCCCTCCGTTGAGCAGGAATGGGTTGGACTGGATGGCCTCAAAGGCCCCACCTTCCAACTCAGTCATTCTAGGAGTGTATTGCCGGGGGGAGGCGGGGGGCACGCTGGGGAAGGGCAGGGGAGTTTTGCCCTTTAAGTGTACATTTAAAATGGTTTTATATGTAAAGTTTTACCTATGATGTTTCCAGTCTTAATACAGTATGTACCAAGTTTATTGTGTCAATTTTAATTGTGTGCATGTTATGTCCTAGTTATGCTTGTCTGACTTCTTGTCCTTTGCCAGGGTCATTTAACTGGTGCAATCCACTTTTACTGGTAAAATCAGGAGGAGGCAAAAAAAAAAAGACCCTCTTTTGCTTTATTAACTCTCCACAGGGTGTGATGGAGGGGTGGGGGTGGGGATGGCATATGGTCCCTTCCTTTCTTTGAGCATAACATGCAATTTTTTTTTTGGGGGGGGGGTTGGGGTTGGGGTGGAGTTTCCCACCACCAGTGAAGCCCAGCCCTGGATCACCTCCTAGATCGACACCAAAGGAGGACTTTGGGCTGCCGGGCTGGATCCCAAACCACCTCTATGAGGTTTTCGAAGGGGCTGAACAGGTGGGCTTATGTAGAGACCCTAGGTGGGTTGGGGGTCACCCCAGAGAGCAAAGAGGCCAAGGGGGAGGCAGAACCAATCTTACATCCTGGGGTTTGCCTGCTTAGGTAGGGACCCTATGTGGACTGGTTCCCACAGTGGTCAAAGAGGCCAAGGGGGAGATAGAACTAACCTTACATGGTGGCAGCGGTGAGATCCAAACCCACACCATCAAAATGACTGGAGCCTAAATCTTATTCTCACATGGAGAGGGGCTCGTTCCTGCCCCCACCATGCAGAAGAAAGACCAATCAACGCTGGACTCTGATTTGAACAATTTTAATGACTGTTTACTTGTCTACAGCACTTTCAAAGCGGGAAAACAACACCCTAATGGCACTCTATGGACTGCCGTAGCTGGATGGGGAAGGAGAGGTGCTGAAGGTGTCCGGAGGCAACCTGGAAAACAGCCAGGAGGGAACTTAGAAAGATCTTAATTGGCTTATTAACTGTGAGTGGAAACCGGTGAGGAAAGGACAGTCATTGACTGAGGGCTCAGAGATATATTTTGCCATTACGAAGGGTTATTGGGCCTTGCCCTCCTGCCCTAACATGACCAAACTCTCTGTCGCGTGGTCCTGCCCTACTGTAACCAAACTCTCCATTGCTGGCTGACGGAGATGGGTAAACAAAAGCTGACAGGCCCGGAAGTAGAAAGGTTTCTTATTTTTCTTGACCTGCTTTAGCTCTGAGATTGCTCCAGTTGTCAGTGTGTAGATTTCCAATAAGTCCATTTGTTAGTTTGTAGATCTGTCCATTTGACCAACAAACATTATCTGTTTGTAACTTTGAAACTTGAAACATAGCTGTGTTGTATGTTCCTCAACATACTTTTCAAAAGCAGTGAAGTGACTGGAGACTTGTGATTCGGAGTCCTGCCCACTCACTGGCAGGGGTTGGGGAGGGGGGGTGGATAGTAGAAGAAATCCTGGGGTTTGCCTGCTTAGGTAGGGCAAAGAGGCCAAGGGAGAGCAGAACCAAACCCTCCCCCCCCCTTTCCCTAGGGGCCCCAACAGCCTCCTCTTCTCCTGGTGGCTTCTCTGTTCTATGCTGGGCTTCCCCTCCTCCCCCCATCCTGCAAGGCTGGAAGGCCCTAATGCTAAAGGCAGGGCAGAGAAACGAAGAGAGGCAAGGCGGGCCTTCACACCCCAGTGTGTGTCTTGGACACGCGGGTCCCCAGGATGTCTCTGAGGCTGAGCACGGAGAGCCCTTGGGCCGGAGGAGGTTCCCCACCTGTGGCTTACCATTGGGGCACCGGCAGCCCAGCTGGCAGGTATCTCCATCTTGGCAGAGGATGCCCTCCTGGAGGTCCCAGCAGTGGCTCGGGCAGGCGTTGGCACAGTCTGCCAGGTGCATCCCTGGCGGGCAACCTTCCTCTGCTGGAAGAGAGTGCCTGGTTACCTGGCAGTCACCTGGGGGTCCCGGCGTGGGGGTGGGGAGCGCCACGGGCAGGGGAGTGGTAGGTGGCCATAACCCTCCTGCCTTCCAACTCACCACAGGGCTGGGGGTTGCAGGCGCGGACTTGGTACTTCTCCCCAGGGCACGGCTGCCCCCCGTTCTTGGGTGGGGGGCTGGTGCAGGTCCTCGTGCGAGAGGAGTGGCCCCCACCACACAGGTGGTCGCACCAAGACCAGGGGCTCCACTTGGACCAGGTGCCATTCACTGCAGGCCAAAGCCGGAGAGAGGACCGGGGTGGGTGGGGGCCCAAGGACCTGGGAGAGTGTCTTCTCCGGAGGGCCCCCCCCCCCAGCCCCAGGGACACCAAGACTTTACTGGTTGGGTCTTATTCTTCCCCTGCACAACCTTGAGGGGCAAAATCCTTGCATTTGGCTCAAAAGGGGGTGCAGTTGTGCAAAATGCCGCATTTCCCGCTACTCCTGCAGCCAACATAAACCCCAAGGCCTTCGTTGCTTCTCCTCTTGTGTAAAAGGGTCTCCTTTGCTCAAAATCCAATGCTAGGGGCTGCTGCTCAATTCTGTTTACAGCCAAAGAGACAGCGGTATCTGTGTCTGCAGATGTTTCCTTGGTCACGTGGCAGGCATGACTAGATGCCAAAGTGCATGAACACTGCTACCTTTCCTGTCGAAGCAGCTCCTATTTATTGACTTGCAATCTCTTGCTTTCGAACTGTGAGGTTGGCAGGAGCTGGGCTAGATGACAGGCGCTCACTCCATCGGGCAGCACGAAGGTCTCGTGGCCCTGATCTGCCGACCTTACCGTCATCAAGGTCAGTGTTTCTTACCCACCCGAGCCACTGCCAGCAGGGCAGCTTTCCAAGCAGCATCTTGAACTGCAGAGACCGGCCTTGCATTGTTAGGGAGGAGAAAGCCGGCAAGGAAGGGGTGTGTGTGTGTGTGGGGGGGGGGGAACCCCCAGGGGAAACCAGCGGTCTGCCCCACACTGGGGTTCCCAACCCCTTAGACCAGGGGTTCCCAACCCCTTTTTTTTTTGGCAACCCCCCCTCCACCTGAGCATCTCTAAAATTATGATTCCCTCCCTCCCCCCCCCCCCCCCCCGGTGAGATATAATTCTTATGATTCAAAAAGTGAGCTCCTCCTGCTCCGGTGGAGGAAGCCTCAAAGGTGACTCACAATTGATGACTAACCATTCACTCTCGAAATGCCCCCCCCCCCGGTAAGGCCTTTGCCCCACGTTGGGACTCATCGGGCCTAGAGCAGGGCAGTGGGAAGGGTAAAGGTCATGGTCACTCTTGCTTGAAAGCCAGCCGTATCCAACTCTAAGGTTCAGTGCTCATCTGTGTTTCATAGCCGAAGAGCCAGTGCTGTCTGCTTCTGCAGATGTTTCTGTGGTTATGTGGCAGGCATGACTAGACACCGGAGCGCACGGAAGCCCGTTTACCTTCCCACTGAAGTGGTCTCTATTTATCTACTTGCAATGTCTTCCGGGTGCAAATCCTACCTTTGCAGGCCTGCAGGTTGCAGAAACGCCTCTGGGTGTTGCCCGTGAGCATGTCTTGGCACCAGTGGCCTCCTTCCCCCGGGGGGCTGTAGGTGCGCAGGCGCCGTTGCTGCCCGACCCCACAGCTGCGAGAGCATTCACTCCACGGAGACCAGGGGTGCCAGCTGCAGTTTCGACCCCAGCACTCTTCGCCCTGGCAAGGCGGGGCGTCTGGGAAACAGACCAGGCCAAGAGGGAGGGAGAGGTCACAGGGTGTGTGTGTCACTTTTTTGGGGGGTGGTGGGAGGAGGGGAAAAGCTGGCCCTGCTCTCCTGCCGGGTGGAGGGAGGGAGGGAGGGGGCTATTCACCCTGAATCTCCCATTGGTGGGACGGGCAGGTGGCTAAGCAGAAATACACTCTGCCCATGCCCAGAGGCACTGCCTCCTTGAGCACATGGCGCTACAGGACAGACTGCACGCCCTGAGGAAGGACTCCTTCCCCTCCCTCTTGCTCTGAGCATCCAGCCATGGCGCTAAAAGGCACCAAATCTTCCGCTCCTTTAGGAAAAGCAAATCACAGGGGCCGAGGCGTCAGTGCCGTGCAAGACCGGAGAGGCGATGGAGGGGTCAGGTGCAGACCAAGAGCCCTCCAGACACTCACTTTGCCCAGAGAGGTGGGCGGCCGGACGGCCAGGGGTCTTTGACCTGGATGCAGAGCTGTTCTCTCTGTTTGTTTGGCTGGAGCTACAAGACCTGGAAGCTTGCCCCAGGGAGGGGGGGTGTCGGGGGGGAGGAGAGGAGTTCTTCTGTGTCCCCCCCCCCCCCGTCCTTCCTCATCTGTGCTCTTCAGCCAACCCTCCACTCTCCACATTTGGACCCGAGTAGGCAATGCTCAGGGCCCAGCCAGGGAGGCAGGTTACCTGCACCACACACCTGGCCTGCCGGCAACCCGAGTGCTAAAAAGCAAGGACTGCCCCCGCCCGCCCACCCCCGGCCCACCTGTGCACTGGGGCAAATTGCAGGCTTGCTCCTGGAAGGCGTCTCCTGTGCAGTCGGCCCCTCTTTGGCAGAAGCGCAGGCGGGTCTTGAGGGCCGGGAGATCCGGATCGCTGCAGCTTTTGGAACAAGGTGTCCAAGGGGACCAGGGGGCGAAACCATCGTCCTCTTCCTCGGAGCCTGGAGGGGAGGGGAGGGGAGGGGAGTTCAGGTCCCCGGAGGATGCCCCTCCCCAGGTGGGGCTGATCCTTGCCCAAAGATACCACCAGTGAGACTGGGGTGGGGGGTCTGGGTGCTCTGAATCAATCTTGCTTCCCCCCCTTCCATCCTGACAGGTGGAATCCTTGCCCCCTTACCTGGGGGGCCAGAGACGGGCTCTTTGGTGGGTCCTGCCACTGCTGTGGGGAGGAGGAGAGAGAGTTGGGGCTGAGTGGAGGGATCGAATCCTTCCAGGGCCACGCCAGGAAGAACCGGCCACCCTCCCAAGGCCAGTGGGACTCCTCTTCCCAACCAACCCAATCCATCCTCCTGGGAGCAGGAGCATGGGAACTGTAGTGCTGCAAGTGCTAGAAGACTCAGGGTTCTCCTCCCAGCCCTGGGCGAAGCCATGACCCTTCTCGGACGCCCCACATCGAAGCCAAGGGTGGGTCACAAGTGGCTTGTCATTTCACCTCCTAAGAACATGCTGGAGCCTCATGTGACTGACCTCAGGAGGAGGATGGCAGAGGCGGCTGAGTCAACCTTGATCCCCATCAGGACCGAAGTCACAACATTTTGGCTGCAGGGCAGCAGTTTAACCCCTGCACCACCAGGGCTTCTTAATGACAGGTTGCTTAGCTGTAACCGTGGTTCTTCTTCGTGGTCCCCTGTGAAGCCACACCAATGGGTTGACTGTGCCTACCTGCCGGAAACACCCGTTTCTGTGGCTTCACAGAGACCAGGAAGAAACAACAAAACAATTAATTCCATGGTCAGGACTCGACCTGGATAAGGGAAGGATATGGGAGCGAGTGGCTTGAGACTAACCATCACTGGACGCTCTCCCTAGCCGGTCCGGGGGGGGGGGGGCGAATGAGGAGCAGCTGGACTGGCTGGTCAGCCATAAAAGACCTTGCCAACGCCGGCTCGGGACCACCGCCGGGCGCTCTCCCTAGTCAGTCGGGTGGGGCAAATGAGGGGCAGCTGGAGTGACCGGGCGGGTGGCCATAAAAGACCTTGCCAACGCCGACTCGGGCCCACCACCGGGCGCTCTCCCTAGCCGGTCGGTCTGGGGTGGCAAAAGACTGCTGTGCTGACTGCCGGGTGGCTGAAGACTGCCGCCACTGCCTCGACAGCTATACCGCACGGCCAGCCACTCCCTGTCGGGAAGAGATATGGACTCTCCTGACTGTATGACATTTTTCCTGACCATAGTGTATTTTCCTGATTGTATTTTAGTTTTAGTTTTATGTAAGATTTATTAACTGTAGTGACTGCATTATTTATGTCATGTCGTGTTTATATTTGAGATTGTATTACTTTTAGCTGCTCTGAGTTGCTTTGGCAAGAAGAGCGGCATATAAATCTAAGCAATAATAACAATAATAATAATGGCCTGATAGAGCAGGGATGCCCAAACTATAGCCCAGGGGCCGGATCTGGCCCCTGACACCATTCATCCGGCCCACAAGACCCTCGCTGCTCCTGGAAGCACATATGAGCACGTTTTACTTCCGCTTCCAGGAGCGACGAGGGCTTTGCGGGCCCGATGAATTGGCATTGGGGCCCGGATATGGCCCCTGGGCAATAGTGACCAGCTCCCAGAACCACGTGACTGGCCCACGGCCCAAAAGGTTTGGGCCTCCCTGTGATAGAACATCGGTGCAGAAATCGAGAGGTGAAAGACCACGGAGGAGAGGCCCGCCCCGCCCTTGGTGCCGTGTGCAGGAGGGGGGGTCCCCAGGCAAGGGGGAGGGAGAGAGACCCCCCCCCCAGGCTCTGACCTTGGCAGTCCACCGTCTGGCAATACTTGAGGTCCAGGCGTTGTCCGGCACACTCTTTGCCCCCGTTGGCAGGCGCAGGATTGGTGCAGTGTCGGAGCCTGGTCATGTTGCCCAGGCCGCCACAGGTCAGAGAGCAGGGGCTCCAGGGGCCCCAAGGGGTGAAGCCCCCGTCCACGGGGCAGAGGGAGGAGACGCAGGCCAGCTGCCCGTGGTGGCAAGAGCTGGGGAAGGGGAGAGGCTGGCATGAGGCCAAGGAGAGCGGAGCTGAAATTGCAAAGCCCAGGTCATGGGTGCGAATCCTGACACCCCAGGAGGTGGGAGGGCCCTGCCTTCCCTGGGCTGCCTTTCCTAGCGTTCCTCCTCCCCAAGAGCTTCAGCCCAAAGAAGGTAACGTTTCCCCGCTCTGGGCAGGCCGGAAAGGGGGGGGGCTCCGTGCTGCTCCCCCCCACCCAAGTGCCAGGGGAAGGAGAGGGGGCAGTCAGGGTCCAAGCACCCCCTCCCCTTGAATGCCCTCCCTCCTGGTCAGCAAAGGGAAGGGGGCAAGGCAGGGGGGAGCTGACCAGTTGCTGCAGGCAGAGTAGAGGGTGGCGTTTGGGGCCACTTCCTCCCCCAGGGAGAGGGTCTGGCCGTGGGCAGAGAGGGTGGGCAGAGGGTGGCTGGGATCCGTGGCGTGGCTCTGCAGTATCCTCAGGGCCTGCTCCGTCAGGACGCACGGACACTCCTGAGACACAGAGAGAGAGAGAGAGAGCATGAATGAATGCATCTGGGGCGGCGGTGAATGGGTCCCTTCCCAGCCAAGAGCAGGTCAACGTCAATGCCCTTAAGAGTCGTCTTTCCCAACCTTTGGGTTTTGGACTTCAGTTCCCAGAAAAAGCCTCAGTCAATCTCCCAAAGCACAGATCAGCCAATGGACTGGATGAGGCTTCTGGGCATTGAAGTCTCTCCCCCCCCCCCCCCCGCTGGGAACCACTGCTTAAAGGGACCATACACTGGGATCGGAGCAACACCCCTGCGATGTCTGCCACTCTGGGGATCTGTAGCATTCAAAGGGGACGGGGTTAGTCTTCTTTTCAGGTGGGGGGGGGCATGGAGAGCCCTGCCTGGCCTTCCAAACAAGTGGACAACATCTCCCACTATGGAATAGATGATGGGAGTTGTAGTCTGGCACATCTGGAGGCTGCTAAGGCCACACCTCTTAGAAGCCAACTCTCTCTCTCCCCCCCCCCAATGCTCCCAAGGACGGGGACCCTAACCTGCCTCCCCTGCAACAGGTCTGGGAATGAACTGGCTTTCTGGTTTGGAAATTCTTCTTCAGGCCTGACCTGGAGGGGAACTGGGGGGGGGGAATTACACAGCCCCCCCCGCCCCCACTGGTTGACCCAGCCCAAGGCTAGCCCGTACTCCACCTTCCATACCCTAGGGATGGACCCTTCGCCTTTCTAAGGGGCTCTGGGGGTTTTTGTTTTGCAAGAAGAGCAAGGAGGTTTGGGGGCGGAAGCAGCAGGTTGGGGGGCTGGGGGTGGTTTCCACGCCTTCGTTCTCAGCATCCAGTTGGCCTTTTCCTTCAAAGCTTCAGAAGTTCCTGGAGTGTTAAAATGGGCCGATCAAACCCCACTAAAAGGGAAACGGGAAAGGCTGGTTTGTGGGGTTCGGTCCGATCGTTTAAGACAGCGGTGCCCAAACTCTGGTCCCTGAGCCAGATCCAGCCCCTCCCCCCAAAAAAAAGAAAAAAGAAAAACACCAATTCATCTGGCCCTGCCACCCTCATAGCTCCCAGAAGTGGAAGTAAAGTGCACCCAGGCAGTGCAGGTCAGATGAATTGGCATTGGGGGCCGGATCTGGCCCACAGGCCGTAGTTTGGGCACCCCTGGTTTAAGCAGAGAAAATGGCAGCCTAAAATCTATCTCATCTTGTTGCAAAACAGATGGCAAGGCAGGTTTTTTACTTCGGTTCTCGGTGGGAGGAACCCCGTGGCCGGCCCGCTGGACCCTGTGACTGGCCCATGGGATGAAAAGTTTGGGCACCCCTGATTAAAACTTCAGGAACCGAGGCTTGCTTTGGTTTGTGAATTGTCAATCAGGACATACGGGGCGGGGGTGGGTGGGGAGGGGTCTGATAGCCCAGAATGGAGATGCTGCCAGCATTTTTAGAAGAAGGGGGGGGGGCTGACCTCCCCACCCGGTCTGACCCAGGGAAGAGAAGGTCCAAGAAGGAAACCGAGGGGTTCCAGTTCAGCAGCAGGGAGGGAGGGAGGGAGGGGAAGAGGAGGCCGGAGGGAGCAGTGGGGCGGAAGGAGGGCCTCACCCCCACGCAGCCCCCCTGGTGCTGGAAGGTGCCCACCGGGCAGTGGCATCCCTCTTCGCAGCCCTCCGAGAAGCAGTCCATCTGGCGGGCGAGGTGGGCACAGCTGTAAGGGCACCCTTCGTCCTTCAGGCACTCCCGGTACAGGCGCCCAACCGGGCAGCCCACCTCTGGCAGCAGGCCGGACAGGGTGGAAGCAGGGCGGGGGAGGGGTGAGGAGGAGGAGGAGGGGGAGAAGAAGGAGGAAGACAGAGGTCAGGCTCCAACCAGGCTGACACACGAGAAGTCCACACAGAGGAAGGCAGAGCCCAGCAAGGTGTGCTCTTCACCTGCCCCAACAGGGGAGGGGAGGAGGGGGTCCTCTCTTAATCTCTCCCCCCCCCCCCAAAAAAAAAAAAAAAGGTTTGTGGCCTCTGCTCCAGGGACAGAAATCTGGGCTTTGGCTCAGGCCACACAACAGTGGAGCCGGGGGGGGGGGGACGCCCCAAACCTCCCCCCTCCCCTGGGCAGAGCACAGAGAGGGCATTGACTACAACCGCTGGCAGGGCACCTTGATGACCCCCGGGACCACCTGCCCCATGAGGCGGAGCCCGGGGGACCTTCTGGGGGGGGGGAACTGCCAGGGGGAGACGGGCCCAGAAGGATTGTGGGAGTTGTTTTAGATTTGGGGCCTGGCCCCTCCCTCCCTCTCCCACACCCCCTGGAGAGGTGAGTTGGGGGGAGCAGGTAACTCACCGAGGCACACCTGAGAGTTGCAGGTCCTGCTCTGGACGGGCAGCCCCTGGCAGGCAGGTTGGCGACACGGGCTTCGGCGGCGGACCTGTTCTCCTCCCCCACAAGACACGCTGCACAGCCCCCATTGGGCCCAGGCCCCCCAGGCCTCTTCCTCCTCTTCCTCCCCTGGAGGATATTGGATGGGGAGGGGGGGAGGGAGAGGGGAGGGCCAGTCTTTGCTCAGGTAGCAAAAGCAACCCCCCCCCTCTATGCCGCCCCATAGTCAAGCCCACTCTGGCCACAAGGCCCTTGGCATTTGGCCCCAAAGTACAGGCTGGGGCCTCCTTTTCCCCACCTCAGAAGGAGGGAAGAAGCTCAGAGTCAACCTTGAGCCCCCCCCTCACAAGGTTTTGCAAAAATATAATAATGGTGGGTTTTTTTTGTTAATCTGTTGCCTGGCGCTCAGAGTGGGAGAAAATCCCAAATGGGTGGGATACAAATAGAATGAATAAATAATAAATATAAACTCCTTTTAAAGCTAATCACAAGAGTTTTTTTGTGCAAACAAACAAACAACGTCAATATAAACCTGCATGGATAAATAAACTCTGGAAACTTTTCCCACGGGATCCTTCCAAAGCGGAAGAAGCAGAAGGAACCTCTGGCCATTTTGTCATTCTCTCTTGCCTACTAACTGGCGGCTCCCGTCCCAGTCCCAGTCCCAGTCCCAGTCCCAGTCCCAGTCCCAGTCCCAGTCAGGGCTGGGAGGATCCGGGGGTGTGTGTGAAAGGGGTGCAGTTCCCCTTGAAAGTCTCTCCCTGCACCCAAGGCTACGGGAGGAACCCACTGTTGCAAGGCAGGGAGACTCCCCGCACACAGAAAGCAAGCGTGCCAGGGGAGAACATCCAAATCCATCCCCCTCTTCCTCCATGCCTTCCTCTACAGAAGGAAGGTCTGTGCTGGGAGGAGTGGAGAGTTGGGGGCTTTGAGGTTTGGCTCCCACCCCCACCCCGGGCCTCCCCCTCCCCTTCCTGGACCCTCACCTGGGCACTCCTGGGTCCTGCAGGGTCTCTGCTGCTCCTTGACCCCCAAACACCCGCGGCCTCCATGCTGGGGGGCTGGGTGGCTGCACTCCCGGAAGCGGAACTGGGCCCCCTCCCCACAGCTCTGGGTGCAGGGAGACCAGGGCCCCCAGGTGCTCCAACCACCGTCCAGGCGACATGAGGGGTCCAGCTGGCATTGCAGGAGCCCGGCTGTGCAGGTGCTGGGGGGGGGAGGAAACGGCAAGGGGCGAGGGGTCACCCCAGCTCCCCGAGACGGGAAAGGGAGCCTCTCAGCAGCTACGACAGGGGCTCCCAAACCGTTCACGCCCTGGGCCTGACCACGCCCTTGGACAGCGGGCCGGGCCGGTCACATGGTTCCTCCCGCCGGAAACGCTGCCGTAAAAGGCATCCACATTTATGACAGCTGTGGGTGCACTTATGGCAATGCTTACGGCAGGCGCAGGGACGTTTGCCTATGCATGGGTGTGTTTTACTGCTGTCGTAAACACACCCGCTTCCGCCTGTGATAGTGGCGAGGGCAGTGGTTGGCCACATGAAATGGTGCCACAGGCCGGGTCAGGCCCACGGGCCATAGTTTGGCCACCCCTGAGCTAAGACTTAGGGAGGGAGGGAGGGATCCCCCCCCTGGGGGGTGCTGAAACAGAAGGCCCAATGACCCTTGAGAAAGAAGTGACAAGCAGAGAAGGGCCATTGTGGGGGGGGGGAGGGGGGAGGGAGGGAGGCAGGGGGGCTGCCCTATAGGGCTTTGGGGGGGCCTAAAAGAAGAGGCAGTGGACTCACTCCAGCCTCCTTCTGGCTACGGAACGGGGAGGGTGGCCTGCTTGGCCTTTGCCTCAGGCAGCAGAATGCCTTGGGATGGCCAAAGTGGGCACCCACCCCCACCCCCAGGTCCAGTGGGCCAGGGCTCGCTCTCTCCTCCTGGAGTGGAGAAGGGTCCCAGTCCTAACCCCCCACCCCGCCCCGGGCTCCACTTCCAGGACTCACCAGTTCCGGCAAGGCCCATCGACTCTCTCCCCTGGCTGGGCAAACTCCCAAGGGGTCAATCCTTCCCAGGAGAAGGAGGAGGAGGAGGAAGAGGAGGAGGAGGAGAGGTTCCCTCTTTCAGGGGTCCCTGTCAAGAGGAGGAGGAGGGAGACCAATGAGCCGGCCCCTCTCTCGGCCTGCCCGGGGGCTCCTGCCCCACCATCCCAGCCTCCACCTGCCCTCTCAGCTTCCCCCATCCAACACCTGGCTCCTTCCAAGTGGGTTCATTATAGTACGTTGCTGGTGGATGATGGGAACTATAGTGCTATCCCTCTGGGGAAAGGCCCTGCTGAAGGCATTGGGCAGGTTGGAAAGCCTCCCCCCCCCCCGCCCCAAATAAAATAAAAGAGAACAGGTCTCCCAGGGAGGAATTAAACAAATGGATCTGTGCAGGTATTCCTTACTAATGTCGAGGGCCCAAAGCCATCGACCCCCCCCCCCAAAAAAAAAAGAGGACAGGGGGAGGCACAGGACTGCACCAAGAGCAAGCCCTCCAGAAAGAGAGCCCTCCGGGGGCCCCTGCTGAGGTCTCACCCTTGCCCTGGGACCAGGGCGCCGCCCACCCTCACCTGGCCTGGTGTCCTGGTACTTGCAGCGGCACTGGGCAGGAGGGACGCAGGCCTGGTCCTGGAGCAGCCGCCCTTCGGGGCAGGCACAGGCTGGCTGGCACTCCGGGCTCTCCAAGCAGGTGGTGCCTGGGTGCAGGTCTTCACAGGTGCGTGGGCAGGGCTGGCCACAGGGGAAGGACACCTGGCCTCCGCCACAGGCTGGGCAAGCAGAGGAAGAGTCACCCAAGATGCCCCTCCCCCCCTGCGCAGGTTCCTGCTGCCAATCTTCCATAGCCACGCCCACCCACCCGCCCACCCGGGCATCGTAGCCACACACACACACACGCACACAAAGGTCTTGCTCCTGCACAGCCACCACAGCTGAAGCAACTGACTTGTCTGGAACGCCTCTCCATCCAAACATCGTTAGGGGAGGAAAGTTACTTAGCAATAGCAATTAGACTTGTATAATGCCCCGTATTGCTTAGGGCACAATCTCTGGGCCGTTTACAAGATACAGTAATTAGCATTTGGCCCCCATCATTTCACCAACCTTGGAAGGATGGAAGAGGCTGAGTCAACCTTGAAAGCATCAGGGTCGAACTCACAATGGTTTGGCTGCAGGACAGTGGTTTATCCCCTGCACCCCCAGGACTCTATAATGACAGGTTGCTTTCCAGTAACTGTTGTTCTTCTTTGTGGCCCCCTGTGGATCTGCCTATGCGCAGTAAACCCATTCGTGTGGATTCCCAGAGACCACAAAGAAGAAGAGCTGGATGGAGACATGGCGGGTGGCCCACGTTGTTCTACTGGAGAAGGCCAGAGCACTAGCAATGACTCTGGCGCAACCCTCCCCACAGCATTTGGGTCCACAAAGTAGTTACCATTTTGCCCCCAACATGCTGGGTCCTCTTTTAGACAACCTTGGAAGGATGGAAGAGGCTGAGTCAACCTGGATCCCATCGGGATCAAACTCACAACCTTTTGGCTTACAGTCCAGCACTTTCTCCCCGGTGCCACTAGGGCTCTTATTGTTTTTGCTAGACTGAGCTCACGCTTCTACGTGTTAACTCCAGGTGCTGCCTGTTTGCTCCCCAGTCTGCCTGCAAGCCTGGGGGGCAGGGGGGGCTGCCGCCCCACAGCCGCCCTGCCCCCATCTCCTCCTGTGGTCAATATGTCCGTCCGTCCGTCCCTCCTCACCTTCACACGGAGTGCTTCCATCGTGGCAAGGGCGGCTCTGCCGGGATTCTCCGGGGCACGGCAGGCCCCCAAAACGGGCAGGGGGGTTGTGGCACTCTCTGGTCTGCACCGACTCGCCGTCACAGGCCTGGCAAGGGCTCCAGCCACTCCATGTGCTCCATGCGCCATCCACTGCACGAAAAGAGCAGAGTGGGGCCAGGGTGGGAGGGAGACAGTCTTGGGTCTTTTTTTTTGGGGGGGGGGGAAAGCTGTTAGTCTAGGTTACTATAGATGTACCTGTAACCTGTGCACCTGGTGTTGTTCTTCATGGCCCCCTGTGAATCCACACAAATGGGCTTACTGCACGTACACACAGTAAACAACCCATTTGTGTGGATTCACAGGGGACCAGGAAGAAGAAGAAGAACAACAACAAGAAGAACTTGATAGGTCTTTGGGGATGGGGGGTTTAAGCTCCATTCCTACAGGGAGGTGGTGGTGCAAAACTCCCCCCCCCCCCCGCTGCACCAGGCCTTGTGATTTGTTCCCGCCTCCTGTTCTCAGGTGTGAATGCCCTTCTGGGACCTGAAAAGGAGGCAGATGTGGTTCTGGTCCTCAACCCCTAGAAGGAAACAGCTGTTTGGGGGGGGGAGAGGAGGGCAGAGCATGGAAATGAAGAAGGCTGGAAGGTCAGGGGTCACTTTGTTCTCTGGTTCCCCCAAACCTGAGACTGGGTGGACTGGGATGCTGATTTGGGATGGGGTGGGGAGGGGTCTCCTGCCGCCCCTTCCCTGCCAGTGGCTTCCATCCTGTCATCTAGGTAAAGGTCAAAGTCCCCCTTGCTTGAAAGCCTGGCGTATCCAACTGTAGGGTTCAGTGCTCATCTCTGTTTATAGTCAACACTGTCTGTGCAGACATTTCCATGGACATGTGGCAGGCATGACTAGACACCAAAGTGCACAGAACGCCATTATCCTCTCCACTCAAGTAGTACCAATTTATCTACTTGCAATTTCTTGCTTTCGAACTGCTTGGATGGCAGGAGCTGGGACAGAGACAGAAACTCACTCTGTTGTGCAGCACTTGCGTCTCAAGCTGCTGACCTTCCAGTCATCAAGTGCATGTGGGGGTGGAAGGGGATCTGTGCCCTGCTCTGAGATCTGGGGAAAGGGGGCCCCCACTTTGGTGCTCACAGCTCCCCCGCCCCCCGGTGCCAGCATATTCATACCTGGGCAGAAGGTGGCGATGGGGCACTGGGTCCTCTGGAGCTGAAGCCCACTCTCCCCGTGGTACTCCTGCGCCCCCTCGCACTCGGGGCCACCCTGCTGGGCCTTGGGACAACTGCAGCTCCGGTAGCGGGTCACCACCTCCAGGCCACACGTCCGGGAGCAGGGGCTCCACGGGGACCAGTCACACCAGTTGCCCGGAACTGGGGGGTGGGGTGGGGTTTGTAGGAAACGAGGTCAGGCCATCGCTAGAGCCGATCTCCCCTCCCCTGTCTGTGCAAGGATGATGGAAGAGTGGGGCAGGGCACTGGACCCACACACCCTGCCCCCCCCGCACACACACATGGCGGTGGGCAACCTGGTGGCCCCCCAGATATTGTGGGTCTCCAACTCCCATCAGTCCTTGCCAGTGTCACCAGGCGTGCAAGTGACCTGATACTGGGGGGGGGGGGGTTTGCTTTCTCCCCCCTCCCACCTGAAACCCTCCTTGCCGCCGGCCCCCCCCCCCCCCAGATTTCTTCTTTTAGCTTCCTTCCCCTTGGGGCAAGTTCACCCCAGCTTTTGCCCCCCCCCCTTTGGCCCTGCCCTTACTTTCTCCTCCTCCACTGGGGTGGGGGGTGGGGGGTCACAAGAAGGGGCGTTGCGTCAAGTGTGTGTTGTGGTTTGAGGGCCAGATCTCAAGGGCTCCACAGGCCAGACGGTGGCCTCCTCTCCCGCCTCCCTTGACTGCAAAGCTAAGTAGCTCCCTGCTAAGGTGGGGGGGGGGTTGCACTTCCAGCCCCTCTTTCCTCCCCACTTCTCCCCCACAGCTGAGTGGGGGTGCTTGTTCTCCCATGGAACCCTCAGGACGCCTGCCAGGGAGCCACGTCCGGAGCCAGCATTTGGGGCCTCCTCCCGGGATGGGGGCCACTCCAGAATCCCCGCCTGGAGAAGAAGGGCCTGGGCTGGGTGGTCTCACGGACCCCCTCTCCCATCGTTCTTGGCTTGCCCTTCCCGAAAGGTTTGCCCAGAGACCCTTCCCTGGAACGGCCCCCTCTGCCCAAGGGCCACAGGCTCAGCTCCAGGCTCCGGCCCTCTGCCAGGAGGGGGCCTGGCCTCCTCCCCAAACCCTCCCACCGGGAGGACTCACCTGCACAGGCCCGCTGGGTGCAGACCAGCTTCCCTTGGGAGCAGGTGCTGGAAGGAAGGAAGGAAGGAAGGAAGGGGAGGAAGAGGGAGGCTGGGTGAGACTTGGAGGGGCCGGTGAGAAGGCTTGCCAGGGCTTGGGGGAGAACCCTCCCCAGCCCCACACCTGCCCCACTCTGGCCTCACCAGGTGTTGCAGCCATCAGAGCGAGGGACCACCTCTCCCGGCAGGTGCCGTTGCCCAGTGAGGAGGTCCAGGCAGGTGCAGCTCCCCCTCCCCACGCAGGCTGTGCCGCTTCCGTCCAACACTTTCTCCCCAGGGCAGTAGCAGCCGGGCTCACAGCGCCACAGGCAGTGCTGCGCGGGGGGGGGGGGGGAGATGGGAACAAGAACAGAGGTCAGCGCCACCTACCCCAGGGCAGACAATAAATGAAGGGTGCCCAAACGATGGCCCATGGGCCAAATTTGGCCCCCGATGGCAATTCATACGGCCCACACCGCCCTTGTCGCTCCCAGAAGCAGAAGTAAAACACGCCCGTATGGTGCGTTTTACTTCCACGTGCGGGAGTGACGAGGTCAGCGCAGGCCAGATGAATTGGCATCAGGGGCCAGATCTGGCCCACGGGCCATCGTTTGGGTACCCCTGCTTTAAGCAGAGAAAATGGCAGCTTAAAAGCTATCTCATCCTTTTGCAAAACAGATTGCAAGGCACGTTTTACTTCAGCTTTCGGTGTGAGGAACCATGTGACCGGCCCGCTGAAGCACATGACTGGCCCACGCCTTGAAAAGTTTGGGCACCCTTGCCATAAACAGAGAGAGAGAGAGAGGAGGGTGCAGAGGGGCGCACAGGACCCACCCAGAAGGTCCACAGGCTGCCGTCACAGCAGGAGCACCTGGACCTCTTTGGACTCCATTTCCCAGAACCCTCTGGTCTGCAGGGCCAAGGCTTTGCCAGCTGGGGCACCTGGGAGGTGTAGTCTCACCAAGATGCCCATGAAGGGTGTGAGTAAAAAGTGATCCTTCCCTTGGAACCGAGACCCTCAAAGTGACCCTTCCCAGGATAAGCCGAAAGGGGCCTTCCCAGCTCTTGAGCCTCAATGGGATCCATTCTGGAAGGAGGGTCCGAAGAGGTCATTTGACACACACACACACACACACACACACACACACACACACACACACACACACACACCCCGAGCCGAGCTGCAGTCATGGCAGGCACTGGTCATTTGGGGTGGGAGGGGTGCTTCAGTGCTGCCCATCCCTCCTAGACCCTCCCTCCCACTGGAAGCAACTGGGGAGGGGGCTGGCCCTTTGGGGGTCCACAAGGGCAGCACCCCCCAGGGTCTCACCGAGAGGTCATCACAGGAGCGGGGGCAGGGGGGCCCACAGCTGCTGAAGACGGAGCCCTTCACCGCGGAGCAATCCAGACCTGCCAAGAAGGAAGGGCCAAGCGGGTGAAGAGGGAGGAGAAGGGGGAGCAGATCCCTCCCTTCCACTGCCGGGCCCATGATCCCCAGGATTGTGGCCAGGAGGGATGGCGGCATGGGCAGATAGGTAGGATCTCCTGGCTGGAAAGGAGGAGGAGGGAAGGGAAGGTGGGGTGTAGAAGGGGACCTGGAGTGGCCCCAGGGCTGGCAGGGTTCAATGCCCTGGAGAAGCAGGGTGGGGTGGGGGGACTCATGACAGCCTTGGCCACCGCCCCCCCCCCACCCCCTTTGCCTGCCTTCTTCCTCACAGCAACCAAGAGTTTTGCGCAGGGAAGGAGGGCTGTGGCAAGCATCTCTTTCCTACAATCCAAAGTCCTTGGGGGCGGTTAGGGCAATTAAGAGCCCTTAGGTTTGCAAAAGGGCTGCTCCCACCCCCTCGTTTCTTAACTATGGGACATCCCAGCAGCCTGCATGGCTGGACTCTCCTTGTGCCGGAGGGGCTGCTAAGGGAAGAGTGACTCCCCGCCCTGCAGAATACATGTTAAATATAAACCAAGGGGGCCCAAACTATGGCCCATGGGCCGGATCAGGCCCCCAACACCAATTCATCCCGCCCACACCGCCCGTGCTGGAAGCGGGAGTAAAACGCGCACATTTTATTTCTGCTTCCAGGAGCGGCAAGGGTGACGCTGGTTGGATGAATTGGTGTCAGGGGCCAGATCTGGCCCATGGTCTGTAGTTTGGGCACCCCTGGTTTAAGAAGAGAAAATGGCAGCCTAAAAATCTGTCTCAACTTGTGAGAAACAGATTGCAAGGTGAGTTTTTTCTCCCACTTCAGGGGAGGGGGGGACCACATGACCAGCCCACTGAACCATGTGTCTGGCCCGCTTCCCGAAAAGGCGCACCCCAGATGTAAACCAACTCCCCCCCTTTGTCAGCTCACCTGGGCATGGGTTCAAGCCACAGACCTCCAGCTGGGTGGGAGGCCCCTCACAGTAGTCCCCACCGCCCTGTGGGGTGGGGCTGTCGCAGGCTCTGATCCGGCTCTGCAGGCCTCCCCCGCAGCTGACCGTGCAAGGGGTCCAGGGGGTCCAGGGCCCCCAGCCCCCACTTCCTGCAAAAAAGCCCCCCCCCCAAGGAATCCTGAGGGCGCCATGACCAACAGCCATGAGACTTCTCTAGGCCTGCCCCATAGAAGGACCTCTTAGCGAACTCTCTGGGTGGTTCCCAAGTTAATTAATTCGCATTTCACCTCCACGAACAAGCTCAGAAGGATGGAAGAGGCTGTGTCAACCTTGAGCCATGTTAGGATCAAACTCATCTGCCCAGCCAGCAGACAGAGGGATTCCTCAGTCACATTCATCCCCTCTGCCTCAACCCCCTCCAAAGCCAGGCAGATGGGGGGGGGGACAAAGAAGGGGCTGGGGGCACGATCCATAGAGAGGTCCTGCCTGTGCGCACACTCCTCAGCCGTAAGCAGGAAGAGCAGGTTCTCCACACTTCTAAGCAGTGTGCGTGCGTTCGTGCGTAGACAGACAGACAGACAGACTGGGCCACTGGTCTGAAATCCTGGGGCGGGTGAGGTCCCCCGGGAGGACTTGCCCCCCTGCCTGTTTCTGAGGGGGAGGGGGTTGAATCCCACCCCCAGGCTGGGCTTACCAAGCCCCAGGCAGGCTAACCAAGACAGGGGAGGTGACGGGCGAGCAGGGACGCGAGGGAAGGACTCACGGGCACATGGCTGGACATGGCAGGGCTTCTCCTCCCGTTCCGGCCCCAGGCAGGGCAGGCCCATCCCGGACGGAGGAGGGTCCGTGCAGAAGTGGTACCGGTTCTGGAGTCCCAAACTGCAGGAAGCCGAGCACTCACTCCAGGGTGTCCATTCTGACCAGTGGCCGTTCACTGGCAAGACAGAATTGGGGGGGGGGGATGAAAGAAGGGGCTGGATCATCATCTTCTCCAGCCTGGAGGGGCAGGTGGCGATGGGGAAGGCCTTGCCCTCAAACTCCACCACCACCACCACCACCACCACCACCAGGAAGAGGCAATGATGATTCCAAAAGAGGGGTGGGGTAGGGGCTTGATTTAATAAGCCAGATTCACTGGTGGGGTGGGGGGGCGGGGGGGCCTCCCTTGCTGCCCAACCTGGACTGCAGGGTCACCCTATTCAATCATGCATTAAGAGAGCTGAGAAATCACTGGTTCCACGTTTTCTGTACCACAAGCCTGGCAACCCTTTGGGCAGCAAAGGAAGCCAGTGGGGAAGCCGACCCCCCCCCAGGAATTTCCCCCCCCCCATGCCTGCCTGTGACTGCCTGGCTCCCCAAGACTCTCCCCACAGGAGGGGAGCCTGAAAGTTGGTGCACCCTCGCCATGAGGCCTATGGAGGCCAGAGGGTCTCCAGAAAGGGGCTGCAGTCCTATGGCATGTGTGTGCACGTGCATGAGTGTGTGAGAGACAAGACCTCTTCGCAGGGAGGGGCGGGGGGCTATCCGCTCTTACCATCTCCACAGGTTCCGTGGGTACAGTTCCCCACCTGGCCAGAGAGGCAGGAGCTGGGGGGGGGGGGGAGAGAGAGAGAAAAAAGCACCAGGTGAAGCCTGTGGGGCCGGTGGGAGGGGCACAAAGGGAGCAGTGGGGGAAGGTCAAGGGTGACTGACCAGTTCTCACAGCCCTTGGGCACCACGTCTCCTGGCGCATAGAGCAACCCATCCAGGGTACAGGGGCACTCCTCTGCTGGCACGCACAGGTTGTTCTACAAGGAGCAGAGGGTGGGGTGGGGGCATCATCATCATCATAAGCAGGAAGACCCTCCTCCTCCTCCTCCTCCTCCTCTCCCCTTGGGTCTCCCATGGTGGCCAAGCAGCTCCCGCCTTCTCTCCATGCCCCCCCCTCCATGCTCTGGCAGTCTAAACTGGCACCCAAAGGACACCCGCCCTGCCAGCCTGCAGGGGAAGCAGAGGCCGCCCACGTAGCCCTGGTTCTGCTTCCACGGGCTCTGCTCTTCCATAGCCCCTCCAGCCTAAGGAGCAAGGGCCACGAGGCCTGGGCGTGGAACCGGAGGGTGGCATGCCCAGTCACTCCACCTCCCTCCACAATGAGGGCTGGAAACTTGGCTGCGGCGGAGGGGGCCCTGGACGGTCGAAGCCAGAACTGGAGACAAGAGATCTGGTGTTTGGAGTGGGTGAGATGCCAAAGGGAGAAGAGGAGGAGGAGGAAGAGGAGTGGGCAGGAAGGAAGGCCCACCGAGACCCCCACCCCCCACCCCCACAACAAGCACACGCTGAGCTCTCCACTACGGCTGGCTCGAGCCCTTTCTCTTATCATGGGAAGCTTCGGAGGTGATCTAGCCATGCAGGAAGGAAACCAGGCCTCAGGGTGATTATGGGATGGCGGGACGTCCAGGGACAAGTAGGGAAAGGGTGCACTGGAGCAAGAAAAGGCAACTCTCCGGGTAAGGCTGGGCTAGCAGAGCACTCTCCCTTGGCTGCTAGCTTTCTAAGGGCAGGGGGTTTGCAAAGCAAGGGAGCCTTTCATCCTGGGCAGAGTAATGGGCTTCCTCGAGAGGCTGCCCTGGTCTCCCCACCCCCATGGCCTTGTGATATGGGATGGCTCAGGAAGCCACGGGTGGCTGGCTGAGCAAGTGCCGTCCGGTGGCGGCACAGAGGTCTCCATCAGACCCACGGGTGGCCTCCTGTGGGCCCGGATGGGAGCAGGGAGAGGGTCTGGGCCAGGCCACTTTGGCCCGGGAATAGGAGGCTTCAGGACCCCCACACCCCAACTGGACCAAGAGGCCCCCCCTTCTCCTGGACCAGACAAAAGGGGGCCGGGGGGGGGAGACACACTCACCAGCAGGACGGTGGCGTTGGGGCAGTAACAACCGGGCTGGCAGGTCTCGTGGGTGGCGCTGGCCCCGGGGGAGCTGATCTCGGCGCAGGAGGATGGGCGGCCGTCAGCACACGCCTGCCGCCACACTTTCCCCTCCGGGCAGACCCCGCGCCCCTCCCCTGCCAAAAAGGAGGCAAGGGAGGTGGGCCGGGGCTAGGAGGAAGGACAACTCCCTCCCCACTGGCACTCTGGTCTTCTGCCTGTGAGGTTGGCTTCTCTGCAGCCTGGAGTCCTTCCCCTGGAGGGCAGGTGAGCCTCCTGCTCAGGTAGGGCTTGGCGCCTTCTTAACCCAGGACTCCATGCTGTGAACCCTGTGCAGCCGCCCAAGGAATTGCCCCACTGGGATGTCGGAAGCCCCTTGGAGGTTGCAGCTGGAGGGGGGGGAAGGCTCTGCTGTAGGGGGTAGAGGTAGGGGTGGTGGGTGGGTTGGAGTAAGTACTGCCCCAAAGGGGTAGACCTTAGACCGGGGGGGGGGGGGGGAGAGGAGCCTCGTTCATTGGAGGCTTTCAAGCAGAGGGGGTGGAGGGCTTCCCATGGAGGCAGCTCCAGCTGTGAGCCCCGGCTTCCTCAGGGGTAGGTCTCAACTCCAGCCCCCTTGGGGGACCCTAACCCTGAGACAGGCACTCGACTCCGTGGCTGCCGCCAGCCAGCCAATGGAACCCGAGGCCCTTTGCTTCCGTGAGCCTTTGAAGGGCTTGAATCCTCCATGGATTTCCATTCCACTTGCCCTTTTGTTGCTCTTTAATCTGCAATTTATCCTGGACTTAGTATTGCCCGTGCCAACAACGTGAGTCCCCTTGGGTCGAGCCCCCCCACCCCACCCCCGGGGAGGAAGAGGGGACCTACAGATAGGCACGGCCAGTGGGGTCTAAATGGGTGCGTGCCTCCCTCCTGGAGCTGCTGTGCTCAGTGGCCCCTTTGGAGGAGAACACTGAGCACCCCTTTCTTGCCCGCCCACGGGGCAGGAGAGGAGCCCAGAAGCCCAGGAGCCCTCCTGGCCTCACCTGGGCAAGGGGCGAGGTTGCAGGTGGCAAACTCCAGCCTGTGCAAGGCAGTGGGGCTGGCTCGGGTGCGGTTCTGGTAGCCCCCTCCGCAGGGCACGGAGCAGGGGGACCAGGGGGACCAGGCCAAGCCCGGACCTGTGGAGAGAGGAGGAGGAGGAAGAGGAGGGGGCTGATGAGAAGGGACGGGGGAGGGGCTCTCAAGCCTGCTTCAGTGCATGCTCAGAAGCACCCTTTGGCCCTCTGCAGTAGTGCACGGTTGGGCAGGGGGTCCAGCGCAGCCCTCCGCCCTGCGCACCCCCTCCCCCCTGTGCCCTCCCCCACCCTCTCAGCTGTCCTCACCCAGGCAAGGCTGAAGGCTGCAGAGCTCCACCTCCACCTGGGGTCCCTGGCACGGCTCTCCTCCGCCGGCAGCCGGGGGCTCAGAGTCGGAGCGGTAGCGACGCCGGGTGCCTACACCGCAGGAGCGGCTGCAGGAGCTCCAGGCTGTCCAGGCAGTCCAGCCACAGTCCTCTAGGAAGGGTGGGGAGGAAGAGGAGGGTGGCTCTCGTGGGTCCTTCCTCCCCAAAGCCAGACAGCCACAGCCACCGTCCATGACCCCCTGTCAGTTCCCAGGAGGGGCCTTTGGGCAGTGGTGGCAAACCTCGGCATCCCAGATGTTTCTGGAACTTCAATTCCCAGAAGCCCTGGGCAGGCAGGAGGAGGAGGAGGGCTGGCTTGGGCTTCTGGGAACTGAAGTCCAAGAACACCTGGAGGGCCAACCGTGGCCTTAGGTAGGGAGGGGGGGGTTAATCGGGGCCCTTTGCCCCACCTGCCTCCCCAGCCCAGCCCAGCCCAGCCCAGGGAAAGTGCCAGAAGTCTCCCCTTTCCTGCTCAACCCAGCTGGTTTGGGAATGGTGTGTGTGTGTGTGTGTGTGTGTGTGTGTGTGTGTGTGTGTGTGTGTGTGTGTGTGTGTGTGTGTGTGTGTGTGTGTGTGTGTGTGTGTGTGTGTGTGTGTGTGTGTGTGTGTGTGTGTGTGTGTGTGTGTGTGTGTGCCAAATTCCCCATGGCTCCTGTTTCCGGCTGCCCCCTCCTCCTCCTCCCGTCCCCTGGGAGTTCTGCCTTACCTGGGCAGGGCTCTGTGGCGCACTCCATCTCCCCCCCTCGGCAGGTGCTGGAAGCAAGAAGGGGCGGATTCAGAGCCCCGATGGCTTGCTAGGGGGCCGGTCCAGAAAAGGCCCCCTCCTGGCCCTGTTTCAACATCCCTGCATTTTTGGGCTGACCCCTCAGCTGTTTTATGTGACCCCACCTTGTTCTAAAGCAGCCCCCACACCTCTGCAGCCCAAAAGCCGTCTCCATTCCCAGGTGAGGGGAAGTGGTGGCTTGCCTTGTTTTTTCCTGACCCCCCCAGGAGATGGTTCAGGAAGGGGCCCCCCCAGGGGTCTCTCCATGCAGCCTATAGTAGGGCAACCGCTACTGCTTTTTTGGGTTTTTTTTTTTTTTTTTGGTAAAACAGGGACCCCCGAGATCTTAACGCTCTGGCAAGGGAGGTCATGGGAGCAGAAGGCCAACACTGCCAAGCCCCCCCTCCCCCCCGGGGCTGAGCTCTTGGGCATTTCGGCTGGCACCAGGGGGGGGCAGGCAGGGGTCTCCTTTCCGGGTTGTTCTGGAGCAGAGGGCCGCCCCTTGCGCCCCACCCCTCCCATCTGCCCTGGGCTTGTCCCCCTTGGCCTCTCCTGCCAGCCCTTCGTACCAGTTGTTGCAGGCGCCGGCTGGCACGGTGCTGCCCTGTGGGTAGAGCTGGCCCCGGTAGTAGCAGGGGCACTGGCCGAGGGGCAGGCAGGTCCCGTCCAGCAGGAGGAGCCCCTCGGGGCAGGAGCAGCCCTCCTGGCAGTGGGAGGCGCATTCCACCTGGGGGGCCTGGTCCAAGCAGAGGCGCGGGCAGGGCCCCCCTCTGCGCTGGCACTCCTCGGCCGTCCGGTAGACCATGTTCCCCGGGCACTGCCCTGCCAGAGAGGGAGACGCAGAGGCCTCCGTGAGACGGGGCAAGCGGGGTGGTGGTGGTGGTGGTAAACGGGGGACAGGAGGCACGGAGGGCCAAAGTCGGGGGGGGAGAGGGGAGGGCAGGAAGGGCGCCTTGGAAAGACCGAGGACACCAAAGAGCCTGGCCTGCAACTCGGCCACAAGAAGGTGGGGAAATGCTTCACTCCATAGCTCCAGCCGTTCGTTCGTTCCTTGTAGGATCAAAAGGCAAACCACGGCCGGTAGAGAGGGGGGGGGGGTTGCTGTCCAAGCAAAAGACCCCTCCTTTGCAAATGGCAAAGTAAGACGCCACTCTGAAGGAGACTCAGACTTCCTTTCCTTTTCAAGGCAACTTGGCTTCCAACTGTAATGCTGCCCCCCATCTGAGTCTGCCCCATCCAGAGAGAAACTCTCTGCTGGGGTAGAAAGAAAACTCTGACAAACTGACCCACGAGGAGGAGGAGGAAGAAGAAGGGCAGAGTTTGCAGAGAAGCCGCCCGGGTGGACTCTCGGCCTGACTTCTTCTGGCCCACCTGGGAGTCTCCTGCCCTGCTGCTCCCCCCACCCCACCTGACTGGGCTGTGGCACCAGAGATCTGGGAGGGAGAAGCACGAGAGCGGAGGGGGGGGGCGCCTCCCAAAAAGGGTCTGCCTCCTCAGTGGGCGTGGCCTGGTGGGCGTGGCCAGGGGAAAGCCCCACAAGGGGCATCCCAGTTAGGACCACTGTACTTTCTCTCAAACCTTGGGTGGGCAGAGCCCCCCCCCCAGCCAGCCAGGGCTTCTGCTGCCCACGGGGAGGAAGGCCACCCAGCCACGCACCTCCCCAGCCCTGCTCAAAGGATCCTGAGGGGTTGGGCAGGTTGTTCCCACAGCTGCCCTATCTGAAGCCCCCAACCACCCCAATGGGTTTATGGCCTGAGGTTTCCCCGGGAGGGGGGGCTTCATTAGTGTGGAATCCCCCTCTGACCCCCTTTCAAATGCAAAGGACTAGCAAGGCTGGAAGATTCACGGCAACTCTTCTGACTGAGGCCCCCCATGTGGAAAACTCGCCCACCCCCCACCCCAAGGTGGGTGCCTGTCTTCCTCCCTCCCTCCCTCCTCCCTGCAGGGCTCTCACCTCGGCAGGGCTGAGTGTTGCAGTCTCGGGTCTGGATGAGGGGCCCCAAGCAGCCGGGGCCCCTCCGGGTGGGGCTGGAGCAGCTGCGGCTGCGGGTTTGCACCCCAGAGTCACAAAGAGCCGAGCATTCGGACCACCCTGTCCAGGGAGTCCAGACGCCTTCCACTGGGGGGGGGTGAGGGGAGGAAGCAGAGAAAGGAAGAGGAGCATGAATGGAAGAGGACTAGGCGCAGGGGCCCCGGGGGGCGGGGGAGAACAGGCATCCCTTCACCCTGAGCTGGTGTGCGCGCATGCACGCACATTTCACGCATCCCTCCCCTCTCCTTCCCCTTTCTCTAATTCCGCTCAATACTGCCACGCTTTCCAAGTATGCTCAGGCACACCATCCACACATGGCACAAGGAAGGGCATAATTTTGAAATATCCGATTTTTCGGGAGATCCACAAGTTCAAAAGGAGCCTGATGATTGGGGGTGGTGGACTCTGTGTGTGCATGCGTGTGTGCGCGCATGTGCTGGAGCCCTCTCTCCTCCTCCTCCTCCATGCTGCCCCAGCTCCCAGGCCGCCTGAGGCCACTCACCTGGGCAGGGGGGCGTTTCACAGGGCTCCTCCTCCATGGCTGCCCCCTTGCAACCTGCCAGGGCCTGGGGGGTCCCGTTGCAGTGCCGGAAGCGCTTCCTGACTCCCACCACATCCGTGGCATAGAAGCAAGTCTTGGAACAAGGTGACCAGGGGGTCCATTGGCTCCACAAGAGGGTGGATTCTGCCCGCAGGGGAAGCACAAGAGGGGCAGGAGGGGGGGGGACAAGAGTTCAGCTTGGGGGGCTGAGCTGGCACTCTAGTAGGCGGGGGAGAAAGGGAAGAAGGAAGCCCAGCAGGAATGGCTGCCCCTCCTTCCTTCCTTCTCTCTGTCTCCTACCTGCTCAGGCTGTGGAGAAGGTGACAGAGGAGCCAACAGACAAGGCTCTTAGCCTGCCCAGAGGAGGAGGAGGAGGAGGAGAAAGAGGAGTAATCTTCTTCATCGCCTACTCCCATACCAGGGGCATGAAGGGGGCCAAGGGAGGGCGGGCACTTCTCCCCTTACCTGAAACGCAGGCAGTGTGGCACTCGCGCACCTCCTGGGCATCCCCTTGGCATGGGGCACCACCGTTGGCAGCCACGGGGTTGGAGGGGGAGCTGCAAGAGGAGCAGGACTGGTTTTCAGTGGGGCAGAGTGGGCCAGGAACGGGGCGGCCCAAGGGGACTCTTGACCCCAGTGCCAACGACTGGGAAGGAGGGAGCCCCCCCCTGGCAGCCCCCACCCCACCCCCACCTCAGAGCGAGAGGCAGCCCTTCCCACTCCGAGCAAGTTCACTCGTGGTATTAATTAAACGGGTGCCAATCAATCCCTATGAAAAAGCAACCGTAACCCTCGTTCCCTCTCAGGTGGAGAAAAACACAAGACGACCCCTTCTCCTCCCTGCCAGGGGCCGGACATGCTCCCATTCCACAAAGGGGAAACTGAGGCCACTCCAATGGAAGGAGCCCCTCCGCCTCCAGACGCTGCTCCTGCTGCTGCTCCACCGCCACCACCCAGAGCTCGAGAGTGGCTGCCACTTGGTGACCGGACGATTGGAAGAGGCCAGAGAGGGACTCCGGGGGTGTGAGTGTGGGTGCGCATGGGAGTGTTTGTGGGCTCCTCCCATGGGGAGGTGGAGGGACCCACACCAGAGCCTCCAAGGGTTCCTTTCCCGCCTGAGTCCCCAAGTGGCAGCTCAGCCCCCCATCACTGGGGAGAGACAGCCCCAGCCCCCATTCATCCACCCCCACAAAGACACCCCCTTCCTCCCCACACTCTGGCCAAGTGGATCAGGGAGTTCTGGCTTTCTTCCCCAAAGACCCCAGAGGCTTCACGTCAACTTGCTTGGATTTTGCAGGGGGGGGGGGAGGAAGGTAAAAGGTGCTTTGCAGAAGGCCAGAAAGGGCCCACAGCTTTCCAGACAGTGGCCACCAAGCCAAGCGGCCAGCCGTTACCGGAATCTCTGCTGCATCCCAATGCCACAGCTCTGGCCACAGGGAGTCCACGAGGACCAGGCTGACCAGCCACAGTTCACAGGGCAGGCCATGGAGTCACAGGTCACGGAGCCCTCAAGACAGACACTGGAGAAAGGGGAGGGAGGAAGGGAGGGAGGGAGCTTCAGCAGGACGGAGACCCCACCCCACCCCCCAACCCCACTTCTTACATGGAAGTCTCTGCAGCAGGATTTCTAACCTGAGAGAGAAACCATGTGAGATCAGCAGTTGCCCCTATTTGCAGTGAGAGGAGAATGGGGCCCATTCCTCAGCCCCATTTGGGGGGGGGGGGGGTGGCGGGGGGGGGGTGAGGAGAGAGTCTCAAATCCAGGTGCTGAATTCAGCTCAAACTGGCTTCGCCCGGGTCTTTAGTTTGGCCGCCTTCCCAAAAGCCCCCCCCCCCACAAGGCAAAAGCCTGTGCCCCCCCCTTCCAGGGGTGACAGGAGGAGAACTGAACTGATTTCATCCCAAGCTGCCCAATGTCTGAATCTGACACTAGGGGTAGGAATGAGGGAGGGAGGGGTTTCCCTGTGTCCATGTGGTAGCGTGGTGTTCCGCTCCCCAGTCTGTTTTCCCGTGTGTGTGTGTGTGTGTGTGTGTGTGTGTGTGTGTGTGTGTGTGCGCGTGCGTGCGTGTAGCAGAGGGCTCCCTGCTTGACCATAATGCTGGTGCCAGCAGGCTGGAGAGGGGTGGGAATCCCAAGGGGGGGGGGCAGGAGCAAGAGGGAAGGTGTTACCACTGGCTGCAGTTGTCTCGTAGGAACATCTCCCCAGGAAGGCGCCGCTCGTGGTCAAAGAAGCAGTGGCACTGGCTGATGTTCGCGCAGCCACCGTCCTGCAAGAAGAGCCCTGGAGGGCAACGACAGCCTGCAAAAAACAACAACACAGAAGGGGCTCGGGAGTTGCTGACCGGGTGGACGATGGGTCATGATTCATTTAGGGTCCATAAAGTAAAACCACATCAAAGGTTGCATGAAATCATTTACCCTTCAAAACAATGCACAAGGCTATGTTTTATGGGCCTACACTTGCCAGGTAAAGCTAGACATGAGCCGTTAAACCAGTCAGATTGGGGGGAAAGGAGGTTGGAGAAAGGAGAGGGACAAGATAGGAAACCTCTACTCTTAGGGAAGCAGGGGCCAGAGAGCCTTGACAAGGAGGACCTCAGCTATGACATCATCGCTCTCAGGCAATAAACAGAAGTCTTCTCATGGCTTTAATCAACCAGTGACTGGCTTATGCCAGCTTGCTTAGAGACCTGGCCTGGTGTTGTTTACAGACATCACACAAATCACCCGGGCAATGTACCAAAAGAGGGGCTGTTTATGCTTGCCAATACTTGTCAGGTATCATATACTGAAGTATATTGTATAGGACGAATGTACACTATCACTTTAAGAGACTGTAACTGTTGAGCACAGTTGTAAGCACTGATGTCTGTGACTCAGCAAAAATACTCCATAAACGAAGGGCTACCTGAGCACTCAGTTGGAGGAGTTATGAAGGAGCACTGAAAGAGCACAAGGGGCTATGCTGGAATAACCAAAGGAGTTCACATTGGAACTCATGCCGAAGATACTGGAGCAAGGAGGAGGACTGAACCTGCAACCCTTGCTGGGGAAGAAAGAGCTCAGCCAGAAAGCTCTATCTCCAACTGGATTCAGGAAGCGTTCCATAAACACCAACTATCCTCTTTAACCAGAGTGAGTGTATGTTTTGTGCTTGAAAGGACTGAACTGTTTTGTGCCAGTTAATATGAAGCTGCTTTAATGAACTGAACTACCAAAGACTTAAGCAAAACAGGCAGCCTCTTATCAGTCTCTGAAAGACCACACACACACACACACACACACACACACACACACACACGGAAACCAACCCCCTTTTCCGCTGGAGACCCATGCTAGACTCACCTTCTACGCAGGGGCTGTGGCACGTGGCCTTGGCACTCAGCTGCTGGCATGTCTGGGGGCATGGGGCCACGATGCCACGCTCGCAGTGCTCGGCTTGTGCATAGACCATGTCTGGGCCACAGTCTGTGGGAGAAAGGGATCTGGGGTAGGAAAGGTGCCGTGCGGAGAGGGACGAAGCCTGCTGGGATTGAGGGATGCTGGAGTTTCAGGGGTGCCCCTGCTGAGTAAGGATCCAGGGAGGGGGGCAGAGCCATTCCTGAGCCATGCACGGCCCTGATCTGCCCCCCCCCGACTTGAAGAGCTACTGACCCCGGGCGTCTCCACAGGGATGCTGGTTGCATGTCTCCATCTCCACTGCATCCCCCGGGCAGGGTGGGCCCCCGTTCTTGGGTGGGGGGTCGGCACAGTCCCTGGTACGGCTCCTCACACCCCCCCGGCATTCGGCATCGCAGTCAGACCACTCGCCCCAGGAGGCCCAAGCGCCACTCACTGGCCAGAGAGAGAGAGAGAAAGTCACCCCAAGAGGAAGGGTCGGGGACCCCAAGCTAGGGACTTTCCACACACACAGGGACCCCAAAGCAAGAAGAAATGCCTACCTGGACAGGCCCGAAGGAAGCAGGAGCGGCTGTCAAATTCATCCCGATCGCACTGCCCGCCTGGGAGGGCGTTACGGAGGAAGTCCCGGCGGCGGAAGGCGACCCCCAGGCCACACGACCGGCTGCATTCGCTCCAGGTGCTCCAGGGGGAGAGGATGCAGTCCACTGGCAAGAGGGGGAGAGGAAAGGAGGGCCACGGATGGACACCACCCCCCAGGGGCCGAGGGGCATCTCTCCCACTGGCCAATGCTTTGTTTAGGCCAGGGGTGCCCCAAGCAATGACCCGGGGGCCAGATCCGGCCCCAGGCCATAGTTTGAGCACCCCTGGTTGAAGCAGAGAAAACGTGTCTAGGTGGGAGACACTATGTGACCAGCCCCCGGGGGTGGGAGGTGGGGAGCCCCGTCCCATATCCTCTCCTTGCAGAGGCTTCTGCCGTTTCTGCCCAAAAGGAGAATTCCCATCACTATGAAAAAGGAGAGACTTTCTCCCTTGGCAACATAAGGGAGCTCAGCTTGCCTTCAGCGCCACCCATGCGACCTGAGGTGCGGACTCACACAAGCAGGCCCAATGCAATGGCCTTTCATACCAGGCCAACCACGGCAGACACTTTTGGCTCACCAAGAAAGAGGGCAAACTCTCCCAGAGGCCAGTAAAGAGGGAAAGACCCCCAAGCAAACCGCCACCCCCAAAAGCCAAACCTCCCCACCACGTCCTGGCAGGGAAGCATAAAAGAGGGTTGAAAAACGAGAAGCGCCTCTTTTGCTTCATAGGCAGCCCTCAGGCAAGGCACCCATTGAGGAGCATGAAGAGAATTGGGGGGGGGGGGCTCCAGTAACAAAGAGGAAGGAACTAGAGAGGAGTCCCTGCCAGCCTTTTTAAAATGCTCCCTTCTGGGTCTCCCCCCGCCCCCCCAACAATGTCCTACCACAGTGAGTTTCATCGGTCCCATCTTGGCAGTCCAGGTGAAGGTCACAACGCCGCTCAAGGGCCAGGCACTCCCCACTGCCACAGGAGAACTGCTTGGAGGAGCAGGGGCTGGGGGCCCCCGGTGGGGTCAAGGGAGGGGCGGTGGGGAGGGGGGGAGCTGTTGGGCCCCCTGCAAGAAGGAGAAGAGGCAGAAGAGGAGGGTCAGCCTCAGAGAGAGAGAGTCACACCGCCCCCCCTGCCCCCAAGCCATGGGGCAACATCAGGAGGGGGAGGGGCAGCTCAGGGGGTGCAGGGGGAGTCCTGCCAAACACCCGCCTCAGCCTTTTAAGGAGGAAGGATGTGGGGGGGGAGAGAAAGGCTGAGAGAAGAACTCCTCGGGTGGACGGAATGGCTAAGGACTGTGTCGCAGCTCTCCCCCAGCACCACCACCGCCACCGCCACCGCCACCGCCACCGCCACCACCACCACCGCCAGCACGAAGGCAGGGGCTTCTCCATGCACCTAATGGTAGGGCACGCATCAGAGTGCTTCTCTGAGCGCCACCCACAGCCTGGCCTCGCTCTGACTCTGGGCCAAGGTGGGGGTGGTGGGGGTGGTGGGTGCCTCTGCTGCTGCTGCTGCCTCGGGCATCTCTTTCATGTGAGTTCAGAACTGCTCTTTGGCCCCAAAGTGGGGGAGAGAAAAGCCCCCGCAAGGACAAGAGGAGGAGGAAGAGGAGGAGGGGGAGGAGGAAGAGGAAGAGGGGGAGGAGGAAGAGGAGGAGGAGGAGGGGGCTCACCGCAGCGTGCCTCGTCTGAGCCATCCAAGCAGTCTTCTTGGCCATCACAGACCAAGGCGGCCTCAACGCAGCCAAGGAGCTCGCAGGCAAACTGCCCCTGAGTGCAGAGGATCCGGGGCAGGCCAGGGCTTGGCGGGGTGCCAGTCGATCCTGGAGGAGGAAAATGCCCCAGGGGCAGGGGTGAAGGGGGGGCAGGAGCCTAAACCTAAGCCCAGCCCACCCGGCAGAGCAGAGGGTCCTTCCAACCCACCCACCCCCCCACACACACACACCAACCACTCAGTCTACCAGAGGAGCCTTCAATGGCTGAGGAGAGGGGCGACTAAAGTTAGGGCCCCCTGCGTGGCTTCCTATCTTTGGAGCAGAGAGACCTGGGCTCCCAGCCTGGCTTCTCTGGGGATGGACTGGGACTACCTTGCAGGAGGGAGGGAGGGGAAGCCGGCCAGAAACCTCCCTCTGACTGTCTCTGCCCAAGGTGGGGAGATCAAAGAGATCCCCACAGACGAGTACCATCACAGCATTTGCAAATACAAGAGGACGAGGGACGCTGCCGTTCCACACCCCCCCCTCAGCTCACCCAAGATGGAGGCCCCCAGGCCAGGTGTTGTTCTGGGCTGATGTGGGAAGGTGGGGAAGGCAGGTGGAGCCAGGGTCCCAGGCTGAGCGGTGGGCCAGAAGAGGGCTGGAGCCTCTGGGGCCGCAGTGGTCTCTCGAGGTAGCTGGGCAGTCTTCAGCCGAGGCCGCGTGGGGGGCTCCGTCCCAGGCACCGGTTGGGAGGCTGTCCCGGTGTGAAGGAGTCCAGGAGTGGCCATGCCTCTCGCTTGGCTGGCAGGGAGGGCGGAGGGTCTCTCGCCCACGGAGGGTCCTGCGGCTGCAGGAATTGGAAACAAGCAGTGTCAGAGGCAGAGAAGGGAACTGGAGCCTGGAAAGATGGCAGCGTTTCAGCAGGCTGGCAGGGCCCTCCTGCTGTACACGGAGCTGGAAGCCCCGGGTTCAAATCTGGCACAAAGACGAAGAGGGCAAAGGGATCCCAGGAGGATCTTCTTAGGTCCAAGCCCAGCCGCGGCAGGACGCTGGCATTGCCAGGCGCCCACGCCTGCTAAGCCACTGCGAGCACCACACTCACGCCAGCGACAGCCCAACGCCTCCATGCGCAGGGAGACCTTTCCGTGGTACGTCACGGGCACAACCCGGAGGAAGCGGGTCAAGAGGGTGGGGCTCAGCTCCTGGTGCACCGGAGTGGTGCCATCGGAATTGCCCTCCAGGATCTGCAAGAGAGAAGGCGGCTTGGGAGGAGAGAGACAGCAGACACACCTGGTAAAAAAAAAACCCATTGGTGTGGATTCACAGGAAGAAGTTACTTCTGCTTCCAGGAGTGACGAGGCCAGCATGAACCAGAGGAATTGTTGTTGGGGGCCAGATCTGGCCCATGGGACATAGTTTGAGCACCCCTGCCTTAAGGCCATCCTGCAGCCTCTGCCAGCGATAAGTGCCCAGACAAAGAATGATAAAGAAATGGGGTGGCCCTCGCCCCCCCACCCCCCAGACAGGTGCCCTACCTGGGCCGTGCCAGGTCCACCTGTGGTGTAATTACGGAAGTGGACACCATCGCTGCTGAAAGCCAAGCGGTAACGGGAGAGGTACCCCCGGCCCCGGCCCCCTCCTTGGGTAACCACAGCTGTGATGAAGGTGGGCTGGAGGAAATCCACCTGGAAGAAGGGGTCTTGGTCGGACGGGAGGGGGCTCCAGCCGGGCTCCATGTTTTCCCTGGGGAGGTGAAGGGAGAAGAGTCTGCCTCTGCCTGGATCAGGCCCACCAAAAGAGCCCACGAGGCTGGAGAAAGTGACCTCTGTGTGTGTTGGCGTGTGTGCATGCGCGCATGTGTGCGTTGGGGGGAGCCACGTCCTCCAGAACTACCATCAACACCCCCCCCCCCGGGCTAGCTTCTCCATTAGCTGTCTTGGCCGGGGTGTGTGTGAGAGATTTTCTGGGGGCTGCACCCCAAAATAGACAGACAGAGAGACTGACCAATCAATCGGAGAAACGAATGCAACCTTTCCTCTTGCTGGCAGAGGATGGGCAAGGCCCAAGGCCAATCCAGTTCTGGACGGCTTCCCCCTCCCCCTCTCCCACCACCACCACCACCACCCCGGCCGCCCTGCGCATGCACCCCACTCACGTGCTGGGCACAATGTTGAGGCGCCCGGTGTCTGGGGGGCTCCCCTCCTCATGGGATGAAGCGCTCAGCTGCTGGTGCCCCACCTGGCCCCTTTCCAGGCCAAGGGGTTGGCTGCAGGCACCTGGGCAAGAGGAAGCACCAGGGGCCACACTGTCTGGAGGGCTCCAGGACCCTCCCTCCCTCCCTGGGGAAGCTGTTTCCTACAGGGCCACCACCATCATCATCCTTACCTCGGTCCCAAAGCCTCACCCTCCACCTGGATTAGCCTCGCCATTGTTCCAACTGCCTCCCCCCTCCGGTAGGCCATAGCTATGACCTCAATACCACAGGGGTGTGCCAAGGAGAAAGAGACACGGCCAAGGAAGGCCCTCCTTCGGGGTGGGAGAGAATAACCTGGTCTCCATAGCTATGCACAAACTCCCCCATGAAATAGTGGCGCTCCTTACCCACCCCTGGTAAATGAAAGCAGTTGGAACTGACGTGGGAGGAAGGGTGTCCAAATTATGGCCCGTTGGGCCAGATCTCGCCCATGACATCAATTCATCCGGCCCATGCTCATTGCTCCTGGAACTGGAAATAAAACGTGCACATACAGGCACGTTTTACTTCCGCTTCCAGGAGCTATGAGGGCCGGATGAATTGCTATCAGGGGCCAGATCTGGCCCATGTGCTGTAGTTTGGACATCCCTGGAGTAAAGTCTTGGGGGGGGGGAGGTGGAGCATACCTGGTGGAGTAGGGGTGAAGCCCTCCAGGAAAGGCCATCGCCCTGGCACAGCCTGTAAGGATGGAGGGAAGAGTCACTGGGGAGTCTGGTTTGGGACTGGCAGCCAGTGAAGGCCAGCTGGCCCCCGGCGGGATGACCAGAGCACTCTCCCCACCCTGGACCCCTCCTGCTGCTGGTTCCTCTCTTCCTCTCTGCCTCCTCCTCCTCCGTTGATGCGACCAGCGCAAGACCAGCCAAGCCGCTCCAAGGCAGAGCAAGCAAGGCTGGCCTTCCCCCCCATCCTGGCCACGGCAGCCACGGAGGTCTCTTTTCTGTGAGCCGCCCAGAGTCTTTGGAGCAGGGCGGCAATACAAATGATAAGAATGATAACAACAACAGTAATAAGAGTAATAGTAATGATGGTGACGAGGACAAGAGCAAAGCAGCTCAGGCTGTGCCCCCCCCCAGCTGGTGGCTCCCTGGCAGGAACCCTACCTGGGTGGGGTGGGGCACAGAAGATGCCCAGGGGTGCTTCTTCCCAGAGGTCCAAGGGCTGGAGAGAGAATTGGAAGGAGCTCTTCTTAAATCAGCCCCCCCCCCCAAAAAAAAAAATACCTGACCCAGAACCTTTCTAACCCCCCCCCCCACACACACACACACACACAGTCTAAATAAACCTGATTGAACCAGAAGACATTGTAGTTATTATATTGAACTTAAGCTGGCAGGAGATTTCCAGTTCTTTTATTTCTTTATTGGCAATGCTACATTCTGCTAATCCACACTGCCTGTCCTACCTGGTCTGGCTGGTTTGCGAGCATAACAGTCAGCGATTGAAACCTATCCTAGATTTCTCTAGCCTGGAGCAGGACCACAGGGAGTCTGAAGCAGCACAAAAGTGGGTGTGGGCTTCCTTCGGGGGGGGGGGAGGGCAAATGGAAGAGGCGGGGCCCAGCCCTAGGACAGCGGGATAGCCGGTGTGGGGTGAGACCCTTACAAAGAGGGGGGGGCGATGGGGCATGGGTGGGTGGGGTGGTCCTGTCAGAAGTAAGACTCCTGCCTTCACACAGAAGGATCCACTTGAACCATGAGCCACATTTAGCCTCCATTTTCAAAACCGAGAGCTGTGGAAAGGGGGCTCTTCCGGGTGCCCCCCCCCGTGGCTCTGGGGTCCCCCCCCCCATTACAGCACCTCTATTGCTGTGTTCCCACTGGAGGCCACGCCTTCGTTTGGAAAGGGTCACCCCCTGCCTCCCCCCCCCCCACGGAAGACTGGGGCGGAGGGGAGGCCCCCCCAGCCCCCAGCCCCTGGGCTCCGGTCTCTCTGCTGCTGCCTCCGCCACCCACCTACCTGACTGTGCCAGGTGGAGGAGGGCTGGTGCTGGGCAGGGGGCATCCTGCCTCGTCGGAGGCCTCTGGGCAGTTTGCCACCCCGTCACACCTCTGGGAGGCTTCCACGCAGACGTTGGAAAAGGCGCACTGGAACTGGGAGAGCAGGCAGGCCCCCGGGAGTGGCAGGGGGGGCTCCGGGGAAGGTCCCACGCCTGCCCAGGGAGAGACAGAACAGAGGCCCACTCAGGAAGCGGCCCGGGGGGGGGGGCGGGGGGGGCAGAGCAATCCCTTCCTTCATGCGTGCTGAGAGCATGTCTAGGGACTGCAGCAGTTAAGACACAATGTTTGATGACGATGTGACCCCAAATCCGAAGGTCCCACTTTTCTTTGTATTTCTGTTTTCATTTCATCAACGGGAATGTTGGCAGGTTAGTCGTTGGAGACCTGAGTGCTCCACGACAGAGTGAGTTCCCGTCTCTGTCTCAGCGCCTGCCAATCTAGCAGTTCAAAAGCAATTACAAGTAGATAAAGAGGTGGGAAAAATAAAAGCATTCTGTGCTCTCTCTCCCTGTCACCTAGTCCTGCCTGCCACGTGGCCACAGAAGCATCTGCAGACGTGGGCTATAAATGGAGATGAGTGAGGTCCAAGCAAGGGAGACCTTGACCTTTTTCCTTACCTGGGATTCCCTTTAAGCCCCGCCCTCCTTTCCAGGCCCCTCCTGCGGTTCCTCCTCAGCCTGTTCTACCACCACAACCTCCCTGGGAGGAGGGTGAGAAGGAGAGGCCCGTGAAGGAGTCAGGATTCGAACCAGGCTCCCTCCAGTCCTAGTCCTGCCCTCTAACCATTGCACCTCGGCTAGATGGGCACGGGAAAGAGGGAAGACAGCCACCCCATCTGGCCCTTCCCTGCCCGCCCCCTTGAAGCCCCGGGGGAGAGGGAGGGGGAGGGGGCTCCTCTGGGCACTTCACGAGAGGATGAGCATTTTGGCCCCGACATGAGCGGGGGACTCATTTTACAGACTTAGGAAGGATGGAAGAGGCTGAGTCAACCTGGATCCCTGTCAAGATCGAACTCACAACCTTTGGGCTGAAGTGCCGCAGTTTAACCCCTGCGCCACCAGGCCGCTCGGAAGCCCCTCTGGCAGGCACTCACCACAACGCCACTCATCGGAGAAGTCCCCGCAGTCGTTGACTCCATTGCAGACGGCGCCTCTGGGTCCAGTGGGCACACAGAGCCCATTCTGGCAACGGAACTCCCCTGACCGGCACCGCCTCCAGCTGGGGAGGGCCGCCGGACCCTCGGGCAGCTCTGGGGTCACTGGGGGCGGGGGGAGGAGGAAAGGTGAGAAGTACCCCCGGAGAACGTCACTTCCGACCTAGGAGCCTTGGAGAGGAACGCCTTCCCTTTTGAGACCAGCTTGGTCAGGCAATCAAGAGCCACTCGTTCCACAAAAGACCTGATCTGGACTGAACCAGTGGCTCATGTTTTAGGACTCTCAGGTGCAGAGAGAAGGCCATGCATGAGGAGTGGCCTTCACTTCCACAGTGACCACGTCCACCAATGGACGAGAGGGGTCGGGTGGACAAGTGGGACCCTCCACATAAGCAGGGTGAGAACTGCACCCCCCCACCCCCACCCCAAGAAGACTTTGCTTCACCCGGAGTCCTTTCCACCTGGCCTGAGAACAGCCACAGTGGGAGGAGGGGGAGCACTTTCCTCCCTGGTTCAGGCACCCACGGCTCTCCAAAGCCCCCCCCCCCATACACACACACACCTCCCATCACCCCTGACCTCCCCCCCACCCCTACAGCCGACAGGAGGCTTCCCACCTTTGCCACAGCCCAGCAGCTCCATGCGCAGGTAGATGCCATTGTGGAAGTCACGTGGCAGGATGCGGACCCGCCGGGCAGTCACCATGTGCTGGAAAGTCCGGACCACAGGGGTCGAGTCGTCCGAATTCCCCTGGAAGAGCTGTTGGGGGGGGGGAGGAAGAGGGGAGAGGATGCTGACAGTGTAAAACTCCAAAGTTTGGTGGTGCCCCAAAAAGGTGGTAGGTAAAGGTCACCCTTGCTTGAAACCCAGTCGTATCCGACTCTAGGGTTCAGTGTTCATCTCTGTTTACAGCCCACGAGCCAGCGCTGTCTGAATCTGCAGATGTTTCCATGGTCACGTGGCAGGCTTGACAACATGGAATGCTGTTACCTTCCCACTGAAGTGGTCCCCATTTATCTACTTGCAATCTCTTGCGTTTGAACTGCTAGGTTGGCAAGAGCTGGGAGAGACGATGGGCTCCCCCAAGAGCGCAACCACCGGCCGGGGAATTCTGGCCTGAAACCTTTTGACAGTTGCTCGGAAGGCGACACATCGTTTCTGCAGAGGTTACTATTTAAGGCCTCGTTTAACAGGGGCTGGAAAACAGGGAAGGCCATGCGCCCCCCGCTCCCCCGAACTCCTCTAGTCAGAGCAGAGCACCCTCTTTCCCCCTGCAGGGCTGGTTGCCTTTCTTTTGCCTCCACTGCCCCCCCCTTGAAAGACCTCTCTCCCTCTGGCTCACTTTGGCTCTCCCTGTCATCATCTCCATCATCTCCTCCCCCCCTTAATTTATCTCCCTCTCCATTCTGGCCCAGGTCTCTTCTTCTCCCCCAATCTCCAAAATCTCAGGCAAAGAAGGGTCTCCTCTCCCCCCCCACCACCCACGATGACCCCATCCTTCCAACTGGGGGTTCGAACCAGGGTCCTGATGCTGCAAAGCACATTTTCTGAGCCATGCGCCATGCCATGCCTTCTACAACCAGAGCAGGGGGCCTCATCTGTCACAGGCATGGCTCCGCCTTCCCTTCCCATGGGGCTTTCCCCTTCCCTCTGAGTCTAAGCCACCCAGGCACTGACCCACAGGCCCATCCAGCCCCCCCCCCCCCCAGTCTCGCACCTTTGGTTCAGGTGGGCCTCCTGCCCAGGAGACTTCCTGGTAGTCGTGCCACTTCGCCCCCTCCAGGCTGAACTGCAGGAAGAAGCTGCTCACGTAGGCGTCGGAGGATCCGGCCCCCTGGACCACCACCCCTGCGGAAAGGCAGGGCAAGAGCTTCAGGTGGCCAGTCGGAGTTCTTGAGGCTCCCCACCTATGCGGCCCGAGGGATCATGCAGGCCCTCTGCAAACTTCAACCCCAACCAGAAATGGGGGGGGGGGGGCACATCTGCATTGGCTTTAATGTTCTCAAAGAGGGGGGGAGGGGCTTTATTTTACATTTTGCAACACTGCTGTCTTTCTACAAAAGGATGGACTAACAGACCACAAAGACACAAGCAACCCATCCAGGGCCTCTCCTCCAGCTCCAGGGCAGCCACCCTTGAGCCCACACTCCGTTCTGTACCTGAAAGGGCCGGACCCTCTTCCCTCACCTACCTGTCAGGTTTCTGGATTCGCCAAGATCCACTTCCAAGAAGGAGGGGCGGGAGAGCAGCTCAGGATATGCTTCCGCCTGAGGACCCCAGCCCTGCAGATCTGCATTGGGCAGGAGGCGGTTGAGGCGTGCGGCGTGCGCAGGGTTCTCCGGCTGCTCTGAGGAGGCGCTGAAATGGGTGTCTGGCAAGGACCCAATGCCCAGGGGCCCATAGCAGAGGTCTGTGGGGAGAGGGGGGGAGAAAGAGGCATATTCACAGACTGGGGGGGGGGGGACAGAAGCTCCCCCACCCCATGTACAGACACCCCACGGAAAGGCCCCCCTGGCTGGTGACTGGCCCCGTTTCCTATCCCCTCCTTCTCTTGCTCTGTTGAGCTGCCCAGTGACTCTCATTCCCCCTTAACCTTAGAAGGTCAAGAGGCCACCCTTGCACAAAAGCCAGTTGTATCCGACTCTAGGGCTCAGTGCTCATCTCTGTTTACAGCCTACTCATCTTCATTTATGCACTCCTCTGCCTCTGCAGACATTTCCATGGTCATGTGGCAGGCATGGCCATAGTGCATGGAACACTATTTACCTTTCCTGCCAAAGTGGTACCTATTTATCTACTTGCTATTCTAATCCATAAATTCTAGTTTTTGTTATTTATATTTTATGAATTTTTTAAAAAATAATTTGTTACTGCTTAATATTCAGCTTTTCTGTGCCCCCCCCCCCCGCAGTGAGAGGACGGTTGGTCGCTTTCACCACTAGCAGTCTCAGTAAACCTCGCTCGGCCCTCCCAGAACAGACTTCCCAAATGGGACCCCAACCCTTCCCTCCTCACTTCCTTCCCACTTCCTTCCTTCCTTCCTTCCTTCTTTCCCACTTCCTTCCTCCCTCCCACTTCATTCTTTCCCACTTCCTTCCTTCCTTCCCTCCTTCGTGGCTGCTAGGCATGGGATGGACAGAGAGACTCACCTCCAAGGGGGGGCAGTGGGAAGGTGCTCAGGGGCCGAGCAGTGGTGAAGGCACCCAGGCTGGCCATGGTGGGTCCCATGACTGGCACCAGGCCACTCGCTCTTGGGGTCCCGGCTGACGGCAAGGGAAAGATGGGGAGCTGGGTTAGCCCTGGGGAGTGGGGGGTGGTGGTGGTAGGCGCAAGGACTGCAAAACCCTGGTAGCTCAGTTTGCATGCTGTGCCACCTCATGCCTGCTTGCTGGCCTCTCTGTGGGTGCGTGCATGCGTGTGGTGGACTGGGCTCCCCCCTCCCCAGCCTCTCCCCCCCCCCCCAGCAGCTGCAGGGTCTCACCGGACTCCTCCACGCAGTAGCAACAGGCGTCTCCTTGGCCCTCCACCAGGACTCGGCCCTGTGGAAGTGAAGGGGAGGGGGGAGTGTGAGTGAGGGACTCTGTCCATGCTCAGAGGAACTGCTCCTCAGAGGGTGAGGGACCACCGCAGGCTCACCTCCGGGCAGGACACAGTGCTGTAGGGGCAGTACTGAGAGCACTGGACGGTCAAGTTGGGCAGGCACTGGCAAACCTGGCACTGGCCAGAGCGCCAGCGGTCACCGAGGGCGTGGCTCCGGCCATGGTGCTCGCACTCCTCGCACGGGTCTGTCTGGCACCTGCCAGAGAAAGGGAGGCACCAGGATTCATCCAGGTGGAGTGCGCTTGGATCGCTCGTCAGCGGAGGAGGAGGAGGCGGCGGCACCGGAGTCCAGAGAAGTGCGCCAGAGGATGCGAGGGACCCAGTGGGAAGCGCCTCCCCTTCCCGGACTCACCTGCGGGCCTTGCGGTAGATGCCGCGGCACTGGCGGCCGTTCCCGTGCTTGCTGGGGTTGTTGGGGCTGCGGAAGGACCACTGGATGCTCTGGACCCCACAGGGACCCAGGCAGTGGCCCCAGGGGGACCAGGCCGACCAGCCACAGTTCACTGGGGAGGGAGGGAGACATGTGTGTGAATGTGGGTCTGGGTGTTATATGGGGAGACACACACACACACACTGCCACCTCCACTGCACTGGAGAGGTAGCCGGCTGCATTAGGAAGACATGGCCTTAGAGCCCACTGTCCCACGGAGGCCAGGCCACCCATTCAGTGGGATGGCGGGCAGGCATAGAGAGAAACCCCAGGCTGTCTCCCTTTGAGCCCGCACAGGGCAGACCACAGACTCCCCACCTGCTTCGGAGGGGGCGGGGGCGGCTGTCCTTCCTCCCTGCCAGTCTCAGCCCAGGGGGGCTGGCCAGAAGGACCCTGGTCAAGACGGCCTGGGGGCCGGACCCTCGGCCACGAGAGAGAAGGCCGGCAGGCAGGTGGCTTCAGGGGTTACGTCCAGCTGGACTCGGAAAGGCCCCCATGGCCCTGTGGCCCAGCAGCCTGGACCTCTCTGACAATAAGCAAGGCCTGGGCCCAAAGGACGGGCCCTGACTGGGCTTCTGGCCCACCCACCCGCCCACCTCAGCCCATCCCTCCGGCCCAGGCGCCAGAGGTCGGAGGGTCCAGCAGAGAGCGGGGAGGGGCGGCCGTGCTGTGCCCACCTGTACACTCTGGATTCTGGCGACAGCGCCTCATCTGCCCGTCCTGGCATGTGCAGATCCGGCAGTTGACCTTCACCAGTTGGCCAGGCCAGTACCGGACGCCCTCCACCCGGCACGGGCACTCCCGTGGGCGCACGCACTGTTGCTCGCTGCCCAAGACCAACCCCTCCGGGCACCAGCAGCCTGAGTAAGAGAGGAGGAAGGGGACAACGGCGGGGGGGCCTTCCGGCCTCTGGAAGAGAAGAGCCTGCGGGACAGCACTGCTCTGGAGAGGCTCTGAGGGTGGAAGCCCATTTAGGAGAAGGGAGCCAGGAGGGGCCAGAAATGGCCAAGCCCCTCCCCCACCCCCCAACCCCCCGGGCACAGGAGTCTGGAGGCATTGGTCAAGGGGGAATCTCTTCTCAGGCCTTCTTCTTCTTCGTCCACAGAATCCCTCCTGCCACTTCTCCCTCTCTGGGGTGGGTGGGGGTGGGGGTGGGGACTTTTTAATGCAGGGGTGCCCAAACTACAGCCTGTGGGCCAGATCCAGACGCCAATTCCTCCAGCTAGTGCTGCCCTTGTCGCTCCAGGAAGCAGAAGTAAAACGCGTACAGGCGTGTTTTACTTCTGCTTTCAGGAGCTACAAGGGCAGTGTGGGCCAGATGAACTGGCATTGGGAGCCGGATATGGCCCATGGGCTGTAGTTTTGGCACCCCTGATTTAAGCAGAGAAAATGGCAGCTTAAAATCTATCTCATCCTGTTGCAAAACAGATGGCAAGGTGTGTTTTACTCCCGCTTCCGGTGGGAGGAACCTTGTGATCGGCCCACCGAACCACATGACCAGCCCACTGAACCACGTGACTGGCCCACGGCCCAAAAAGATTGGGCACCCCCTGTTTTAATGGCTCTCATTGCTCTCCTGCCCCCTTACCTGGCCTGCAGGGTCTGTCTTTTCGGCACCTTGTGCGGCTGGACAGCTCAGCACAGGAGGCAGGGCAGGGAGCGCATGTCCAGCTCTCCAGTCCCTCGGGGCAGGCGGAGGCATTCAGGCAGTGGTCCTGCTGGCACGGATCTGCAGAGGGTCCCACGGAGGAAGCACAGGGAGGGGGTGGGGTGGGTGGGTGTGCACATGCACGGGTGAGAGCACTGCTTTTGTGCACTAGGTCAAGGTCTCAGCCGAGGGGGGCTCTACTAGGGTTTGGTACTCAGCCAGCCTCCTCTCTGCATTTGCAGACATTTTGGTGGCAGGCAGGACTAGATACCAAAGCACATGGAAGACTGTTACCTTTCCTGTTGAACCGGTACAGATTGATCTACTTGCAATTTTCTTGCTTTCGCACTGAACCACTCAGCCACCGCAGGCTGGCAGGCCCCTGCTTTTGAGAGTAGCTGCCTGCCAATGTGTTGTGTGGGAAGGCACACTGCCTGGGCCAGAAGAAGAGCCCAGAGCCCAGTGCCCTCCTGGCCCCCCTCGGCAGGGGAGAGTCTCTCCCTCCCTGCCTGCCCCAAAGAAGGAAAGGCAATGAGGGCTCCAGACCCCCCAAGGCCTGGGGAAGCTCCTTTGGGAGGCTGCAGGGGCCAGAATCCTAAGAAGCCACTGGCAGGGGGGTGGGGGGTGGGGAGGATCTGGAAACTGCAGTCCAGAAAAAGTAACTTCCGAACCTCCTCCTCCTCTGCCACCACTGTGACCACCGCCCCATATGGCTGAGGAAGAAGCCCCCCCCCCGCTCCACCCTCTCCATGGTTGCCTCATCCAGGAATGACTCACGGATCTCCAAGGAGGAGGCCGAAGCATCTGGCTTCTCGGTGCAATGCAAGCCCCCGTTCTGGGATGGCAGGCACTCCCGGCGCCGGACCACCACCCCACGGCAGTCCCGGGTGCAGTTGGACCACGTTGCCCACGCGCTCCAAACACCATCCACTGCGGAAGGGAGGAAGGGGAGAGAAAGAATAGGTCAACCCCCCCCCCCCGGGGAAAGCTGAGCCACTGGGGGAACATGGCCAGGGGAGGGGGGCACCCAGGTGCGCTTCCAGCGGGGAGATGATGACATTCTGTATACTTCTCAGCAGAAGCCACGTGGGGGGTGCGTGTGTGTGTGTGTGGGGGAGACTGCTTTGCAAGGGATTGCTATAATAATAATAATAATAATAATAATAATAATAATAATAATAATAATAATAATAATAATAATAATAATAATAATAATAATAATAATAATAATAATAATAATAATAATAATAATAATAATATGCAATATGTGTGTCTTGATGGCAGAGTAGCACTTTAAGCTGTTGCACAGCGAAAGCTCTTAGGTGCAATGACACTCACATGTATGGCTTCAGTGGAAAGGTGCGCTTTACTGGTGCGTGAGGGGAAGACAGACATTCACAGGTCTAGATACAACAGTACCAGTCTCTCTCTCTCTCTCTCTCTCTCCAAGCCCCACAGTTGGTACACAGTTTGGATTCCTCTGATGGCTCCGATCCCAAGAGCATGCGCAGAGTCCTGGAAATCTTCAGCAGCTCTTCCTTCTCAGTTGAAGAAAACTCTCCTCCGCAGCACGGCCTCTCTGTCCTCCAGCCCTCTCTCTCTCTCTCTCTGTAGCCTCTCCTCCAGGATCTCAGTCCTCCTCAGTAGCTTAACCCCCCCCTCAGTGGAACGACCCTCCTCCTCCTCCTCCTCCTCCTCCGTGGACCCTTCCCACGGGGCCACAGTTATACCCTGGTGTTGCTGGGCAGATTCTCTCATCGGCCAGAGCTGTGCTCTTGCTGGGGCAGACACAGCCGGGCAATCCATCTGTGCCTCTGCTCTGAACACCTGTGGTTGAAACACTTGCGGGGCCTGAAAGCTGCCCTATCCCACTGTCTTTGTACAACAGCCCACAAAAGAAAAATGCCCTAACAACAATAATAATAACAGTCACCAAGTCCAGCGTCTTAACCGCTAAAATTGTGCATCACTGCCCTTCATTAGGACACGGTTGTATTTAAGAAAGGCCGAGCGATGGCAAAGGCCCTTCTCCACCACCCCGTATAGGAGAAGCGCTCAACGCCCTCCCTGGGCAGTTCACCCGGGGGGGGGGCACTTGCCATTTTTTGCCCTCATTAACCTGCTGGATCCTCATTGGGTCGACCTTGGAAGGATGGAAGAGGCTGAGTCAACCACGAGCCCTGGTCAGGATCGAACTCACAACCTTTGGGCTGCAGGACAGCCGTTTTAACCCCTGAGCCACCAGGGCTCTTATGTCACAGCTGTCTTGGAGAGACATTTTTTTGGGGGGTGGGGGGAGGGGGGCAGCCTGTGGGCCCAGCATCTTCTCCCCCACCACCACCACCTCCAGCTGTGGCCATACCTGGGCAGGCCACCTCAAAGCACTGCTGAGCCTGCGTCTCCTCTCCCAGGCAATGCCGCAGGACGTCGTTGGCCCGCTGGGTGCAATTCCTCCGCCGGATCTGCAGGCCCGTCCCGCACGACTGGCTGCAGGGGCTCCAGGGAGCCCAGGGACTCCAAAGCCCACACTCCCGCTCATCGGAGGGAAGCCACCCCGAGGCCTCCGTGCCGTCCAGGCAGTCAGCCAGGCCGTTGCACACCTGGAAGGCAAGACAGTGTCCTGTGGGGTCCTGTGGGGTCCTGTGGGGTGGGACGGGGAAGCGGCCGGTGCCAGGGCCACAGGAAGTCAGTCCATGCCCGTGGAGATGGAAACACACTGGCCAGGGTGCTTTAGGGCAGGAGGGGAAGGTCGCCAGCAGCCCCCCGGCCCACCGCACCTGTTTGAAGGCGACGCAGGTGCCGTCCCCACAGGAATATTCTGCACAAGGTCCGGGGGTCTGGTTTCTCCCGGCAGGAGACGGGAAATGGCTCTCTGAATGGGACAGGAGGAGGAGGAAACTTTTTTTGGAAGGAAACTTTTTTATTGGTAAAATTCTTACTACAGTACCATCTGACTCGAGGTGAACTACATAAACTTGTTATCACTTTCAAAAACTTGAAAAAAATATAGTTACAGAGCTCAGTAAACATAGTTACATATACAGTGCTTGTGGGGGGAAATATACAGTATATACTATACAAAAAAAGAACAACAATATTTACAATTATATTGTCATTCACATGAAACTTAACTTTTAATATTCTAAGTTATCCCCAGATTTCTTTCTGCCAGCCCCTGCCACCATTGGTGCCTGTCGGGTTCCTTCAGTCTCACCCTCATTTTTTTAGCATATACTCCGAGCCTCGCCATCACGCTCCCCACCGCTTGGGGGCAATGAGCCCTTCCCACTGAACCAGCCCCACAAGACCCCCTTCAGACAGATGGGGGGGGAGGAAGGAAAAGGCACTCTGGACATGTGGAGGAGCCCCTGCCACAAAACCCACCCTCCTACCCACCGAAGAAACTGGCTGAGCTCCATGCAGGAGAGGAAGGCCCAGGGTGGGCTCCTGAGGCTGTCGGGAGTTTGCACAGAAAATAGGTGTGGTGGGCCAGGAAGAGGGGAGGGGGTCCTCTCAGCAAGGCTGGGGAGGGATAGAAGAAAGCCAAGGGGACAGGACCACTTGGGTGACCCTCCTGCCTCAACCCCCTCCCCCCACAACCAACACGGCACCCTCCCCCCTGCCCCCCCCCCCGGTGGCTCCCCCAACCCCAGGAGGATTGGTTCTCCGGGGGCTGTTTCCCCCCCCCCCCGGGCCGCCCCCTCTCCACCCCCACCCCGGCCCAAACTTACCGCAGGCCAGCTCATCTTCTCCCTGGGCACAGTCTGGGATGTGATCGCACACTCGGGAAGCATTGATGCACAGGCGGTTGTTGCAGGAGAAGAACCCCGGGCAGGGCGGGATCTGGGTAGAGCCTGTGGGAGGGGAAACGGAGGAGGAGGAGGAGGAGGAGGAGGAGGAAGGCCTCATGCTCAGACCAAGGGGCTTAAAAAGAAGGTCAGAATCAGAAAGGTGGACTTCTCACTGCCTAGACCCGGGATGGCAAACCTTGGACTTCAATTCCCAGAACCCCAAGTCTCTGTGAATCCACACGAATGGGTTTACTGCACATACACCTAATAACGATAGGTTGATAGGGTATTTTCTTTGCCGTGTGTGCGTGTGCGCACACACACATGTACTTTTCACCTCACAGGTGCCCGGATTCCTTCCCCACCCAAGAGGGGCCACAGAGGAGGAGGAGGAGGACCCGGAGGGACCCAGAAGCCTCTCCTGCTTGTAGGGGGAGAGATGGACCTGCCCACGCAGGCTCCATCCCCTCCCCGACCCCCCCTCATCCCGCTGAGCTGAAGAAGAGTGCCGTGTCGCCAGGGCCGCCTGCAGCCCTTCCCCTGCTCGCTCAGAGGGACCCTTAGGCGGAGGATGCTCACCACAGGTGTCGATGCTCTCGTCCGACCGGTCCTGGCAGTGGGGGGAACCATCGCAGAGGTGGCTGTAGTGGATGCATTCGCCCCCCTGGGCGCACGGGAACTGGTCCAGGCCACACGTACGGTTGCAGTCCAGCTCGTCGCTCCCGTCCAGGCAGTCGGCCTCATCGTCGCACACCCACCCCCGGGGCTGGCACTCCCCGCTGTGGCAGTGGAACTCGTAGTAGCCACAGGGTGGCGCTGTGGAGAGGGAGGCCAGTGGCGGCTGAAGCCCCCTGGGGGCATTTCCTCTGCCCAAGGCACAGTGGGCAGGGAGCCCGGATCTCTGGGGCATCCCAAGCCGGCTTACCACGAGTCCTGTGGATCCCTGGCTGGGGAGTCACGGGAAGTCTTGTGGGAACACTGGCCACGGGTGGTGTGGTTCGGGCCACCAGGCACTGGTGCGCTTCCTCGTCAGCGCCGTCAGCACAGTCATGCACACCGTCGCACACCCGTATGAGGTTCACACAGGTGCCCTCTGGACACGGCAGCTGCCCTGGGGCGCACACCACGTGGCCTGCAAGCGAGGGGACGATGCAGTGAGGGCAGTCCAGGTAATGGGCAAGGTTTCTCCTCCCTTGCTCAAGAGCCAGTCGTATGTGGCGCTAAGGGGTGGTGCTCATCTCCGTTGACAGCCAAAGATCCAGCGCCATCTGCTGACCTTCTGGCTGAGAAGCTCAGCGTCTTCACCAGGAAGCCGCCGCCGCTGCCGCGGTGCCGTGAGGGCAACCCAAGCAAGGCTCCTGCCATTCTGTCCTGGCAGAGGAACCCACACCTCTGTCTTGGGCTTGGAGAAGCAGGCCGTGAACAACGGGGGCCACGAGGGGAGAAGGAGGGCCAATGGGGCCCGTCCTGAAGGGGCTGCCTTGGAAGTCCAGCGCAGGAGGGGAAAGGCCGGGTTGGGGGTGGGGGGAGCTGGCGCCAGAGTTCTCACCTGGGCAGAAGGCTTCCTCTGCCCCGGACGGGCAGTCCGCCTTGCCATCACAGACCTGCGCCCGGGGCAGGCACTGGCCCTGCGGGCACGGGAAGTCCCCAGCTGGGCACAAGCAGTCCTGCTCATCACTGAAGTCCCCACAGTCATCATGGCCGTCGCAGCGGTGCAAGTAGGGGAGGCAGCGCCCCACAGCGCAACGGAACGCATTCGGCCCGCAGGGGGGCCCACAGCCTGCATCAGAGCGGGGGGGGGGGGAAGCAGATGCACTGAATCACACCCACCCTGGATTGTGGCTGGTGATTATTATTATTATTAAATTCGATTTATATGCAGAGAGGGGGCACCTCGTGAGCAAGTGAATGCTCTTCTTGCAGGTGGGCTCAGGTGGGAACATCTCCGCCATCCATTCCTCCACCGGCCACTCCTTGCCCCAACTCAGGTAGGAGAAGGAAGGCCAACATGACTGTCCCGGAACATCCAATCAGAGCCTCCAAGCCAAGCCAACTGGGGCTGGGGGGCTGGGGGGGTGAGAGGAGGCCCCTCCCCCTTCACCTGACCATGGCCGCCCAGAGTCTGACCCCATGGGGTCCTTTTACAATGTCCCCCTCCCTGAATGGATGTCCTGGGACAGCCAATGGGGCCCTTCCCCTCCTTTTTTCCTCCTCCCAGCCAAGAGAAGATGACTGCCTCTGAGCGGGCCCCCCCCCAGGCTAAGGGGCCTCCCCCTACAACCTCTCCCCTGCCCACCACACTGTGGGTGGCTGCCTGGGGGTGGGGGGAGCTCTGCCTGGCATGCTCACCTGCCTCGTCCGAGGGGTCTGCAAAGCCACAGTCCAGCTCTCCGTCACAGACGTGCTGGCGAGGGATGCAGCGGCCGTTGGCGCAGCGGAAC